>JANVCC010000010.1:17225109-17578803 GCA_025345505.1 Todiramphus chloris collaris
CCCCCCCCCCCCCCCCCCTTTTTTTTCCTCCCCCCATTTTTGTTTTTGTTTTTTTGTTTGTTTGGGGTTTTTTTTTAGGTACGTTATCTTAATTCTTATGTCAGTTCTACTACATCTCTTTCCTGTTTAGTAGTACATCTAGCAACATGCTGGAGAGGAAATGAGTGAGTTTTATTCTCCAGTACCCAAAGGTCCCTTGGCATTGGAAGAATTGCAGGGCAGGGTTCAGAGTGTTAGGTGACCTGTTAAGCAAGAATTATTTGTTTTCTTTTGATTGTTATCTCATTATGCATTTCTTTTCTTTTAGTCTCAAAAGTATAAATCTTTCCATCCAGACTATACTGCCAAAAAGATGTCAGGCATGGTTAGCTTTTGGTTACTTATTTATTTATTTTGAGTATACATTAGGCTATGTGTATTATACTTACATCTTTTAGCATATTCTTTAAGTTGTCTAAGACAAAGATGGATCTTTGGTTTGATTGCTTACTAAACTTTATCCTTTTGGAATAAAATTTTTCATTCCAGCTGCTTGCCTGAGGCTAAAAGTGGTTCATCTGTTTCCACGAAAGAGACTAGGGAAATAGCATGTTCTGCTTTGTTAAGCATGAGACTAGGAATGGGTAAGAAAGGGAGGAAACTGGGAGAAGCCAGTGAGAAGAAGATAGGAACTAAATGAGCAGGAAAAGGCAACAGTGAAGAGATAGAAATTAATAAAACAATTTGGTATGATGTTGAATTGAAGACAATTAGTCATATGGGCTTAATGTGGAGAAAATGGGTAGAAGGATATTTCTATATAAGTATATTTATGATTTCCAAACTTTACTGTTCTTTCTCTGTTAGTCAATATCAGTGAAACACATTGGACAAATTCTCATCTACATCTAGCTCCTCTGTCCATTTCCCAGTTCTGCATCCTGCTGGCTCTACAGCAGGCATCTTTATAAGTAAGTAAAACAGGGCCAGAGCACCAGCTTGAGCCCAGGCCTGCACTCATTCATCCCACTTATTAGCATGGTCCCTGACACATCAATGATCTGGGCCAGCTAGTGCTCTTCAAGACAGTACCTGAGGGAGTAAATGCCAGGTGCCATTCCCAAAGGAGCAGTGTGAACAAGATAAAATCAAGTTTGACTCTCTCCACAGTTTTCCGTCAGTATCTCAGCACGCTTTTCACTATCAAATACTCCCATGTGCTGTCATGTCTTATCCCAGGGCATGGCAGACAAGCAGTTGCATGCTAAGAAAAATTACCACTGTGAGTGGCTGCAGTCCACTTTCCTATCATTCCAGATGCCTCAAACCGGAAAATGAAACAATCAAACAGAAAAGAACAGAACCAAATGCCTTAAAGCCCCCTGTTTACTGTTACGAGGCTCAGAGAAGATTTAATCTGATGCCATCTGGCTTTAGCACTAAGAAAAGTTCTCTGCTCCTATTTTATTTCAATTTTGATGTAGACAATGCACATTACTGGTGCTGTTAATTAATTCAAAAGGCAGAGGTCTTTGTGATAAAGATGAAAAATACGCTTATCATTCTTCTATGTTCATATTGGTTTGATGTCATATAGTAGGTTTTCTCATTTTTCTAATTGCTAGCTTTCCTGTGGCCACAACCAAAAAAAGTAAAATTACTAAGCAAGCCATGGACTTGTGAAGCATGATTTACAATCAGCTCATGTCTTAGGATGAGCTCGGGCTGCCACCTTTCCTTCTATAAGGGCACACACCATTTCTTTCAAGCACCCAGCTATCTGTTTTCCCAGCATTTATAGAAATATTTGTTGGTATTTGACAACCTTGTTTGAAATCATCCAAATAACTTTTAGGCTTGAATGTTAACAACAGGGATTCTCAGTCAGCATTATTCTACAGTATTGTGTCTTTAGGAAGTCAGACCGAAAAACATTGTTAGAAGAATATTATTAAGGTGCCAAAGCTGAGCTGGAAAATTGAGGCCAGGCCGTCTGTACAACTGGCTAGGCAAAGCTATACTTATAGGAGCAGATGCTATCATGTGGTCAAAGCAGGCAGTGTTATCAGAGCACATTCACTGAGACTTTAAACATTCAGTGTTAAATTATAGAAAAGAAGATCTGCAGAAAGGTTTGTTTCTTGAATGTTATCCTGATTTTATTCCTACCAGTGCCACAAATTTCCAAGTCACTCTAGACAAGTCACACTAAACTTTTCACAAATCATTCATTTATGTATTCCTCATTTTCTGGAGGAACCTGAGATCTGAGGTTGTGCTACTTCTTGGTAAATCAGCCTAACTTCATTGAAGGTTACTCGTGTCAGGAATTGTCTGACATAAATTTCCTTTATCAATGGAAAAGGTGCGGAACTCTGAAATAAGTGTTACAAAATGGTAAATTGTAACAATTTGCACTGAGAAGCTACGTCAGTTCTCTGAGGGTTCTTCCCTCCTGCTGATTTCTGTTCAGAGGAAGGGTTTTCGTATCAGTTGGTCTTTTCTTGTTACCAGGCCTCCCAGTGCTTCTCATAGTTATTAGAAATGTGACTTAGGTGCTGATCACAGTGTACGTCTTTCCTCTGAAACACCTCAGCAACCTCTGTGCCATTGTGCTTTAAAACGCTGTAAACAAGATGCCTTAGAGCCAGCCGCTATTCAGATGACTTAAAAACTTGATTTGGTTCTAGTGAAGTAAATGAGAGTTTTGTAGATTTTTAAATTTTTTTTAAAGGAACAAGAATGGCTCTGAACTTTTCTAAATTTAGGGATGAATTCCTGGTCCAACTAATATGACTTAACATTTTGGATCTTTTAATGACTAGAATTTAACACTCCTAGTTTTTGTGGCATACAGTGGTTTTCATTCCTTCATCCACCAAAACTTTTCATAATAGCAGAGTTCATCCATTCATCTATTACTGACGTTGCAGTCCACTGTTCCTGTGTGCATGTGGAGAGACTTCCATTATTAATAGAAACACAAAGCAATGTTAAGAATACTGGGTATATTTATAATTGAGACTTCTGAAATTCCTTTGAGTGTGATATATCTTTCATCTGATCCAGCTACTGGTAAAGAATAAAGTTTCTTAAAACAACTGTGGAGTTAGACTTTGAAAGATCTTTCCTGTATTCTTTCCTCTTCTAATTATAACTTGTTAGCAAGTTACATGTGTTTATGTATGCTTATGCTTTATCCTAAACACCAATTTAATCTAAAGAGAGTATCAGAAGAAATAAAAATTTCACATAAGGCAATAAGCACTTGAATACCTCATTGGTTTCATGAAGATGGGCAGTGTCTTCCCTAAGACAGAATAGCTCTTATAAAAATGTAGTGTCTTTTTTCAACTTATTTTTTTTCAAAGTATTTTTTGAAGACTAAAAATGTACTTTGAAGTGTCCTAAGTTTTAAAACACTACTTGATGCACTAAGTGGCTGCTCTGGGCTTCTTTCATAGCAGTGGTTTATATTTTGTAAGAGGGTCTTGTGTTATAAATACATTTTTTTTATTATTACTAATCACATTTTATAATTGCTTTTTCAGTAATTTTGTCATATATTCAATAACTGCTACTACTGTGCACAACTAAAAACTTCTTAGTTGAATATGTTCAGAAGGAAAATTTGGTTCTTATCTGGCAAGTCTGAGACACAACCTGGGATCGTCCTGTATTTGCACCATTTATTTTTATGTGCTTATTGTATGTCAAGAAGTATCTTCAGCATTGATACTACTCTCAGTTTCTACACTTGCTGTATGTCACTGTTCTTCACTGCTTGTGCACTGTACTGAAGTCTACTACTCATTTAGTTGAATTCTTTTTATATTTTCACACAGCTGACAAAAGTAGTCCACTTCTTGCAATCAGTAATGCAAAGTTTAAATTGGAAACTCAGATCCTTGGGTTTTAAAAATAATTTCCTAACATTTTAGATCTACTAATCAGGTTATCAGAATAGGGATACTAAGGGCTGTGATGTCGCATCACCTTGTTTCCATGATTAACTTACCTTCCCAGGTTTTCAAGGAGATTCTGCTGCAGATGAGGTCTAAAGCATTAACTTTAATGGATTAATCAAGGTGAAAGAGAGAGAGTGATCTGTCTAAATGTGCATTGATTCATCTCAAAAACACTTAAAAGTGAGAATGCTACCAAAAGCCCAGCAGTTGTAGATTTATCAGTATATAAAACCTGAGAGACCAATTCATTCTGAATTGTCAGATTAGTGGATCAGACGCCATTTTCAAACCCAATTAGATGTGTTCCTCAAACAAGGAGAAAGTAATTTCTCTAAGGGTAGATTTTATCAAGAGCTTCTCAATAGTTTCTGGGATTAATGCTAAGTAATAAGCAGATTTATCACATTATTAACTTACTAATACCGTATCAAACAAGCATCACTTTCCTTTGCTGTGCTGTAATAGCTACAAGTCTGATGTCATGCTTATTTTTGGTAATAATTTTAATTAAATTTACAGACATAAAGAAGAGAAAGTGCTCTGGGCTTGTTAGGTTTTATTTTTATTTTTATTTTAACTCCAATGTTCTTGACTTTGTTTTATATATCTTTTCTCAAATCCAAAATTATATTATCTGTGATTGCACTTCTGAATGTCCAGTTTTGCTTTTCTACAGGCAGGTGGCTATCTTTCACTGCCTGTCAGTGTCTTTCTTCACATACAAGCTGGTCATCAACCAGTATTAGAAAGAGACCTTTTTTTGTGATAAAATTTTGCATAGTTGTCTAGGAGATAGGACTGGCAGTGGAGAACAGACTGACATAGATTTTTGAAAGACAAATCAGAAAGAGCTTTGTGGTTGCTATATCTTTAGATCAGCAGCTTTCCCTTGGGAAACATATGGATTTTTTTTTTTTTTTTTTTTTCATAGACTGGACAGATAGATTTTTGTGAGTACTACTCTTTCACATTTTTAAGAATTGATTTATAACAAGGTGAAGTGCCAAAGTCTTTAACAAGAGCGACAAATGTGTCATTTAAGTATATCATTACAATGTTAATAAATTATTTGGAATGTGTTGCTGCTGTTGGAAAAGAACACCATTTATATATCATAGCTGCATCCTTTTTCCAGATTTAAGTCTATTCTGGCTCTGTTTAGAAGAAGGTGTTTTTATGTTGTTATTACATTTTCAACTGCCATGAGTCAGAACACTGAGTCCTGATCCAAACAACATTTGATGGTTCAAAGAAAAGTCTTTTGCTTTGCTACAAACTATTGTTTGTTAGCAGTGTTGAGAGACCTAAAAATAAGCTGAAAAAAAATCTGAGAATTGAGAAGTGATCAAATCAAGTATTTGAGTTTCCGGAAAAGCCAAAGTTCCTTTTATTGTTAAAAGAAGGAAAAAAGAGATCTGAGTGCTAGGTTGTAGGTCTTTTGCAACAGCTAGAAAAGTTTCTAATCTTACATTTTGCAGCTCCACAATTTTGCTGCTTCATTGTAGAATGACAGTTCTGAGTTACTGTATAGTCTCTCACAGTCCTTGTAATACTACCTGAACTGTATGAGAGTAGTTTTTCTGTAGAAGTGGAAAAATAACTTCCTTTAGATAATATTTAATTCATCTATTGGATCTGTACACTGTGTATTGCAGTAATACTTGTAGAACCAGTACCTATCTAGTAGCTTCTGTGTTTATGGTGCAGTGTCTTTCATGGATTTGGTTATTAATTATTCACTTAAAGATACATTTTTACCTCTCCTTGCTTCCCTGTCATCTCTCCATGTCAGAAATTGCCATTTCAGGACAGGATACTCATCAGTGTCAGAATCACAGGTGATAGTCGTTATTACGTATGTAAGAATTTGGCCAGGAACAGTCAGGATATTTTACATAAAATCTTTTTGTGGTTTACCTTGTTTCTCAATAGGGCTTTAGTTTCCATTTTTGCACTTCCAATAGTCCAATATATTTTTAGAACATCAGTGGCACTGGAAAGCTTATGATACTGGGTCACTCTGGTGTTTGATGTAGGTTGCATTATTTTCAGCATGATAACAGATAATCAACAACAAGAATGGAGAACATACTGAGGCTGTTTTATAAGGTGCTTCTGAAGAGCAAGTGAGGTGTGTGTGAAGTATCAAGGGCAAGACAATTGTTGAATCTATAAAAGTGGCTGGTTGCACATGTGGGAAGTGCTGTCTCCCGCTATCCCCCTTTCAAAGGAAAACAGCAATCAACATTTCATTTTACCTGACATTGTAAGATTATACATATGTATTTGTGTTTTACGTGTGTGCATGTGTGTAATATGTAGATTTGCCTCAGGCGTATTTGTCGTATCATGTGAGGCAGTGTGCTGAGGTGTATTGCTTAGTCTTTGATCCAAATCTGGTTTAGAGATTTAAAAAGGGATACTCCTGGGCATTGGGAGCTCTAGTGTGTTGATGCAGTTATGCCACAGCTGCTCAGGGCTGCACAACTTGTACAGAAGTTTCTCCTAAGGCTCGCAGTTATCACTTGTTTGGATCTATCCCAGTGAGAGTTTAGGTTATTCTTAAGGCACTTTGTCTAGCTCTTTTTTTTTTTTTTACCCTGAAGTGTAAACTTTCCTTTGAGACTTTCAGTTGTAAAGATTATACATTATTAGCCTCATTAAGAAGCCAACAGGGAACTTGCTGGAAAATAAGCTCAGATGAATGAATTATCATAATTATTAATTTATTTTATGCTCAAAGACTGTATTACTCTTCTATCTTTTCAGAAAATAGAATTTGCCTTGCTTTTGTTTTGTCTGTTTGTTTTTCCTAAACAGCTGTACAGGATTGTAAACCATTTTGTTCTCTGTAGAACAATGCTGTAAATCTCTATGTCTTTGTACTTAGGTTTGAGTCATTTTTCCTTGCATCAGTCTTATTTTTAATGTACAACATCTTAATGTGCAGTGCTGGAAATGCATAATTTATTTGTGATAGTTGACTGCAGTGTAGGATTTTATTAGCTTTATTAATAGAAAATGATCACCTTTACCTTTGCTGTGGGAGGTGAAAGAGCTTAATTCTCTCTGACTCAAACAGTACTAATCTGCAAACACGACTGAGCCAGGAGATGCTATTTGTCATTCCTCTGTATAAACTCAGGCTGGAAAAGATATAGATATTAATATTTCAAGATAAAAATACTTAACTAGGAGCCCATGTATTTCCTTTTTTTTTTTCTTTTTCTTTTTTCTCCTAACTCTCTGAGGTATCTAAAAGCATGTTCTATTATACAGCATTTCTAGTTTTGCTTTTTTATTTATTGTCATGGCTTTAAGTGTAATAATAAACTAAAAGTCAATGAATCAAAATGTTACCTTTGCTTGATTAGTTTATGACAATTCTGCCCTCTGAAAGGCTTTGACAGTATGGTAAGAATGGAAACATCAATTTGTATGCAATTTTTATTTTCTGAATAATGTTCTATAAAGCTAACTATGGACAAGTGATAAATAGAAGTGTAGATGCTTATAAGCGTAATTCGTTTTCAAAGGAAAATGAAAGTAGGATGGAGGAATGAAGGAAAGAAAGAAGGAGAAAGGAAATGAGGAAGAGAGGAAATAAATCCAGAGTCTCTCATTTCTTTTTCAGCAGAAGACATTTCCTGCCCTTTTTTAAGGACTATGGCTAGATGTTTTGGTTTTTAGTTGCTATTTAGTTCCCATTTGTACAATATTCATTTAAGAGGGAACAGTAAATTCCTAAAGATCACTATATTTGTGTATCAGAAGGGTTCACATCAAAGCACTGTATAAAACCCATCCTAATACTGTATGAAAAACATATGAATTTTGGACACATCATTTTTCACTAGGTAGACAGGATTTCTTTTATGTTTCCTTCAAATCTCATTTTCCTCTTGACCATAAATATGAGAGATTCTTTGCTGACTCTGTGGTTTGTCGTGATGGGCTGCTGTCTCACTTCTTAGTTACCCTACCTCATTTAATTCACCCTGCATAGAGCTCCTTTTCACCTTTGCTTTTATAGAATGTTATCCCAGAGGACTGGTTCAAGTAAACACAAGAGTCCACTTTCAGAGAACTGAGAAAAAGCATTTCTTACAGCATAGTAGAATAGTGAGGAATTGTCAAAAGGAGATGGTCAGAAATGCACAGTTCAGATAACCTCAGCTAGCCATGTGAATGACAATCGAGTAGCAGTATTGAGTAGACTTTTTATGGAATTTAGACTCCTTGTTACTAGAAAGCTATGTTTATTTTATTGACATACACATTTTGCAAGTCTGCATTTATTTGTGCATTGATATTTTGACTAATCCATATTAATGAAATTATATACAGAAAACTGTAACTTAATTACATGGTAAACAGGAGTGATGCATTGCAAAGTCATCTTAATGTACTTACATGTCCCTATAGACTATTGGCACATCTGTTAATCTACTCACCATTGTATTAGTAGTGATTGGTAAAACCAGCAAAAAACAACCCCTCCCTTCTACCAGTCACATAGCTGTAAGTAGATATTTTGCCTTACATGGGATGAAGTTTGAAACAGAAGTCAATGATACATAGGTAACAGAATAACTAAACCTTTTTTTGGGTGTGTTTGAAAACATAACCCTCCTAATTTTTATTTGCCTTTGAAATGTTCATTATTAGGAAGTAAAAAAATCAGAGAAAATGTAGTCAGATATACTGAGTGGATCCTTGAGTCCTTCCAAATATACCTTTGAAGAATGGCAAACAAACTGCTTGTTCTTCCTTTAGCACTGAAAAAACTGATTCAAATCAGTTGTAGTCACAGAGGTCAAATTCTACTACTTACTTCAACATAGTAAGTCATTATATGAAGTCAAGAATTAATACTTGTAATGTCTGATATTCTATTTGTATTTGAGGATGTGTTTCACCATAGTGCAAATTCAGATATTTTCCAGTTTGGCAGTACATTCTCAGTGACCACAGCATTACAATGACATACATGTGAGGAAAAAAAAACCCACTTCGAGACAAGAAAGTCAATACAGGCAAAGACATACTTGGAAAAACCTTTGTGTTTGTTAGCATATATGCTACGATTCTAGGGGTGACTTCAATTGCAAAAGAAACTGATAAACACTGGGGAATTTGCTCTGCTCCTACCTGAATTACAAAAGCTGAATGATGTTTATCCTCTCTTTTCTTTCTCTCTTGTTTTATTTTTTTCATTTTCAGGAAAAAGAGGCTTGGGAATTGTTACTTAAAAGGGAGAGAGAAAAAAAATCCAATTTACAAAACGGAAATTGTAGTGTAAGATTTATGGGCCTTATTGATTACCAGTCATCCTGCAATACTAGAAGTGACATTTGTGAACATTTTTAATATTTTGAAGTGTTAGGGTTTTGGGGGTGTTTGGGGTTAGTGGTTGTGGTGCTCTATTTTTTTTGTCAAAATAACAAGGGAAAGTAAAATCTGAAATTATAGAAAATATAGCAAATTCTAGACCATCCATCACATCTTGTAATATGTCATCTGATATTGTGCTATGTCCATTCCAGAAAAAAAAAAAAAAAATTAAAAAAAATCTTGATGTTACTATTTTACTGTTTCTACATGTATTTCTTGACCTGTTCCCATTTTGCTTTTAATCCCTTTTAATCACTTCTGTATATTGCAGTCCTCAAAGTGATTTGGTAGGGTAAATCAAGATAAGTAAAATGAAGAGGATGCTTATGATGGAGTTCAGCTTGTATAGAAGTGAGTCGTGCATATGAGTCTAAATTAAATGCTCATTATACAAGCAGAACACGCTGTTTTGAGGTGCTAGAAATAATCATGAGGACTGAAAATGTTATTCATTCCGGAACAGTTCCAGTGTTTTAGTATACAGAAATATTGCAATTTTTTTTTTTTCTTTTTGAGGAAACTGGAGATTTTCTGAGAATGAATACACCTACAGCTTTTAGTTCTATTACCATTTGTAGGCAAGTATTTTTTTGATAAGTGTAGTTTAGAGACGACAAGTATTTAATTGGTACAAAAATCTATTTTCAGGTTGTAGTACAGGTGGTCTTCATGAGAAAATAAGGTAGAGGTAGAAGCAAGCTCTTTTCTATGCTTTTCTATGAGGTAAATTGTTCCTATGTAAGATTTAAAAGAAGCTTTCATTCTTTTTAGCCATATTAGAGGGCATATTTGCAACCTTCCTGGTCTTTGTTTTATTTAAAGTAAAAAACATTTCAGAAGTGACAGGTAAAAAGTGATGTCATATCTTTGCTTCCCCAGCATATACCAAGTTCTGTTGAGAGGAAGAGTTAGTTATGCAGTGTCCAATAAGAAATTCTGGAGTACCTGGGCCTAGAACAACTGCAAGGGCTCTGCCAGTGTAATTCCAACATCAGTCAACCCGTATCAGGATTGTCATAACATGCTATTTATTATTAAAGGAACAAAAATGTTTAAATAGCTAAATGACTAACACAAGACACAGTCTTTGTAAGGGTCCTGGCCAATTTATGCCTGCAAGCCAAGACGGGGTTTGTCACAAGTGTGTGTGCTCTGCTTTAACTGCACATATGTAAATTCTCACTTGCAATATATAGCAGTCCTAACTGTTGAAGTTGCACCCCTGCAATGAAAGCTGCACAGAAAGCAGCTGTGCAAGAAAGATGTGTTTAGAATTTGTTTGTGGCTAAATGGTCCAAATGCTTACAAATAAAATGCAAACATGGGTAAAAGGACATTAGAACCATATATAAGATCATAGAATCGTAGAATTGTTGGAAAAGAACTTTAAGATCATGGAGTCCAACCATTAACCTAACACTGTCATTCCCACCATTAAACCATGTCCCTATAAGCATCTTATCCACATGTCGATGAAAAAAATGCAAGATGAAACAAAGCAAACCATTCAAAGATATATGTAAGTGCCTAAGAATGGATGTGAACAACATAGGAAATTTTCTTTTTCCATCAGTTATACTACCCTGTCAGGACAGAAGATAACCAGTATGGACTAAGAAAGTGGTTAATTTAAAACAAAAACAAACAAATAATCAAACAAACAAAATACCAACAAACAATTTCTTTAAAAGCAATTAGCTCCTAATGCTTTCATTGTCTTTGCCTAGTAAGAACTGGAATTTAAAGTCATTCTGTGTTGGATAATAATTCAACCTTATGCTAATAAGAGTCACATTTTCAACTGAGACTGTAAGTAGTGTGAAAGCAGGACATCAAAGTGAATGAAAGGAGAAACAATCTTCTTTTACTCACTTCTAGCTATATATTTTCTTCGTCCATTTTTTCATGCTTTTATAGGCACTATTCAACTAATTTTCAAAGGACTTGATCATGGAATGGCACAAAGACATAAAAAGTATTGGTAAACTAGTATCAGGTTTTAATATGGATCCACTAATACACTTGTTTGCATAAATATCATTACGTTGAGTCAACATAATGTATTGTTCAGTGCAAGAGACATTTCTTATTGCTGTACAAGTCAGCCTTCAATAGCTCAATTATTTCAATAGCATTTAGATCACTTTGTCTTGTACAACACTTAATACAAGGACTCACATAGTCATCATTTGACTCTTCATTTTATTTACATTTAAAATAATAAATAAGTATAAATATAAGATTTAAAATCTGTGTATTTGATTTTTTTAAACTGTAAACTGATTTTTTAAATGCACTTCCTTCTTAATGACATGATTATTTTAAAGAATTTGAATTAATAACATAAAACATAACAATAGTTTCTAAAATTTTGATGAGGATGAAAGTAATTTACATCAAATGAGATTCTGAAGACAGTGGGTTTTTGTCTTCTGGACTAGGATATCCATAAGCTAAAAGCTTTCTTTTGGTTCATAAAAACACTACTACACTATTAACTCTTTCCCTTTATTCGGACAAATTTATTTCACCACCTGACTTCTCAGGTATACCAGCATACAAAATATAAACCTGAGATTTCAGTTGAAATGTCTTTTTAGATTCTTGGATGACCTTGGACGGGTGGACTTGGATTCATCTCCCTTAACTCCAGATGACTGCATCTCAGCTAATCATCCTAAAATTCCTCTGTTCATAGGAGAGAAATGGGCAGTACTGGACTTGGTACATCTGAACTATTTTAGACAGCCACTTTTAGATGAGAGTAATGTCTGAAGTTGCACGGGATATATTCCATCTCCTTTGTTGCATTACCCTTTTGGGAAATGAAGAGAGTGGTGCTGTTCCATAACTGCCACAGCAACATATAAGATAGGATAAATAATAGTAAGAGGTGACTGAACCTTGATAATCCATCAACCCCAAAGGATTCTGATTTATCTGTCCCCATAATATGCAGCAGTATGGACAATGAGTCAAACAAGAGGGAAGGTACAGAATTGGGATGAGTAATACATGACTGTAGACTAGGAGATTGATCTAAAGTGCTGATGCACTCCATGGAGCATAGCAGGATTGGACAGCTGAAAACTAAAACATGGCAGGATCATCCCACCAAATAAGGATTATTTTGAATTAAGAATAGTGATAGAAGAAGTTGAAATGACAATAGAAAAGAAGATGGCATTGAGTGCCATAAACAAGCATATGTAGAGATGATATATTTTTATTAATTATTGCAGTTTATTGATACACTGAGTGATAAATAATTTTATAAATTTTTTTAAAAACTTATATCACTAAGAAAACCTGGTTCTATGTGTTATGCTGATCACATATATGAATGGTAGCAGTTGAAGAACAACTTCTAATCCTGTGTTACATAGAAAAGATTGTTCCTTACTTTCTTGGAGAGCTTGAACTCTAAATTTGGAGATATTCTATTAAGAAACTTTTCTCCCGGCTACATTGCTTCTCATTACAGAAATGTGCTCTGTCAAAGTCATCCCATGTATCATTTAAAAAACTAGCACCTGAGATTATTATTATATAATAAGTTAGAGGACACTGTTCTTCTGACCATATGGACTGGTGGTTTCTATTAGTCTCTCAAAATGAGAAATCAGAATAACCCAGGGAACTAATAAAAAACTAGGCCTTCAAGGTCTCTAACCTGGAATCTGCATTTCAGTATATAATGTCAAATTATCTCTGCTGTCCTGTATGGAATAGTACAACACATAAATTGAAATATGATGGAAAAGTTAACCTTAGGTGTAGTATGAAAACCATTTGCATGACACTTGATTTGCCTGTAAAGCTATAATTGGTACTAATTAAGGAGATCATTTGTATTTATACTTCTGTGTGAAAGTCCACTACTACATGACTTTCCTTTTCAGGCACAGACCTAATGCATGCTATCCTATGCTACAAGAAGTGTGGGACCTCCTGAGAGCTCTTGTAAAAAGTTCCTGTGTAGCTGATAGGCTTCTATAGAGCATTGTTCAGAAGACCAATTTCATACTCTAGAGAGAGTCTTCTCTCCTTTGGGTGGGGAGGTTAGTCCCCCCAGTAGAAGAATCTAAAGGTAACAGCCTAAGTCTTGTAGCTGACTTTCTTTTTTCTTCTCCCCTCTGTTGTTGCCCAGTTTTTAGAGAGCTAGTGAATTGTACTCTTGGGGAAATATAAAGAAATCAGTCAGGTGATCCTATTACTACTGTTTAAACAGAAGAAAAATTTTTGCAGCTCCTCATAAACCTTTGCCTTTTAAAGTCAAGAAGTCACTATCAGGTTTTTTTGTGGGTTGGTTTTTGGTGTTTCTTTTTTTCATTGTTTTGGGGTTTTATTTGTTCTGTTTGTGAATTGTACAAATACACCTTCTAACTAAATGGTGGTATTGGGCGTTTTGTTTTGTTCTGGTTTTTTCATATGCATATACTCCATGCTATATGTATGGGCTTATTGTTGTTATAGTACTTAAACAAACCAGACCACAAAATATTTGGTATAATAAAATATTAGGGCAGCAAAACTTTTCTTCACTCAAATAAGGCCTAACAAAGTGAGAAGAATGGAAAGAATATGAAAAGGTGGAATTACTTTTTTTTTTTCTTCTTTTTTTTTCTTTACCACTGAAAAATAAATGAAGTACTTTGTTAAGGTTGCTGAATCTGCCTTCGTGACATTGATTGACTGACTCTGTTGCAGTTGGTTGGTTACATTTCAAGGCTAAAACTGAAGCTTCTCTGGAGAGTATGGGAATTAGGTCTGTATAGGTAGTGAGCCAAGAATTACAATTTAATAGGTATTATATTCCTTCTCATGGATGATTCTCCAGATGCACTTGTATATTGAAGACAAATGAATAGTAAGAGGGCATTTTTTGTTGTTGTTAACAAATTCAGAAGTCGTTTATCAGATCTTTTCTTCTCCGAGAGTGTGAGAGGGGGAAAATACAGTAACATACAATCAAAGTGTCACATTAGCAGAACTAGAAATGTGAATACTCTTTTTAACAGAAAAAGACAAAAGCTTAAAATCAAATAGTTGCTCAGCCTCTGCCAATGGGAAATTTCTCACTGGCTCATATGAAACCAAGCTTCTATATCTTGTTTTCTCACAGAATAGGCATTGTCAGTTTATTTAATTTGTTGGCATATTGTAGCAGAATCTGTTTTGAACTAGGTGTCATTTGACCTTAGATTTTTTTCTGTCCAGCAATATTACAATAATTACTGCATTAGATTTTTTTAAGGATTGTTTGACGTAACATTGGTAATACAGAGTGCATTTAAATAATCAGGCTTTATTTCATTATTAGGGTTAACATATTTTAGAATATTTTGCCAAAACACGGAATTATTAGAAGGATTTAGATTTAGCTATCCCACAACAAGATGTGATTATTGCATTCCAACAAAATGCTACTTTTACTCATAAGTAGCATATACAATAGAATACAATGTTCTGATGGATTTTCCCTTTAGTATTATATCCGGCATCCTTTTACTATAATTTCATAAGTTGTACAGTACCTGCAGTAACTGTGATTATTCACTCCTCACACTGTTCACCATTCACTTAAGCAAATAGCCTCTAGTCATCATTTTGAAAGTAGATATGAAGAAGATTGCATTTCCATAATTAAAAATAAAAATCAAGTCCCTCTTCTGTCTTCATTTTTAAATTGCTGCTGTCAAAATGTACAAATGTAACAAAGAAAAATGATTGAAGTACTTAAAAAAAAATCATAATACTTAGTTTTGGATGAATAATAAAAAGATAGAACATTACAAATTGTTATTTCCTCATTGTAATCCAATTATACAAATCCTTAATGCTTTACATGGGTATACTATGGTATAGCAATCATAAAGCCCATGCAAATTTACACTGCTAAGCATATGTAGCATAGCTAATAAGTAGCTCAACAATCAATGTAATCTGCAATTAAATCTTGAAAAGTAATATATTTTCATGGTAGTTACTTTAAAATAAAATAAAAATCAGGATTATGCTCATTAAAACTAAACTATCTCCCAGTATCTGTCTTGTCTTTTCTTAAAATGGAACCTGACTATTTGGCAATGTTTTTCTTTCTTGGATCCAGCTGTTACTGTGTTGTAGATTAGAAGTGCTTTTTTCCTTGTATATTTTATTTTACTCATGATATTTTCTTTGACTTCCAATTAACATTTATTCAGCATTTCAGGGATCACTGATATGTCCTTTTAAAACAATTGCAACTTTAACAGGGCACAGAGCTGACATTTGTTTACAGATCAAGCCAATTTCACAGTCAGAGTTTTGGGTTCAAAATATATAGTTTGAATACTATCATCTGTCTCTACACTTGCTTTAGCTTTAGGAATTGTATTCTGAAGATAAGATACTTCTGACGTGTGTGTATGTGTATTTTTATAGTTCATGCAGCTTTAGGATGTACACGTGTAGTGTACCTGATCATGTATTCCTGATTAGAAAGACACTGTAAATGACATTTCTAAAGAAATGGGCAATACAACTCAGCATAGCTATACTGGGATTAGTGAGGATGTACACATTTATGCCATCTGTGGTTCTGGCCAATAGGGATAACAAACAAACTTTTTTCTGTGCTTTATTGCTTAGTGCACCATGAAGCATCCAGCACTAGGATTTAATGTTGACTATAGCAGCAGTGCAGTAGTGGCATCATGACTGACAGATATGGTTACTACCACCCTCACAAATGCTGTTCTGTGATGAGATAGACTTCCATCTGTAAGCATCTGCAAGATGGAAAACCTAGTTTGAAGTATGTGCATTTAATATTAGAGTCCACAGCCTCTATTTTATACCAATATAATTACCATAAAGACATTTTAGTTTTAAATTTAAGGTGAATTTTTTTTTTTTTTTTTTTGGTTTTAAATAAAAGGCACATATGGGAATAATAATATGAAAATGGGGAAAAAAACCCCCAATATTTCTTCAATGCATCTACAAGATTGCCATTTCTTTATCTCCTTTAATTGTACATTGTAATCTAAATTTCCATGAAAATATAATATAATTATATAGGTAGCAAAGCAAACATCCCACAGGGATTTGAAACAGTTAAAAATTAGTTTTAGAATTCCAGCCTCGGAGATTTCTAATAGGGCATCCAGCTGTGACAGCTTTACCCACTGAGTAGCCACTGTGTGATAAGGTATATATAATCTGAAGAAAGTTTTTTCAGTGGATTGAGTCCTCTGCTTTCTTTTATAGTAGGCAGGGTGACAGGTTGTCCATCTAAGGGCATCTGCTTGATTCTCATGTAAAGCTATATGCTGTGAATTGTACAAATATACTTCCTAACAGAATGGTGGTATTGGGCATTACAGTGCTATTTCTGTTTAATCACATAGGCAAAACCAGAAATAATAGCACATATGCAGGAAGTGAATATTGGACTAATTATTTTTGTATATTGATATCAGTAAATTTTTCTGGATATTCTTCTGACAAGGTTGTACTATTGATAGACCATCTTTGAGATGAAAGCTGGTGTTTGTCCCAAAATATTTGGATTTATTAAAAATAAATTGTCACTATTAAATGCTCTTGTTTTGAGTGACTGAAAACAGTATCAAAAAATAGTAAGAAGCGTAGCTGTGGATCTATTCAGATTGTTCATATCCTTCCTGCCTATGTCAGTAAGTAATAGAATCATAGAATCGTTAAGGTTGGAAAAGACCTCCAAGTTCATGAAGTCCAACATTCTACACAAAACCTCCTTTAACACTAGACCATGTCCCAGAGTGCCTTATCTACACGTTTTTTTTAACACTTTCAGGGATGGTGACTCCACCATTTTCCTGGGCAGCCTGTTCCAATGCTTAAGTACTCTTTCAGTAAAGAAATTAATCCTAATATCTAATCTGAACCTCCCCTGGTATAACTTGTCGCCATTTCCTCTTGTCCTGTCATTAATTACTAAGGAGAAGAGGCCAGGATTGGCCTCACTACGACTTCTTTTGATATAGCTGTAGAGGTCAATAAGGGCTTCTCTCAGCCTCCTCTTCTTCAGGCTAAAATGATTCAGAACAAAAACCCAAAAACCGCCTACAAAGCAAAATCAAGCAAACAACCTTCAAACATCAAAAAAAAATGAACCCTGAAACAAATATAAATTAATCTTTTGTCTATCTGGCACTACCAAACTTTACACATAATTGTGGTATGTTCAGTGACACCTGTAGCATGAAGCTATTCCCTCTCCCAAAGAAATACATGCTGCCTCACTGTAAAATTTAAGCAAGAAGTTCAAACTGAACAAAAATGCTTGAACAACAGTATATTGGTTATTTTATATCTATCTTCCTGTATATTGATTTATCTATCTATTTATACACACACAGGAACATACATAAGCATGCATATATGGTAGATGGGGCAGGTAAGAAAGAAAGGATTTTATTTTCTTAGCTAGAGAGAGCATATATATTTCACTTCTGCAACTCCTTTAAACTTCCAGTTTGATTTTTAGTTTATATTTTATAGTTTCTCCATCTTCAAGTGTAAAATGCAGTTATTAAGTGGGAGCAGAAGCAAGATAAGCTCTCTTATGGCAACCCTAATCCAGTGGACTTTCCAGTACAGGTAATTTCTCCTCTCAGTCTGTTTGCTGCTGTTCCTATTTGCAGATCTAGCCTATGGCAAGGATGGCATATATTCCAGAGGTGTGCGTACATACACATACAGATATTCAGAGGTGCATGTATGCATGCACAGACCACACACCATGGGGCACAAGGTGGACCATGAAAGCAAGCCGTGCCTGGATCAGCACCACCATGAACACCTACAGCATTGTCTTGTCCACCTGATGAGGACAAGAGGTTTCTGGTGGTTACTTGGTGACACACACACATATGCACACAAACAGCTCAGGAGCTTGCCTGCATGTAGTCTATCCAGGGGCCAGACCCAGATCCCTGTCTTCCCAGTTGCTGACCTTGGTGCTCCTGTGCTACATCCATACCCAAATTTGGTACTTCTACCATTACCTAGATAATCTTGGCTTTTTATAGCATTACTTGATATGGCCTTGTAAGGTTCTTCCTTCCACAAATGGTCCCCAGTTCTCCCCTTCAAGTACCCATACAACTTTTGTCTTTCTCACAGGACTCCCTTTTACCACTGCTCTGTGTCCTCTTGGTCAGCTTCTCACACTGTTCTTTAGTATCTGCAACAATTTTGTGTGTTGTGTTCCATAATTATTCCTGGCCTACTGAGTTAGCTAAATCTCAGGCCAGAACACCTGTCTCTATGTCATAACAAGCTCAATCTGTGTGTTTGTCTATAGGTCACATATGCACTCTGTATGTTCCTTGATTGACTTAAATGCTGCCTTGGGGACTGCCCCTTTTCTTCCACATCTGGACATTTCAGAGTGATGTATTACAGGTTATCCCCCTGTTATTTCCATCACCAGTGTTAGGATCCTTCTTTTTTATTGATTCATTTCATGTTTGATGCCAGAGCACTCCTTTCTTTTCCTTTTTAAACAGTTTCTTCACTTACTTTCAACTCCAATCATCTTGTAGCTTGGTTCCAGCCAACTGACAACTGTCAGCAATTATGAAATCAGTGAGAATCTGCTTGCCAAAGCTGAAATTTATTGAGGACGCTCTGCACTCCTGCTATATATGCTAACCTACTAACATCCCAAATTCCTCCTACGTAGAAAATATTCAGAGGATTACAACCACTTGTACATTTTCTACTGCTTTCTCTGGTGAAGGGGCATGTTTAGAAAAAGGAGCTGTTGATAGTGCTGGTTTTAGTTGGTTCTGATGCTTTGGCAAGGGGACATAAATGTTAACACCTTGAGTCCTTTATAACCTATTTTGGAGTCCAACTCAGGAAATAAATACTCTTAGAATGGAGAAGGATATGCAAAAAAGACTTAAATTCACCTTTCTGTGAACACAAACATTTCAGCTTTTGGGACCAGTGCATTAATTCTAGGCAGATTTTACTGAATATATCTCTTTGTGTTGATGAAAAGTTTTATAAAATAAAATATATATTTTAGGAATTTCAGGTTCCCTGAGATAGTGCCACTTGAATCTGGAGCTAGAGGATCTTTCAGATAAACCCTGTGCTTTGGCTTTTTTCTCAGTAAAAATATTTTGTAAGTTCCTTACTTTTCTTTCCTTTTTCAGGAATATGACTGAGGTTATTCTCTAGTGAAAGAAGGTATATTTAAGCAACTATTATTTACACTGGTTAAGAACAGTGTTACACCTGTATACCGTATACAGTATAAATACTTGTTACATTAGAGTCTGCAAGAAGACAGCGTGATACTAGGATTCAGGAGACCTTTCGCTCTTTCAAAACTTACTTGTTAAGATGAGGCCTGAGGGAGAACAGTAATACCATAAACAAGTTTTAAACTACCAAATATATATACATTTTTGTCCTCATTTTACATGTTTGTAATTAATCTCGATTGCAGTTTACATTGTTTTATATAATTTCTAGTAGATATTAAGCCCAATGTAGGTTTTGAGAGATTTTGAGAGCAGTTTAGAGCCTTTGGGCATCCTTTGAGATACTCTGTGAATAGCAGACAGGCTATGCTTTATCACAGAAATAGTTTTATGGAAAATGAGAAACTTGGGGATAACCTGGCACTGTCAAAATATGTTGCATTATTTATTCAAGAGCTCTGAAGAGTGAAAAATATTGCCTAAAACGGTGTTTGCCCAAAGATACAATTCCTAACACCTATCATATTAACTCAAACAGTGTCGTACCTTTTGTAAATCTTACTATGGAGAAACAAATAACTTTTCTCTGTCTGTCTTGAGCAAATTGAAAGTCAGTGATAGGAAGTTTGTATTTACTTCCAGTCTTACCACCCAAGTTACCTGTCTGGAAAAGTAAAACATTATAATAATGGGGAAGTTGTTTCTGCCATCCATACATTTAGATAGTTTCAAAATACTGAGAAAAGATAAAATAGCTACTGAAAGCTACATAAACTTTCAGCTTGTTATGGATGCTTGGCACACGAAGTAGAAGAGTTGAAATAAAATCTATTTATTAGCTTTTTGATAAACATGCCTATACTCTCTAAGAGGCCTTACTGATTCAGTATGGGTCATGAGAGGTGATTGCAGGTTGAGATCTCACATTGCTCCCTTTCAAAAACATCTACATTCTGACTGGCTTTTCAGCTCAGTGATCTTGTGTGGTGAAAAAATATCTATATATATGTCTCTCTGTATTTAGACATCCATTTTATATATATTTATATTTTATGTATGTACATATGTATAATAAATTACCTGAAAAAGTGCATTGGAATTGGGAAGGTGAGAGTTCAACAGACATTATTTTAATCAGCTTTCTTTTCTGTCCATCATTAACATTTGTTTTTTCAAGTCACTATTGCATTCATAGTCAGATCTCCATCTTTATTATACCTTCATTAACCTTTTAAATCTACTGTCTGTGTACAGGAGACTTTCTTTCGTTTAATTATCTGTTTAAAATTCAGAAATGGTAGCTTCTGCCATTTTGGCTTTTTGACATTTTTCACCTGAAGACTGTAAGAAACAGATTTAAGACTCTTGTTCTGCTGTTTTATGTTGCATCCTGAATTCAGCTGAAATACTGAGGCTGGAATTCAGTCATTCATTGTCATTCAGGAGTTGTTTGAGTTTTGCTTTTGTGCTTTGTGGGATCAGCAGACCTCTGGTGAATTACAGTCTTGAATTTTGTTTTGCAACCATGTATTATTTTCCTTGTGCTGTCACTGTTTCTTCCTTTTTAGTACAATCATAAAAAATACCAGCTTGAACATTTTATACAGAAATTCCATTTCTTTTGCTTGTAGATGGTATCACTTGGTTTGCAAGTCATTCAGTTTTCTTATCTATCAGTCGAACTATACTGTTTAAGGCACGCTCTTCACTCTGCTATGTAGCACACTGGTACCTCACAGCAAATGTGAGATAGCAGTATATATTCTACCGTGCATTATTTGATGTACTTCATTCTTTTTTCTTTTGTGTCATCAGCAATATTTTCAGTTGCATTTCCTAGAACATCAGGTGTAAAGATATGCACCCTTATCAGGGCTGGTGTAAAATGTTTCTATTACTATTTAGTCATTCAAGCAGTTCTTTCCTTTCTCCTAATTATGTTATTAGCACTTAATAGCAGTTGCTATGGGAGCTGCAGAACCAAACAGTGGCTGAGGCTCAGTGACAATACATCTATGTTAAAGGTAACATCTGGTCTTTGCTCCCTTGAAGGTAAGGGATGTGGTGAGAGGAATTTCAACTACTCATTCACACACCAGTTTGTCCCTCTGTACACAGTACGATTCACTGCTAGAGAAGAACTGGTCTTGCCAGACTTCTGTGCTCACATTTAAGGATTAGAAAGGTGGGATGCAGACTGAGTTGCTGCCATGGCTCCTGTCTAAAGTGAGGTGGTTAAAAGAACACATGGTACTTTTCCTGCCTGACTGGATTGTTCATTAATGTTACCACTCTTTGGCTCATAACCTGCCTTCTTCAAACAGAGTTTCTGTTTTAAGGAACTTAGTCTGACTGAAAAAGTCCTTGTCAAAATCTGCCCTTCATCATCTTTGTCATCTTTCCGCTTTTTCCCAGTGTGCTGCTTTTCTCACAGTAATTTCTTAGTATAACACATAGGCACACTGCTTGCCCGAATGCCTGTGAGATAAAACCTTAGCCTTCTTTTACAGGTATGAGATATCTCCTTAACGTTCCTCTGTAATTCTGATAATTCATCTCTCTCAGTGAAGCTCCTTGAAACTTGTGTTTTAATAGTTTTGAATGTCTGCTAAAGAGCTCCAAAGTTTAACTCCTATAATACCCATCAAAAACTCTAGCAGTGGAAATGTGTATTTTTAACTGTCAAGCTGATAAACATTTCTCTGAAGTGTATTTGTTTTTTGTCCCTTGTACTTTCTTTTCTTTTTTTTGATAATACTACTGGAATACATATAAAAGTGAACTAAGCTAGCCAAAATAATTCTTTGTTGTCATACTACAGTCTTTGAACAACATTTCTGTAGTATGTGGTGTCAATTGACAACATCATTATAAGCAAGCTTTTATGTTATACTTAAAAGTTCTCAATCTTCTTGTCATACTAATTATTTTTACTAATTAGACAAAGGTGTCTAATTTTGTAGGAAAATAACTGTCAGTTTAATAATATTTCACATTCTTACAGTACCTTTCTAAGAATTGCTCAGTATTTACACACATTAATGAATTAAACTCCTTCCTTCCTTCCTTCCTTCCTTCCTTCCTTCCTTCCTTCCTTCCTTCCCTCCCCTACTTAAAAGAACAGGTTGAACAAGCAGCCTTTTAGAACTGGAAGAATTAACACAATATATCATCAATTCTTAAGGCCACAGTTGATCCCACAAACTTGTTATTCAAACTTAGGTGTTATTCAAAGGACCCAGTGTTAGGATCTTAGTCTCTTTAAACACCCTTTGTCATCAGTGGAGAGACATAAGGACCTCCAAAGAGAAGTTCTGAGTTGTGCTGAGTTACCTTCTGCAGAGGAAAGGGTCTCTCTCCATGCACAACAATGGAAATTTGGTGAACTGTGATCCTCATTTAGGGTAATCAGTGAAATGTGTAAAATCAGAGAGGCTGCAGCAGGGATTTAGTGCAGAGAACCAAATGATCATGCAAACAGTGCTTTCTAGTACATGCAATGAAGACTAAGTCTGAGCTGATCTTTCCACAGTGAAAACAAATCATGTCAGTGCAGGTATGTAAGCACCCTCCTGCTATAAAACCTTGTATTTCATGAACACATGTATAAAGTGATAGAAGTCTTTCCTACATATGCAGGTTAACTTTGTGGGAGGAAATGCCTAGCTGAATTACATCAGGCTCTTCAAGTTTTCTTTTTTAAGTCTGGTGCATAGGATGAAGGAAAAACAGCATTGCGGAAGAGCGGGAAGATGTGCAGAAATCAACAGATGAGTAAATCACGAAGTGAGAAAATCACGGGGTAGCACTGCTTCTGTAAAACTGCTAAGACACTGGTAAATTAGATTTCTGTGTTACATTAGTGACTCAAAGAAAATGCCGAAACACTGTTGTTTACCTATATTCTGAGCAGTAATTTCACATTAGTATTTTTAGTCACTTTTCAGAATAGAAAAAAATCACTGTCTTCTTGTGTAATACTTTAAACTTCAAATTCAATTATAATTGTGTATTATCTTTGAGGGCTGTGCAATCAAAAGTGCTTAGTTTACTATTAGAACCATTTTCTCTTAGTTATCATCCCTGGAATCTTATTCTGGACCCTCAAGAGACAAATTCTGTATTTTGCATCTTATTAAAAAAAATGAAGAAAAATTTGAAAATGCAGAGTATAACTTCCCTTTGGTACTGTATCCAGGCCTTTAATTTATATTAGTATCTCTTTGCTCCTTGTGTTGCCTTCAGCAGATTTGCATGTGTATCATTAATTGAAACACCACAGGTATTTCAGTACAGAATAAGCTGGAATGAAATGTGCTTTTTCATTTAGTGAAAACTATTTGCTTCACTTCACTACAGACAGCTAACAACTGATGAAACTCAGCTTAGTTGCAAGAAGAAATATGAGACAAAAGACACAGGTGCCAGGAGAGCTGTGCTGATGTTATGACTTTAAAATAGATAAAACAGGAACTGTTTCATAGAGATTCTAGTTAGAGGCAATTAAAAATTATGTGAAACTGAAGTCTTTTACTTTTTGTATAGAATCAATTCAAAGTGATAAGGAATGTAATTTTTTTTTTATTTGCATTGGAACACAGTTGCTTAGTGCGTGTCATAATTGACAATTTTACTCTTGTCAATCTTTAACATAATATCAGTATTTGCACTTGGACTGATTTTAATGATGAAATTTATGATTCTGAGAAGGACATAGAATTTGAGTTAGAAGAATATTTGAAACATTATCATCTTTTATAAAAAACTTCTGTTTGTTTTTCTGAAAGTTAGCATTAATGTAAATTATATGATGAATAGCAATCACAGTCAGAAAATACTAGTGTCTTGGAAATGCTGCTGAAAACTGTCCAAAAAATCTGTCTTAAAAAAAGAACAAGATTAACATTTCATGCAAGGCAAGGAAAATTTCCTTAACTCTAAAATCTGAGTAAATCTTGGTGATCCTCTATCAATTTTATGTATGTGTTCACCCAAAAAGGACACTTTGAGGCAGTGTGTGGCAAAACTTGGTATTGATTTACATGTGTCCTAACAAGGGTATCACAGAATTAGGTCATTATGTTTGACAGAGAAAAGAAGCTGCAAATAGAAGCAGTATAACAATACAGGCTGTTGTTTCTGGTAGCTGGAATAGATTCTGGATTGTAGAAGTTTAGTATGTGAACACATGGAGTTAAAAGAGGCTTTCAGAATTGTATATATTTTTCTTTTTCTTTTTTTTTCCTTGTTTTGACTTTTTTTTTTTTTTTTTTTTGTAAGCCCTCCTACAAGACTGCTAAGCATTTTATTTAGTTTTTTATTATTGCTATTTTTAAGAAACAATAATCTGCACAAACCCTGGCTGTACTGAGAAGACAGAACAGGAACTTTCTGTCCTATGTACAGGTTCTTCTTCTTACAGAAACCTAAGAGTATAGACCTGAACTCTGGAGTCAAATCATGCAGTTGTTTAGGGCAGGAATATTTAGATACATCTTGGGATGAAACTGAATACAGCAGAAGTTTTTGATGAGAAATGTGGGGTTTTTTTCATTTATAGAAAAGAAAAAATACATTTACAGTCAATTAAAAGGACTTCAGGTTGTGGTGCTTAATATTCTCACAAAATACACTTGCAGGAGAATAGTAGCATTTTCTGTAAAGTATCATGCATCAGTGCCTACACATTTTCCAGATGTGAAGGAGGTTGCAGGAATGCTGCACAGATCATTCCTGTGCTTTAGTTTCCTCCTAGTTTCAGTCTCTTAGCTGCTTTTATTATTCCCCCCCCAAGGAATTTA
This sequence comes from Todiramphus chloris collaris, assembly GCA_025345505.1. Classification (NCBI taxonomy): domain Eukaryota; kingdom Metazoa; phylum Chordata; class Aves; order Coraciiformes; family Alcedinidae; genus Todiramphus; species Todiramphus chloris. Next base: position 17,250,499 of record JANVCC010000010.1, read on the forward strand.
GATTTAAATCAGCAGCATGAATTAGTCTTGGCTTTGATATCAGTTTTAAGTTTGCTGTTACTTCAGTACAAAGAAGAAGTAATAAATAATAAATATGTAGTAAATTTACTCTCTCATGAGGTTGATAAATAGTTCCAATTGTTTACTCAAAACATCTACATAATTGACTTTAACTCCTGGTTTTACTGCTTTGAAAGCTTTTTTTTTTTTTTACTCCATTCTAGACCCTACTTGCTATGACATGTCTCAATCTAGGATCTAAGCATTTGATGATTGGTTTTCTGTTTTTGTTATGTGGCCACTGATTTCATTGCCAGTCCTTGACAACACAGTCTGGAGCCTTGGCCAGTCAAAGATAATAGAAACTAGGTAATGCTCAGTAGGTAAAAAGTTGGAGCAGGTGTTTCTGTAACTTTTCTGGTTGTCACACCACTTCCAGGACAATAATTTAGCATGATTCTAAAAACTAAATGGGAAATACCATTAGCCTTGTTTACATTAACCTTGTTTGCAACTCTTTTGTACCTTTCATAAAATGACACCAAGCCTGAACAAATAAAAGTTATTGAGGGACCAGGTAGGAAGGATATGAGAATGTAATAGCCATATGTGCTAAATAGGTACCAGGTAGGAGAGCCTTGAAGAGATTGTGTCTAGATTAAGGGTTGTCAGAAGATGAAGTCTGAGGAACAGTATAAGGTGTTGGAAATAACAGGAAAGAGATCTTCAGTAGAGATTTTGAGGTTAATGAGGAAAGGAAAGGGGCTGAGGACAAATCAGAAAAAGAAAAAAAAAAGAAAAAAAAAAGATAAATGGCCTCAATTGTCTGTTTTAAAAATTCCCTGGTATTCTTGACAGAGATAGAAAGAAAAGCTAAAAGTGCAGAACAGCTCTTACAAGCCTATGTCTCAAAAAAAAGAAAAGCTTTAATAGCTGTAAGTAACATTTATTATCTCAATTTTTACTGGTGTGTTTGACATACAATCAGTGATACCACAGTTATATCAGGTTGGCCTAACAGTCAATGCTGTACATGAAAGGTGAGTGCTCATTACTTCGCTTTTAAAAAAATCTTTCCAACTGATCTGCTTTTGATCAAAGACACATAATTAAAGAATTAAGCAAGTTTACATCTAATAGACTGCATGCAGTTCTCCACTGCATTTTTACCAAGCAATGGTCTACTTTACATGATTGTCTATTATACTCATTAGGAAACTAAGCAAGCTGATTGTGTTTCTCTGAGAGGAAAGTAAATGAAACCTAGAAAAGGTGCATAATGCTTAATGAGATGAGTGTGGTGCATGCTCACAGCCTACTTGTTTTCACTTAGCACATGCATCGGCTTGTAAATTATCTTCAGCTTTCATGTGGCATAATGATCTTTTGCCATTTTTGGTTGTGTTGCACTCAGCGGTTGGCAAGTCATGGAGATGGCGGGTGTTCTGGAAAAGGCTTCATTCTCCCTGACAACAAAAGCAACAGTGATTAGTTCAGCTTCTTAGTTGGGGCTCTATGCTATAACACAGCTTGACATCATAAAGGAAACAGTTTTTTGTGTCTATTTTTTCTGTCCCCCTTCTCTTCTTTCTCTCTCTCCCCTCTGTCTCTTCTGGAATGCTTTCTGAGCAAATTCTTTGCTTGTGGAGGAATGTCACATTCTCTTGCACTGGTTGATAAATATTTATGCCTGAGAACAGCATAAAGCTCTCTTTTGGATGCTTTCCCATTTTACAGTGTGCTGGCTTTTGGCCTGATCTCTGTATTTAGAAAACACTGTGTATACCTGCATGCTTTCTTGACTCAATTTCCTGTTCCTGATGGGTCTACAGCCAGTACTGCATGAGAACCATAGTGCATATTGCAGTATTTTCAGTGAATTGTCAGGACACTTAAATAAAACAAAATGGAAAATAGGTGACTTCTTTTCTAGGTGTATAACTACATTTTAATGAGAACTTTATAGATACACCTGGAGAGGATATAGGGCACAAAACATAAAAACATTTTTCAAGCATTTCAATGTTATTTCAGTATTCTGATAAAACTGAACAGTCAGAACTGTTCAGAATTAGAAACAGCAAAAACTGGAACACATATGACAATATTAATTTGGCTCCATTTCAACATTATATTTGTGTTTTTTTCTACCCCTTTTCCTAAATGTGTTCTAAAACTCTCTGCTTCCCATGAAAACTATTTTCCTTATTAAAGAAATTGTTCTACCACTAATAGAATGCTGATGCTTTCTAAAAGCATTGGTGATGGAAACTAGCTTCCTTTCTCCTCTATAAAAGGAGAAATAGTCTATAGTGAATGATCCCTGTTCTCAGTAAGGGACCTCTGACAAGTGGTTCCATCAGAGAATTCATACCCTCATGTCGCATACACACAGTACACCATCAGGTGGATGAACACTCGTGAGAAAGACAAAGGTGACTAGTTTCTATGCCGCATCTACCTCAAGGCTGAGTATACCACTCCTTGAAACTTTTATGAGACCAGTAGGTCATGTCTGGTGTCTCCCCTTCTGTGTTATTATATTTGCTTTTGAGGTATTGGTGTGTGACCAGAAATATTGTCTAACTTCCTTCCTAGAAGAATACCGATGTATTTTGTTAGTAGGACAAAGGACATTTGTAGGTCACCTGGGCATCTCTACAAGTCAGCATGGATAGGCAGAGCTGGCCAGGGAGCTCCCCAAGCTTCAGACCACTGTTTGATGTCAACCATCTCAGCTGCAGAGTGGATGAGGTGGCCAGCTTTCATGGCTGCATGAGCCACATTTTGACATCTTCATCTGGAAAAGATCCAGAACTATGTGCTGTGTGCTTAGTGGGGCTTCTTTGAGGTGTTTCTATGAAAGCAGCTTTTAAGTGGGATGTTAAAATGCTCCTAATGTTTGCTCTGCTGTGGGGCAGGGCTGGGCTAAGTGTCCAGCTTGGTACTGGGGCAGACTGCAGTGTTGTTTTCACAATGTGACTGCTACACTTTCTCTGACAGAGATTTTTGGATTACCCCAAAATCTTCATGTCAACAGACTGGCCACATACTGCAGTCCCAGCATGGAAACCAGATGTGAATTGCTCATGAACAGTATGTGGCTACCTGTTTGTCATATTGAGATGGTGCTGATTACTGACAGTGCTGTGAAAACTCTGTGATTATGTACCTAATGGGCAGTGCAATCTCTATGTGTGTGTATATACACACACATATATATCTATACTCATAAAAATAGCTTACAGGATTGGGACTTTGGTTAAGGGTCAAAGTCTTTCTCTTTGATATAGCATATACAGTGTGGACACTTGGGTAAGGACCTTTATGTCAGCATTTAGATTTAAATACAATGTTAGCTGTATTTAACATTGTATTTACACTTAACATTGTATTTACAATTTAACAATGTATTTACATTAACATTGTATTTACATTTATTTTAATGTAATTGGATTTATATTGTAATTTTCTTTGTTATTTTGAAATAAGAGATAAATAGAAATTGTTTTGCTTATTTTAGAATGTAACCATCCATAATTAGGGGTGAAATTACCATTTCACTGAGACAACTGGTTTGATTTGTGGTGAAATTCCAACTTTTTTACTAATGCTGTTGCTCTGCTGGCTAACTTGATTTCTAAGATTCAATCACTTTGGAAGAGCAGGTTAATAGGGCAAGAAGCATATCAGTGTATGCTGTAAGAAAAATATTGTCTCAGGAAGAAACAAAAGGATTAATTGGGAAAAGGAAAGAGGAAGATAGTAAGTTCTGAAATATGTAAACCAACAAAGATTGGAAATACTTTATTATTACTGGGCCAATTATTATTTTCTCAGACTTGCATTTTTCCCTGTGTCAGATGCAAAAGCATGGTTGGTCTATTTGGTTTTTTCAGACTATGACTATGTTTTTCAGTGAGTCAATTAAAATTTGCTTCATGCAAATTGTTCCAGGAGCAGATGTGCCTGCCAAGCTGGGCAGAGAAAATGAGCAGCGAGGTCACAAAGAAGATGGTTCTTCATTATGCTCTGCCAAAATCTTAGCAGATCATCACTGAGCATGTCCAGATGTAAAATTTCAGTCACTGTCTGGTTTATTTTTATATTGTATTTTTCATTTCCTGCATTCCCATCTCTACTGATGGGTGAAATCAGTTCTTCCCCTGTCAGCTAAGCAAAGTATCAAGTTGCAGTCTCTTGTTGATTTTGATTTTTTTTTTCTTTTCTAGAAAGAAAATAGGGTAGATGCAATGTATATGTGTTTTTAAATCAGGACAGTGTCTCCTAGCAGACAGGCTGATACTGAGGGGTTGAGGGAGCTGTAGCTATGCTATAGAGCATAATGCACATAATGGGCTGTGGTTATTTTAATATAAAGCTCTGCTAATCATGTGTTTGCAGCCCTCCCAATCACTGTGTCTCATCATGACAAATCAGTGAGTGTCAGTAAGACATTTATGGATTTTGTTTAAATTACTTTTGGTCTGAGAATTCACTTTGACAGCTTAAAATGAAGCTGAATTTTTGGAAGTCATTAAAATCTGGAAACAAATGGAAATATTTTAGCAATTTTAAAGGGTCAGTGATAGCTTAAAAAAAATTACTTCTGCCTGAAATATAAATAACTAGAGATGACCTAAGATTATAGTAACTGCAAATGTCTGAGGGGAAAAAAGGAAGTCCCTTTTAGTTTCTTTTGTTTCAGAACCTGGTGGTACATCATATAAAAAGCTTTCCCTCCTTCTTTAGAGGTCTAATCTTCAGGGGGAAAAAATTAAATATAAGCCAAAATATAATATCATTTGCTTGCAAGTTGGTAGAAACAATAAAAGTGTCCACTGTATTTTTAAGCCATTGTTTATTTTCTCACTTCAAGTAAGAATTCTTGTAAGTAAATAACTGCACAACAGAGATTTTATTATTACTTCATGACATTAAATCTTACTTGTAGGAACCCTCATTTCTAGTATACACAGTCTTGCAAGCAGCCCCCAGATTTTTTATATGCTGTAACATACCTGAAAAAAAGATAAATAGGATTTGAGATATTGAAATCCCTGCCTGTTTGTGTCAGGAAAGACATTTTTCATCTTCAAATTTTATGTACATATGAGCTAATTAAGAGTGTAATATGAAATAAATCCATAGCAGTGCAGATGTTTTAGTTGCAAGAGCAGTAACTTGAGTGATTTCCTGTAGGTTTTTAGAAGAATAAACGTGAATCTCAGGCATTGGTCATGCACTCATTTATACTGGCATAATGTATTACCGGAGGAAAAAATGCAAATAAGCAGGGAAACAAGCCCATATACTTCCTGACTTTTGTTCTATTGTTTAGTTGGTGTTTTTTCAGATCACTTAAGATTGATAAATTTTACCCTGCTTCTTGGATAAGATGCATTTCTTGTTGATGAAATGACTATCCTTTGAATAAAAGAAGTATCACTGACAGAAGTTCTAGCTAAATATCTTGCTGCTGATTAGGATACAGTCTGCTTCTATCTGTCAGATAAAGAAAAAGTCTCTCTGTTTCCAATATAGCTCCATCCTGCAGTATTATTTCTTCATTAACTTGTTAAAAGAGAGAAAGCTTTTTTTTTTTCTCCTCAGGCATCCATGTACAAAATGAGTATGAGCCAAAAGGGAAAAGAGTGAGAGTGAAGGCAAGAAAAGGAACAAGTGAACAGGGAAAAGAGTAAATCATAAAAGACAGACAAAGAATATCAGGATATTTTGTATTTCATCCATGCTTTCAAAGTCAGGAGTGACCTTTCTGCAAGCTGAAATGAGTAGGCATCTTCAGCAAGGTTCATTTGAGGAAAAAATGGGCAGTTAACAAAACACAGTAACTGTGACTATGCAATAGCTCCTCAGGGACTTCTGATGAAGTCAAGCAAGATAATTTTATATTATATAAAGAATATTAGATCAAATATTTTGGGTCAAATATCTTAAGACACTTATTAAGTATTTTTTCCCCTGTATGACAGGCTAGAACTCAGATGGTTTTAAGAAAGGCCCTTAGGGCTATGGAGCTGTTTCTGTTTTGACAGTCATGGGCTGGATTCCTTCATTTATATTTAACTGTAATCATCAGCTTTGAGAAGAGTTTCTAATTTTAAACACATGGTGCTCCCCTCCACCCCCTCCTTTTGTCCTTAGGAAAGCTATCATTTGCTTGGGTGCTTCTCTACTTTAACTACCAACACACTTGAGCCCCAGAGTGGGCTTCACACATGAAAACTGTACTGCCAAAAACTGTTACCTGCTTGTCTTCGTGTTTCCTTGTTACTGGTTTTTGGATTTTGATTTATCTTTTAAAAATTACTTCCACCTTGATCTGGAATATCATCCAAGCCAGATTGTACTGTTGTCATGAATGGCCTTGCTAAAATATCACTTTAGCATGGGTACTATACCTAAGTATTTTTCTTACAAATTTATCTTAAAATTGAACTAATCAACTTCTAAAAAACAAATTAAAAGTATGATGAATTGTTATTTCTTGAACTGATAGAGATTCAATTAGATGTGTCTTCTTGAGCTATATATGAAATATAGGGATTTTTTTAAAGAATTCAATATCCATTTTTGCTCTAGCAACATTTTATGCAAGCTAAAATCAGACACCCGCTTCATAATTAGTTGACCACATATAAGTAAAAGGTTGTGTGTAAATAAAATTTTATTTCAAAATTCTAACATTTGCTTAGATGCCTATGCATTTAAAAATCAAACAGCTCTGTAAACTGTCTGCCTTTATTCTTAGTACAATGCTAACCCCAGAGGGAGGAAAGAGTGAAGGGCAACAGAGTTTGTTGGTGTTTGTACAGATTGCTATCCTTTTAACAAAGACCAACACAAAACATACAAATCCATATGTTTGAATTTGTTGCTGCCACATTAATTATACATATGCTCACAGTGTAACACAGTGCACAATAATCTAAGGTATTAAAAAAAGGAATTTCAGGACTGACATCTTTTTCTTTAGTTAGAAATCTCAAATCCTAAACTGAATTTTCTGAGAGCGTCTTTTGCTTAACAGCCGGTGACAAATACTATTAAGAAAACATTTCATTAGTATTAGTTTCACCACTCTAAGACTGTATGTCAACCACCAAATTGCAAACCAGAAGTGAGATTTTTCAGCTTTTTGAAACGAGTTAATTTATTTTTTGACAACCGTTTTGTGGTAAGGCAGATAATATCATGGACAAATCTGTCACAGAACCTAAATATTGCAACTTTCAGTGTTGTGATAAACCTACCTAAATTTTGGTATGTTAATGCCTAGCCTGTAGTCAACAAAGTCTAGAGAGCCATTCAGAGCAAAATAAATGCCTTCAGTTGACCAGGTGAATAACTGTCTAGACTCTTTGAAGTGCATGGACTAAGGACTCTGCTTGTTTACCTTGATATAGGCACATAACACACCTGAGATGCTCTACAATGTTAGAAACATCAACCTGAGGCTGGAAGTTTTGGTAGCAGACTTGCAGGAGGTCTGCCTTTTTGAATCACCAGCTGGAAACCAGGCAACCTAGGCCACATCAGAAAGCACTAGATACCTGTGTGTGAGTAACTGAATAGAAGTCTGGACTCAGATACCTAAAGTTGGACTGAAGTGTAGTTTAAATATGACTATATACAGAGGGTAGTGAAGTGTCTAGTTCTGCCCATGTTCCGTGGTTTTTGGGTTTTTTTTTAAGACAGTCCAGCAGTTAGTCCTGACAATTTGAACATAATAACCATTCCCTTACCTGTTTAATACATTGAAGCTCTGTGATTACTTTATTCTCCCACTGATGGTCAAACATACATTTTAGAATATTGTTCTGCCTAAGGTGAAATAACATTTTGAACCTAGATCATTCAGGCTGCATGGAATTCTTCAGTCCATGGACAAGAATTGTTTTGGAGTAAGGCTGTTCCAGCCCTTTCTGGTGCAGATGTAGTATTTGGTAATTATTTTTCTTAAATAATTATTCAAATAAAGAAGGCTATAGAGAAGAGACAGATGTGTATTTTAACAGATTGTAGGGTAAGGCACTTACAGTCCAGAGACAGACTCTGCTTCATGTTAGAATGGGAACTTGAAAATAAAGATCTTACTGCTTTTTTTGACTGTTACTACCATGAATCCATTGGCTGTTGTGTAGGTGCTAACAAAGAATTTTACAGGTAGTCTGTTCCTGCTGCCAAACCTGCTCCAGCATGTATGTTTTACATCAACTTACTTGAGTGTGATAACATCTGAGGTGCAAAAGAAATTAACTGTCTGATCTGCTGAGGCTTGGTCACCAGACACCTTTGGTGCATCAAGACTTAGTATGCATATTATTGAGCAAAACTGATGGCTTCTCTGGGTCTTCAGATGATTATGGGATTAGGAAATAATTTATTATGGGATTAGGAAATAATTTAACAGGATTTTTGAGTATCTCATTGTCATCTGAGCAGATTTTGTTATTGACTTAGCCTTAACTCTGCGAAAGTAAGTATATGCACAAATTTTATTGAAGTCTCTATTTTTACTTCAGCTTCTAAGTCCTCCTATAGTTAAGAAAATACATAAAAGATACATATTTGACTGCCTTGCCTTTGAAGATCTGGTCTGTAGACCCTCATAAATTGCATGCAGATATAAGACTTCTGAACAATAATCAATTAACTTGAGAAGCGTAGGTACTCAACAAAATTGGGCCACCTAAATTCAGTATAGAGCCTAATTATGTAATTAAATGATTACATGTAGATTGCTCAACTTCTAAAACAGTATCCTGAAAGACTCTTTTCCTTGGTTTCCCCATTGGTAAAAATAGCATTATTTTGCTGTCCTTCAGAAGTATTCAACTGAATTGATCCTTCAGAGATGTATAATTGTATATCTGAATACAGTAACAAAATGCCTGTCTACAGAGATGTACAGGAAATTTTAAATGTCTGTATCAAATGTCCTTGAGGTCTTTCCGCGGATCAAAGTGTTACTTCTATTTGTTAGTGGAGAGAATTCACAACATACATCATTAAACCTCATCGTCTGTCTAGCCAAAGAAATCATTTAAGCAGACAGAAAGTGTTTGGCATTGTTACTAGGGGCAATTTTTATTGGAACCATCATAGGGTATCCACATGCCTGAGAAATTCATTTTGCTGTCAAACAGCATGTGTAAGTGAAGTAACATTTTCTTGTAAAGATTACTGCAAATTGATATAAATTAAGGTCTGCTTTCTGAGAAGAACAAAGTTAATCGAAGTGGGATTAAAGCTATAGGTTCCTTTCATTTAGTAGAGGTGCTTCACTGATTTGTTAAATAATGGGTTATTTGATGTACTGTATGGAGAGTGATGTAGGTCACTTTCAGCATGCAGTGCTGCAGATTTAAAGAAAAAAAAAAAAAAAACCAGAAAATACTAGTGCTTTCTAGTTTTCCAAATAGCCATGTAGGAATATTTCTAACAAACACATTCCTTCTACCGCCCCCTTGCTTTTTTTTTTTTTCATTATTTGAAGGCATGAGTTTCTGTTATATCCTTGCCTTCTTTCACAGCCTTAACATTCAGTTGCAAAAACATATCATGAAGAAGTCTTTTACATTTTTTCTTATCAGAAAGTACATTAGCACCATCTTATATGACCAGTAAATTTGTTTTGGGTAAATAGGAGCCTCAAATTGTTCATATGACATTGAGTTACCTTTCTATTGATGGGTTCAGAGTATTTAAAATTATATTGTCCTTCTATGTGTCTTGTTTGGTTGGTTTTGTTTTGTTGCTTGAAGATTCTGCGCATTTCTGGGTTTGTTTGTTTGGTTTTGTTTTGTTGTTTGTTTGTGGGGGTTTTTTTGGTAGCTTTTTGTTTGTTTGTTTTTCTCTTGCAAAAGATCCTTTGATGCTTGTAAAAAGAAACATAATGCCTGAAGTCTCTGACTTTAAAATATTACTACTACATATGGAGCTTTTTTGTAAGTTATCAGCTTCTGTTCAAATGCAAATTACCGTGTATAAGGCTCAAAGTGCACCAATCCGAACTGATGTGAAAGAATAAGAGGTCAGTTAAATGGCTAAAGGAAAAAAAGGGTGGGTCTCGGCTCTCAGTTGAAAACGTGTTTAAATTGAAGTATCTACATGTCAACTGGTGTCTAAGCTTCCATTATAATTGATGGAGCTCTAGCATTTGATTTAGTTGTGCGCTTACGGACGTTTCTTGCCAGGATACACAAGTGTTTGAAAGACTGGGATTAGTCTGGCAGACAGGAGATAAAATCTGCATGACTTGTGCTCTTCTGGACGGTCAGAGGGAGAGTAGCAGAATTTCCTGTGACATTTTGTTATCAAAACTCTGGTAAATTAAGAACTCTCTAACACTCAATTTAGTATTAGAAAGCAGGCATTTTCTTATTGCGGCACCTGGTGTGTGGAGGATAGTTCCACCTATTGTGTATACTGTACCTGGCTCCCATCTAAGCTTATATCCACCCTTTACATACATAGGCATTAATTTTCCTGGAAAGCTTATACATATTCATTCTATTTCTGGGAACTAATTATCCTAAATGCATAGTTGTTTACACATGGGGATCTCCACTGGGGGTTTTGGTGGTCTCTGATGGTCCCTAGTGGTTGTTGAAGAGAGATCTCTTAGTGTCCTTTGCGTCTTCCTTCCATATAGGGTCTGATCTTAGCCTATCTCTTTCTTGGTAAATTCTTCTTAACTGGCTCTGCTAGTCTATGTGCTCCTCCAGAATGCCAGCTGCAGTTGATATCCTTGTGTTCTTATCTGAGGCTCCATACAACACATGCCTCCTCCAAGATGTGCCATTCACAGTAGCAGAAGTTGATATCCTTGCTTGCATTCCTGCCTGAGGCCCCTTACGATGTTTCTGTCCTTGATATATAACAATTTCAGAAGGCACAGGATCTCTACCTGTTAAAAATGAAGCAAACCCTACTCTAGTCAATGTAACACAAGGAGTAATTGAGTTTCCCTAATATAGGTGTCTACTTTAAGGTGAGCTGAACTACCTTGGACTACCTGGCTGTACTGATTACTTTTCCAACTGATTATACCTGAGATTTCAATACCATTTTTTGTGTAAAAACAACAATTAAAAACACTGGATCCCACACTGCAACACATCAGAGGACACCATTCTGTTAATACAAATTTGTACTTCTGTTGGCTGTTTCAGAACAGAGACAAAGGCTGGCTATAGGAGTTTAGCATAGGGACAAAAGATGATGCTGGAAACAAAACTCCCCCTAAGAAGGGTATCTGATTGCACCCAGATAAATGTTCAGATACATTAGTAAGGATTATAAAGGACATTGTCAGCAGTCTCTTTCATTGTGTAAAGAATCTAATTCATGGAGGAATAGTTTATATAATCATAAAATCGTGTAGGTTGGAAAAGACCTTTATGATCATCAGCTCCAACCATAAATTTAACACTGCTAAGTCCATCACTAAACCGTGTCCCTAAGTGACACGTTTACGTATCTTTTAAATAACTCTTCACTGAGAATCTGAATCATCAATGATGTTTATTTCTTTCTGTTCAGGAAAGTGCTTTGGCTCAGGATTTGGCTCAGTTTTAAAATATGTAATGTGAAAACTTTATATTTTTACTGGATTGATTTTCCTGACTAAGTAGTTTATCTACCATGAGAAAGTAGGAATTTGCTTATAAAGTCAATTCGTTCACATTCAGAATTAGTCATTTGCATCTTCGGTTCTCATTTTAAAGGTTACCAATGGAAACATTCTCATAGTATTCTTTTCCATAATATGCTATAAAGTATCAATAAAAGAGAAAAGTAGCAATATTTGTAGACTCATGATTTTAAAAAATAATAAATAGTTTGTTGAAAACAAAAAAAAATGAGTTACAGATGCCTGTTTAAATGAGTTTTTCAGTTATTTATAGACTGATTTATTTTAAGTTATTTCTAATCTAGAGAAGTATTCACTGTCAAATTTTCTCACATATCAGTATAACAAGAATTTGATGAAGTTTGACTTCGAATTATAATTTAATTTTATAATACGAAACATAAAGAAACTTTGCTACACATTAAACCTTAGTGAAAAGCAATTGTCTGAGAAGCTGCTCTAGTGTATGTATTTATGCATGCTCATATCAGATGGCAGAATAATTACCGAGTGTGCTTATCTCTTACATGGAGATTGCAGAGATTAATTAATTGTACTAAAAATTTATATTGAAATGTATAAAAATAATTAAATTTTCATTAAAATTTGTTAAAATACCTAAAGCTGTGCATAATGCATTTTCTTTCCTCACTGTTTAAAAGCCTGCTTATGTAGCGTGACTCTAGCACATGGTATTTTGTGGCAAGAGATTCAACACTAGACCTATCAAAATGAATCACTTTTCATGGAATTGTTTCTAGAAAACACAGCCTATTTAGTAGACCATTGTTGTAGCTAGTTTCAGGCAAAGTGATACTAACTGTAAATGGCCATTTTAATCTAAGAATCACGAAAGCTAGCATGGTTTGAAAACAGAATTTACTTGATCAACTAAGAAGTGATTTTCAGAATGTGCATGGAGAAATTAGCCATCAGAAAAAACTGCTTTGTGGCAGTGCTGCTTGGTTTGTGGGAGACAAACTGTTGTCCCAAGCCTTGTGACGGAATGGGCATTTCTTACTTCCCCTCAACTGAATAGGAGGTGAATTGTATCTTCCTCACTGATGAGCATTCAGCACCTGAAAGGCTTCCCATTACCATTACCAGACTTCTGACTGACTGATCAAGGCCTGAAGTGATAACAAGATATAATAAGAAGTGAGTGTTGTGTTTATTATGAAACAAATTGCATTTTGGAAAAAGACTCCATACTCACCTCAGTGTGAGGACAGTCTTCCCTTTTTTATTCACAGCAGCAGAGTCTTACTGTGCTGTTTCATTACCACGTTGTGGCACAGTGTTAGGATTCACAGTATATGCCCTAGATTTCTCTCCCTCTGAAATTGTAGAGCAATAGTCATAGCTTATAATAGCTACATCATCTCATATCATCCATTGAAAGAATTCATTGCTTCCCTGAAATCATGTACAAAAACTTCCAATTCAGATAAATATAAGGAAGAACTAATCACTGGTTTAAAGTTAACAAGAAACTAAGTGTATTTTGCCATTAGTTGCAATGATTCTGGATCAAATGTCACATCTATTAAGATTCATAAACTAGAGCAGAAGTAGTATCCCCCCATATAACATGTAGATATGTAGACACTGTTTTACTTGATGTTCCTCGCAATGTGTGAATTCTACCATGTTTAATGAGTACATATGTACATTTGTAATCTGTTCAAAGACTGAGTTATTAATTCACCCAATAGCCAGTAATTTTAATCACACACTTTCTGGTGTGAGAAAGAAAAACACTTCTTTTTCTTCAAATAATTAGTAAAAAGTAGTCTTCCTGTTGCGAAAATTATTTACTTAACATAAGTCAAATGTTTGAATTGGTCTTTAGTTTTGTATGCAAAAGAAGCAATTTATTTTGATTGCAACTCAGATCTGGTAAACTGAAAAAGGGCAGATCTTTACTCTCTCTTTGCTCCCAGGATACTTCCTCACCTGTAATATTAAGGTGCTAGATATTTTTACAAAATTATGTGAAGTGCTTTTGGTTCTCTTCTCTGTATTCTGTTATCATGAACCTCTGGTGCACTGAATAGTGTTGTCCTCCCTTGAGTCACCCATACATGAATTGAAAGTTAAAAATGTCCAGTTGGTCACTTCCCAAAAGCGTCAGTGTTTATTCCTCTCTTAATTCCTTAGAACTTCTTGTTTCTCTCCACCTTCATCTTCAGTGACTCTCCACAAGTCCTTTATATCCAATTCAAAGATTGCCTCTGTATATAATTTGCACTTCTCTGATCTGTGAATGACAAGGGGAGAGAAAAAGTCTGTCCCACCAAAATTGCACTTATTCTGTAATGGTTTAAAATAAGGCTCTTTAAGGAAAGCAGCTGTGTCTGTTTTTTACTTCATGTACAGCTCTACTTGGTCTGTAATAATCAGTGGCTTCCACTACCAAGACAATATTGGTCATCAGCTGTGGAGGAAGCCTTGCAGTTGTGTGTACCTGCAGGTGAGCTACTGCCTTATTGTAGCTGCTAATTCAGTGTGAGGGGATATTCACATTAGAGGCATGATGTTGATACATCTTCCCAATGTTATAAAAATGTCCTGCTTGAGCCCCCTGGCATGCACACTCAAGCTCAGGCAGATCTTTCCATCATTTCTAAGCATCATTGTCCACAGTTGCTGGTTTGCTATTGAGATGTAAAACACATCTTATTCTTAGAAGGATGATTGCATTTGCAAATCAGAACAAAAGTAGGTTGTAGTTTATACTTTGAAAGCCACAGGTAAATCAGTTTAATTAACTGTCACTAACATTTGGGAATACTTATAAAAACTGAAGAAAAACAATAGGTGACTTATTATATTCTCCCAGGATTATATTATTGAAGGTTGGACAAGATGGTCTTGAAGGTCTCTTCCAATCAAAGACATTCTGTGAGTCTGTGATTTCTAATTACAAATATATATTTATAATTTTCTGAATAAAAAAGACAAAATATTTTAAGTAGTTAGTAATTCTCTTTAATTGATTAATATTCTTTAGTAGACCAAAAGCAAAGTTTTAAACCAAATTGCGTAACCACTATAATTTGACTCCAGCTATGTGGAGACATGAAAAATGCAGCATATGTATTAGTTCATTTCAAGCTGCATGAACTGCACAAGTCAGCTGAGGCCCTCCCATTCTTAATCAAGTAAAGTACTAAAAATGCTCAAAGCATGTTTTCATTAATGATTTAATGAGCCCCCAAAACAACATCAAATGCCAGGATTATGAATCAAACATTCTAATTTCAGGACAGGTAGCAAGTACATCCTTTAAGTGATGGCTGCCATTGCACATTACCTTTTCCACAGTATCTTCCCCACTCACTATAAAAAGCAGAACATGGCCTCTGCACAAGTTAAAAATGATGAAAGTACCACAGTTTTTCTGTGTTAGGAGGCATTTGATAAAAAGCAATGGATTTCGGAGGGGCAGGGTGAGGAAAGTGTAGCCTTAAGGCAAAGGCAGTGAAAAAGGATACTGGACAATAGTGCTACAAGGTTCCTAGATATTGCAAATCATTTAATCAATCTTTCCTGCAAAGTGACTGGTGACAGTCTTAGGTTATTTGTACCAGCCCCAAGAAGTACATGACACATTTTTCAGCTGTTTCAAGTTATCTGCCACTGAAAGGATTCTTGATTTTTATAAGGTAATATCCTGCTATGGTTACAGATCCAGCTAGTCTTTGTTGCCCATCTGTATCCTTCCCATGCTGAATTATTCCACTACCTTCTGCTAGTTTTCTGTCTTTGAGATTTCAATAATAAGAAGAACAAATTGCGAGAAAAATCCTTCTTTGGAATGGGGCTGTTATCCTAGGCGATCAAAGAGGTCTGCTCAGAGATCATTAATATATAGGCAAGTCATGAAAAAAGGAAGCATGTACGGTAAAGAGTGTATCTTTAGAGACTTTAACAGACAAACTCCTTAATTTACTAAATAAAAGCAAAGATTTTTTTTTTTCCCCCCCAAGTCCATCCTTGTTTGAGTGAGAACAGAACTAATTCTGTTCAGTGATTTTACTTCTCAGCTCAGTTCTTCTAACTAACAGCACTGTCTGAAGTTAGTAGCCTGTTCTTACAGAAAGTGTCTGCTGGTAGCAGTGTTAACACCTCATGTTTAGAGTCAGTACCAAGGATTGGTGTGCAGACCAAGGCCACTGCTGGATCTTGTGTACCACATTGGGGGGTGCAGAAAGTGAAGGGCTGCACCTGCAGGGAGGAGCGGACAGGACAGGTGACCCTAAACTGACCAAGGAGGGATTCCAGCCCATATATGTCATATTCAATATAAAGCTGACAGATCACGAGGGTGTTGGCCCCTCTCTTGCCCTTTTGTCCCGCTTTGCCAGCTTGGTTTGGGTCCTCTTCCGGTTCCTTCCTCAGAGCACCCAAGGAGGTCTTTGTCCATTCTGCCTTCAATCCCGGTCGGTGTGTTCTTGAATCCAGTACCAGAATCCAGCTCCTGAACATAGCTCCTGTCTACTGCGGGGCCCAGTCTGGGACTCTCCCAGTGCCTGCTCCACAGCATCAGTGGTGACTGATGTAATTACCATCAGGGGGGTTGGGTTCAATACTAGTTTTGTATATATTTCTGTATATTCCATTTTTTATTATTGTTATTTTCATTTTCCTTAAAGCTGTTCTAGTTTCCTTTTCTAATCGCAGTCTCTCTCCCATATTCCCTTTCTCTTCCCCTTTAGGGAGGGAGGGGGCTTAAGAGAGTGTCTGTTATAAGTTTAAGGGTTTGCCCTGACACTAAACCATGACAAAGTCCAAGGGTGGCTTGTTTGGTTGTTTGTTTTTTCCCCACAGAACATCTCAGACATAGTTATAATATCTGAACCCACTATCAACTGCCTGTTGAGAAGCAGAGAACTATTAGAAATCCCCAATGAAACAAATGAAGGACATTTTTCTTTCTTAACACAGATGACATTGTTTTTTTTCTTTTCCTAATTTCACTCTTAGATACACTTGAAACAGTCTTTAAAACTTTCCAGACCCCCATCAGCCCTAGGCAATTATGCATTAAGGAAATCTTCAGGATTAATATTTTTGCTTTAGCTGTTCTAGAAAAGAAAAAAAAAAAAAATATTATAATATATATAAAATACATATCCAGATCTCCTACTTTGGGTCATTATAATTTGAGATATTTACATTTTCTTTGAATTGCAGAGTAATTTTTCTGGACTACCTTGACTATCTGTTTATTAATGCCACCAGAACCAACAAAACGTAAGCCAGGCTTTTTTGAAGGGAGAGGAAATTAGTTGTTCAGGCAGAATGATTTCTCATTCTCAGATAGCTCAGATATTTGCAGATAGCATCTTAGACAGAATTCCACATTGAGAGAGAAAAGCTTGGGGAGGAGACTAGCACAGGCTGAGATATCTTTACCTTTTATAGTAAAATTGTGGATGCCAATTTGAAATATATCCTATGCATATATGTTTTTCCAGCACTAGGCAGAATAACCAATTGCTTACAAAGGAATTTTAGCATGCTGTTTGAAGAACTCCTCATTTTTCCTATCTTTCTGAATTCTATAATCAGATAGATGGCTTATGATATATTGTGGGAATGGAAGGTCTAGATTATCACTGAAACTAATGTAGCCACTACTGCAGATAACTCCTGCTGCTACCTCTTTATTTCCTCAGTTGTCTGTTCTTGAACTCTTAGTAGTTTCTTTAGTATTATAGTTAGACACAGTGAGCTGCCAGAATTATTCAGCTGACTCCCTGGTTTGCAATTTCCATTCAAAATTAAAATGGATTTTTTAATTTATTTTTTTTACCTATTTTTTCCTACTGTGAGCATATATTCTCTTTGTAAATATTTGTGTAATGCTTAACAAGTAGAAATAAGTGCAAGTGTACTTGTGATTTTCCAGTGTTATTGAGTTAGTTAGGGATATACTTTCTGTTTTTCAACTGACACTGCAGACACAGTTGTATGTACATGTCTGGTTTTTACTGATATAATTTATGCTAGTAAGAGAAACCTCTAGCTTTTACAGACCTCCAGTGTATATCCTAGATGGGTAAAAGCATGCTATAAATAGCACCACAGTTTAAAAGATTGATTGTTTTAAATATACCAATATATTTATAAGCAAAAATGTCTTCTGATATAGGCAAGGTTCAAGGCTCTGGTTTTGACAATATTTGTGATATTATTGACATTAGTGAGACTACCAGGATATATATAGATAAGCTTTGTAGGATGGAAGCCCAAGTGGAAATGTTTGTTACTTGTATGTAAATACAGTTTAAAATCTTGTCTTCCAGATATTAGAAACACTATTTTTTTTCACTTCTTTGTCATTCTTACTATGTTTCAATAGAAACCATGCAACACAAAGAAATGGGACGAATTAGATTCTGTAGAAACTGCCCTAGAGCAGTGTTTCCAGGGAATGTGACCCATTAAGTTTTCACATTATTACAGTTTCTTTTAACTTCTTTCCTTTAATGTTTGGGGTTTCAGAGGATTGAATTGTTTTTTGCCTTTATTTTTAAGGATACATTGTCCAAATGACGTAATGGGCAATTGCTTGAACGTGGAGTTTGTTGTATCCAGTAAGAATAGTGTACTTTCATTTTGAAGATTGGACTCAGACCGCAGTTACTCTCATTTTTTAATGTGAAATTTTAAGACAGTGTGGAGTTGTTTGGTTTTATACATTCTTGGTAAAATCCTTTACCCATTTAAGTAAACAGGCGTTTTGGAATTGTCTTCAAAGGGATTAGACTGTTGATTAAAAATAGATTAAAAAAAATACTTAAGAGGAATATTTTGGCTTGCTCCTTTGGAAAATGTTTGTAAATTATAGGAAACAGTTACAGTATGTTTGTGATTGATCCTTATGACATTAAGAGTAAGATTGGCATCAAGTTATGATTTTACTGTCATTTAATTAAAATTTTTGAAATTATGGACTTTTGTCATAAATAACCATCACAAAAGACTAAAGGTGATTAGTAAATGTCTTTGTAGATTTGTGTATTATCCACACCAGAATAACTTCATTTGCAGATAAAAGTGTGCCTGGTGTTCACAAAAGATCATAAATTATCCAGTGACCTTAGCTGTATGCGGCAACTTTCAAACTTTCAAGTAAATCCATTTAGCTTTGATATGATATAATCTTTGTTATTCTTTAAGCTGTTGCAAATAGAATCAAGATGCAAATAAACACATTGCAAAATTGCAAAAAAAGCAATTGTTGGTAAGGAAATTCTAAGTAGTGTAATCAAGCATAATCAAATCCTAATCAAACAATGTAAGTCAACGCAACAGCCAGCATATACATAAACTAATTTCCAATAGGAAGGCATCATCTCCTTCACAATGACCTTACTGACATATAAACTTGTACTGAAAGTTTCTCATTGCTTTAATTTAACGTAAATACTAAGATATGCATTGAAACATTGTGATGTGATGAATGAAAATGACTCAGGATATTTTACATTGAAAAAAAATATCCTGCTTCCTACTTCTGGAATGTTTTTTGGGGCTTTTCTAAGAAATGCTGTGGAACATCATTAAGTGCCACTTCTTCGAAGTGGTCCTATCTATTCTGGGTTTTGCTATTATAAAAGAAAAGATAGGTTTGGGTTGGGTTTTTTTTACCCTATGTTTCTCCTTTGATTAGGAGACTTATAAGACCAATGGACAATATTCTGATTTTGTTAAACAGGGAGTAAGTTGTTATTTAGTCTAAGTGTTGCATAGCATTCTATCACATAATGAACGAGGATTAAAAGAACAAAATCTTTTTTGGTTAGTCTAATGAAAGAAAAAAAAAAACCCCACAAACAACAATTCACTAGCTTGTAGTCTGGTAAATCACCACTTTGATTAGAATGATTTGTCTCTTTAGGTAGGGCAAACTACGATTGATTTATTTTTGGCCATTTGCTAAGACAAGCTAATGTAGCAGTCAAATGCAGGTAAGAAAAGCTTTTCTCTTTCCCTCACAGTTACTGGGGAAACTCTACCAACAAATTAGAAACCATTTTAGTGTGCTTTTAGTGGGAAAAGATGTGGACGCAACTAATGAGCCACCAGTAGAAAAGAAATAAGTCATGATTAGTGATTCAGAGCTTTAACATTCATTAGATACACAATAAGAACTGGTGATTCTTCTTTACCCTGTCTTTTTCAGGAATCTTTGTCTGGATAAAAAAGGGGGTGTGCCTTGTGGAACAAGATCCAATGTCTTCAAAGTATATATAGATCTAAAATTACATTATGATACATATCAAATATACAGTTGAGTTTTTATACAACAAATCAAAATTCTATTCCGAAGAACTCCAGAAGAACTAAGTGAAGACTGAATCTATAAGATATTAAAATCAATGCTTACTAAGACCATGCTCTTTCTCAATCATATACCTGTCTTGTTTTTACTGGACCCTCCCCCCAAAACCTCTTTGATTTTGCCAAATAAAGGGAGAAAAAAAAAAAAAAAAGAAATCTACTTAATGAAAAGACTAGCACCAGACAATTATTTTCTGCTATAAATCTAGGAAGGTGTGCTATGTTTAAATTACTAATCATCAGAGATGGGAACCAGAATATGTAAGTCAAGCCTCTGTATTCAGTTCTTGTAAAAGAAATGTTGTATATCCTCTATGAGGACAGTAGAGGGAGAGACATTGAAGATCTTCAGTGATCCTGTCTAAGTTAGACACTGTAGAGTATGAGAAACTAGTGTCAGAAATTTCAGTCCTCTTGCAATCTCCTCTCTATAGTGAATGAAGGCCTGAAATAGCGGGATCAGATCTTTCATAAAATAAGGAAACAAGAGTGATCACCCACCTTTCACTTAATAGTAGCCAGAGAACTAATCTAAGAAGTGGGATAGAGTCAGAGACTTCTTCAGCCTGAAGAGTTTTGAATTGCCATCAGAAGAGAAGAGACTATTCTCAAGTTTCTATGGCATTGTAGAATGGTACAAACATTTACTATTTGTACCCTATGAAACTCAGCTGCTGTGTTGTCATAAATGCCAGAAAGGGAGCAGACAGACAGGTGAGGTCTGTAACTCTCACCCCCTGGAACAGCAAAGCCTTTTTAAGACTTCCAGTGGGTCTGATGTCCTGATTTGAGTTATTATATCTCCCATGGATCATTCCACCTATCACTGAATACAAGGTAGGGTCATAGGATCAGGATATTTTTTGGGTATTTGCATCCAGAACAAGCACAGAGATGCATAGTGGACTAAAGCATTTTCAGAACAGATTTCCCAGTCATCCCCATTCACCATGATTTACTTTACATTGCAGGCTAGTCTGAGAGCTTACAATCTAAATTCTCTTTGGATGACACTCAGCTGGAAGATATATTCCATCATTGCATCTAGTGTGGCCTAGTTATGAGTGGATGTTCAGCATGTTGAGCCAGGACAGATCTAGTCGGGAGTATGCCCCTAAAATCCATACCTGGTTAATGCTGGGTTCTCAGCACCAACTGTCTTACTCTATGACCTTGATCCTTTGAGTCTTACTGACTTTTTTATATAGATACAGCCTCTATGTGCTCCCAAGGACCCTGTCTTAGCTAAATTGGACTACCTCTCTCCTTGATCAGGGCAGTTTGAAATTTTCTTGGCAAAATTCCCCTAGGTACAAATCTTGCCATGAAACACAAAATTGTGAATTTGGATTACTCTGCATTATTTTTTTCCTAACAAATATGTATTTTCTCCTCATTCCAAAATATTTTATGTAGCAGTCACAAATCTGAAAATGGCAACATTTCTGTGACCTATTTTGTGAACACTACTGTACTATATGATGTGTTTCTAAAATTTAAGTTGAAAATGCTGTTAAGGACTCTCCAAACTGAATAAAAATTTAGCAAAATAATTTCTTAAGAATATTGCTATTGGGACTTCACTAGTGACAGTTTTTAATCCAGAGAAACCTTATCTGAGATTTACTGATAGCCAATAAGTGATAAGAGAAATAAACTCCCAACTGCAGTTGTAGTATCTTGTTTTTCTTAAGTTAAGAAAGCAATGTCAGCAGTGCACCAATAAAATTATAAACATGCATCTTGAGGTCTGTTTCCATTTGTTAAAAAAAAAGCACTTCCAAGGAGCCAAACAAAAACACTTGCAATCTTTTTAAAATATTAATTTAAAAGATTAGAGTCTAGCTTTGATGTGCCATATTATATTGATGGATTGTAGGGGCTAAAAAAGCCAGTGAAATGACATCTATGATGCAGGTTTGAAGCGCTATGCTTTAGCAAGTTGCTTGTAAGCCAAGATTTTTTTTCCCCTTTATTCCTTATATTTTTGCTTAAATTGACAGCTACCAGATGAAATCCATGGCCTGACCCATGTTATATCCACCCCTTAGTAGAAGAAATGTCTGTTATTGCTGAACAATGAGTGTGTTGTGTTTTATTATGCAGTTCTTTTGTATTGCTGTGGAATATATTTTCTAAAAATTCTTTGAGGCTTTATGCTGCATTATTTTACAAAACCTATAAAAGCCCATAAAAGGAAAAGTGTCAGCTTCAGAAGGCCTTAAAATTCACTGTACTCTGCTTCTCTGCTTTGAGGTTCTTGATTTCACACATACTCTTGATTTGAAATCAATCTTTGTAATGTTTCAAAAAAGAAAATCCTGGTTTTTATTTTCACTGCAGCTCTTTTGCAGCTGCTACAGAATGAAGCTACTGCAGGTCTGCATGAACTGCATTCCAAGGCTGCTACCTCTTAGCAGGCTGATACAGTGAAGTAAATGCAAGTTGAATTCAAATTAGTAATTTTTTGTGGTCCCATGTTGTCCCAAAGAAAAGGTTTTGGGTCTACTGGCTTATCTAGATAAGTCTGATCAGTAGGGCTAATAGAATATATTGCTTCTTACTACCAGTCTTGCTTTATGTAGCATTCCAGGAAGCCTGTTTTGCCCTTAAGCTTTAAAGTAGTTCCTGAGTGGTGGAAACACAGTTCAGTGGAACTGAAGAGCTCAGCAATGTAGAGAAAAAATCAGAATAAAAAAAAACAAAACAGTGCATTTCATTGGAATGTACTGAATAGTTAAACAGGAATGTTCATAGAAATGCTCCAATTTGGCCAAAATATCAAGAACAAATTATACTGGCAGATTGCCAACACAGCTTCTCAGCTGCAGGAAATCTGGGCTTTCTGAGGCTGCAGCCTTTCAGGAGCTGACCTTGTAACTGGGAACTTTTATGCAAACTGCTCCACGGTTTTAATGTCCAATAAATGCGCCCCTTTTAACTGAGCATTTCAGTGTTTGAATTTTGCTGTTGTTGTTCTTAATCAGATTGAAATTAGATCTTGGAATATAGAATTCCCCCATGAAATGGAGTGACCTTCTTCTGCATAGATAAAATGGGGAATTATCTTGTAATACAAGAGAAACACTGTAATTTGCAGCAGCTGTTAGACTTTTCAAAGGTGTCTCCTTTTATTGCCAGCTTATTTATGCAGGGGCTCATCAAACATCTACAGCTAAGTATTTAGACTGCTGACAACTGAGTCCCTATTTCACAACATGTTATACCTGTGGTGTGTAAGCAGCCAAATCATAGCTTTCAGGTGCCTTATCACACTTTTCGTAGGTGATTGTGTTATCCACAATGTTCACAGTACCCGTAAGTAAGTGCGATAAAATTCAACTCAGGTTTTATTCTTCTGCAGCTTAGTGAAGCTAGGAAGAGTGGCAGAGGCACTAGAGCTGGATGTTGTGAGGATTACAGAGTCCCAGCTATATCCGTTTACACTCAGTTCACGTTTGGGTGGCTGATGCTACAAAAGAAGCCCAGAATGCTTCAGGTTTTTTTCAACTGAAAAGGAGATCCTGCAAAATTTACACTAGACTAAGAGAGATGTTGCACTAATGGTGCATGCAGGTGAGCAGATAATTCATGCCAAATCCTGATGCCATTTTGTGTCATCATTTTGTTTACATGTCCAGATACAGCATCATAGCACAAACAGTACAAACTGTAAGAATTTCAGCAGTTCCCTAAGCTTACAGGCATGTTTGAATATCAGTATGTATATGCTGTGCATCTGCTAGTGAATAAAAAGAGGGAAGAAGATGCAGAAGAGACTGTAGGTAACCTATTAATTACCCCTGTAAATGGACTGTGTAATGAATGAGGAAGTCTGGCAAATGTCTTTTATTCCCAAACCCAAAGACCATTGAAACTGATATCTTGTTTATGCTCTCTCCTTTTCTCTCTTCTTTATGAGAGAGAAATCAGAGGTGATGCTGTACTTTTATGCTCTACTCATGTCCTGGAAAATGGAAAGTGAGCTTTCTGTATTTCCTTCCTAGCCTTTTCTGAGGCAAAGGAAGGGAAAAAAAAAATAGTAAGTGTGACTTCATAGGCTCTGCTGTATGGCAAAGTCAGAGGAAATATTTGTACTTCTGAACACTGAAACACTGTGGGCAATTTTTTCTTGCCTTTCAGAAAAGTACTGACAGTTTTGCCATTTATGGCATGCATTAATTTAAAATTGTGCAATGGTATATGCAGAACTGCAGTGCAGCTTCACAGTTCTTGTTCTAGATGATTCATCTTTTCCAGCTGTTGGTTAAAGTAAGCACATTCATGTGTTAACAGAAACCAAGAAACAATGAATTCCAATGGGATAGGTTCAATTTGCATAAAACAATGAAATACGGTGTTGCTTTGAAAGGCATAAATTTTCCATATCAGTAGTATTTATGTCTATACTATATTCCATAATATTTGTTTAATGCATTTGTTTTCTTGTTACATTGCATTCTGGTAATTTTAAAGAGCAGAGAAAGGTACAGCTCTTCTGTAAATAGAGGACAAAAGAGAACCACAGTTGTAGCCTTGTCCTGTGATGCAGGAATGTTACCATCATGGACAGTAAAAGTAGTGGGGTGGGGATATATAAACCTTAGAATTTCTTCCATCCCTGGCATGTCTGTTCCCAAGGATTATATTTATGAGAAGCATATTTTGCCACGTATTCAAATATGTGTACAGAACTCTATGGACATGTACAAATTCATCCTTCTATCAATGTAATTCAATTCATATTGTCAATAATTAAGACACATACTTAGAAGGATAGCATTGATAGATTTATCAAATAACATAGTATTGTATGGAAGCTGTAGTGGGAAATCTTTCTGGGACAGAAAGATGAAGCTGACACAGGAAAAGGTAAACTGTAGATAAGCTAGTAATCTAAAGGAGAGGAGCAGAATATGAGTAAGTAGTACATCAGTCTGAATATCTCCTCCTGTTGTGCTTTTTTTCCTCCAGTTATAATAAATGGGTAGACAAAGGGCACATGATCAGAAACTACCTGATCCTAGTTCTCATCCATTCTCAAATGCACATTTCCTTCCTGAATATGATGGAAATATCCATATCTGGGTAGATGGGATCAGGAAGGGCCTTCTGCATAACCTTCTCTGTATCCAGTTAAGCATTCTGGATTATTTCTGATGATATATGATTACAACACAAAATATGATATTTAAGGTAGGACTCGTAGTCAATTTATCGCATGAGATCAATTTAGTTTGAAACCATATTGACTACGCTAAAGTAATTAGCCTTGGGTCTGTTCAATCTGCTTTTACTGGAGGTAAAATGTCTTCTGTTTATCAGGATGAATCAAGGAACTAGATTTGCATGATGTTAGGCTACCCCATAATAATGGCACATGTAGTTTAATATGCTGCAAATCCTCATATTTGTTTCCTGTGATAGCTTTTTGAGGAAACAGTGTTATAGTGGATTTTTTTTTCTTTTTTTAAGGAGGCATAGTCTCCAGCCTGAAAGCTATTATACTTGAACTACTGGTAATTAATCCCCCCAAGCTAATCTAAAATCTAATAGCTCCACTTATATACTTGGGATTTGGCCCCTTATGAGAAATTAAAACCCTAGAAAAATATATCATCTCTGAAAGTTTCTTGCCCCTCACAATCAGACTATTAGTGCTCTGAAAATATGTTGAACCAACACGGGGATCTAGAGAGTAATGAGCCATTCCCATAAAAAGAGAGAAGCTTTAAATCTAAGCACAGATACAAACCAGACTAAATTCTGGAAATATAATTTTTCAGTATTCTGAGCTTAATTAACATTTCTGCCTCAATTTCCCCATTAAAAAATGAGAAGCAATAAAATGCTTACCTTTATTGTCATAGGGATGCTCTGTTGGTAATTAGATGCTGTCAGACTGAATTACTGTAAATTACAGTAATTACTGTTCATTAATTAATTCTGTCAGTTTCATGTTTTATTGTAATGCACTGTCATAGTGCTATAGTGCTTAAATTGGATGCCTTTAAAATGAACATTCATATTAAAAAGGAGTGAAAGAGAACCTTTTATTGAAATTAAAAAAAGTTCCAAAGAAATATTTTATTATGATCTAATTTTGGCTATGAGATTCTGAAGCTGAAAAGTACTACATACTGGTAATTGCATGTATTATTATAATTAAAAATGATAGAAAAAATATGAAGAGACATTCAGTATTTAAATTGAACGGCTTATTTTAGAGCAGAATTCAGTATTTAATTGTAGCATTCTCTGTTGAACCACGTGTATTTCCAGGGAATTTTTCATGCCAAAGAGAATTAAGGCAGGAAAGTTGACATTTCCCTTGGGAGCAGAAGACTAAATACTAAATCTGTATCTCCTGCTGCTGGAAGTGAGGCTTCCTTTGGCTCATACAGCACTGAAATGTTCTGCTTGTTGGTTTATTGTAATAATAGTGTAATTTACACTATTGCTATGAAGTGATGATAATTATGCTCTTGCTATGTGATAATTTTATCTGTGTTCCTGATGTGTAAACATGAAGAGAAAGGGATCTGCTGTTTCTACTTCTAGGTTAGGGCATGTTGACAGAATATATCCATTTCAAGCCTACCAAGTAGAAGCGGACTGTGGGAGTAAAAATGAAATGAAGTTGTAACTTAACAGGGTGGTAGATGTGTGCTTTACATAATGAACTAAGCAAGCAACATAGCAAGTTCTATAGTGGGTAAAAACAAGTTGTACCCATCCTCTGTGGTGCAATTTAAATGAGAGTAGGAAGCAGAAAATAATGACTACCCTACACAAACACAGCCTCTGCCTGCCCAGGAGTCCTGTGACCCATCAAGTGAGGAAGAAAGTATGCCCTGTCAAATGGTGCCAATATAATAATTGCATGCAGACTAAGTTTCTCTAGAAAAACTGTGTCTGGGGATCTGCAATAGTAATAAAAAGAAGCACCTGTTCCAGAATCCAAACACGTTCTGCAAGAAAAACTAGCAAGTTGAAATAGCTGCTTAAGCAAATAGTCAGACAAAGTCAATATTCATAAGCACCACACTCCACTCCACAGTATAGATTTCCCAACCAATGATGTTTTCTAGAGCAGCATGCAAAAAAACCAATGTTATCTTGCTGTATGAACTAAAGGTTGAAAGGTACAAGGGAGTGTGTTTATGACTAATAATAGAACAGTCTGACATTTAGGTTTTTATGTCTGTGTTCACACACACATTGTGTATTTTGTTAAAAAGAGATGTGCTGGTTAGAAGGGAACAGTACGGATCTCTGCCTTGCTCTGGGGCAGTAGGTAGATTTTGTGGAAACTGAAGAATCACAGAATGGTTGAGGCTGGAAGTAATCTCTGAGGGTCATCTGGTCCAACCGCACTGCTCAAGCAGCACCAACTAGATGAGGTTCCAGGATCTCCTGGACCATGTCCAGACAGCTTTTGAATATCTCTAAAAGGGTAACTCCACAGCCTCCCTGGGTTGGAACCTGTGCCAGTTCTCAGCCACCCTCACAGTGAAACAGTATTTCCTGATGTACAGAGAGAACCTCCTGTGTTTCAGTTTGTGCCCTTTGCCTCTTGTCCCGTCACTGGTCACTACTAAGAAGATCCTGGCTCCATCTTCTTTGTATTCTTTCTTCACATATTCATATACATTGATTAGACCACACTGAGCCTTTACTTCTCCAAGCTGGACAGTCCCAGCTCTCTCAGCTTTCCTTATATGAGAGATGCTTCAGTCCTTAGGTCACCTTAGTTCTTTTCTCTGGACTCTCCGGTATGTCCATGTCTTGTACTGTGGAGCCCAGAACTGGACACAGTAACCAGGTGTGGTCTCACCAAGTGCTAAATAGAGGGAAAGGATCATGTCACTCAACATGCTGGGAACATTCCTCCTAAGGCAGCTCAGGATACCATCAGGCTTCTTGGCTGCAAGGGTACATTGCTGGATCATGGTCAAATTGTTGTCTACCAAGACCTCCAGAGCCTTTTTTACCCAGCTGTGTGGCCTCCAGCGTGTATTAGTGGATGGAGTTGTTCCTCCTCAGATGCAGGGCTTTGCACTTCTTTTTGTTAAGCTTCATGAGGTTCCTGCTGCCCCATTTCTCCAGCCTGTCAAGGCAAAAACTCACTAAAGTTACTGCACTGAGAAGGAGAGTGGGAAGAAAGGTCAGTTCACTCAGAACAGTGAGCAGGAAGAGATTTATTCACAAGCATCTCAAGTTTCATGCAGCAGTTCAGACTTCTCAATGTTTTAAGTGATTTTGTTCTAGGTTTTTATTATTCTAGTAAAACATATCTTAAGGGAATGAAAGCCAAGTATCATTTGATGTGTTCACTTCAAGATGACAAGGAAGACGAAGATAATTCTACTTGAAGTATTGGCTTGATTTGGGTCCCGTAATGCAGAAAGTTCCCATAAAAAGCAATGTATTGACATTCAGATTTCTTTAAATGGGAAGGAATTTAGGTTAAGCCTCTCTGTTCATATTAGCTGTGGTATCATTTTAAGTAGGTGGAACGCAGCACATTTGTAGCTTTTGTGGATCAAAGCTCCCTTTAAGTTAAAACCAAAGTGGAAGCTGTGCAGGTCATGAAATCTGGAGCCATGCTGTGACTGTACAACACTGTTACCCAAGCCAAATGACACTTTTTGCTCTGTTTTACTTTCTAAATTGATCAAAAGTTAAAGCATTGATTTAAGTGGAGGTAACAGAGGTTATGTGGATATGAAGTCCTAGTATACTAAAGACAAATGGTAAAATACATTTTAGAATATTATTGTGCTGTTCAATTCTCTAAAAGGAGCTGTGAACGGAGTAAAATTGCTGGTCTGCCAATGTAATTCATAACTGGTAAAGAGTCTTCAAGAGTCAGTGAAGAAAGAATCGTCATAACAGCTTTGCTGCCTCAAACAGAAACACATTCTCTGTTTTATTTAAATGGGCATGAATATTTCATCAATGTTCCAGTCTCTCGGTGATGCAGTAGATCAATGATATTTTTATGTATTCCAAATTATAAGTACTATTTTAAACTTTTTAGTCATCTTTTAAACAAAGTAAATAAAAATATATATAATGGAAAGTACATTTTTCTACAGGTGAACCTGAGTTTTAGCTTCTTTCCTTTGTTTTCTAGTTGCCATTTTGTTTTCCAAACTGGTATGAGCCTGCTATGCTAAAGAGTATGTATCTCTTCTTAAACAACTTCCCCAGAGCTTTGTTTTGATGTCAGATGATGAGATAAATTATTACTTCACTAGTTTTAAAAAGGACTGTGTTGCCTAATTTGAAAGTAAAATTATATTGAAGAATAATAAAATCAAATCCTTTTGGTAATCTGGGATTTTCTCAAAGGTTTATTTTCAGAGACTGCTAGAGAAAAATTGCACAGGCTGATCTGTTGGAGTCTATGTAAAACAAAATTATTTTTGTTTATAGAATCTTGTATTTAAGGGCACTTGTTAAGTGAGATGTACAGCATTTTTGTGTGTTTGTCTTTGTCTTCATTGCTTTGAATTATATTGCTTGCATGTATCACAGAAATGAATGACAGACAAAATAGTTTCCTTTGTGGGTATGTAAGCAATGGTATTTGGCTACTTAATATTATTGAGCAACTTTTACTTTGGTTTTATCTCATTTTTTCCTTGACAAATTAAGCTTTCACTGTGAATTCTATCTCAACTACTGAATAAACTCAATGTATTCTCATAGTTTACCTAATAATTCTAACAGCCTTTTACATTCAAAATCTTTTTTTGTGTGTCTAAAACTATGCAAAAGGATAACCCCATATTAGATTAAGATGATAGCAATTAAATACCTTGTTACAACACCAGCCAAAGTTGTTTATTTTTGAAGTAGTAGCAGTAGTAGCAAATAACTTCTTTCATACAGTTCTAGAATACTCTGGTAGAAGCCTTTCTTCTCTGGCCATCAATATGGTGTTTAGCAAGTCTAACAATGGAAGAAGACCAGGGACATGTGAACAGAATTGTGTAGAGGTTGAGCTTTCTTATTTTTGCAGCTTGGGACAAACAATGGAATGTCTGGTACAAAATTAGAAAATTAATTCCAATAGGTGAAAAGGTAATTCCAGGTGATGGCAGTGAGTCCACAGGGCATTTAACATACAGACCATATAAGGACCTTTTCTGTTAGCTTTTCTCTGCTATGTGTTGTATCAGCATTGGTCAGTGCTTCTGGCTGTCAAAAGTTGGATTGCATGTCCAGCTGGCTTCTGGTTGCTGGCACCAGGAGCCAAGGTTGAGCAGGCACCATGTGCATCTGTGTTCTGTAGCTGCCAAGGAACAAGATGATTCCATGGGAAATAGCAAACATACTGTGATGACCTTGTTATGCGTGCTGACATGGGTGGTTGCTAGACAGATTTGAGTTGCCTGGGAAACCCCCATTTCAGCTCGCAACCTACAATGTCAGGGCAAGAACACAAGTAAAGACTAGCATTTATAGAAGCTAAGCTAAGCATTTGTAGAGCTAAGTGCTGGAAGGTGTGAGATTGTTCTATTCTTAGTGATCATTATGGGCACTTCTTATAGCTATGGCTCTAATTGTGGCTGCACATGTAGTGATTTTCCTATGTGGTCTCATGTGGAGTGCTATGCAGTGTTAGACTTTTACAAGTAAGATTTTTACTACATCCTGGCTCTGGAAAGATAAACCATATGTGAAGTCACAGGGACATGGAAGAATGATACGGAAAGGCGTTTGTGTGGGATTTGCTGCATTGCACTGGAGGATTTGGGCTCCATGAACTCAAGTGCCTCTAGGAAGTCACTTCTGAGCATGGGGTGATCCAGAACGTGTGCAGGGGAGATTGCTGTAAGGACTACCCAGATCAATTTCCTCCAAAATGTTTCAAAGGGCAAAATCGTGAATCATAAAGAAATTTATCTGTGAATTCTGTGGGGGCATTTTCAGAAGGTACCATGTATTGTAGCCATGTGAACTGTATCTTGTAATATATTGTAGTGGGTTGACCCTGGACAGTAACTTAAGCACCCACCAGCTGCTTGCTCACTGGCCCCATCCCTAGACAAGATCAAAACCAAGAAAAAATTGTGAGCCTAGATGAAGACTGCTTATTAGGTGAAGGAAAGAGGGGGAGGGAGCTATGCAAAGGCAGTCACTTGCCAACTCCCACAGGCAAACTGCTGCTGAGCCAGCATGTCTACTGTTGAAAACCTACCCCATTTTTTGTTGACAAGCATGACATTCTGTGACATGCAATATCCCTTTGGTCATTTTGGATCAGCTGTCCTGGCTCTGTCCCCTCCCACCTTTTGCCCATCTCCAGCCTACACACTGTGAGGGGCAGAGTGACAGACAAAAGAAGCCCTGATGCTGTTCAAGCACTGCTCAGTGTTGTGGGAGGCCTCAGCTTGTTCAAGGGATTAGAATGTGCGTTAGATAAATAACCTTGAGTGAACATCTGTGTACCCTTGAGGAGGCCAGAAAGTCCTGAGAAAAGAACCACCAGTTCACAAACAGAGAAAGCTTATCAAAGTTAATTGTGGACAGGTGGTCTTTGATTGGGCCAATCAGGTGTGGGCACTTATAATTAGAAGGATTATAAAAGGGCTTGCAGCCACAATAGCTTTGGAGTATTTACAGCATGAGTATTTGAGCCTTTGCAGAAGTAGTGTGTGCACATGTGTGTACGTGTGTGTATGAGAGGGAGAGACGAGTCCGTCTCAGCAAGGATATGTCGAGCCATACAATGACAGCTCAGCAATAGCAAAAGCCCTCGTATGTTACCAACACTGTTTTAGTAACAAATCTAAAGTACAGTACTGTGCTAGTTGCTATGAAGAAAATTAATTTCAGCCCAGACAGATCCAGTACATATGCTGAAATGAAAGATCTGGAAGATGGACAATGCTCATAAAGGTGAACATCTTATAAACAACAGCATGAAAGAACTAATACAGCCTTGGCTGAATATGAGAAATCTTACTGTTGCACATCTGGGACATGGGGAAGTTTTTAATAGCCTAGAATGCCCAGTTCTGATGTTCATAATTCAAGAAAGATATTGAAAAATCGGAAAGGGTTCACAGAGCAGTCTTGGTGACAATGAAATAAATATGCTTCACTGTATGAAGCTTCAGGAGCTCAGTTTGTACTAATCAAGTCACTCAGAGTTAAGAGCACTAGAAATCTCCTGATACCTCTTCCAGCCCTAACTGTACAATACAGAGTTAAAGGAACTAATCATGTGACTTTGACTTTAAAAACTGTAGAATGAGCACAAGTTTTTTTCTAACAGTTTCTATTATCATTTGGGAAAAGCCACTGAAGTTGTGGTTTGAAATTTTTAAACTTGAGATTTTCTGTTTATTTTCCAAAGTGGTCCTCTAGTTCTACTCCAGCTACTGCTAGCTGTGGTGGGTACAGTGCTGATTGCAGGGAACTCCTATGGGTAACATTGTGCAAGAGGTCAGGATATATCCCTGGATGTGTTTAAACATTGCTTGGATGTGGTGTTGGGGGACATGATCTAGGGGTGACTTGTAGAGTAGGGCTAATGATTGGACACGATGATCCCAAGGGTCTTTTCCAACCTGAGTGATTCTGTGATACAGAATTACAATGGATCTCGCTGGCCTTACATTCTGTCAGCCATAATATAAATTAACAGGTCCTGTGTTTTCTGGTTTCATATTTTTAGTCAAATTGTATTGGTTTTATATTTTCATATATAAAAGATTTTTTTTTCTTTTTTTCTTTCTTAACCAAGTTAAGTTCACACATTTTACAGTTTTGCATGCAATTGATTTCTGGTTTTATTTGCTGCATCAGGATTAACTGTTGCACATGAACTGCAAGCTTGCATTTTCTCTCAAATAAAATAGATTTTAAATTTTCTAGTTTTTGAGAATAACTATAATTTTGTTAATTGTAATATATGTTCATGTGTATGTATAAACATAAAATGTTAGTGAATGGAAAACCTCAATAAACACAAGCAGTTCTGGGTTTAGCACTGATGTAAATAGATTTCTTTGGTTCAGTGGAATTCTGGTTTAATACAGTTGAAAAAAAAAGGCAGAAATACTTGTTATATTGGTAATAATAGCCATTAAAGTCACATCTTGCTCTAGTATCTTGTAAAAGAAATTCCAAGGGATAGAAAAGCAGAGATCTTAAAAACTGTTGTGGAAAGTTGGTAATTATACTTCAGTGATTCTTACTGCGGGATAGTCGACAAGAATTACATTTCTGCTAAGCCTTTGACGTTAAATTAGACTCAGTAAAAATGTGAAGAAATTTTTCCTAACCAGAGCTTGTTTTTATCCAGTTTTATTAGACATTTCTCTTTACAGTGGCTTAAAAATCATCTTTCAAAATCCTCCTTCAAGGTTACTCCTGGCCCACTGTTTTAATAAGACAGTTTTATAATGACAAGTTACTTATTTAGTTGACTGTCTGAGTTAAGGCCATAGTTAGCATCTTTGACTGAAGCATGAATCCTGAAGGTCTTGATAAAATCTTCCACTGATACACAACTTTTTCAGCATACTTCACTACAAGACGAACAGGCAGACTTGACTTCCAGGGCCTATGTCATCTTACCAGAAAATGTTAACTCACATTTACGTTTTACACTATGTCTTAAAGAAACTGAGTGATATAGCTAGTATAGTCAGAGTATCTAGAGGAGGTTCTCCATTTCAGGCCCCAGCTTTGCAAACAGCTGTGAAAGTATGAGCTCCTCATGTTACAAAAGACAAAGGAAGGGGTGCAGTCTTAGGAAATGTTCTATATGCCAGAACCTCTATCTTGACATTCATCTAATATGTATGGTCCCTAGGAAACTGTTGAGACAATCCAGAGGCTATACATTTTCTAGGATAAATACATTACATATGTGCTTGCATACATGAATATTTGTCATGATCTATGCATGATCTGCATCAAAAATATATTAATTTATAGGATTAATAGCAAAAGAAAATACTAAATTATATGACTATGTTCCTAGAGAGTCTGCTGAAGAGATGCAATTCTTCATTTGATAGGATTTTTTTTTAACAGAATCAGAAAAAAATAGATATAGACTTAGAGACAGTGCCTTAAGGCAGTCCCTCTCTGTTAAATAATGTAGATGTCAAGGTTTAGGGTCAGGGCAGCCTGCTAGACCTATAACAGATGTCTCTCTTTCCCTTTGAGGAGGAAGGGGGTTACCAGAGAGCTTATCAATTAGAATAGGAAACTAGAACAGCTTTAATGAAACTGAAACTCAAACTAATAATAATAATAAAAAAAAGGAATATATGCAAATATATACAAAACTAGTATCAGTCTCAACCACCCATGGCACTGGTGCTGTGGAGCACTCACTAGGGTCCCAGGCTGGACTCAGCATCAGACAAGAACTGGATTCAGGAACACATGGATCAGGATCAAAGATGGAATGGACAGAGTCCTCCTTGGATGCTGACCATTGAAGAAGAGAGGAGCTTGACCCTCATCAATCCTCAGCTTTACACTGATTATGACGTATATGGGCTGGAATCCCTCGTTGGTCAGTTTAGGGTCACGTGTCCTGACCACACCTCCCTGCAGGTGCAGACTTTCACTTCCTGCACCCTCCAATGTGTTACACAAGATCCAGCAGTGGCCTTGGTCTGCACACCAACCCGTACTGACTCTAACCATGGGGTGTTATCACTGCTAGCAGCAGACACTGCCTGTGAGAACAGGCTGCTGACTTCAGACAGTGCAGTTATTTGGAAGAACTGAGCTGAAAAGTAAAATCACTGAACAGAATTAGTTCTGTTCTCACTCAAACCAGGACAGTGGTAAACCGCTAGCATGCCAAGTGGAGTGAGGAACTGAAGTAACCCAGTGTGAAGCTGGATGTTAAGATCCAGAATTTTAAGGAATATTTTTTTTCTTGTTCCCAGTGTTAACACTTTGCTTTACTGAATATATGTGGTTTTGTCTTTAAAAATGTGCAGTATTACAGGTGGGTGCCAGAGAGTTTGATGAGAGCAGTCATCTTCTTTCTTCTGAAGCGATTAATCCAAATAGAATAGTCTGTGCAGAGAGAGCTTTCAGGTGCCTGAAACATGGGGTATATTTAGGAATTTTGGGACATGAATATTCTTTCTTTCAAAATTTGAGAGTTATTTTGAGAGCTGCTATGGTTGAGAGGATAGGTGTTTGGAGAAGTGTCTTGAAGTTAATATAATTAAACATGTATTTATTTACAAGAGTGGGTGGGGATGAGAGTGCATTCATCGGCCTCATTTGGCATATGGCTGCACTAAGGAAAGCACTCAATGGCCTAACTTAGACTGAAATAAATTTTCCAAGGAATTAAGGATAAGACTCAGCACCTTCCACTCTACAGGATTTGTTTCATTAACTTGCTTTCCCTAACTTAGATATATGTGCATTAATAAAAACAACAACAAAATGTTGAACAAAACGTTCACGGCATATAATTTTTTCCCTGGGGAGTGAGAGAGCATGTGATAAATGAAAGTCATGTTGCTCATACCCTACCAGTAGGCACTGGGGTCCAGCATGTCTGAGTGCTGTGTAAGAATTGGAATAAACAGAACAGTCTCAGTGAAGAGCAAGTCAGGCTTATTCATGAAAGATTTCATATTAGCAGGTGGGGAGAATAATCTCATGTAGGTATGACATACCTCTTCTCAGGCAGGCAGTAGTGTCTGTGAATGGAAAACCCTGCAGATTCTATCATATAGCAAATTTTTGTATGTATATTAGTGAAGGAAATATATACAGTATGGATGATTTTCATATAATTTATAGAGGAACGTGAAACAGGAAAAATGAAAGACAGTTTTCCTTTTTAACAACTTTGTGGTGCAGCAACATGTTCAAACATTTTGGTGAAGTATAATGGCAAACACAGTAGCCAATGATGTATACAGGCCTGATGCTGAATTATATCTCAGGAAAAATTATATGTGAATTATTATATTTGTTTTTCTGTGTCCTTAATTTTTCTGTGATTAATATGTGATACATATGCAATGCTTTCTATATTACTGTGGAAAAAAATTATACTGTTATAGTTTTGAGACACTTCTAAATACAAATGCATGAACATTTTTTAATGTTATCAATGTAGATCTATTATGAAAAATTCTCCTTGGGATAATTTATGGTATTATGGCTTATGGTACACCTCAGAGGATTAACAAAGAAGTTAATTGTTCCTCAGAGATGTACAATTTACACTCTTTGCCCCTCAATCAACAGCTTGCAAAGCAGTAACTGAGAAAATGTGGAGAAACAAATCTGAGCATATTATTTCTTTTTGGAACAGTTCTTGCTAGAACATACAGAAATAGAGGTGGTTGGCTGATGCAGGATTCTTACACATCCTGTCTCCTGGCAGGGACAGGATCTCAGACTATGCTGATTCTGATCTGATCCAGTATAGTAATTTCTGTGTTGCTTACCCTTAGCCTTTGTTATTCTGGGTCAGTTGATCAAGACATTAGGAGCTGTAACCAAGAGTCTATCCATGTTTTGACCAACTGGTAAGGAAAAGCTTAGCAGCCGGCTGAACTGTGCCTGCTTATTCAGTGTCAAATAAAGACACACAAGAGCCTTTGAAGGGTTGTTTCTTTTTGTTTCTTGTTTTACCAGTGAGTTTTGTGCTAGTGGGCTCAGGGTAAAACATTCTGACAATATTACAGCTGTTATTGAATGATCAAGTTTATTAGCATGTCACAAGGCTGTGTAATTCAGATATTTGGACATTTTGTGACAGTCTTATATTGAAGATATTTTGGGGGCAGTTAGATTCTCATCTCTATCCCACCTCTTTACATTACTGTGAAATGCCTTGATACTGCTTATATGCCATTATTGCAAACAGGTCTCTGTTCTGTGTTTTTCTGACCAACTCCATGCTACTCACTTTTTTACCCTGTGCAATTACCTATAAATTATTGTTAGGAGGAAATATAAAGCATTTCCATTTTCTCTTGTTATTCTCTTATTAATATGATTGTGGCATCTATGGCATACTGTTAAGGAACAGTCTTGTGTCATAGGGAACCTCTGTTTTCATCTTAGTGCCAATAGGGCAGCTTGATTTTGTACTGTCAACAAAATCCACCAATCTCCAGAGTGATATAGCTGCAAGCTCTCCTTCCTTTTCACTTACTACTCGGTTTTATCAATATCTTTAGGAATAACTGCTGTAAATGACGCAAGGGTAATCACTGGCCTTTCTGTGTTTTGAAGCCTAAAAGTGTTTTTCCTATCTTTTGCAGCAGGGAAAAATTAAGAAAAATATCCTGTGGAAGTACTCTGCCCTTTTCAAACAAAACCCTGCATCTGGTTGTTAATATGCAATTCTCGATACCATGAACTTCCATAGAGGTTAGAGATGAGAAAGATCTTTTAGGTCACCTAGTCCTCCCCTCAGTTGTATGTAGGGTAGATTCACATAAGGCACAGTCATGTCCCCTCTGCACTGAAAGGGAGCATTCTTTTCACATGGCATGAGTGCTTCACTGATACTGGAAAGAAGAGAAAAGACCTTTTTCCTGTAAAGGGTGTGTGAGATGAAGTTGTAGCCCCTTGGCATAAAAGGCTCTTTGTTAATTGCTATTGTGCTAATGGTGCTTTGAATATGAATGTTTTGTAAGCAAGAAACAGGCAATGATTCAGATGTGGAGTGCCACAAAGAAAACTTAAGCAGGACTGGAAGTGAAAGAACGCCTTTGGCATTTTGCAGTCTGTTTTTGAATGGGCTACACAGATTCAAGTAGTCAAGACCATACATATAATAAACACAGTACTGAAGCTGTAGCTCAACTTCAGCTTTGTAAAAAAAACCCCAAAACAACAAACACAAAAAACAACACCAAAAAGCATTTATATTACAGTAAAAATGATGAAGAATTTGCTGTCAAATTTGTGTATGTGTGTTATGTATGCTTCTATCACAAGTGAAAGGCACATGAGGCAGACATTTTCAGCAAGTTGAAGTGTCTGCTAGTACACCTAGTAGAAATCATCAGTCTTCAGATAATCAGACTATTATGTCTGTTTTCATTAAATTCTTCTCCCTTATCTTGAATATTTTGCAGTTGGTGAGCTGAGAAATCCCTGTAAGATATGGTTAAAGATTGCTAGCTTTTCAGTTTGCTAGACAAAACTTAGGAATTTGCAGATTAGTATAGGATACAGAATATTCAGATAATGGCATAAAATATCTTAATAATCTTCTGTTTACTAACAAAACATATACATAATTCCATTCTTGAACAAAGAGAAATTTAAAAAATATATGACTATTTTTATCCCTACTATCAGGAAGCATATGCACTTACCAGCCCTCTCCTTGAATTTAATCAACATGCTGCAAATTTTTAGATAGGGATGCTTGATCTATCTTTAAACAAACTTGCTCAAGCATGGAAAGCTGTCTATAAAAGCAGCAGGTAATGTATATTGATGAGAAATGTGCTAACAAAAGTGCACCTCAAGCTGTAAAAGCAGAGTTAGTGAAGAGTGGCTAGTGTGTTGGAAATTTACAATTTAACTTTCCAGCAACTAGGCCATGTAAATAGACTCTAAACTTTTGAACACAGATGAAATGATGAAAGTGGTTTTTCAGTCCAACGGTATAAAGTGTGCACATTATTGTACAATTTAATGAAAATTATTTCTGTCTTTCCCATGTGACTACAGTTGTTAGACAGGACCAGAGATAAAAAATTGCAGAGAAGTGGTGACAGAAACTTTTATTCCTAATCCAGTAGATGGATAGATACATGCATAAGTACATGCTTATATAGTTATGAATACAGAGATAATTTAAAGGGTATTTTTAGATGTGCTATGTGAAAGTATAGAAAATTTGTGAAATTTACCTGGGGAAACCTCTAGGTTTATCTTATTTTGCTGTTCAAAATGTTGTGTTTATATGAACACTTAAGTAATTCAGTATTGTACTTCAGAGAGGCATAGAGAACTAGCTATTGTGGTTTCTTCATCTTCAAGGGGCTATTTCCAAGCTGTGGACTCAGTCAAGCAGCACTTTGTCAAGAGGAACCTTCAAGAAACCCATTGCAAGTTTTGCCTGAGACAGGACAGTGCATGTGTACTGTTTGTATTGTTGCAAAATATAAATATTTCCAGTAAGTCTTTCCCATTGCATCTATAAAGCAAGACTTGGTTGAGAAAACTCTTTTGCAGACAGTTACTGTCAAAGAAAATAAATTCCTGTGGGTGGGGTGTTCTAACTTGCTTCTATCAGCTTCTTTAAAAGCTAACTTACAGACACCATACCAAGCAGCTTGTGGGGTTTTAAACTTGTGTCCAGTGTTGATGTGCAGTTTGGTTTATTTTGCTTAAGAAGCTTTTCAATGGTAAAAAACACAAATCAAACTACAAAAGCTTTTTTTTTTTATGATTAACCCTTAGGAACACCAAGTGTTTTGTCAGGAACATGACCTTATTATAGCTGACAGCAAACTGCTCAATAGAGTTTAGTAAGGGACAACAAGTATACTGCTATGAGAGTTAAATAGGAGTCCCATAGAAGTAATACTATAATCTGTAGAAGTGAGGAGTTTTGCATTTGCTGTTGAATCGTATGAGCTGCCTTAAGAGTTTGTAGAAATGTGAGTATTCTCTGATAATCAGTACTGGAAGTCTTTCTAAAAGATATGTTGTATCTCAGATAGAAATTGTTGAGATTATTACGGAAATTGCTAAATCAAATTTTATGTCCTTCATAAAGATGAAGATCAGATTAGATTAGTGTAAATGGTTACTTCTGTTCCTAAAATCTATTACTCCCTCATGTTTCCTGTAAAGGAGTGCAATAGCAAAAAGCAGTTTTAACTTTCAGTGACCTGTCCTGATCAACTGCTATGTGTCTGATTGTCTGAATTTTTAACAATGTGAGCAGTTACTGCAGAGCAACAAGTGCTTACAGCACCTTGTTTTCAGAGTTCATAGCTTAAAAAAAGTAAGTCAGAGTATATTGTCCATGCTAGTACTGTGTCCTTTGGCCCAGTCAACCTCCACTGTGCTGCTTTTGACATGGGACAGGACTCCTGCCTGCAAAAGCAGTGGTTGTAGCATATGAGCACATGCATTGCGTGCCCTAGGAAAGGGGCAGCATTTCCCCTGTTTTCACGCTGTGAGCAATCCCTCCAGTCTAATGTCTTAGAAATAATTTTGAAAATTTTGAATTATATTTGGTGAAGGATGCTGAAGGACACAGGGAGACTATTGGCCTTTAAGGTGCCTTCTGTGGCTGTTCATGGATTTGATGGATATATTCCAATAAATAAAATATTGCCTGTTAGGTGAAGAAAGACTATTCTTTCTAATCAGTGACTATTTCTGTTATAGAACTCCTTCTGAACTGTAGTGTATTTACTACATAAACCAGAAAAATTTTATGAAGTAGTATCTGATGAATCTTTTAAAATCCATTCCTCTATGCATTACATACACGGGGTAGAAATATCTACACATTAGCTGAATTTTGGAAATGAATTGCATTATTTGTCTTTTTAAGATATCTGTGTTCTGATACTATGGGCAATATTATAAAAATAAATTAAAAATGAAACCTTATATAAATATAAAGCAGTCATTTGTAATTTTTAAAATTTTTGCCAAACACTGATGCATATACAAAGAAAGCTTTACTAAGTTTCAAGACCAGTAATTGCCCAAATTAAGTACAAAAAGGAGGAAAAATTTTTCAGATCATTTAAGTTTTGAGTAACGAACAGTAGTATTTTATATGCATATGAAAAAGTACATTAAAAATTCACATGGCTTCATCTGTCAGTCAGAAACCATGTTCTGCAGTCATGATGTCAAAATGCTGTCTGACAAGATGTGTGAATGACTGTGCAGTTGAAATATAACACATCCATCCATTCATAACAGGGTTTCCCATGGACAATGAACCACTTCTGTGAACATTATATAAAGTAACATCCCTGCTGTATTTAGACACATTTGTTATTCTGTCGGTCAAACACTGGCTAATGAAAACAGAAGTCATGAGAAAAGACCAGTTTCCAAGCTATCTAAAGGGCAATATTACAGTTCACTATGGCAAGATTCCTGGGGCACTGATGAAGTGGTATTTATGAACACAAGTTTTAAAAGAATCACATGTCATTTTATTAATAGTATTCTTGCTGTAGAAGGTGATACCATGTAGTCATCTTCCTTTCTTTTTTTTTTTGTTTTTTTTCTCACCTGTTTCCCTCATTTTATCTATTTATTTATTTATTTTTCATTCATGTAGCATTGATTTCTGGTAAAATCCCCAGCATAACCATAGCCTATCTTTACTATTTGATCAAAACAAAGTCACAGGCTTACCACAAAGAGCATACAGTTTACTGTATCACAGCATCTAGTCATGTGGAATAGGGGAAAATCCCAGGGGGTATGGTATAAGTACAGCCTCGTTGCTGAGTTTGCTTTTCTGATACTTCTAATTGTTCTCATAGTGACAGCTGTTCATCTCCTGTGCAAGTCACCAAGCTCATTTCAGCTCCATTTGCCTGCATGTTCTGTTCTTACATACATGAAAAAAGGAAGGCAAAGTTTCCCATTGCTGCTGTTGTTGACAATGGAAGCTCATTGTACTTGAGAACAGTTGAATTATTATCACTTTCAGTGCACAATAAAATGTCACCACCATGTCACAGCAGCAGCGTACATGCTGACACTGGACTTGGAAAGTACCATAAGCAATGAGGGCCAGAACAGAACTACTCAGATAAATGCTTGTCCTTTAAATGCACATGGAAAACACTAACTACAATTCCCAGAAATAGCTTTGAAAAGATCAAAGGCTAACAGATTACAGTTCTTGTGAGCAGGGAGTCTCACTTTCTGATTTTCATTATTTTGTTCATGCACAGCATAGTTGTCAAATGAAGAGTGCTTCTTTTTTTTTTTTTTTTTTAAGTTAAGCATACTTAGTAAACCTGGGTACATGAGCCCTCCACAGGTCCTAAGAAGGACCTTGATCCTTGACTTTTAGTGTGTGTTTCATGAGTGCAGAATCAGATATCATGCAGTCAAATGTGAAGCTGCAGATAGGGTGAAGTGTCCAGGAATTCTTTGTCACCCATATCCATGGGTATCTACACTCTGAGGCTCAGTCTATTTTCAAATTGACCTGTTGTAAAGATGATTTATAACCTTCCTGCCATCCTTACACTCCCTCTCTACTACCAGCCTCATAATCTTTTATTTCCAGTTTCTTTCTGTGGCACTTATCACTAATCTCTATCATGTAACCTAGAACATATTTTAGTCCCACTGTGTCTTCCTCCTTTAACTTCTTTCTTTGCTGCCTGCTGAGTGGGTTACTCTGATGTGTTCATATGCTTCATAGCTAGGAGGTTTTGGAGTCTTTCTCTCTCTTCCACAACTGCCCAGCCTTCCCTGCATAACATAGGGATGGTCATGAATATCTGCCCAGTTCTTTCACATGCTTCTTTTAACCACAATAAATCTGGTCTTCCATTGCAGTGCTCTGCTCATATCAGGAGGAATGAAATTGGTGTGCTTCAGAGAAAAAAACCAAACATTTCCAGTGTTTAACTTTCACTTACCCATGTTGTTCTACTGATTCCACTGAATAAGTTGCACAAGTCGTTGACTCAACCCATCTGCTTCACTAGCTACTACGTATACCCGGGTCTTGTCCTCTTCTTGTTTGTTTTCTTTTTATTTTTTTTCGTTGTTGTTGGTTTTTTTCTGTTTTCTTGTTACTTTCCATTATATTGCTTCCTTATCTCTGTCCTTTACTGTTGTCTTCAGATTCTCTTCGAGTCCAAAACTGCTGTCCCTCTCCAGTTAAATTTGCTGTTTAGTGTGCTGGCAGCAAAGTGAAATGTGATGAAAAACTGATCTCTGAAGGATTCTTTGCTGGCATTATCACAGATCAGATTTTTAGTAATATTTACTTTGCTTCCAGCACACTAATTGAATACAGCAGAGCAGAACAGCAGGGGACAGAAACAGAAGACACTGAGTCCTGACAAAGGCTTTCTCTAGGGTAGGTGTTCAATTAGCATCTCTTATTAGAGCCAAACGCTAACTATCCACAGACAATGAAGCACTAAGTCATTCACAGTTTGAAAACCAGTGAATATGTATTTCTGTGGATTTCAGAAAAGTGTTGAAATCCCGGGCAAAGTTAGGGACCAGGTTGCGTATTTAAATTATTAGCATTTAAATATATATGATTAGATACCACCAATTTAGAAGAGGTTAGGAGAACATTTTGTACCTAAATAAAATCTGATGTGTAAATTTCATCTCTATTTATTATTTATTATGACTATCAGAGTGCTTTTCATGACCCTGTGAGACTCTGTAAATTATACTGTCTGGTTTGGTTTTTTTCTGTTTCTGCTAATTGTTTTATAAGCAGATGAAAAATATGTGTTATATTTCCTGTATTATTCTTCTGTGTAAACAATTGTAGTAATTGCCAGCAAAAGACTGAAGGGTTGATAACAAACGCACAGATATATTACAACCTCAAATGAAAGCAATTATAAATAGAAGAAAACTGGCCTTTGAAAATTAAAATGGAAACAGACATAAGTTGACTGTGAGCTGATTTTTCGATTTTAGGGTAGTGTTTTTCTCATAAAAATATTTTCACATCTGAATGTAGGCAAATCTAAGATACCTATCACTAGATCACTGAGTCACACAGCATTAAAGTTTTCAAAGAACTGAAAAGAAAGAGGCCAAGTAAATATATGCTTGTTTTTACACTACAAAAAGGTCAGATATCTTGTGCTCCTGATTTTACTCTTATATGCTTATTTTCATTGTTTGGGGCATTATAATGAGGAAACACAAACAGGAAAAAAGATAACTGTTGAATTTCATGAGAGTGCTACTAGAATCTGGATTCTACTTCAGCTTTTGTATGCTTTTTGTTTGTTTGCTTGATTTTTTAATGTCTTGTGGTATGGGGATTTTTTTATGTGTTAATAATAATTTCTAATTTGTGGAATATTTTTTGAGTTCCTCCCTCCTAAGATGTCAGTATATATTTATTTTACAGAGTCTTACAAGATTCAGCAAAACATTAGGTACCTTCTTAAAATTAAACAGATACCTTGATGCCTTGCTAAATGCAGTAGTTTTAAAGTTACATGTAAGCCGTGTGGTTTACTAAGTAAATTCCAGTATTCACACAGCTTAATCCATCAACTGTCTTATGCCACAGTTGAATTCCTAGGGACCATTGTAGTAACTGTCAGGAGTGCCCCTTAGACAGTCCTAGTTTGGGATGATATGGATGACTGAATAATTTGGAGATCATCTCCTGTATATTATCCCTCTCCTCCCAAATATACGTTATGCATAGTGCAATCTGCACAGTTTATAGTAAACCAAGATTTTCATTCTTTTTTGGGGAACAGGTGAATATTGAAGGTCTTTTCTCAGCCCTGGTTTTGCAATAAGATTTCTCCCTTACTGGAACTATGCTTGGGGTGAGCTGTGGGAAAAGTCTCTGCCCTGTCATTTAGTCTTTACCTCGTCTCCATTTGTAGCCTCTTTGCAGCCCACAGGCAATCACTTTTTAGCATGTGTTTCTCAACTTCAGCACAAGTACCCCTCCCAGTCCTCACAACAAGAGCTAAATGATAAAATGGGTGTCTAGACATTGCTATATTGGTGTTCTTAGAACTAAATA
The DNA here is from genome assembly GCA_025345505.1 of Todiramphus chloris collaris. Taxonomy (NCBI): domain Eukaryota; kingdom Metazoa; phylum Chordata; class Aves; order Coraciiformes; family Alcedinidae; genus Todiramphus; species Todiramphus chloris. Next base: position 17,295,249 of record JANVCC010000010.1, read on the forward strand.
GTCTTTGGTCTCAATGCCCTATAAATAATTGAGACAAGCTAACTCTTTGTGAATTAGCACTGCTTCCAGTTCTTTAAGTGGAGCAGAATGACCGCTGTAAAAGGTAACCAAGGTTTGTGATGTTTCCTTGTTGTATAGTAGAGCAGATTAACGTTTGGAACTTATACGCTATTACAGTCAAATTGCTGCTCCAAAGACAGTTCATGATTGCAATGTCTTTTTAAAGTACTGTGATTCAGTTTGTGTTTCTGCATCCTCTTTCCTGCTGCAGCAATTTAACTGAGACGTGTTTTTAAAAGTCTATTATTTTGCATGTTTTTGTTGTTGTTATTTAATTTCTTATATATGTGTCTTTCTGAAGGAAAATGGTACAGACAGAGGTCTTCAAGCTATCGATCACTAAGAATTCAAAGGTTTTGTTTTCAACTCTGCAACAAATTTATTGTGTGACTTTTGTCAGGTTGATTAATCGCTGTGCAAAATGGGGACAATGAACAGTATTTACCAGTCATAGGTAAAACTAACTAAACATAATAAGTTCTGCAAAGTCTTTGGGGATCTTTGATAGGTAGATAGTGTATGTGTACTGAGTCAGTCACAGGATATAAGTGGTTGGAGCAAAAGGCTACAGCAGATGAAAAATGGAAGAAGAAAAAAGGAAAAATACGAGGTAAAGAGAACAGGGAGGTTGAGAGAGAAGAGGGATGATGGAACTTATTTGGGATCAGTTGCAGGTGATTAGTAATAAAAGATGTGCGTCCTGTTCAGAGTTAACAGTGCAAGAGAGGAAGACTAGGATAAATGTGTTTGTCAATGCATATTTAAACTCACGAATCCAAAGGGATTTATAAGCTTTGGGAATCAGCTATGCTGATAGCTTTCTTCAAAGTTCAGGGAAAACAATAGTGAGATAATGTACGGCAGTCAAAAAGGATATATTTTCTCCAATGCATACTTTACATCTTGCATTAAGTGCTACAAATTATCTTTGAAAAAAAACAATAAATGAAGGGGAACATCATTCAGTATGAGGTATAGATGAGCTAAACTCTCATTTAAGAAGCATGTTTCAAAATGGCATATTCAGCTTGGACTTAGGAGAAATTTTCTCTGCTCCCCATTACAAAGAATCTTCCATTCACTACTTGAGGCATCTGGAACTGTCTGATAAACATCAATGAAGTCACCTTTCTTTTACTCTGTTTAGGTTCTTGTACTATGGTTTTCATTATGATTTGAAAATATTAATTTCACACACCACCTTTTGTGCATAGGAGCATGATGTATTCTCAAATCAAAAGTCTCAGTATACAAGTGCTGGTTTAATCAATATTCATATTCAATGAAAAAAAAAAAAAAAAGCAATATTTTTACTTCTAAGTTCATTCTCCAACATTTAAAAAAAAAAAACAAAAAAAAACCCCAAAATGTAACAGTCTGACTGTTTTAATTTAACATGTAGCGGCTGTAAGTTTTTGCATTTGCTGCTGCTTAACAAGATTTATCTCATTTTTTTGTTATCACAAAAAGTTCATGATTTTCAGTTATGACATTGACTAGAGATTCAGTCAGTTGATAACTGGCCGAATGTAGCATGAATGTGTGAAAATAAAGTATAGAAAATTAAGCTGATTTTCTATAATAGGAAAGTATTTATATAATGTTAAATGGGTGAGAAGTGTATCTAGTTGCAGTATTTAACAGAAATTAATCAGTGGTGTTCTGAAGCACTACTGAGTTGAACAGTCTTAATTTGGACTATACTGGTCATGAATGGAGAGGAGTTCTTTAAAATTTAATTTTTTTTTTTTTGTTTTGTTAATTTTTTTATTATTTATTTTCAGTAATAACTGGAAATCCATTGCAAATTGTTCTTTCTTAGAAAACAGTTAAGATCACTTTGGTGGGTATCTTGCCAGTGTGTTGATATAACCCCTGCCTGCAACACCTCAGAATTGTTTGTATGTAGACTCCATTTGTTCTCCAGTTCAAATGGTATTGCCCGGGAAAGCAATTCTATCATGTGCTGAGCACCATCAGTTCCTATTAACTTCAGTTTTAAGTGAAGGGGCACAGCCCTTCTTAGGAGATGCAAAGTAGTGTCAGCTCAGATTCTTAAGATGAAATTCAGTTCTTTGCAGAAGGTCTGCACAAAGCCTATGTATCATTTAAGTGCCACTTAATTCTTTATAATGGAGCTTGGAGTGGATTTGAAGAATCTAATAGGCTTTTTGCTGTCTTGTCTGCAGAGGGCTGAATTTCACCCCTGGTGAATATACAGTAAAAAGGCAACTATACTGCCTCAGGAAATACATTATATTCCTTCACTTTGACTAGTGTAACTCAGTTTCAATTACCGATAAAAATGCTTTACATTTTGATGATAAAATCATTGTATACTTTGCTCACTCCCTATATTATATATTTAGCTTCACTGCACTATAATGGACAAACTGAAAAATGCAAAAGTAGATGTAGTCCTACAGACAGAAATATGGCCCTCCTTTTTCAACTGTGTCTGCATGTGTATAACAGAACAATGTCTCTGTAGGTATTTCAATTTATACCTAAGTGTGAGGGTGCTCGCCTGGCAAATGTCCCAGAAAACAAAACCTGTAAGGACGGGAATGTGTTTGTGAGGCTTTGGAAACAGAGCAAGAGTCAGTTAGAAAAGCTGGAGAAAACAGCTACGAAGTAGCAGAGAGACCCCAGGGTGGGGGGAAATGGGCTGCGTCCCTGGGGCCACTCGGAGTGCTGGCATCTGCCCAGGGGGGTGCGAGAGGCTCCCGCTCGGCAGTGGGAGGGGAGGGGGAAAGCGGGGGGTGTGTGAGTTGTAGAAGGGTTTGGAACTAGTTCTAAGGGGGTGCATGGGAGTTTCTGAGTGTTGGTGAACATTTTGTTTCTAGTACTGTGGTTTACTTTTTTGTATTACTGGTATTGATCATTCACTGTTGCTGGTTATGTGTAATTAACAAAATTACTGATTTACTTTAAGCTATGTGAGTTGAATCATTTTTCCCTGCCAAAGAAGTTTTTCCAATCCTCAAGGCCTAAATGTCTCAGCTAGTCTATACACTTGACACAGAAATGGTTTCGACTTTATATTCTGTAAAATACTCTTGGTGTGTACTAAGTTTTTGTGGATATAGCCAATACCCAGAGTAAGGACTCTCTATATATGTGATATTACTGATAGCTGCATTCCGAGATAGCAACCAAGCAAACACTGAGAGTAATTCACAGAGGAAAGAAATATATCGTTTTTTAAAGATTAGTTCAAATTATGTTTCCAGGAAAACCTCCTACCTGAGATAGTGGAGGCAATCTAGTACATATTTTTTAGTGGAGGCAATCTAGTACATATTTTTTAGTTTAACTGACTATTCAGTCCCTCAATGATCCTTCATATCATGGAAACATTGATAGAAATAGCCATTTCGATATGTGAATTGCAAAACATGCATGCAAATGGGTGAGGTTTGGTATTAACATTTTACTGATATTTTTCTGTAAAGCCTGCAACGGGATGCATTCCTTCAGTCAGAAAGGATGAGGCTATTATCTGTTACACAGGAGATTTATCCTCAAAAAACATTATGATCCAGTTCTCAGTAGAGCAGTACCTGTGGACCCTAAGCACAATCCATATTTCTGTGTATTATGTACTATAAAAACCTAGTGGATTTGCTTAAAAAACATTGTAGTTATGAAAATTGTTTGGGAATCATTCCTCTGGTGATATATATATTGCCTAATGAGCAGTGCAAATTCCTATGTAGACATTTGGGAGCTAAATTGGTTTCTATAATGTAAATCTTAATATGAATTTTTGACTGAGCTTCCACTGAAAGAAATCAGTGTTCTTTGCATTGCTAGATCCTAACAACAATTGTACTGGGACTGAGGACACAAGTTGTTTCATGTCAAAATATTGGAAAGGATTTTATTAAAAGACTTTAAATTACATTTCTATTTTTCACCATGACCTGGTGGCATTGGGAATTGCATTCTTAAGTACTTCCAGACAGAGAAATTCAGGGGTGTGGGGAGGCTGAATCATGCATTCAGGTGAACATAAAAAGCTGCAACTGCCACTGGGTATAAATACCCACTTCTAAACTCCCTAGACCCAAAATTATTTTGGAGCATCATCATCTTCTTGTATGTTTATCTTGCTGAGCATTTCTCCTATAGTTCTCTTATTGTTGGACTCATGACTATGGAAGATATATTGCATGTGCTGGTGTCACACATGTAGAGGAAGATATGATCTGTGCCCCTGTATGTGGAACTTCTTCGTTCTGCCCTTGAATCCTAGGATGTACATATTGAGGTGGTGAAGCTTTCTTATAACCTAGCCTAGGATTGCTGACATGCTTTCTGAAGGAACTGAGAACCATTTTCTTTGGACTGCAAGTCTTACAGTTGGAGCTAAAGATAGATAGTTTGGGACACCTTGTTTATCACAAGTATATGTCACCATGCATGTAAGTGTATGTCTGTATATGCATTGTATAAAAGGTATCCCAAACTAACACTTCACCCTACAATATTGCTTACAGGAGGAGAGTGAAAGAATAACTGCTTAATATTCTATGAACAGGAGCCTAGGTACTACAGAGATGAACTCAAAAGGAGCAGTACTATAATCCAGAAAGAAGTCCACAGGAATTAAAGCTCCTTTGTCTCCCTTCCTTGAAGAAAAATTTCTCCCTAGAGCTCCTCTGCATCTACTTCAATGCAGTCAGAGCTCTGTTGTTCCAAGACCATTTGCTCTGTGTGACCTTGAGAAAATTTTACAGAACCAGCTTACCAGAGATACTTGCATTAAGAGGAGCCACAAAGCACACAGCACACCACCTTTCAGACAGTTATGGACCTTCCTGACTAGACTTCCTTTCCCTTGTAGAAACAGGGTAATAAAGTGTTCCAGTCTTTTCCCTCTGCTTATTTTCTCCTTCCCCATGGTATCCCAACCTTCATTCAACACCTGCGCTTCTTACGTTCCTAGTTCCTGCCCCTAACTATGCCCCTACAATTGCAAGTATCACAGAGTTTCACAATTGCTGTCATTGTGTTGACCTCTCTACATATTTATTATAGCTTTTCTCTCTCCACTCTTGTCTCTCATGTCTATTTACACTGTAAGAACTTCAGGATAATGAGTGTCTGCTCAGGTTTATACAGAGTCTAACATGATGGGTCCCACTCTTAGGTCACTTTTAGGCTACCATTATGATTAGTTAAGATTGTAAGTTTTCAGTTGTTATCTCCTTCCCAACAATGTTTCCTTGACTGTAAGGAGCATGGAATCAGAAAATTAGCTAACTTGTATGTTCTCTCCATTTATAACAGAGCAATATTTGGTTTCATTGTTGTTTTTTAAGTTCTAGTTTTATTATGAAATTTGTTGGCACAGCAGGTGTTATAAATAATTTTGTAAATTGCCTCAGGCTGTCTACATCATAACCTGTGGCTGCATTATCAGATGATGAAAATAGACAACTCAAATGAGAAAGTGTTTAGAGATAAGTGAAATGTGAATTCTCCTGCCAATTGTTTTTGTTTTTTGTTTTTGTTTTTGTTTTTGTTTTTTTTTCTGTTCCGTAGCACGAATTATCAAAACAAAACAGTGGTGTGAAATGCTTCCATGTTTAGAAGGAGAAGGCTGTGATTTGCTAATCAATAAATCAGGCTGGACCTGTACACAACCAGGAGGACGGATAAAGACAACCACGGTAGGTCACTTTTCTGTTCTATATTTCTTCAGTTTCTCGAAAAACAAAGAGGGAGATTTTTTATTGTTTTTCAGCACAGATGCATAAAGTCTGTTGCCTTATAATTAAGCTATGCGCCCAAGTTTTCTTCCTGAAATACACAGCATAGTTATCACAAAGACAAGAAAAATGTGTAATTCCCACAGTTACTAAGAGTTACCTAAGAGTGGAAGTTATATCAAGGTTTTCTTAAAAGGTGCCAGTGGTTTAACTAACATTTGTGTTTGGCTTGAAGGCAGTATCTTATTGCTTCACTGTACAAGAATTTTCTTACACCGAGGAAGGGTAGGGTATAAAACCGAACACATGGTCTAGGAGGGCAAAAAGTAAGATTTCATTGAGAACTGGGGAGAGAATATTTTTGCTATTCCCACTGTACTAGAAAAGAGAGATCCACAAATAGATCTTTAGTTGTCAGTAAGACAATCACTGAAACCTATAGAAAACATAGTAAAATATCCTTTCTTTCAGCTTCCTCTTGGTTCTTGTTTGCTGATAAAACTCTTAGCTCTCTGAGGGTATCTTGGGGCATGTGCTTATAGTGAAGCAGAGTATATGAGACAGTAATAGTTTCTAGGGCCTGTAATATATCAAAACATATTTCTAGAAAATGTTCTCAAATGCCAATAATTCTTTGACTTAAAAAATGGAAAAAATTTGAAGAGATATGAGAGCAATATTCTGATAGCTTGCTAGACCTCTTGAAATGATTTTTTCCCCCTATAATCTTCTTTTTAGATTTACATGGAGCTTGAGTGTAATTTAAATAAGTGCAATTTCAAGAATTTTTAGTCTTAAAAGTACTTATCAGTGAAGACTAAATTAAGGCCCATCATCCCCTGCACAATTTCTCTGTCTTAGCAGGAGACAGACACCGGTACAAAACCTTTTATTGATTCAGAATGCCTGTATTTTTTGAAAATTAATGTGCTTTTCACTTTTAAAAAAAAAGAATGAAGATTTGATAGTCCTTTATGAGATACCTACAAAACAAATTTTATGAAATATGATCACTTTTTTGATGCTTCTGTGTTTACCAGACATAATATTCATTATGGAGTAGTCTCTAAACCTTATCTCAGACTCTGAGGTCTTAAATATTGTTGGCCTTTACATCTTTTGCATTCAAGTTATGAAAGAGTGACATGAAAAAACAAGGTAAGGAAGTAAGTTTTTGTAACAATGCTAACTTCCAAGGGCAACGAGACCTAATATGGTAACTTTGTCATACTTGAAATATTATCTTAAATCTCATTAATCCAGAAGTATTTCCCGTACCTGAAGTAAACAGAAATAACATGTACTGTGACACACTGCCAGCTGTCATTATAGTTCTTTATTTTATATTCTATGCCAATAGCATGACTGAGTAATGTAAGGTAAGTGGGGGATTTATCCTTCAGTACCTTTCTTTAATTAAGTGATTCAGATATTCTTTCAGATTAAACAGATTAAATCAGAAGCCTGATTCTGAACTCTTATTTGTCTGTATAGCTCTTTAATGCTATTGACATGAATGGAATGACTCATGATTTTGATTAATGAAAATGAAATCATAATCATGCCCCATCAGTAAAATTAAGGTCATGGCAAGTGTAAAATTATAAAACAGACTCTTTCCCACACAGAGACATCATTGTCACTGGTGAGGAGAGATTCTGCCAGAGATCCAACTGCAGAACAGCTTTGAGCATAAACTCTCATCTAACATCAAGCAGTCTTCAACAGTTGGTATCACACATGCAGACACACAACAAACACATAGTACTTTTCAGTCAAGCCAGATTAGCAACTCAGAATACTTAAAGAAGCACTGAATCTAGAAGACGAAGGGGAAAAAAGAAAAGAAAAAAAAAATGCTAAGAAACTCCAACTTATAACACAGTATTACTAAAATAATTAAAAAAAAAAAAAAAAAGTTCATTTCTTCTTTAGCCACTTAGTTGAAGGGTAAGATTTGGATGACGTTAATATGTTTAGGAACTCCATGAAGTGCATGACTGTGCTTAAAAACCAATAAATTTTCTAACAGAAACCAAGAGGCATTGTTTATTATAGCAGTACTCTTAGGCTGCATTAGTGTCTGATGCAGTTAAGTAACTTCAATTTCTGTGCCTAATCAACACACCTCAGTTGCCAGGCCCATTATGGCATCTAAATGTAAAGGGAAGGATTTCTGTCTGGGGAGGACCAGGAAAATGGCCATTGGGTAGTATGGGAAAATAAATGCCTGAAAATGTTGAATTAATTATTACACACTTAATGTCTGTTATTAAGTAGAAACAACTCTTGATTACATCTCCAGCTACAACCAGATTAGTTTCATAATTTGTTAACTATCCATTTTGCTAACACACATTTATAAATCTAATAGTTACAGGCCTTTCTTGCTGATCTTAGTTTGTGTCTTAAAGATCATTGCCAGTAGGTCTTGCATTATCATAGTGGTGGTAGATCATATAGCAGAGATCTCACTTTTTGGTAAATGCTGAGACATTTTCCACCCACAATTTGCCATCTATACTTTAATGCCAGAACAGTGTTGAACTCTGATGGACTGAGGCCAGCTCTTGTGATAATACCAGCTTTCACACTGATTTCCAGGAGGCTTTGTTTAAGTGTAACTTAAGTACTGGGTTTAAAAGTAGCTCATAGAAAGGTAGAACTAGTGGAGAGTTTAGGTAGTACATGAGTTCCTTTTTATATGAGAATATACTTTAGGATTCACAGTTAAATAAGTTTCTACCAAAAAAAAAAAAAAAAAAAAAAAAAAAAAAAAAAAAAAAAAAAAAAAATAAAAAAAAAAAAAAAAAAAAAAAAAAAAAAAAAAAAAAAAAAAAAAAATAGGATGAATAGATGAGTTTAACATCAACTATTAAGTTATGGGGTTTTTTCTATAAAAATACCAAGCAAACAGCAAATGAAAATGACCATTGCTCCAAAGCACAAGTGCAATTTCTCTAAATTACTTGGAAAGTGCTGTTGCTACTTCACGCTTTGTGTCAAAAATTGTTTACACTTTTTATGGAGAGCCAGACTTTTTCACTGCCTGGCACTTCTTGTGATCACGTCTGGAAAAAATGCAACCAAATCAGAATTCTCTCCTCACATGGGTAGCAGTGGTTTTTATCCATTTTGTGCTCACTTTGCACAGCTATAAATGACTACACAAGGTGCAAGGCAAAGGAAAATCAGATTCAAAAGTATACTCTAAATGGATCTGGATGTCACTTCTGCCCTGTCATCCTTTCTACAAGGTGTGAATGAACCAAAGATTTTTCATCTGCTAAGAGGCTTTTAGAACTGAGGATTGACTGGGCTAACTGCCAATCTATGTATTAAGCAGCTGACTGTCAATACGAGGAAACAATATAGCAACTTGTAAAGGAAGACAGCAAGAGAATGCTACACAATCGTTAGCACTTTCAACATACTGAGTACTTTCACATAACAAATGTCCATAAAGTCACTTTAAAATCACCTGCCTTAAAAATGTCTTATCTTTTTTTGCTATTCTCATTACCCTTTTAATTCTTTAAAAAATAAAATGAAGCTATGTGATTTTTTAAAATAGTAAGTAGTTTCAATAGTGCCAGAAGATATGCCCTTTTTTTAAGATGTTGCTGAAGGGCCTGTTTATTTTATATTGCAAGTACAAAACTTTCTAGCATATAGATGAGAAGATACACAACATACTGGATTTACAGGGTAGGTGAATCTTAACACCAAAGTGTATATATGTTGTCAATGATCCATCACTACCTAATTGTTACTTAATTAATTCCTTCTTCTACATGATGCAATTTCAATGCATAGAGCTTAACAGAACATTCATGCGCCAGTTCCTTGGTAGCTAACCTTTTAAAACCTTTGCAATTTCACTGCTAAATTAGCTGAAGTGGGAAATTAAGGAGTAGGAAGAAGCTAAGAGAGAGCTCACAGTGGATAAAAGGTGTAATTACTCTGACATGTAGATCAGTGCTTAGCTAGTAAAATTTACTAAGGCTCTAGCTTCACCAAGGGACGTGACTTTCTTAATAGAGTTTACTTACACACAGAAAAACTTACCATTCCTCACCATTAATATAAATGACATGCTGGCTGGGTTGGAAAGGCAATTTATTCCTTAACCTGAAAAAATACAATAGCTGTTTGTATTGGCTGCAATTTAAATCAAGATTTTTCTGCAGAGCTTTACCATACACATGTGTATGATAAAGATTACTCAGATAGAATGCACTGGTTTGCTTTTCATCGCTGACTTAAGAGCAATGTGTTCTCATTCATACCATTACATTCAAAGAAAAAAGAAATATGTATATGTTACATATTTGTAACATACTTGAGAATTTACTTTTTTTTAGACTGAAGACCAGATGGAAATGTCCTGAGGCCATGGTCTAGTGGTCTGAGCTTGGGACTGGGAGCCAGAAACTCCTGAGCTCTAATCCCGGCTCTGACAGTGACTCCCTCTGTGGCCTTGGGTAAGTCACTGAACCTCTCTGCCTCAGTTTCCCCAGCAGTAACAATAAGATGAACAATCCTTAGCTACTTACCTTAGTGAATTTGGGAGACCTGAGTTAATATTTTAAGAGGTTTAGAAATTCAGAGTAACTTAAAAATAAAGATACTGTCATTTATAAATGTCCTTATTGGTGATATTCATGTAATTGTTAGATATTCAAATAACACTGGTGGTCCTGTACTTAGCCTCACCTACATTCCAGATCTGAGTGTTTATAAATGTGCATTTCACATATCCACAGGTCAAGTGATTCTAATTGGCTAAGCTGGTTTTGAAAGTTTTTTGACATCCCACCCATTCTAGTTCCATGTCATTCCAGGGCACAATACCCACAAAACTAAGCTTTTAGGCAGCACCAAATTAGAGCAGTGGAATGGTGCAGGCGTGCATGCCATGTGTCCTGGTTTGAGTGAAAACTGAACTAATTCTGTTCAGTAATTTTACTTTTCAGCTTGGTTCTTTTAATTAACTGCACTTTCTGAAGTCAGCAGCCTGTTCTCACAGACAGTGTCTGCTTCTAGCAGTGATAACACCTTATGTTTAGAGTTACTACCAAGGATTGGTATGCAGACCAAGGCCACTGCTGGGTCCTGTGTACCACATTGGGGGGTGCAGGAAGTGAAAGGCTGCACCTTCAGGGAGGAGCGGACAGGACGGGTGACTCTAAACTGACCAGCGAGGTATTCCATCCCATATACGCCATATTTGGTCTAGAGCTGAGGGACCCGAAGGGTCTCTGGGCTCTTCTCTCCCCTCTTGGACTGCTTTGCCAGCTTTTGCTTGGCTTGGCTCGGGTCCTCTTTCGGTTCCTTCCTCGGAGCACCCAAGGAGGACTCTGTCCGTTCTGCCTTCGATCCGATCTGCGTGTTCCTGAACCCAGTACCAGAATCCAGCTCCTGAACACAGCTCCCGTCTGCTGCGGGGCCCAGTCTGGGACTCCCCCGGAGCCTGCACAACATCAGTGGTGACGGTGATGTAATTACCATCAGGGGGGTTGGGTTCGATACTGGTTTTGTATATATTTGTATATATTCCATTTTTATAATTATTATTTTCCTTTTCATTAAAGCTGTTCTAGTTTCCTTTTCTAATCGCTAAGTCTCTCTCTCCCTTATTCCCTTTCTCTTCCCCTTTGGGGAGGGAGGGGGGTTAACAGAGAGCGTCTGTTATAGGTTTTAGGGGCTGCCCTGACCCTAAACCGCGACACCATGCCAAATTAAGTTTCCTACATCCCCTTTTGTCATGAGTGGTCAACTTATAAAACATGCATTAAACCTACTCATCAGCAGTTCATCTACTGAGTTCCCTCATTGTCCTACCTGTAACAGGAACACTACATGTAGACCAAGATTACAGAGGATAGAGTTCAGGACACTGATATATCACCTCATCTGAGTCCAAAGAATAGGTTTTAGAAACAAGCAAAAGTTATGATCCCGAATTTTTTGTCACTTATAGCCAAGACTTTGGGGAATGAGAACCTTTGTCTGTATTTCAGTTGTAGGACTGGGAGTACATCCTTGCTTCAAAATCCATACATATGCACAATTGTGAGTCTCAAAGTCTCTGTCTTCTCTTTTCCTGGATTGCCCTCTTCGTGACAGCATACCTCTCACTGCCTTGTGAGAGATCTTAGCAACAGCAGAAAGGCCTCTCACAAATACACTTCTGTGGTGAAATAGATCATTAACTCAGCCTGATTCTCCTGCAGATCACCCTCAGCCATGCTCACTCTGAATTTTTTGGATTTCTAGAAATCTGTTTTAAAAAAATCATTATCATTATTGTCACTAAGAACCATCTATATTCTTAACTCCTGCTCTTAGGAGCTCTGAGACCATTGTTTCATCAGGCATTATGCATCTCAAAGTGCTCTAAAAATAAGTTGAATCTCAGTAAAGTGGTCCTAAAATAGCTCTTTGAATAAAGTTTTCTGGGACCACTATCACATGATTGAAAACTACCCTGAAATACCCTTTATATTTTAAAATGTTTATATGTTCCTACTTTTATATTAAATACCAAGCTGAGAAAACATAGAACATAAGCACCTTATGTAGAATATCTTCTGTAGGTATTGTTATAAAATCAAAAATTCCTGATATTTGGATGTGTGACTGTACATATGAACTACCAGAACTAGGTTCCTTATCATTATCATCTCATTCTAATGTAATTGTGTATCTACACAATCAGTCCCAGTCATGATCCAAGGCTTTAAGTGAGCCTTCTAATATTTTTGTATTGATTTGATTTTCTTCTTAGTAGTGCTAGCATTAATTATGAGAGCAAATACTAATTCTTGACATGTCATAACCATCTGCTATAGTTCATTGACTGCTAAGTCATAGTGTAAACCCACCCAGTAAATTGTGGACATCTAAAAATGTGCAAGTGTGTACAAAACTTTAAAAGCTGCATTTCAAGGAAGGCCTAAATTGTTAATTTGGTTTAAAATTCTTTCAAATTCCATAATCTTCCAGTACATCAGTAAAAATTATATTTTTATATGGAGGTAAGATTCTCATGAGGCTCCTGAAAAACAAAAAAAAGAACCTGAGTTTTAAAACTGCAATGACCAGGGCATAGGTGGTTGAGATCTGTAATGGGTAATTCCAGCCTCTGCATGGAAAAATTGCAGGCCCATCAAAGAGTGAATCTGGAGAGGCTGATACCAGATTTTGTTACTACTGTTCAGCACCTTAGGCACCATTTACATTTAGGTACGCCATTCCAAATATTGAAATAGTATTGTAACTACTCTAAGAAAGTAACATGTTAAGAATTAGTATATTAATAAACTGAGATTGACAAGCTAAGATTAACAAGAAGAGTTACACCATGTTCATATCGGTAACAGTAATATTGGGAATTTTGTTATTTGGCAATTCTTAGCATAACAGAGATAAGCATTCTAAAAGGGATTTAGTTTCCCCAACTTACAATTTAAATGCATAAGGGTATCGAAGGCATCTTGCATAGGGTGAGCATAAATGACAGAGAACATATAGACTGGTGCCGTTGTGGGGTGGCAGCTGGAAGCCATGAAGAAGATGCTGGTTCACTGTCTGCCTGTGTTAAGCAACTAAATCTCATTCCTTATATGCTAAACTAGACAATTTGGTACAGTGCTGCCCACTCCTGGCATATATGTTTCATGATAGATTGACATTGTCTGAAGGTTCTGATTTCTTGCATGAATATGAGAAAATCAATTTTCACTTAATAAGTGATTGCAAAGAGAGCCTAACTGAGGAAACAACCCTGAAGATTATTTGTGCAGATTTTGGATTCACTGCAAGCAGCACAACATGCTGCTTGTTAGAAGTGATTCAATAGATACTATATGCTGTGTAGTTGAACTGAAGGGGACAACAGTATACATTGTACATGCAGAAGAATAAATAGATTTGATAATGCAGCCGAGAAAGAAAGCTGGAAAAGACAACACTGAACTTTTTGTGGGCATGTGATGAAAAACTATAAAGATTGGAAACTGGTATGCCACATCAACAACAAGAATTTAAAATGATGCTAAAATTATTACACACCCATTTTACATAGTGGGAATGTTCATGGTACAAGTGTTAGAAGATGTAGCTGTTGCACATGTATATCCATTTTGGATCATTTCTTTTTTAAGAATACCACCAGAGATTTCTGTTAAATCATGCAAAGCAAACTAGAATTCTTGGACTGAACAAAACAAACAGTGAATAAAGAAATTTGAATAGGAGTTATAGTACAGGGACTTTTAGAATACATTTGACACATTATTTCTTTGTATCATACTTGAAAATTAATTCAGAAAGGCCTGTCACGTTGAAAACTGCCAGTTCAACAAGGTAGTGATGGAGAACCTGTGAACAGCACATAATAACAGTTAATAGGAGTGTATTGATTTAGGTCAAGGTGGCCCAGAATGTGACAGATTTGTGAAAGGTCTAATGTTATTTTATTAAGAATGGTTTCAAAAACATAAAAGATGTTAAGCTCTTAAGTGTTATTGAAAATCTGTGGAAGGCAAGCACGTAACAGACATTTCTGTTTTCCAGTATTCCCCTGCTTTATTTTCATTAAGCATGTGGAATAGAGCTCCATACTCAGCAGTCTTATATCTGCACACAAGTATCTTTACTCTGAGGCAGACCTAAAGGATAAGGTTGCCTGTTTTTCACCTGGTTAGGTCCTACCTGTGAGACTTTGTCCTCACCTGCTTCTCCTCTTCACTTGCATACCAGGCTATGCAGAAAGACAATTCCATTTACAGAGTCATGGTAAAGTGATAGGCCAAAGCTTGGGCTGCTCCTGTGTTTCATTAGAGATTAGCAGTCTTGTCGCGTGGCTGAGACAGGATGCTAGAAGTGAAGAAAATCCAAATAAATCCAGTTAGGGGTGGGACAGTAAAATCAAACAGCAAAATATAGAAGAATTGGACCTTTTCTTTCAGCTGACAGTGCAGCTTCGTGATAGCCTAAACTAATCTAAATCCAGACTTCCCTAGTCCCATTGTCCCACCCCATTCTGACTGTATGTGCCTGACCTCTGTTTTGGGCAGGCAGTAAGTGTTTAGGGAAGTGTCTGGGATGCCAAACAGGCATCACTTTTTGCTAGGTTAGTTTTCAGATGCACCAGCAGATTATCCCAGAATAATGTGTATACAAAGCAGTTTAAATTATTCTAGGACAAAACCTATGGGGTATGTCTGCCTTTATTACATAGTATCAATGCCTGTTGGGCCATCAACAACTGCTGCTGGATACCTGGTTAGTTTTTTCACCTATTCACAGAATCACAGAATGTTAGGGTTTGGAAGGGACCTCCGAAAATCACTGTGTCACTGTTAATATTCTTCCCCATCTGCACTTAACAAAAAATTCTAAAAGTTGCCTCTGAGGTGCAGACAAAGCGTATGGAATACATCCCTCATGTCAAATACATTGGTGTACCCTGTGTGAAGGAGTGAAATATTTGAAAGTCCATGTCCTAAACTGTGGAGGATGCTTTACTTTTCTGGAGTGGGGTATTTAATGGTAGCCTCTCTACTCTCCAATACCCTTCCCCATTTACATTAAAGCATTTATAAATGACAATTCTAAATTTGTATGCTGTCCCTCTGTGCATAATGTAGTGACATTTTCTGGGGAAATAATTATTCTTGTTGATGGCTATTGGACATCCCTAGGTACAGTAAAGAGATCTGGATTTCACCTAAGATTGAAAGATATTTCCTTAAGGAAATAATTTTGGTTATTGGAAAAGAAACAAAACATTGCTGTGGGGAAACTCTTTTGGAGGAACATTCCTGAGACATACCTGTCCACGTGATAATACAGGCCACAACTGCTTTCAAGGAGCCAGTTCTGACCAGTGAGTCAGGAAAAATAAAAGGGGGAGGGAAGGGGGGAAAAGCATGTTATCTGTGAGTAGCTAAAAACAAGTTGACTGAGATCTGCAAGGCTAAAGTGTCTTGTGAATTTTGGAGGCCAAATGCAAATAATAATTAAGACCCCAAATCTTGTGAAAGCAGCCAAACATAGGAAGGTAATGTACTTAATGAGGGAAGCATGTAGATCCAGTATGGTGTTTACTTTAGTACCTGAGATCCATATCAACCCTGAGAGATCAAGGAAACAATGTACAAACATTCACAGAGTATCCAGAGAGTATCTAGAGTACATTGTCACACTACTCTCCAAATCACACTACCTTTCAGATTGGGGCATAGGTCAGGTAAGGCCCCTTTGTAGTCATTTTGGAAACTCTTGTGCAGAAAGCAATTCATGATTGATAGGTCCAGATGGTGAAAATAAGTAAAAAGGAACCTGACTTTGTGACCTAGTAAGAAGGGGACTCTTCTGAGTGAGCAGAAAGCACCGAGCACTAATCCAACAGCTGCTTTTTATTTTGTGAGGTTTTTTTCCACTGAATGTGTGTAAAGCCTGGAAGGTGTACTCATCTCCCTTAACAGTATTTTTGTTCTGGATTCAGAGCTGTACAGGTGATTTAGGCATAGTTTGAGAACTGGTAGCAGAGTAGGAGTCCTCTGGGGACTCAGTCGTATTTGCATATTTTAAGTGCTGAAACACTAATTTCAAATAGTGTTAAAGCTTATTTGCTTTACTTCTCAAACCAAGGTATTTCTGAATATCTCTGGAACTTCTCCTCAGGTGTTTATGAATCTTCACAACCTGTTCTATCTGACCCCAAGATTATTTTACTTCAATTTGCCTTGGGTGAAAGCTTGTCAACTAACATGAAGTTAACTAAGTTAAGACTTAAATGGAATTTAAAAGGAGGATGCACATAAAGAGTGAAAGATAATGTAAAAATCCCTGAAGGAGCTAAAATACAACTGATGATAGTTCCTGTGAAAATGTGGATAAAACACATCCTAATCCCACAGGAAAATCAAACAACCAGACACGTGTAGATTTGTTTGTATATAGTTACATTAGGCACAAAAAATTGTTGAACTCATCAGAATGGTGACTAATAGGGGAAATGGAGATGCAGCCAATATAAATCTGTGACTAATTTATAGTAAAATCGTAGAGAAAGAAGAAACATATAAGGTGGCCTGCAAAGATTAAAGTATGAATAGAGAAAAATTTAGGAGAAAAAAAAAAGATAGCAGCTCAGTCTACTAGGCTGTGGAATAGTTTCTCAGAGCTAGAAACTCCAACAGTTGTTCAGTTCAAAGGTAGCTTGGACAGAGACCTAGAGAGTGTATCAATCTCTCCTAGAGTGAGGATCAGTTTTTTTATTGGTAGGTCATAAAATGGATTAACTAATTGACCTTTACCAGCTCTAATGCTCTGATTATTTTGTAACCATGTTTGTAAGTCATACTGGAATAATTCATAAATCACATGAGAGGAAGAGTTGTGATACTCTGAGGTTGCTTTGAGTCATCAGATAGACTTAATTTTTCTCACAGAGCTTAGTTGTCAGCCTGACAGACACTGGTCACAGAACCTTGTCATTGAATTGTGCTGTGGAGTAATAGTTCATCCTCTTTTATGTGACTGAAAGGGTATGGATGGATGACAGGGCTTGTTTCAGTATTACACCAGTCTTTACGCATCTTGTAGCCAGAATTATACCTTCAATAGAGTAAGTCTATATTCACAGCAAATTTGGACTTAGCAGTAAAAGATGTGCAGAATCAAGTCTTTACATAGAAAATTAAGGTTGTTTCCACTAAATTACAGGAAACAGAACACACACTGAAGTGGGAGATGGTACCTTAAGGCACAATAAACTCACTTCCTATATCCTTGAAATCGTTAACAATAATAAAATGACCAACTGATTACTTTGAAATAAAGTGAGAATCAGTAAAACTCCACATAGGCTAGCATCCCTGAGGGTTTCTTCTTCTTGTTATTCTTTTGTTTCTACCTCTTTTCTTTTTTCCCCATGAAGTGCTGAAAATCTCTTTTGAGAATGTTTTTTTCCCTTGCAGAACTATTCTGTTATTCCAGCCACAAAAGAAGTATACATTCTGTGGTGTGGCAATGTCAAATATGTTAAAAAATAAATAAAAAAAAAATTGTCAGGGTTATGAGAAGACTGGTACTTAGTTACTATAACAGTAGTGGTAGCCTTCTGAATCCTTTTCCCTCTAGACAGCCCTTAAAGGATTTTTGTCACCCATTTGTAAGACATTTTAGTCTAGGTGGAGTGAGGTAGAATGGTGTTGTTTATGATGGCTTATCACCGATACATTTTGATCAAGGATGGCATTTTGCAGACTTCTGAGGTAAATTCTTATCTTCCATGTGAAGTGAGTCATAAAACTAATTGTGTATTTAGTAATCTAGGTGGTGTCTTAAGGAATGGTGCTACCTCAGGTGTAAAGTTAACAGTATCTGAGAGATGTGTAGGGCTGCTTTGGGTGAAGAAGGAACATCCTCCTTCTGTAAATGTTTGACAGGTCTAGTGTGGGAAAGATCAGGTACAAGCCAATTATATGAGTTTTTCACTTTGTGAGACTTGATACACCTGGGGCTTTGACTAGGACATCAGTTATATGATAAAACATCAATTACATGATGACATTTCTTTCTGAGAAGTGTGAATTTTGAATTGAATTCATAACTAGGCATAGTCTAAGTGTCTGAGCCAAGGACATGAACAAATGTGCGCAGATTTACTATCCAGCCAATAAAAATACGCACCTATTTAGATTTCCACCAAGACATTGAATTTTCTGTCCCTGGTGGCTATGTAGACAGGTTAGGTATCTCCACAAGACAATTCTTTTCAGACTGTTATTTCATCCAATGTCAATATAAAAATACATATATGTTCTGTGGAGAGAGGTCTCTATCCTCTGTTCTGTTCCCTTGTGAGTATCAACTCCTGGACTTGGACAGACTATCCTGGCTGTTCTCCATGGGACTTCAAGATTTCCTGCACAGTGATTTAGGTTTTGGAAGAAGAGTGAAAAAATAGTCTGCTTTGTGCTATTTGCCTGGTGATCATGGTATTTTCCTGGAATTCAGGAACCAGGGATTCAATTCCCTTTGTGATAAATAAGCCTAGATGCATCCTAGATGAATGGTCTAACTACCAAACTGATATGCAAAAGATGGATGGCCCTGTTGTCATCATCCTGATGGTTTAGCCAGACTTCATATTCTTGTCTGCCTGAATCTGGAGGATAGCAGGGGGGCTTTGGTTTAGAAAGACCAAAAGGTACACCCATCTCCTCAGAACACACACTTCTAAATAAGTGTTACTAATAAAAATTATGAATTTCATTAAAATGTAAATTTCAAACTAACTTCAGAGATAACTAATAAATATAAATTGTAAAAGATAAGCAAATTAAGATTGGATTTGGCAGGTCTAATTGTTTATGACTTAACCTAAGGTTTTAGGTGCCTTACCTTATCCTTTGATGTTACTTATCAGGTGATCATTGCAGTTTATTACTCAGATGGTTTAATTTTTTCCCTAGTAAGTTGTTCTTTGTGAAAGAAGAACTTGGAGCCATTAGGGAATTTGAGCCCAGGCTGTGGCCTACCTCAGCTACTGCAGGCAATCTGGAGGATCAGGTTTACCCATGTAGCACTGGAGTAACCGTGTTCTGTGAAAGTTGGGGGAGTGATAAAAAATGCATTTGAGGGAGGCAGATTCCAAACTTTTGACACAGTCTCCCATAACGTCCTTGTGGAGAAGCTTGGGAAGTATGGGATAGAAGAGCAGGTAGTAAGATGGATTAGTAACTGGTTGGACAATAGAGTCCAGAGAGTGGTGGTCAATGGTGCCAAATCCAGATGGAGAGCTGTAACCAGTGGAGTCCCCCAGGGATCAGTGCTGGGTCCAGTCCTGTTCAACATCTTTATCAATGACATTGATGACAGAACAGAGTGTCTGCTCAGCAAGTTTGCTGATGACACAAAACTGGGAGGATCGGCAGATACACCTGAAAGCTGTGCAGCCATCCAGTGAGACTTGGACAGTTTGGAGAACTGGGCAGGGCAGAACCAAATGAGGTTTAATAAGGATAAATGTAGAGTCCTGCATCTCGGTAAGAATAATAAATTACACCAGTACAAACTGGGAGGTGATCTGCTGGAGAGCAGTCTTGTGGAGAAAGACTTGGGAGTCCTGGTGGACAATAAGTTCTCCATGCAGCAGCAATGTGCCCTTGTGGCCAAGAAGGCCAATGGTATCCTGGAGTGTATCAAGAGGAGTGTGTCCAGCAGACCGACGGAGGTTCTCCCCCCCCCTCTACTCTGCACTGGTGAGACCTCACCTGGAGTATTGTGTCCAGTTCTGGGCTCCCCAGTTCAAGAGAGACAGGGATTTGCTTGAGAGAGTCCAACGGAGGGCTACAAGGATGATTAAGGGACTGGAGCACATGCCTTATGAGGAGAGGCTGAGACACCTGGGGCTCTTTAGTCTGGAAAAGAGAAGACTGAGAGGGGATTTGATAAATGTTTATAAATATATGAGGGCTAAGTGTCAAGAGGAAAGGGACAGCCTCTTCTCACTTGTGCCTTGTGATAGGACTAGGGGGAATGGATATAAGGTGGAACACAAGAGGCTCCACCTTAACATGGGGAGGAACTTCTTTACAGTAAGGGTCACAGAGCATTGGAACAGGCTGCCCGGAGAGGTTGTGGAGTCTCCTTCTCTGGAGATTTTCAAAACTTGCCTGGATGCATCCCTGAGTGACCTGTGTTAGGGTAGATTAGGTTGTAGGGTAGATTAGGTTGTAGGGTAGATTATATGATCCTGCCCTGGCAGGGAGGTTGAACTTGAAGATCTCCAAGGTCCCTTTCAACCCCTAACACGCTGTGATTCTGTGATTTAAGTTTGATGCTTAACTTCATTTTTAAATCAAATCATTGCCTGGTGCCCTCATTCCAGGAAACAATTTGACCTGGAGGAGGACAGTTTTGCTTTCCTCTCCATTTCATTTTTTGTTTGGGAAGTGAGGTATGGGAGTCATCCTGTTTGTCAGTAGGCTGTGTAACATTAAACATAATGTCTTTCATCTCTGTTTTTCCTTTGTGAACTGCTGCCTTCTCTTTCTTCTCATTCTTGATGTAACTAACTGTACTCTGTGTGTTTGTATAACAATCCTAGCTAGTAGGTCCTCTAATTACAATATGAATGCCTTGTCAGTTGGATGTGTTTCATCAGTAATCAATTCATCGAAGTAATCTTCTTCATAACTGATAAAAAACATAAGACCACTGGCAGATGTTTAAAATTGTATTACTAAGTCAAGATGAGAGTATTTTGGTAGCATACTATGCAGCTGTTCTGCTTAAGGGAGTGTGAAAATGTCTCTACCTGCATTACTGAAATAGTCACACTTTTTTGATGGGTTGTCATCTGAGTATTATGAGATCGATATATGTACTTGGTAATGCAGAAATCTACTACCATTCCATTCCCTAGAAGTAATATTTTATTTTTCACTTAGGAAAATAAAAAGAAAGCTGGACCAAAACATCCTCTTATGGTATGTTTTGTGCCAAGCTTTTTATTTGTTTTTGATGTAACATATAAAATAAAACCATAAATCTAATAAAAGAATATATATGTTATCTCTTCAGTGGTGAACTTAGAAGAAATAAAGGAAACCGGCAGAATCACATTCTCTGAACTATAGACATTTTAATGAAAGCTAGAAATGCAGGATTTTTATAATGCATACATATTTTAAATGTGTCAAATTAATGAACTTTCAAACGAAACAAAAAAAATTTGGAGCATCTCCCAAAGTGTTGCAGAAGTTGCTGACAAGGCAGTCTATATTTGAGTGTTATTCCCCTTGGAAACTACAGTACCGAGCATATTTGTCAGCTCTTAACAAAATTATTGAAGTACAGGGAATTTGCATAGACATAACACAGTTTTTGAGAGGAAAACAAAAAATAGACACACACAAAACATCTGCCATATTAATGTCTGTATTCATACAAAGAATTCTGCCATGAAATCAAGCATTACATAAAAATTTGGCACCATAGCCTAGAAGAGCATCGTAGCTAGGCTGTAAAAAGTGAAATATCTGCACAGCAGGGTTTATATGACTTTTCAAGGACATCTTTATTGCAGAGTTATAAAGCTTAAAAAAAATCATGTAATATGAAATAAATAAAAAACCCCAACAAAACCCCACACTTATTTGCAGTTACCAGATGTAATTTCTTTTTTTTTTTTTTTTCTAAGATACATGTTACATTACAAATTCAAGTGTGTGGCATTTTTGTTGTAAGTTTGTCCTGTGAACCATGAGAGTAATGAAGAAGTAGTCTTTATTCCCTGCAATCCTATTTTTCCTTCACGTCACCCCATACTCCCAATACCCTCAGCACTTCTTAGAACCTGCAAATGCCTTCAGTTCTCCTCTGTGTTCCCTGCCCCCACTTCCCTACTATATCCCATGCTCCTTCCCTCATACAAAATCTCACTGATACCCTTATGTGTTATTTTTGGCATGCTGTCAGTAAGAGTAGGTTGTTTGTGCTGACTGACCATCCAGCTGCCACCCTTCCCACATTAGGAGCATCAATAAGCATTAATTTGTCGTTCCTAATTTTTTTATTCTGCCCTGTTGTCAACCTTTCAAACATTCAGAGACACTGTTTTTGAGGTTTCTATCAAATTTCATTTGAAGTGGTCTGCAGACTCAATAGTTTGAGAAGGGACTATTAAAGCTTGTGATCAGAAATCAGGTTAGGAGTGTTAAGTAATAAAGTTAGTGTGTTATTGTTGATTTCAGACTGATTTTTATTGATCAACTTTGTATGTATCACATGTTTTTAAAGTCCAAAGTTGTCACAGCTTTGCTGACAAAATGATACACTGGAAAGATATAATGATGATCCCAAGAGTATTATAAATAATTCCTACTTTTTTTACCACTTTTTTCTTTTTTCCTTGTCTTTTTTCTTTTTTTGTTTTTTGGGGTTTTTTTTTGGGTTTTTTTTGTTGTTTTTGTTTTGTTTTGTTTTGTTTTGTTTTGTTTTGTTTTGTTTTGTTGTTGTTGTTATGAGACCTTGGTCCAGGCACAGCTCTACTCACAAATCATGTACAGGTTGTGAAATTTGCTAGCATCAGCAAGACTGAATACATAACATACTCTATTGACGACAGCATCAACTACAACATGGTGCATTAATAAAACTGCATTGAATTCTCTGTATGGTAGTTCAATAATATTCAGAGAGGAGAATGTTCTTAAATAAACCTTCTCATAAGACAAGATTAACTTTTCAATGATAGTATTGTGCCTACTTAGAAAAAGAGGTAGACAATTATTACATCAGGAGTATAGACCTTTGTAACCACATACTTCTTTGCAGGAAGGCATCTTCCATAGACCTGAGAGGCTCAGGTGTCAGATAGCCTCTGCTCCTCCACAGCTGGGTCTGGCCTACACTGTGGTCCAACCCTTGAAGGCTTGACCCTTACACATGGCTGGTGCTTCCAGAGCAGCCAGCAAGGGAAGCAGAAGTGATGGTGGACTTCACATGTCTTTTTCTCAGCAGTGTGGGAGCAGTTTCCAATTGTGGTCATGTGTGAATAAGACAATAACGTAGCTCACTGCAGGAGGATTGGACTAGGTGACATTTAAAAGTTCCTTCTAACTCAAACCACTCTGTTATTCTATGAATTACTACAAATTTTTTCCATTTGTTTTTACCTTTTGCATGAAAACACAACTGAAACCCCATTCTCTTACCTTATTTGCTGATAGTGATGGTGTTTCCTCAGTGCTCTTCCTGAGACATGGAAGAGCAGAAGTTATTGACCTTGGTTCAATAATACTCTGGTGGCCAGCCCTAAGTACATATATTTCAGGATATTGCACTGTTTTATACTAACTGTACTATGAAATATAAGAAACCTCCAGGGTTTTCACTGATAGTATATAATGACAGTAACAACTGAATTGCAGCAAGGGATTTGGTAATCTTTGATGTTCTCTTTATTCTATTACTTCTGGTTATGGTTATGTTCTGGTTATGATTTCCAGCTGTTGAGTTTTTGTTTGCTTAGGGTTTTTTCTTCATAGTACATGTAAAAAAGTTCTCTAGATGAATAATCAAATGCTTTAGAAGATCTTTAACTTTCACAGTAAATGAACAACATCTGTAAAAATAAATCTTGAGTTCTGTAAAAATCCATAGTGTAGAGATAATAGATAATATTGCTCACAAGTTATTTCCAAGTGGGTTATTCTTAGGTGGCCTAATATCAGTGCAGAAAGAAACTAATAGGTTGTATTTCTGAATTCTCTGATACTATCTTTGTGTACTATTAATTCTAGAACAATCTCCTTTAAAAATAGTATTCCATTAGGACCCGATAAAGAGAAAAAGATGAAAGAATAAGATAGCTGCAGCCAAGATTACTAACCCCCTAAAATAGGGCTTATGTCTGTGTTTGCAGTGTTTATAGTATATGTTCCAGTAGAATACTTTGGTCCAACTGTACCTCTTAGCTCCAGGAATCTTCCCATAGTTCTTACAATATAATTGCCACCATGAAATGATGTACTTTACTGCACCTGATCCCTAAATTGGATCACATTGTGCAGGTGAGAGGAGTAGAAACTGAACTGAGGGTTTGGAAAGGGGCAAAAAGTATTAATACAACTGCATACATGCCAGTCTTCTCCTAAAAGGGTCCTGGAACATCTTAGGTTGCCTTACTGCTTCCTTAAAGCAATGTAAACCCTGCAGTATCATCTGCCAACTGTCAGTCAGGTTTCAGGTGAGATATTTACTGGCCCACTGACAGACATCTAGTGTAGATTCAGTTAAGGTCTCTCTGTAGATCCCCCTCTTAATTAGTAGTCTCATTAACACCCATAAGCCCTCTCTGTGGGTCCTTGTTGGCTCTTCCACCATCTGTGTCAGAAAGTTATCATCAATGCCCTGAGTAGCATCTTGGACTCTGTGTGCATGACTGTGTTACCTTTCCAGCAAATATCAGGGTGGTTGAAGACCCCCATGAGCACCAGGGCATGTGATCATGAGACTCCTTTCAGCTGTCTGTAGAAGGCCTTACTGGCTTCCTCTTCCTTATCAGATGGCCAATAGTAAACACACACAACAGTGTCACCCATGTTAGCCTGCCCCTTAATTCTTACTCATAAGCTCTCAACACATTCCTCATCACCCACTAGGCAAAGCTTGATACATTCCAGTTGCTCTCTTACATAAAGAGCAACTCCACTGCCTTGCCTATATGCTCTGAATTTCCTAAACAGTGCGTAGCCATCCATAACAGCATTGCAGCCATGCAAGCCATCCCACCATGTCTCCATAATTACAATGAGATTGTGGATCCGTGACCCAGATCTCTAGTTCTTCATACTGTGTGCTTTGGTATACTGGCATTTCAGAGACTTGATGGAGCTAGAAGGTTTCTGTAAAGTACAAGATGATTCACCATAGTCATACCCAGACTTGATGTGGTTGGACTTCTGGCTTTCATGCTGGAAGGCAGATAAGGAGCCTTTGTCACTGCTCTAGTTGGCCTGGCTTATTCCGCAGATGTTTGGGATGGCATGAGCATTGCCATCTTGGACCCTGCCCAACAGTCCTTCAATTTAACGCCTGCAACTTGGGTCATTTGGGTTAGATGATCATACAGCACAGTAACTCACTGATCTCTGTAAAGTGTTGCTGCTCTTCCAGTACTCTGCGTCCCATAGAAGCTGAGGAAGCTGACTTACTTGACTCGGCCACAGAAACAGTGTGACCTTTCTAGGGGGAGTGATTTGTCTTTTACAGTCCCATGGAAAACTATCCTTCTCAAATTATAATGAACATGAAGAATGCAGAAAACATCAGAAATGTGTAGCCTGTATGAGAAGTCCAGCAGCTATAGTTCCATTCATAAAACAAGTTAATTTTGCTATCTTCTTTGCTGTGGTGAAGCTATCTTTCTCTTGTTGAGTGGTGGAGAGCAGTCTGCTGTTAGCAAGGGAGATTGTTCTGCTGTGAATACTTTTGGATGTTAAAATTTTGAAGTAATGCATAATAAAGATAAAGGACACATCATTACAGTTGTCATAGTAAAAGTGCATGGTAAAATAGGAGGGAAGGATGTATCTTATAGGTCATTGGTAATACACTTAAAAAAAGACAAATAAGTGAGAGTTTGAAGCCCCTAGGACTAGGACTTAGATTAATTTATGTGAGGAATGATACATTCACATTAAATTTAGTTTTTGCTTTCATTTCATTTTTGTCCTTGGAAAAGTAGGTGATATATATGATTTTTGAACTTGTCTTGTAAAGAGAAAGCCCTGAGTTACAAAGGATAAGTTGTTTAAAAGAACTTATTTCTGGCCAGTAATGAGCTGGTTTTCTGACTGATCTGAGGATTGGATAGCTGCTTTGTAGGAAACCATGATGCATAGTAATATCTCTTTGCCTGGGAAGTTTGTGGGATAGAATGTGGAATATACACATGGAAAGGGGAGGAGATGGCCAGGACAGAGATGATGGCAGAGGAGGGAGCATGCTGAGGTGGTTTCAGCTGGGTGGAAAGGGAAAGTAGCGGATAGTGCAACAAACAGAAAAATCAGTATCTGCTCAACACCCAGTCCCGTGGCTGCCGCTGCAATGCTGATGGCTGCAGCAGTGCAGGAAAAAGTTGTTTGGTACAAGGTGTCTCTGCTCTAACAAGTTTGCAAAAGTTAGGAGCTGAAGTTCTTTGCAAATTAGCTGCAGATTCCTGAATTTGGGTGCTCATTTTTGGTACAGCGACTTTGTTGTTTTTGGAAGCTTGCAAATGCATAACTTCTTTTCATTCAGATTTTCTGAAATACAAACAGGAATTTCCCTAGCTCTTTGTGAATCAGTGGGATGCCTGGGGCAAAGGATGTGGACAAGAGAAAAACCCAGACACAAAAAAAATTGTGGTATAATAGGCTTAGGTCTGTGTAAATAAAGAACTGCAAATTAAAGAGCTGGTCAACAGTTATTTGTAGGACTTTGCAGAGCAGGGTGTAAAGACTTAGCATTTTGTTAGATGAACCTCTACAGACCTGAAGTGGATCTGAATTGTCTGTTTAAAAAAGCTTCAGATGGACATAATTTCAAAACACAAAGCTGTTGTTGATAAGTTGTACACTTCACTCTCAGTAGGGGAAGACTACAGGTGCTTTTTCAGCCTGAATAAAGACTTTATATTTGATTTATTCATACAAACAGATATTGAGTAAAACAGTTCAACTGAAGCAAAAATCTGGCAGCTACATATTAAGCTAGGATTTCGTTTTTTTGGCTTTGAATAGGCTAAAATGGATGCCATTTATTGCACCTTTGTGCAAGCGCACTCTGAATATAATTGTAATATAATTGCATTTTACACCAACAGTTGCAGCCTTCAGAATAAATGTAAAGTTTTGGCAGACACTTATTTTCTTAAGATTCAAAAAACATCTTTCCAGGTAAAAAATAAAAAAACAAATAACAATGTCCATCTAAGTAAACCAGGATTTAATATGGGTCACAAACAATCAAAAGCAATGGTTTCAAAACCTTCTGCATGTGCGTAAGTGTGTATTTTTACTCAGCTTTAATATATTGTTCCTTGTTTAAATTTCCAGTGTTCAGTTTTGGTGATTGTAAACAAGAAATCTGAAAAAATGCCAAGGAGGCAACAGAATAGTCTAGGTTATTTGTCTTGGAGTGTCCCAGAACAATTAATTGCTGTCTGATGGAGGTAATTTCTTGTTCTAGGTCCTAGTCTAAGATTACTTTAACTGCTTAGCATCATATTTCTGTCTTCTCTCTGTTAATGTTCTATGCTAATATGCTGTAATGACATTCATTGGCTTCTCATTAATTGTGAAATAGAAGAAATACTCTGTTTTTATTTATTGTACCAAATGAAGAAAAAAAAGTCTGCTTTCATCTTCATGATGTGAAAGATGTTGGGGGATTTTATATCACTGCAGATGTTAGCAGATTTACGCCATGTAAATTGGATATGTTAATGATGTTCCAAAATGTTCTAATCAGTGTTTATTTTGTCATATTTTATTTATATTTGTTTTTCAAAATGTATTTGTGCATGATACAGGAAACTTGAAAATCATAATAAACCAGACAGAGTGAAATATAGGTTTCAAGTTAACTACAGAGATATGTGTTTTAATTAAAATAGTTGGTAACCTTGTATTATGAATACTCAGAGGAGTCCTTCTATTTGTTTAGCAAAGTAGTCTTTTAAAATATTTCTTCTGCAATTACAACAGAAGTCCTTTTCAGCATAAACTGGACAGTGTGCTAGCTGATGATCCAGGAAAAATGCACTGACATGATTTAAAAATACCTGAGAATTAATATTTACAGTTTTTCATTCAAAATTGCGTGCCAAGCTCTTAGAAACTTTTCAAGATGTTTCAAGGTGTGAATGTAAAGGTTTATGGATGTATTGCACAGAACATGGATGATAGCCGTTAGGTTGCTACCTAGGAGTTAAACATTGTCATTTCTGTTGCTTTCTAGATTGTGACTGACCTTAAAAATATTTGCAAGTTTTCTGGGGAGTTAGGTGGAATTTAGATTAGGCACAGCTGATCATAGAGAAGCTTAGGTAGAAGAAAGACAGGCTTCCCTGTGTATCAGTACCAATGCACACATGTTGATATTTAATATAACAACACAGGGAATGTTGATATCAAAATGAGAAATGGGAAGAGAGAATAAATTCTTTCAGGATTTGATAAATCTGGATATTAGGAGATGTAAAAATGCTGTCTTGATGTAAGATATCTAAATAGTACTTTAGGCATAATTTAATATAGCCTACTATTTAAGCGAGCATAGTGATTCCTAGAACGAGAATGATTCAGTCTGTATTCTATTATTGCACAGCTCTATATGTTTGAATCTCCTCCAAAAGCATAGTATTACAGTAAGCCCAAGTGACACAGAATTCATATACTGAACATGCTAGTAAGTTGGTTATGTCATCCTGAAATAACTTTTTGAAAAAGAAGTAATCACAGAAGATAGAAACATTGTTCAGCATTTCTGTACTTAGCTCTCACAAGGAAGTACAAGGTATATTTTTAGTGATATTTGAAGGCCCAAAAGACAGAATACCTTTCTTTTTCTTTAATATGCAAGTATGCTACACATTACAGAACAACTAGAATTGCATTCTGTTCTGTGTGAAAGAAATTATTTGCCTCCTCACATGTAATATTCTGTTGGGGCTTCTTGAGGGTGGTTTGGTTTGGTTTGGTTTTCTTTCTTTCTATTAAATCTTTATCAAGTGTTTGTTTTCATTATTTTCTTAAAGATTGTCTACATAACTGTCATTGATTAAATTTTTTTTTTTTTTTAGTGTGCAAATTAACTTACTGAATGTTAATGTACTGAACTAGTTCAGTTCACTAAATAATAGCATGTTTTGTGGTGCATTCCTTAGAGACTGTGTTATAGAGCCTAGGTGTTAAACCACGACCCCACTGAAATTAATGGAAGTCTTCCAGTTCACTTCAGTGAAGTCAGTTCTTCACCTCAGTTTGAAAAGCAGCACAATCTACACGGTGTCATGTGGTGTTTGTCTGTGAGGCAACTGATAGGGTGATGTTAAAATTAAGTATACCAAGAAAGGTATTTGCGGACTAAAACTAATGGGGAGATGGGTTTGCTGAAACCTAAATGCAGTCCCAGAGAATAAACTGGCAGAACTGAACAAGCTATTTAAAGGCCTGACTGTATATATTAAAACTCATGTGTTTTTCTACTACAAGTTTGAGGGGAAAGTTATAGCCATCTTTGGATCTCTCTTGAGCTCATGTTACAGTCACTTGCTCAGCAGTTAACCTCTGCAGACCATGACTTTGATAATATTTTGAAGGTAATACGTGTGCAAGGATGAACAGTTCTGGAACAATTTCTCAACTGGATAAGAAACAAACATTTTTTTTCCTGAAGATCAGACAATTTGTTTCCCCTGTTTTTTTAAACAAAAGTACCTTTCTAGTTCAGTAATGAATAATACTGTATTATTTTGAATATTTTTGTCCAAAGACAGCTTTGGATTTTTTTAATTGAGGGTTTTCATTATAATAATCATTCTTTGTAACAGTAATGAAGAGTAAATGCAGATAAACCTCTCATAAGGTTCTTTTTTTAGATTTTTTTTTTTTTTACCAGATTCCCATCTTTTATTTACTACTGTACCACTGCTCCACAGCTGTCTTGTGTGTAACAGGAAATGAAAAATCACACTTCATACTGTGGGAATGTGGTTTAAGAACTCTTGTAGAGAACAGGAAAGTACTAAATGATGCAGGCTAAATGTGTAAGAAGTCCATTATCGCAGTGCTTTCCTTAGAATTGCAGAAAATTTTGTTTGATCATGCCACCTTTTAGGATGTCTTTGAGGCCTTCATTATCTAGGGAAGAATAGTCAGGTCTAGAGATTTCGTTCATGGTTTCTGATCTTTGCACATTGAGGTTGGCTTTCCTTTTCTTAGTGTGTAACTATATCAGTGCCCAGGCACTGACCCAAGCCTGGAGTTTTCGTAGGACCTAGAGTTGTGTTGCAATATTCTTTGATTATTCTTCTGCTTGATAATAAGTGAACTTTATAGAGGTATTGATCACTATTCTATATGTTTCTAATAAATACAGAAATACTAATTTCCAAATCTCTTGTTTTAATTTGCAGTTGCCACTACTGTGTTTGGTAAATATTAGTGTGTTTTACTATTCTGTTGGCCACTTCAATCCTCCACTGCAAGCAGAAATCAAATGTGCAATGAACTGAAGTCTGCAAAAATTTAAACTGCAGTCTTGTACATGAAAACAAAAACCTGTGTGCTTCTACTTCACATTTCTAACTTTAAAAACCCAAAAACTTATTCTCCCTGTAATGTGACTGAATTTACACAGTAGCAATAGAGAGAATTCATTTTCTAACACACTTTGGATACCTTTCTTTCTGTATATCACTGCAGATTTTGAACTTGACTAAGACACCACAATTGCAAAGACAATGTAAGTGTTTAGAGCACAGCATTTTATTACTGCAGAGCACAGAATTTGGGGAATTGATCATTTTTCTTCTTTCCCCCTTGTGGTTCAGCTTTTGGCAGGTCTGCTTGCTGCATACAGGGACTGATTGATCTCTCACCGTGTGGAAATGGCAGGTGCTTGTTAGGCCCCCAGTGGGATGTACTTCAGTCTGCAGTGATTTCTCTTTCTTCATGCAGTATTGTTAATAGGCTCCATCCATTGGTCTTTCAATCTTTAACCAGCAAACAAAATTGAACCCGTTAAATATATCCAGCATTCCATGTTTTAATTATGGTGCTTTAGTGCATGATCACAGACACCTGGGGTTTAAAAGTGAATGAATGCTTGCCAAAGGATAGAATACTTTGTTGTTCAAAATATCTATAGTCCACATCCTACTACATTTAAAGAAAAATAAAGCCTGAATAGACAGGATTTTAACTCAAAATATTGCCTTCACAAATGATGAAGTTACAATGGATGCTATTTTTTAAAGAACTGTGGACTCACGAATAAAGAAATAGACTTCTAAATGAATCTTCATTTAGGAGGTTTTGCAAAAATGTGTTTACATCATGGATCTGTTAATGAAATAGAGGTTTATAATGCTGATCTTTTTCACTTAGGGTATTAATGCATTATTGTTGTATTTTTTCTTAATCATTCACTGAATTAATTTACTTTCAATATATTAGAAGTACTAGATATCAGTTAAGTTGTCTGTACATTATTAGTTTGGAAAAAAACCATCATGTTATTACACAATCCTCTAAAAAGGAAATTTCAGGAAAACACACAAAACTGATTTTAAAACATCAAGTGGTGAGACTCAAAAGTAAATACTAGGTAAATGCTTCTAATAAGCTTCAGTTATAAGATTTCACTACACATCCAGGGCAAATCTGCCCATTGTCAGCTTCTGGTCATGGGATCTTATTTTACCTGTGTTTGCTAGATGCAAAAATGTGTAATCCTAGTTCTACAAGTGGATTCTTTACTAAAATTGTAGGTCTAGATTTTCTTGTTTTTTTAGTTAAAGAACAGTTTTATAGACCTGTACATAAAAACAGAGGAGGTAGTTACGATTTTGTTTTGCTTTATAGCATGTCATGCCTTTAGCATAATTTTACAACTTAACACACACTGTTTTTCTTTTTTGGAAAGAAATAGAAAAACTCATAGAGTGTTAGTTCATAAGAGATATTTTCTACATGCCCAAAATATTGTAGTGGAAGTCAGGAAAAACCTATCCAAAATCCTTGAGGACTTCTTAGGGAATCTTGACATTTCTACGGCTGTCCATCCTGATTTTATTATAAGAAAGCCTATTCCTTTAGATAGCTACCCATGACTATGAGAAAGACAACAAAGGCCATAAGTTAATATACCAAATCAAAAGTTAGACTGTGTGAAATACTCAACTTGCAGGTAAGACATAAAGAATTGAAAGACCTCATCAGTGAGGCTCAACGTCTGGGGATCAGTCTCACTTTCATGAAGAGGAGGAAGTATTTCTCTAACACTACTAGAAGTGTTTGCTATCAAATTATGACATTTGCAAGGTCTGCCTCTCTATGTAGGCTCTAAGTTATATGACAGTTTAGGACAGTCACAAACATTGTTACTGTTATTTCTATCCACTTACGTGTATAGAACTGCTGTATTGGATTTCTACACTTAAGGCTACTCATGACCTTAAAAATTCATCATTCTGTTCCCTGAAAAACATCAAGAATAACAACCACTCTAACCATTGTTTAAGTACAAAATACTTTGGATTTCTCCTAGTGCTTAGAAAGTAACATTTAGAATATTACTACAAATTTGTAGATGTGTGGTACTGAACAGAAGCACTGACATTCAAAGCATGTAGGAAGGTTGATACTCTTCAGAGAGACAGACATCTCAGACCATGGCACACAGCGTTATAAATACTACTGAGGCAAATGTGAGGTCTTGTGGTGTTTTAATTCATGCTACTGCCCATGGGAACTGGCATGAATGAGCACTAAGTAAAAATGAAGTAAATTCCCAGGAATCTGGTCCTTGTTTCACCTGTTAAAATCAACTGAATGAATCTGGATTCTCTTTCTTAGGATTTCTGTCATTTTTAAGGCACCTGAGCTATACACTGCAAAGTAGTGATGCTAGTGGAATTTCTGTGTACCAGCTTGGTGATTCCATGGTATCTTAAATTCCTAGAACAGAAATTACATTATAAAGGGAACAGAATGAGCTCTGCTCAAGATAATATGGAAACACTTTTACTGAATTCTCAAGAATTTCCTGCCTTAGCTTAGTTATCTCTCTTTAACTGGGCTCAACTACATTTCAAATAGAAACCTAGTATTCAGATCATTTAAAACATAATACATTAGTGTTCTTATATCAAAGAGGCTGCTGTAGCAGTAAAATAAAAACCAATTGGAAATCTACCCTCTGTTATAGCATCAAGTTACTTTTCTCACTTTTAGTAAATAAAATAAAGGATAATATTTTCACCTTTCATTTCCAAATTATTGCTGTGGCTCTTTTTCAACATTTTATATTCCTTGAATTAACAAAGATTTCACTAATTTCTTAGTTGTATTCTTTATTTAAAGAAAAATATAAGTTTTGAGTATTGTGAGTATTCAAAAAGCAGAGATTTTAACTTTTAGGACAAAAAAACCTACCTGAATGTGACATTCATCCATGCTTCAGTTTTGGGTGCAAAACAGTGCCACTACATTCCCAAAGGCTATTTACAATAGTTATACAACATTAGTATCAATATTCCATAAAATAGTTTCTATTTTCATTCCACAAAATGATTTCTTACAATCATTTTAAATGCATAAATGGTAAATAATTGAAATAAATGAAGACACACATTACTTCAATCATCAGCAGACTTTTTAAATGCAAGCTCTTTTATTTTATGCTAGACAAGGCAACGCAAATGAAGTACTTGGCTCAGTAAATAAAGAGGGATGATCTTCTACAGGGAAGTAAATCTTGCTGAAGTTGTAATCAGTACTGTACTGTTACTGCAAATCCAGCTTATGTGCAGCAATGTAGGAATCAAGTCATCTCATTGATGCCTTCACATTCAAGACCATTTTCAGCGACAAAAGGCACTGCACTTAATAATTTCAACCTCCTAATCTTTTAAGTCTACCTCAGAAATGACAAATACATTCCTGTTTTAACAAAATGCGCACACTGTCAGACAGTAAGTGTACTTAACATGCTGCACTGTATGAGGTGCCATTAGGACACCACTGTATGGTAGAACACACATATTCTTTGCAATACTGAGAATTTATTTTGATTTCACCTGCGGCAGGATTTTATTCTGGGAAAATTAGAATGCAAAGTCACTCGATTTTCATCCCCTTTGAGCATTGTGTAGTCAGGGATTGTTAATGGTGTTCATTTTAAAGCTGAAGAGTGGTATTAAGTACTTCATGTCTAACACCAGGAGTGCTTTCACAAAGGAGAAACAAAAGATGTGATTCTGGTCTCATTTCTAGGAAGTTAATTCAGTCATCACCACTGAAATTAACAGAACTGACAAAATTTTAGAAATTTTGAAAGGACCCTTGAAAGTTAATGGAGTTATTATTTAAAGTTTAATTTCACATAAAATAGTTCTATCTTACCTACTTACACTGTCTGTGTTATAACAGGTATACATAGACTACAGAAAGACCCTCAAGTTATATGTTGCTTATTGTGAACTAAAGTCACCATTGAAAGATCAAGATTTGCCAACACTTTGAAATATAGCAGCATATAGCTGTATAAAATCTTTGTCAGTGACATGGACAGTAGGATCGAGTGCACCCTCAGCAAGTTTGACAACAACTCCGAGCTGTGTGGTGCAGTTGACATGTTGGAGGGGAGGGATACTATCCAGAGGGACCTTGACGGGCTCGAGAGGTAGACCAATGCCAACCTCATAAAGTTCTATAAGACCAAGTGCAAGGTCCTGTACCTGTGTTGAAACAATTCCAGGCACAGATACAGGCTGGGTGATGAGTGGATTGAGAGTATCACAGAATCACAGAATCACTCAGGTTGGAAAAGACCCTTGGGATCATCATATCCAACCATTAGCCCTACTCTACAAGTTCACCCCTAGACCATATCACCCAACACCACAT
The DNA here is from genome assembly GCA_025345505.1 of Todiramphus chloris collaris. Lineage (NCBI taxonomy): Eukaryota > Metazoa > Chordata > Aves > Coraciiformes > Alcedinidae > Todiramphus > Todiramphus chloris. Next base: position 17,330,230 of record JANVCC010000010.1, read on the forward strand.
CTAAACGATGTTTAAACACATCCAGGGATGGTGATTCAACCACCTCCCTGGGCAGCCTATTCCAATATTTCACTACTCTTTCCATGAAGAATTTTTTCCTAGTGTCTAGTCTAAACCTACCTTGTTTCAGCTTTAGGCCATTTCCTCTGGTTCTGTCACTAACTACCTGAGAGAAGAGACCAGCATCAGCCTCTCTACAATGTCCTTTCAGGTAGTTGCACAGAGTGATGAGGTCTCCCCTCAGCCTCTTCTTCCTCAAACTAAACAGTCCCAGCTCCTTCAAATGATCCACATATGATCTATTATCCAATCCCTTGACAGCTTCATTTCCCTCCTCTGCACCCACTCCAGCACCTCGATATCTCTCTTGTACTGAGGTGCCCAAAACTGGACACAGTACTCGAGGTGAGGCCTCACCAGTGCTGAGTACAGGGGGAAAATCACCTCCCTACTGCTGCTGGTCACACTGTTTCTAATCCAGGCCAGGATGCTGTTGGCCTTCTTTGCCACCTGGGCACACTGCTGGCTCATATTCATTCACCTGTCTGTTATAACCCCCAGGTCCCTCTGCCAGACAGCTTTCCAACCACACTTCCCCAAACCTGTAGCTTTGCATGGGGTTGCTGTGGCCCAAGTGCAGGACCTGGTGCTTGGCCTTGTTGAAACTCATGCCATTAACAGTGGCCCAGTGATCCAGTCTATCTAAGTCTCTCTGGAGAGCTTCCCTATCCTCATGCAGATTGACACACCTGCCTACCTTGGTGTCATCTGTGAATTTACTGATGTTAGACCCTATGTCCTCATCTAGATCATCAATAAAGATGTTAAATAGAAACGTCCCCTGCACTGAGCCCTGAGGAACACCACTTGTGACCTGCCACCCGTTGGATTTAGTACCATTGGCCACTACTCTCTGGGCCTGTCCGTCTAGCCAGTGCTTGGTCCAGCAGATCGTATTCTCATCCAGGTTATGAGCATCCAGTTTTTCCATTAGAAATATATGGGGAACAGTGTCAAATGCCTTCCGGAAGTCCAGATAGACCACATCCACAGCCTTTCCCTCATCCAATAGTCAGGTCATCTTGTCATAGAAGGAGATCAGGTTCATCAGGCAAGATCTGCCTTTTCTAAACCCATGCTGACTTGCCCTGATTGGGTTGCCCTCTATACAACTTGTAAGAGCACTCAAGATGATCTGCTCCATGACCTTCCCTGGTACCGAGGTCAGACTAACAGGTCTATATTTACTTGTATCCTCCTTTCTCCCTTTCTTGTAGATGGGCATCACATTTGATAACCTTCAGTCCATTGGGAACTCCCCAGTTAGCCAGGACTTCAAATAAATAATGGAAAGCAGCTTGGCAAGCACATCCACCATCTCTTTCAGCACCCTTCGCTGCAACCCATCCAGTCCCATAGATTTGTGTGCATCCAAGAGGCGTAGAAGGTCCTTGACCACCTCCTCTTTAATCATGATAACCTCATTCTGCTTTCCCTCCCTGTCTCCCAGCTTATGAGGCTGGATGTCCAGGGTATAGCTAATTCCACTACTGAAGACTGAGGCAAAGTAGGCATTAAGCACCTCAGCCTTCTCCTTATCCTTTGTTACTAAGTTACTAAGTTTCCCTCTGCATCCAATAAATGATGGAGATTTTCCCTAATTTTCTAGTAGCCCTGTGGTGAAGAACTTGATGGGTGAAAATCTGAACAGGAGCCAGCATTGTGCACTTGCAGACCAGAAAGTGAATCACATCCTGGGCTCCATCAAGTGAAGTATGGCCAGCAGGTCAAGGGAGGTGATTCTCCCTGTCTGCTCCACCCTTATGAGACCCCACCTGGGATACTGTGTTCAGATGTGGGGTCCCCATCTTGTCCTACAAGCAAGACCTGGACCTGCTGAAGTGGGTCTAGAGAATGGCCATGAAGCCATCAGTGGGCTGGAACACCTTCCCTATAAGGACAGGCTGAGAGAGTTGGGGTTGTTCAGCCTGGAGAAGGCTCCAGGGAGACCTTATAGCAGCCTTACAGTAAAGAGGGTCTACAGGAAAGGTAAAGACAGAATTTTTATCAGGGAATGTCGTGATAGGACAAGGGGCAACAGTTTTAAACCCAAAGAGGGTAGATTTAGATTAGATGTAAGGAAGAAATTCTTTACTGTGAGGGTGGTGAGACACTGGAACAGGTTGCCCAGAGAAGTTGTTGATATGCCCTCCCTGGAAGTGTTCAAGGCCAGGCTGAACGGGACTTTGAGCAACCTGGTCTAGTGGATGATGTCCCTGCTTATGACAGTGTGTTTGGAACTCGATGATCTTTAAGGTCCCTTCAAATCCAAACCATTCTGTGATTCTATAGCATAATTAGTTTTCTATTCATGGCATAGAGCTGGGTTGTAAATGTTGGCAAATTCATATTTTTTTAATGGTACCTACTTTAAACAGCAGCTTTTCAATTATAGACACTAGCAAAAAGCTGCTGCTATCTTGTTCTAGCAATGCAGGTATAAAAGAGTATTTTGAAGTGCCACATGAAATAAGATAGTGGTGAATAATAAGCTAGAAAATGTGCTTAAGGAATCACTTTACTATCGTTAGCATGTACAAATTACACAGGAAGAGCTGAGGGCTGGCATCTGTTTTTTAGCTCACTTCTGTGCACTGCAAGCTTAGTACTGTTGTTTGCCTACAGCTATTTTTGCACTTATTAAGAATCAGTCAATCATACAGTTCCTAAAAAAAAAAGAAAATTATTTGGTGGCTGCATTTACTTAGATGGGTTTCCAAATGTCCATATTATGCTTTTCATATGCAAGGTGGAAAAAAATTGAACTTCCTGCATTTCTCCTGATGACATAAGTTAATTTTAAAAATCTAACTAAATACCATTAATAAATCTTTTTAACTTCACTAATAGACTCATAAGAAAGAGAAGGTTTAGTATTATATAGTCTACTGCATTTCTTATTTAAAAATGCATAGTATTATATCTAGATTTGCTTTATCAGTATTCATCCAGCAGTATCTTCTCTCAGATACAGACTAATGTGAATTGTTTCCAAGAATTCTATCCTGGCTCCACTGAAGTTTTGCTTTTGCATTTGTTCTTCTTCCTAAATAGAGCAGACTCAAGAGGTTAGAAGGTTCTGTACATTTTCAGTATTTTTCATTTGGAAAATGTTTTTTGAGAATGTTATTACATGAGTTTTTGGTAATAGAATTTCAGGCTTTTAGTCTTTTGGTAAGATCACTGAGCCATACAATTATCCAATATGCAATGCAAGGCTACAATACTGACTTTGATCTTCATTCAGCACTGTAAACTGCAAACTGAACAAACCTCATGTGTAAAATATTTCTTTTTTTTTTTTCTTGAAACTATACTGTCTCAGTTTTGATTCTTAAAAGAAAATGTTTACACTGAACCCAAACCAGGCCCAAAGACCTTTGTTGTGTGAAAGGCGAGAAACAGATTGACATTTTAAATTCTCAGTGCTGTTACATTCCTGGTGTTCAACATCAGAATTTCTCTGCTTGGTCCCCAGCTTACTAGAGTCATGGAGAAGGACCCTCAAGAGCTGATACATCAGGAAAGAATGAGGCTATGGTTTGAAAAGCTGCTTGAGCTGCTGTTGAACATGACAGTTTCCTTCTAAACATTTTGGATTTTGTTTTTAAACTTGAATCGAGAAGATGTGTAATTCTGAAATCATCTTGGTTAAATTGCCTAATTAAATATGATAAGACGTTTTAGTTTGCAGTTATTGATTAGTCTCCTGTAGAGTGACAAAGGCACTCCTATTTAGATTCTACAGGGAGAAGCAGATCCTAGCAGAGTTATTTCTCTCATTCTTAAGGTATATAGTATATATGGGTAAATGAATAGATTTCTACAAGTTTCTGTCCATAAAAAGAGACTGAGTATGATTATAGGTAGAAATACAGTATACATAATATGAAGCCTAACTTTAGTTAAAATATAATAGAATATATCTTGTAGAAGGCACCCATATTTCTTCCCAAAAACTGTAAATTAAAAACCCTAGTATATACACAATACAGCACAGGTTTATTTAGTCTACAATGCACATTCTGCATAGGCAAACAGCAAATGGAATAAATATGACATCCCTGAATGACATGGCTTGATGGAGAAGAACATGTCCTCAGAAGTGACAGACTTAATAAAGAATGGCATAACTGTTTTGTAGTTCCACCACATTTTTTTTTTCTTAGCAAGAAATCTAATTAAAAAAATCTGAAAAGTGTTTTTTTTTTTTTTTTTTTTTTTAATTAGATATCAGAAAGTTTAACTGCATTTCACTGTCTTCAGTAATTCTAATGCTGATGAGCACAAGGACGAAATAACTGATCTTACCTTGTGAAGAATCAGAGATAAAATGTCAGTAACTTCAAAGAAGTTTCTCTGTTATGACATTTTCAAATAAACTGAAACATTTTCTTGACTTTGTGATTAAAGCAGGACATGATTCTTTGGCCCTAAGAGTAAACTCTGCTGATGGCAAAGCAGGCTTTCTGCTTTTCTGGTAGAGTAACAAAGAGGAATTTGGTGAGGCCTTAACAGTACTGTTAAGAGAAAAATACTATTAATTCACTTAGATTTTCTTATGTAGTGTTATATTACCATTTCTTCTGGACTTAACTAAACCAAATCAGAGTCTGATTTAAACTGAAGGCATTGGCCGAACAGAGCAATGATGCACTAGGTGTCTGTTGGATGCAGAAAATAAAAGAATGAAAAATAGTACATTTTTTTCCCTCTCTGAGATGATACTCTCAAATGTTCTTTTCAAGAATAATAGCTAAAACCAGTTCATGCAGACATGTGAATTTTACCCTGGAGTTACCCCCTTGTTTACTTGTTAACAGGCAGTCTAATGGAAACCTGCATTAGAATTAGGTAGATGTAGGTAAACTATATTATGGCAGACACCAATTTGAAGGTTAGAAATAAACATTAATCAAACCTTCCTGCTCACGTTCTTACAATCTTTGCATTATTCAGGGGCATCTTTGGTTTAGACAAGAAAAACTCAGCAGAGAAATGGTTCTGAGATAAGAGTGCTGAAGAAAAGCTATGTTAATCAAGGGGAAAGACAGCCCCTGTAGAAAGCTGTAGTTTTCCAGATACAAGTCAAAGGAGTTTTGTTATTGATGCTTCAATATCTTGTCCAAAGATAAAGGAATGTTGGAAAAAGAGTTGCTGTTTTGAAATAACGGTAGCATCTACTGCCCCTGGCAGTGGGACTGCTGCGGGTGTGGGTGCTAGATGGTCAGCCTCAGGGTGCAACTGGCTGTTGTGTCACAGTGTATTTGCTAATCAGCAATGAAAGTGCAAACCCTAATCTGACTCTAAGTTGGTCCTATCAATCCATTTTGGTCCAAGTTAAATGATGTACTATCCCATGCTCTCTTACCAAAACAGTGTAACAGTGGTAGATGTCAACAGTATTTCTTTGTGGCATTAAATTGTGTTCCTATGATTTTAAAAATAAGAAGGAAACAAGTAATGTAAAAATGCACTTAACTGATCAGTGCTGTTCAGGTGGAAACAACGGCAGACAAGCACTTACATGGGTTGCTTGATGATAGGCTTGCGAGGAAAATAGTGTAGCATTCACACCTAGGAGAAAGTAATTTAGTGAAAATGGTAATTTTTAAAAAGAATTGCAGTGTCTTGAAATGAAGAACCAAATAGAGGAGCTTTTGATAATACCTGTACAACCCAGGCCTTATGTGCCTGAACTTGTTTTACAATGGAACATAAACCAGGGATTTTTGTTCTTGGTTTTGTTTTGGGGATTTTGGGGGTTTGGGTTTTTTTTATGTTTTGTTTTTGGTTTGTTTGTTTGTTGGGATTCTTTTAAATATGAAAATGCAGGATATGATATAGCAGGAATCATGTTGAATATCCAGGAAGGTCCTTATATGTTGTCCTTTTCATCTAGTTAAGGTCTGGTATTTTGTTTGGGTTCTTTTTCTTTTGAAGTGCAAGGTCCTTTTTCAAGTTGCTTCCAAAAAAGATTTAAGGCCCCATACAAATTCTATAATAAGCTGTGACATTCATTATATTGTCTACTTTGTCTTTCAATAACTTTCTACCAAGGACAGTAAAAATACAAAAACAAGCCCTGCACAGCCCTTCTGCATCACTGCGATAATTAAGCCCAGCAAACTGACTCCTAAGAATGCCTCACTTATGCCAGGGGCCAGTTTGGTACCCAGCAGCCTTAAAAAATTAAGAAGAGAAGGTGACAAAAAGGTGGAGGAAAGCATGCCTGACTTACAATGATTGTTCTATCTCAACAGTCTGCTTTTGGCATTATATAGTGTATATTGCACAAGCTGACCTCTTTTCAAAGGGAGTCACAGCTCTGGAAAGGGCAGGCCAGAGGGAGAACTGTCATTTTTTGACAGGGTTATTGAAGGCCACTGTCTGAGTAGATGGAAAAATGAATGAGAATTTCAGAACCTGGCCTAATGGAACGATCTGTGTAACAATTACTCTTAAGACAATTTTTTTTTGGGGGGGAAGAGCTCTGGAAAGAGCCTAACATAATAGTATTCCATTATAAAATTCTACCTTGAAACAGTATTTCTTTTTAGAAGTGCAGGATTTCTCACTTTAAAGATAAGTAATAACAGTATCTTCTGGTTTTGGGTGCAAGAAAAGGTCTTTCTTCCCTTCTCTTCTTTCTCTTCTCTTCTCTTCTCTTCTCTTCTCTTCTCTTCTCTTCTCTTCTCTTCTCTTCTCTTCTCTTCTCTTCTCTCTCTTCTCTTCTCTTTTTCTTTTCTTTATTTTTGTTTTCATAGAAATTTCCACTTAGCCCAGTTGTTCTTTTACCTAACATAGCTGTATCTTTATTCTTCAATTATTGGAAAAGACACCAAAAATTCATAGTTTTGTAATAGAATCTATAATTACAACTGAGTTTCTTTGCTGAAAGCTGCCATTATGTGCACTCTTAAAACTGCTGAAAGGATCATGGAAACATCAGTTTTTATGATGCAAACTTTAAAATCAAGCCTAACATATGTGGATTATGTGAAAAAAATCAAGGTAGATAAAAGGTAGCAATTTCAAATGGATGTGTGAATAGTGAATATTTACCATATAGGACTTAGAAAATATTCCAGAAATACCTTTAAAACATTATGTATAACAGTAAAACTTTTTGAGACAGTGGATGACCTAACTTAAGACTAAATAAGACAGCAAATAAATGACATGTCTTAGAGAAGGGAAAGGCTGACACTTGGAGGAGCATTTGCATTTTGAACACCAAAGATCAAAGATAGGCTGAGCACTGTCATAACCGTATTTACTAGAGATTTAATATGTGCATTCTCTTGAAGTGAGAAAGCATAAGGCATTAAGAGTGAATTTTTGTGAGGCAAGCAAATATATTTAATGTAAACATCAAATACTAGCCAGGCTGTGACTGGCCACACGTATGGAGAGAGATGTATCCCCTTGACTCAGACATTACTTGGTAGACTAGAGGGATGAATTGCCCTTTGAAGCAGTTTCACTCTTCCAGTTGATTGAAGGGATAACTTAAAGGACTGGATTAATTGACTTCTTGAAGGCTATAATGAGTTGAAATATTAATCTTGTGAAGTTCAACAAAGGAAAATGAAGTTTGAAGCCAAGGAAAAATAGCCCCATCCACCAGTACAGGCTGGGGGATGACTGGCTGGAAAACAGCTTTGTAGATAAAAGCCTGGGATTCTTGAAGAACAACAAGTTGTTCATGAGCCAGCAGACAGAGTCTCACCATCAGGTAAGGTGGAGATGCCTTCCTCTCTGCTAAGCACTTGTAGGACACATCAGGACTTCTGTGTTTAGTGCTGGTCTCCCCCATATGGGGAAGATACAGACTCACTAAGGCAAGTCCAGCAAAGAACCACAAAGAAGGGCTTGGAGCAGAAAAGGAGAGGCTGAAAGAGTTTGGGATTATTTAGCCTGGAGATGAGAAATTTCAGGTGGATCTTACCAATGAGTACTTGATGAGAGGGTTATAAAGAAGAGGCAGTCAGACTGTCTTCAGTAGTGCTCAGTGAAAGGTGAAAAGACAATAGGCACAAATGGAAATACAGGAAATGTCACTTGTACATATAAAAAAAAAATAATTGAGAATGGTCAAACATGGTGGGGTTGTGGAGTCTCCATCCTTCAGAATATTCACAACACAACCAAACATAGACCTGGGCAACCTGCTGTACCTGACCCTATTCTGAGCAGAGGTGTTGGATTAAAGGATTTCCATATGTCCACACCTGAACCACTCTGCATTCCTAAGATTCTGTGATAAAGCTTATGTGAAAGGGAGGACAAGCATAAGGGTACATTTTTTAACTGGCATTAGACATTTGGGTTTGTGCTGATTTCTTTAACCAAAACATCAAAAATTGCATCCAGTGTAGACTCTACCTATAATTTACACAGAGAAATGTGTACTTAGCAATGTGCTGACTTACCTCAGGTGCTTATCTGAAAAGAAGATAGATTGCATTCTGAAGGTGTTTATTTTCTCCCCTTCAGTGACTGCAATGTGAGCTCAGTGTCCAGTTTGTTCCACGGTATTTGTAAATCAGATATCAAGAAAACTGTATTCAGTCAGGAAAAACATTCAGATCTTCACTGTATTTTATTAACTAACATATACTTACTGTAATCATTTTTCATGCTAACAAATATGTAAGATATTCCCTATTTCAGTATGTAGAGTATTGAAAAGTCCACCCAACTTGAAACAACTGAAAGACATTGGTATTATAATGGTTAAAATACAGACCATCGATCTGAGAAGTGTTCCACAAAGTTTATATAAAGTCATAATATACATCCTCCTAATCTAATCAGACATTAAAGGCTACAGTCATTGTGAGCATACCTTAAAAAAAAGGAGATGTATTCATGATGCAGATGAAAACATCCGTATTTGTGTGCAAATCCAGGGTTCAAATATATAACACATATATATGTGTTATAATATGTATATTATGTTATAATATGTATATATATGTGTGTGTTATATGTATATATGTATGTATAACACATATATGTACATATGTGTTATAATATATATATGTGTTAATATATAACAAATCCAGGGTTCAAATATATAACACATGTGCTGTGTTACACTAGAGGGAACAAGAGACAAAGAGGAGCTGTGCAACAGTGGAATTCCCTCAGGGAATACTCTTGTGATTCATCCCTCACATACTGAAGGCTTTTCAGAGTGTGCCAGACCTCTGGAGAGGGGATGCTGAAGGAGGAGCTTAGCCAGAATTTGAAATGGTTCAGAGCTTGTTTATCAGAGCTTGTTTATCACTGCACAGTTCAATTCTGTTAACCTTGACTGCCCTCCCCAGTATTCATGTGGCTCTCACCTGGAAGAGTAGCTTTTTCTGTCATCTGCACACCCATGTGTGGCCAGCCACAGCCTAAAGAGTATTAGACATTTTCTTTATGCTGAACATACCTGATTATATGAATTGTCAGTATTATCCCACTGAATTCAATACCACTTGTGTTTAGACTATTCTATTTTGTAGCCATCAATGGAGACTTAACATCGAAAAACAACTAAACAATAGCTGCTGGCTTTGGAAGATTCAGTTACCCCATTTTATGCTCTGTTGCTACACAGCAAATGGAGGCAACTAATTTTGATTAACCACATCCAGCACCAATGTTGTGCTGACATCAAGGTCGATATGCAGAGTATATAGGAAAGTGATGTTACTGTTGTGCATCATTAAAAATGAAAGCATATGGAAAAAATAAACACAACATGTTTTTCAAATGGAAAATAACATGTGTTTTAAAGCATTCAGCAGGTGATTGCAAGCAAATTAGAGAGAAACCCTTTGAAAATGTAACTGAGTCATTCAAAAGTTGTGTTGCATTCAACTGAGAATAAGTCAACTTAGAGATACAAGCATTACATAATTTTTGTTATTGTTTGTTCTTAGTTTCAATTACAACTGAAGACAGTGCCCTTATTTTAGTATAACCAGTCTAAGACAGCAGACTTGGACCATTAGTGAGGTCTCTCTTTTCGGAGCTATATTTTTAGTTGCATTTTTGTTTTCTGTAGAACGGTTTCTTTAAATCATCACCATAGATCTTCAGGCTAACCACAAGGGTTAATGCAAGTCTATCTGTTTATATACACATATAGGCCAGCCTACATATCTAAAGCTGATATGTATGTAATATGTATCATTCAACTATATTTTTACTATGTGCCAGGAGCTGAGATTGGTGGGGAAAAGACAAAAAGGGATGTGGAATGGTAGAAAGTATTTCCTTCAAAACTTCAGATACTGTCAGTTGCTGTGACTTACCTGACATGCCTATACAAAAGTCACTCTAGCTCCATTATGAATATGATTGCAGAAGTGAAAGTATAATTCAAGAGTAAAGGAAACAGCATCATTTTATTACATATTTTTAATGTACCCTCTCAGACAAAATACTGAACTTCATTTAATAAAGACAGTAAAAGATGTGTTAATACAAATTTCATTGTATTAAAAAAAAAGTGCATTATAAGCAATAGTAGGCAACATTGTCGTTCCCCTCCCCCCACTGCTCCTTCTTAGGTAAGACCTATTTTTGATCTGTTCTCATTCAGAGAACGAGTTGCTACTTTTGGCTTTGTTCCCAGAGTATTGCATACTTGGTGGTGTTTGAGGCATTGCCTTTTGGGGAAAAGGGAGGAGGGGGACTGAATCACAGCATTTAATTCTTAATGATTGTTCTGCATGGTCAAGAGGACACAGAGCAGGCAATGCTCTTTATTCATTACTTACTGTTATAACTATTGGCAGCCAGCCCTTTTAATTTAGTTATCAATACTCAGTGCCTTTAATCTTTTACTTTAAAGCCAGTCCAAATTAAGTACTAGCCAATGAGCATGTGCTAAACAGAAATATTGGTGGATAGACATAATTTAAGTCAGTGCTGCTAAGGCCCTACCAGTGTGAGTTCTAAGAGTTATTTGGTATTCTCTTGACAAATCTTGTTTCTTTGTCATGATAGTTGCTTTTCTGACAAAAAAATCTGACAACTAATAGTGTGCAGAAAAATTAATAGGTGTTCCTAATAGGTGAACTTTTCAGATTATCCCATCCATCTCCCTGTTGATATAGGACACACTTCTGAAGTACATTTTCTATTACTAAATCAAGCTTGGATTTCAGTATCCTGTGGAGTGGGATTTCTACATTTCAGAGGTTACTGAATAACTAGAGAACTGTGACTGACTGGTAAGTTTGTCTTTGTATTTCTTGTCTTTGTTTTCATACTCTGGTTTCTAATTACATCCCAGAGCACTGTATACTATAATTCCCTTATTTTCTTGGGAGTTCTACTATTGTAAGCTGATACTGTTCCTCCTTTTCATCACTTGTCCATGGTAGTTAGAGCACTGGATTCTCTGGAATATTTAAGTCATTTAAGAAGTAAAGACCTAAACATTTATTCCTAATCTTTTTTATTCTCTGAAGAACTCCTTTCATTTTGATGATCTATTTCTAAGGATGTAGTTCCCTTATTTGAACACAGTGTATCCAAATAAAGTGGCTTTATACAACAAGACGATAATCCTCTTTCTCTCCAGTGATCTACCTTCTAGATTTTAAAATTTACTGCTGTGGAAGTTCACTTGGTTAACAATGAATCCAAGGCTTGGCTCATTTGTAGAATGCGCACTGCAGAAAAACCTTTAACCAGACACTTAATACGTATGCATAGAAGAAAGAAGATGCACCCCATTGAATTCATAATGCTGATTTCACCCTGGCCCTCTGCCAGGGCATGTAGGGAACAATTCATTTGATCTGCTGTAGGTGTTCACTTCATAGTGAGTTAAATATGTCTCTGGATCCATTGATCAACTGAACTAAGGCTTTGCTTCAGTTGTCCATGCATAGATGTCTAATGCTATTAAATATGTCTCAGGTTCTAATGCTATTAGAGATGTCTCAGATGCAACTGCTTAGCTTCCAGCCTCTTCTTCAGAAGAGTATCCCTGAAGTCTTCTGTCATATCTGCCGGTCCCATGAGATTGTCTCAGATACCCTAAGAATGCATTTTAAATGGAAAGGCAACAGACATCTGTGTTTAGACAGCTGACTGAAACTCAAGTGTTTTATTGACTAATCTGGATATCTGATTCACATGTAGATACCTAAATTTGGTGTTTCAATCTGTGAGTCAAATCTCATTCACCTCAATGTCTAAAGCTGAAGGAGATGAATCTCATCACCATATGAGGTGATATTTTGCTATGTGAACTAAAATACCCAGTAGGTATTGAGTAAAATAGGGGACATGTAGAGAAGGGTCTACCACCTGGCTTACATGTTGTTGCCTTCTTTTCTATGATCATAATTTGCAATGAAACAGATTTTTGCTACATTGTGTTTATTACAGGTAATAGATTCTGTTCTCTTCATTGCTTATTTTGTAAAAAAGCTACTCTGCAGGTGAGGTCGAAAATAACAGCTGTGCCAGTTTAGTACTATAATCTCTCATAAACTGGTAAATAATTGCTCTCATATTTTTCCCTCTTTGTTCTTATCAAAACCTTGGCTTCACATTGAATGCATTTCTCTAATGGATTAAATCCATGCTTTTTGCAGTGATTCCAATAAGATTATTGCAAAATAATTTTCTCTGACATCCACCAGTGTATTTCTTTATTTGTCTATTTCTTTTCTGACAACTGATTTCTTTTTCCCATAGTGAGTTTGGTACTGTCAGTTTGGAGCCCTAAAGTACTTAGTAGTAACTTCAGTCAACTTTTACTATAATCAGAAAAACAGTATCAACCACACCAAAGGGAAATTTGGGGATTCTCATTAAAATTCATGTGGTTTTTAAAAGCTCTAAAACATATCTTCATATTCCTCCTGGACCTCTCTGACTGCAAACTGAAAAAGAAGACACACCACTGATTTACTACTACATCACATTTGAAACCTTATCTCCAAATCACAAGGATTAAGAAAAAAATGCAGTGAATGAGTGGTGCTAGAGAAACCTAATTGTTCTCACTTGAGAACATTTTTCAGTTTCCAGGTTCAGTTGAATTTTCAAGGTATCTTCTCTGGTTTTTTTCCTTTGATCTACCTGGAGAATCCAGGCTGTTAACAGTGACTCCAGCATCTCTGGGACTACTGCAGCCATAAACTGAATCTTATGCTCTGTTTCACACACCTCAGCACTCCCACAGTGTAGCTGGTCTGTCCCAGATGATTAACTGATGATGAAGGACTGAGATCAAGGAAACATTTGTCTAAAATCTTGTGAAAATGGAATTTAAACACATGTTCACAGATGTATTCTTCAATTAACTTAAAATACATTTTTTATATTTAACTTGTTCAAAGAGAATTCCTGCATAAGGATGCATCAGAGAGCCAGCTGTTTTATGTGGTAAAGAAAATACTGGTGATTGTAGGTAGAGATGAAGATTTACAAATTAAGATGCTGAAGTTTGTTTGATTTTCCACTTCACTCATTCTTTTCCCGGTATTAACACCTTTTTTCCTACAGTTCTGTTTGAAATGTTGCAAGTATCAAATATGACCACCAGCAGCATGTCTTTGGCAGACTGTCGTTAGCTGTTAGTCCCCCTTAGGAGAGGGACAACTAACTATGCCTGTGAGTGCCACCAAACAATTCTTTTTCAAGAAGGAGTCTTTGAATGATGTGCTTCTCATATAGTTGTTCATTGGAATTTTTTTCATTTTCTATTTCTCTAAAATGGAATAACCAGGGATAGCTTCTTGAAGAGACATACAGACAGCATCAGTTTTAAAATGAGTGTCTGCAGCTTTTTCCCTTTAAAGAAATTTTCAACTATTGCCTGTTACCCCTTCTAGGTAATGAAAATGTACAATCAGGCTAAAACTTTTTCATACATTCAGGTCTTTTGTCATTCCTGCTCATATACATCTGTGAATCTTCTGCAGTAGAGAATAAAAGGGAAGAATGATAGCACACCAGAAAGAAGTTGAGAGAAGCTATTTTTATAGATACACATTTTCTTAGGAAAACTAAAATGGTTTAGGTTTTGTAGAAGTACTCATTAAACAAAAAGAGTGTCAGTCATTATAAAGTGTAGTAGGGCTGTGATCTAACAGCTTAGGTCTCTGTCACCTTGGTTGCTCTGATTGAAAGAACTTGTTGTGCCTAATGCTGCAACCAACAATGCCTTGGGAATCCCAGGACTACCACAGAGAGAGCTTGTAAATAACAGTTTCAGAGGCTGACATTTATTACAAGCAGAAATCAGTGGGCATTCTGCAGAGAGGCCTGGAGCTCAGTGTGGCTTGACTGCCCTCTAGTTAGGTGTCGACTTCTTCCCATTTACAGAAAGGAGGATCCATTGTCCCAGGAAGTCCAGTAAATACATCAGGATCAAACCATCATAATTCCTCCTCCCCAAATGATTGCTTTCCCATTTGTGACAGACTCCCTCATCACAGTGTCCTATTCAAAACTGTTAGCTTTAAACAGCTCCTTTTTTAATACACTTTGAACAATAGTGTTTGTAAAGGAAAGTATTTGTAAGAGAAGTACTCTTTAAAGTCTGAGAAATCTTTCAAATTATATGTCCCTTTCTTTAGCAGCAGCAAGAATCAGTGTGGTTTGAAGCAGTTAGTATTCTGATGGGGCAGATCTGCTCTGGTGGGGCTGGGTCTGTTCTCCCATGTAGCAAGCAATAGGACAACAGGAAACAACCTGAAACTGTGCCAGAGGAAGTCTAGATTGGACATTAGGAAAAATTTAATCACAAGGGTTGTAAAACACCGGAAAAGGCTGCCCAAGGAAGTGGTGGAGTCACTGTCCCTGGAGGTTCTTAAAAGACGTCTAGATGTGGCACTGAGGGACGTGGTTTGATGGTGGCCTGGCAGTGCTGGGTTAATGGTTGGATGTGATCTTAAAGGTCTCATCCAATCAGAACATCTGTGATTCTGTTCAGTATGGTTGTTCACTGTATTAATTTTCCCCAAGTCAATTTTTAAAGCTGAAATAATCTCCCTTTGGATTTATATAGTAAGCATTATAATGGTAGCCATTTTAAAATTAATCTCGCTTATTGTCTATGTGTAGATGTATTGATGTTACATAAAAGGCATGGGCTTAAATTAGCTTGATACAAATGCATATTTAAGAGTTTGACATGCCTTCAATAAAAATAATGGTCTTGCTAAAAATTAGAATGGCTCACTTGCAAGCTTTTTTGTTTAGTTGCATTTTCTGACTTATACTTTCAAAAGAAGGATGAAATGTACAGAGTAAAAAAACAAAGCCTATTATAATATCCCAGTAGAAGGGAAAAGTTTATTTTAGTTCCACTAACAAGTTTAGAAACTCTTGAATTATTAGATTTGTTGCCAATCAAAAAATACACTGCTTATTAAAAAAAGTGGGAGATTCCGTTAAGCATGTTAAGATCTGTTATGCTACATAAATACATCTATAGCTATACAAGAAGCATTTCTCCAAATATCCTAATTATATAGCTGATAATGAAATGTAGACTCCTATTGTGTATATGTAATTTTGTCTGGAGTTCTGTTATAGTCAGTAATTAAATAGCTTAGTGATGGGTTTATTGCAAGTATGAGAAAGTGCTAGGCAAAACAGAAATTATAATGAAATTTGAGATGTCAGTGACAATTAGCTGTGTTATGAATATTCATTTCATATTCATTCTGGACAGTGCCATTTTTCACTATCTTTAATGACTGAATGGTTTTTCAAGAAATAGAGATATAAATAATACTCATGTGATAATTAACGTAGTCTTTCAGAGTGTTGTAACACTTGTCAAATGCCACGTGGGCTGGAGCAATGACTAGAAAGTTAATTTTCAGACATGGCCAGCTCAGTGTGTTTAGCAGGACCATTTGACATTCTTGCAGAATTGCTAATTTACAGGAAGATAAAAATCTGCTCGTGTTTTTACTCACGCTGCAGTTTTATTACAGAGGCTGAGTGTTACACTGGAATTACACCAGTGTAAATCACAACCCCACACAAAGGGTGAAAAGAAATGGAGTAATAGTGAAGAAATGGCCCAAAAGAACAGTCACCCCCAATTAATTTGGGGAAATACAATTCACTGTTCTGCTTTCAGACTGGCACATTATCAAGGCTTAGGGTGAGGGCCATTCAGTAGACCTATAACAGATGCTGTCTATTAACTCATCTTCCTTCCCAAAAAGAAAAAGACAATAAAGGAGAGATATTTATATATTAGAAATGAAAACTAAACCAGATTTAATTAAAATAATAATAATGATAAAGTGAAATACATACAGATGTTTGCAAACCCAACCCTGATAGTAATTGCATAACGGTCACCACTGATGCTATGGATAGGCACTGGGAAAGTCCCAGACTGGACTCAGTGTCAGATGAGAACTGGATTGAGGATCTGCCCTCTGTTACTGGATTCAGGAACACACAGACTGGCATTGAAGGCAGAACAGACAGAGTCCTCCTTGGATGCCAGCCATTGAAGAAGAGAGCTTGACCCTCGTGATCCCTCAGCTTTATACCGAATATGCCGTATATGGGATGGAATACCTTGTTGGTCAGTTTAGGGTCACCTGTCCTGTCTGCTGCTCCCTGCAGGTGTGGCCTTTTGCATTCTGTGCCTGCAATGTGATACACAAGATCCAGCAGTGACCTTGGTTTGCACACCAATCCTTAGTACTAACTAAACATTGAGCGTTGTCACTGCTAGAAGCAGACACTGCCTGTGAAAACAGGCTGCTAACTTCAGATGGTGCAGTTAGTTAGAAGAGACTGAGATGAAAAGTAAAATCACTGAACAGAATTAGTTATGTCTAACTCAAACCAAGGACACGCATGCATATTGACAGAAAACTAAGTATGTGCTTAAATGTGTTTTTGACAGCATTCCTTCATCACTTTTGAGGTATTCTTGACAGTGAAGAGGGTAGCACTCTGTGAAAAAAGTAGTCTCTGCTACAAAGGTTGTGGCATAGCCTCCCAGTATTGTCCTAAAAAGTACTGGGGTGTACTCATACTGCTGAAATGCACTGAGTCTTTCATGCAATACCAGTATCTGAAGGCACACAGTCCATGGAACAATAATGGGATTTCCCCTAGCGTGACAATGTTTTGAAAAAAAAATCATGCTTTCAAAAGAAAAAATACATAGCTGAAAACCAAAAGCCCTCAGAGAAAGAACATCACACAGAAATTTTCCTTTTAGATTACAGAGTGATGCAAAAGAGCATAACATTTGTTAAATTAATTCTAGAGGACCTCCTTTGTGTAAGCCTGCTATGAAAATAAGTAAGACAAATGTATTACTACCATTTCTTCTGCATCTGACAGATACCTGTCTTTTATTCAGTATCCTACTTCATCTTGCATATGAGGGAATTGGTAATGGCTTTGAAATTACTTTGTTACAGCATGGCTAGTAAAAAGCTGATAAAGCATATATGTTAGTTCATTATGTCTATAGTCTCTACTACTTAAAACTCAGACTTACATTTTATAGTTTATTCCAGAATATGCGTTTTCATTATCTGAGAGAGAAAAAGAAAGACAAAGAAAAGGAAAAAAAAAAGATAACAGCAATGAGGAAAATATTCTTGCTTTGCAGTGCAGAAAACTAAAGAAGTAAAACAGAAATGAAACTGCACCTGGTCGCGAGGGAATACTGTAGGTAGAGCCCCACAGGTACTGCTCTGAGCATCCCAGGAAGCTCCAGGGTAATTGCCCTGGAGCATTCAGGAACTCTTAGTCACTGAAATGAATGCTTCAAAGAAGCTTACCTGTCATGAAAGAGTTTTATGTCATCACACTCTTAATACTGAATATGCAAAATCTTGTCAATGTGTACCCTGGGAAAATACTGTTCAGCAGAGTTGTTTAATTTCCTTCCTAGAGCTTCTGACCAAAAGCTACTCATAAAGAGAGTTCCCTTGGAATGTGGCTGGGTTCCTTCACCAATGAACTAACAAAGCTGATTTGATTTTAAACTTGACTTTTTTAAGTATTGAGGATACTTTGCAAAATATCAGCTGCAGAAAATAGACTTGTATTGCATGATCATAAGGTAATTGAATTTTAATTAAATGAAAGAGTAAATAAGGGCCTGTAATGAAGGGTATCAGTTTGGAATAGGCAAGATAACAGTCACAATTAATTCGTTGCTTATGTAGACAACAGAGCTTAGATTAATGTTTCACTTGAATGTGAAAGAGGCCTGGAAGTCCTTTGTCTTGCATGTCCAAAAACGTTCTTCAACAAGTATCCCAAGCAGAGATCTAGAAGACATTGCAGAAAAGCTCAAAATGGATAAATAACCAATAAAAATGAGACATTAGGATTAAACAGTGAAATTGAAAAGGATGTAAAACCTTACATCTTGTAATGTAAAATAAATTCCAGATGTCAAGCTGAAAAGAAACTTTTATGGAGCATTAGACTTGACAATGTGCTTATTGGCTGTACAAATACAAAGTTAAAGAAAGAAAAGGAATAATAAAAAAAGAGATCACTAAGGACATTAAAAGTAGTACAAATGTTGCCCTCAAATTAAATCAATTTGGTTTCATTTTCAGTACAAGTAATACTTAACAGTAATGGTAGTAGGGCTCTAAGTTTACGTGTCCCAGACAGAAAGTTTTATGTGTTCATATTTGTGGTAGTATAAGGATGTGGCGATGCGGAAGATCATGTGCTGTAACGGAAACGTAGAAACCAGGTAGGATACCACCCAAAAGGGCTGGGTCTGTTACTGGTATATAAGTGCCTGTAGCCTTTAATAAAACGCCATTTTGCCTTCCTCTCTATGAGAGTCTGAGACTCACACTGGACCCTCGGTGTCTCCCGGCATTTCGGCACTGAGGATAGGACACGTTAATCACAACACATATTGTTCTATTTGAGAAGTGAAGTTTGATATTGGACACTACTTCTGTATTAGAAACACTGTTGGCTAATCAATCCAACAGCATATTGGGAGACACTAAGCTAAAAATTTCAAAATGTCTAACCTTTGCTTTCAATTATAGCCTCATAGTCACAATGCAGGACTGTTTCCATCCTTGTCATTTGGTTTAAGCTACTTAGCTAATTTTATTTATGTTTGTCTATTTCTAGCTGTAATAATAACTCTTATTTCACAATTTGCTACTTTTGTTTTCTCAAGGCTAAACCAATATTACTTTAGTCTAGCTTATCTGACCCAAAGCCTTAGCAGCAACACTTTTATTTGTTTTCTCCTTTATTCCAAAGTTACTCATCTTATTTTAAGTTTCCTCCAATTCCTCAGGAGTATACTCTGTTCATATGCTTTTTGTGTTATTAATTCAAGCAGTTCTGTATCAGGCCTTCCAACAAATATAGTTGCTGTGATAAGGCAAATGTTACTTACTCTTGAAAGCACCAGGAGAACCACATCCTGAACTTAAAAAGAAGTACTAATGTCATTGTACGAGACACAAATGAAACATTATCTATCATGCTATGGTTAGTTTTACCCACCATTCAAGGTTATTTCTACTCACCATTCAAGGTTATTTCAAACTGGAACATGTAAAGAAAAGGCTTACCATAACAATCAGAAGAAATAAACTTTTTTTTTTCCCCTTTTTTGATAAAAAATAGGCTTTGTAGCTCAGTCTAGAGAACTGAAGGATGTGAGGGTATATGATTGTACATTAGACATAGCCAAGAAAGTAATCACCAAAGAGAATAAATTCTTTTAAGGACAAGAGCAATTGAACAATAATAGAAGCCAAGGACAATTATTATCTTAAAATTAAAAGGTTTTTGATTGTCAGTGGAAGTAGACTTTGGAATAGCCTCTTAATAGGAAAAGTAAGCAAAGACACTGTAATCAATTTTAAGGTATACTGTGACTGGTGCGTTTGGTTTATGAAAGGGATTAAATTGATATAGTCAGTGGTCTGATTGAACCCTTACAGTCCTGTATTCCTTTGCTCTTTTTAAAGGGTACAATTTCTGTTCCTTGAACATTGGCCTTTTTCATTGTATATATGGTGTAAAAAACAGTTTGGGTTTGGTTTTGTTGTTGTTTTTTTTTTAATTTGCTCATCCAATTGAAAAAAAATCAAGACATAAAGTCAACTGAAAGAGAGTATTTAGCTTTATTGTTATTGTTTTCTTTATTTGAGGGGGCAGGGAGATGTTTTACTTGGGTTTTTGGTTTTGATTTGCTTTTGAATCACAGGATAAATCTCATCAAGAAATCCAAATTACATTTGCCAGTACTTTTAGTCTTTTATGGATTGTATTTCTGAGTGAAGTTCATAAAAATATATCAGCTAACTCCACTGCTGACCCAATCAGAAGACCATGACCTTAGTTCCTTTTTGGCACTCAGTGCTCCTATAAATATTAAATATACCAATTGTGTACATTCAGGGCTCTACTAAATCAGGGCTCAGATGGTCCCTTGTGTCTGCCCCTTGACTGGATGGTCAAGGGAGCAGGAAGTCCTTCTTGTATCCTTTTGTCTGATTCACTGCAAGCCCATGCAAAGCCAGATACAATCTAGCCCAGGTTTATCATCTGTCCTTCAAGTACCAGGGGGAAATATGAGGAAAGAATAACAGATGTATCCATGTGTATAGTATCAAGTGGGAAATAACTCTGAGAAATATTTTGCATTTAACTTTAAAATGTTAAAAGAATCACCTGAATGACTGTCAGGTGGAAGGTCATTCAGTCCTTGGAGAAAGAAGGAAAAATGTCCTATGCTGTGCCTGGAGATAGCTGAGACACAGATGGTACTTAAAGCAAACTCTCTAATCCAGAGCTCAAAGTCTGTATTGAAACTGACTCCCAGACTTAAATACTTTCTGTTCAGTCTACTAGTGTAACTTGCAGGATAGTATCTATCTATACATTAGAATCCAGGAGAGCTCTATATGAAGAATTACTGCAGACAATGCATGCCAAGTATCTTTCTTCCTATGCATATATAATAAATCCACTTCTATAGAAACTGCAAATTTTTCTTACTTGCCAAGATGTATCTTGATATTATGTGGATATATATGGGCAATTAAGGACTGACAGAGTTTTCTAAGCCTGCAAGGACCTTTTAAGAACTGAGCGAAATTACAGTTCTTTCATTCAGAGAAGTATACAGCTTTTTTCCAATTTCACCTGATATCCCATGAGTTGAGAATAAGGTCCAGTGGTGGTTCAGCTGACAGTGACTGGTATCCCTAAATCCTACTAGCTGTCAGGACAGCAAAATGAGAAACAATTGGTAAATAAAGCAAGGGCTGATAGAAGGAAACAGCAACATGAAAGAGTCTGCCCATGGAGGAAGCTCGGGTGTTCTGTCTGCAGGAGCAGTGAATCAGGTACCTTACAAGAAATGTCAGCCTGAAATGTTACACTACAAAATGCCGCAGAGCCAAAACTCAGGAGGTTGACATTGAGCAGTGTAAGAACAACAGCAACAAAGTTGTGTGGCCAAAATCTCAGTGGTGTGTATAGGGACCTGTACACTTAACAGCTGACACTGTCAAGCTAGCAAGGCAGAAGTCATAAATGGTCATTGCAGTAATTAAATTTACACATCACTAGGCACAACCATAGCATTGTCCAGTGTTTTGTAGCAATATTCCTAGACAAGTCATGACCTGAGCTTCCAAAGTAAAGGCTATGCTCTTTTCTTAGTACATTGTTTACATAATCTCCTACTTTTTCTCTCTGTTTATCAGATTACTGTTCTTATTGTCTTTGTTCATTTTGCTAATTGCACCTCATAGTCCGTAGTGCAGAAAGCCGGTGCTATTAAAATCTGCATTATTTTACATATTCACTTCCAGTTTACTTCTTACACAATGTTGTGGAAGCTTGTGTCTTTACACCTCTTGCGTGCTACTGTGAGGATTTTGTGTATCAGACCTTTCTAGAGAAATTATAGTCCACTCAAAATACTTAATGTTTTCTTAAGAGATATTGCAATGTGCAAAGCTCCAGAACATCACAGACTGATCCAAAGAAAATCCACCAGAAAACTTCTTTTACAATTAACACTTCCTCTGTATTAACGGTTTGATGAGACTTTTTGCAAGATGTGGGCTAAAACTTGTAATGCATGGAATATGTGCTAGACTGCTCACATTTTCCAATTAGAAAAATAGCCTGGCCAAGTCAGAAAGAGCAACACAGAATTAAGGGTGTAAGCAAGGCAAGAAAAGAGATGGAAGGTTCATTTTGAAGAATAAAGATTATAAAGATACTTGTACTGGTAATGATGGTTTGATAAAAACATGATGCACAAGGATTTTTCTTTTACATTACATCATGAAATCAAGAAAAAATAAAGAAGATCCCATGAAAAACACTTTGCTTGTTTAATTGTTGGAGGAAATGATAATTTGATAATGAATAATCTCAAAATCATAATTTGGTAGAGATACATTGATTATATAAATAAAATACCAGTTAAAATTTTATTTTGAACAGGGTATATCTCATATAAGGGAGACAATGAACTGTCCATCAGAGTTTGAGTGCCAGGTACACGTGCAACAGACATTTTGACAGCTCTTCCTCTATGCTTACCTCATGTGTGCTAAAATAGTGGTGAGAAATAGTAAAATATCAAAAACTAAGACTGCAGTGAAAAAGTAAGAGATCTTCGTCCAGAGACAAGCAAGCTGTAAGCAATCTGTAAAAGACTTCATGTCACCTGTCCTTTCTCAGTATGACAGCACTTTCCTCAAAGGGCCAATGCTAATGGCAAGGCCTCCAAGACCTGAGGCATGAAAATGTTTAGGCCTTTCCTTCTCCTTTGTATCCTTGATCTGGGATGAGGAGACAAAGAGAGATGGAAATTTTGATCCATCTTTCCTACCCACTTACTCCAATGAGAGCTATAGGAACAATACAGGTGCTTACATCTATAGCTTGATTAGAGATACTTCTTAAGATACCATCAAGGCACTGCAGCCACCCTTCATTACTGTGGCTGTAAGACATGCTGTTATCTTTGCAGAGGCCTTTTGGTGTAAGTAAAGATGTTATGGACTCAAACATAATCAGCCACATGTGTCCATACCATGAATTACATGTGGGACTGGGTACTCAAGTGCTGAAGCCCATTTCCACCTTCAGATGCACTGTGGCATCAGTGTAGGAACCATGCTTGCATCAGTCCCTGTAGGATGTTGCCTGCCTGCCTGCTTACACACTGGTGGAAGCTCTGCCATCACGATGCTGGACCAGAAGCAGGTTGTTAGTAGTGAGCTGGTGAGCTTCTGCTATGAGCTTATCCTCTGCCATGGCTGCAGTGAAACAACTCAGAGAAAAAGAGGACAAGGTGTATGTATGAGGTGTCCAAGTCTGGGTCCTTCCATGACAAGGCGTCTTCCTTGACATTCTGCTTCCTAGATGCCAAAGAAGAGTGAAGGGGAAGCACAAAAAGAAGGAGGCCCAGACAGCAAGGTGGTGTGAGAGGCACTTCGTGACTCAGTAATATTCTAGGCTGTGGTGGTTGGTCGTCACCATTTTCAGTCCTTCTGCCCTCTCACAGATGTGCTGCCACTTCTCAAAAGCAGCTCTGATTGACAGAGGGTCATTATCTCAGCATAATTCTTCTCAGAATTTCTCAGATAAAAGGTACAGATTAGAGAATCTGCTTCTACAGTAAAAGACCAGGGTTAGGATAAAAAAATACAGTGAACACCCATTTTATTTTTTCAAAAGCTGCTTGTGCTTCAGGCATCCATGAAAATCAAGCACTTTCTGGGTGATTGGTGTTATGGCAGCCACAATACTAGAAATCCCCTTCCTAAACTATTCTTAGAGGCTGTTAAATTCTGAAAACCACTGCACCTCTGCTAGACGGGCGTTGCCAATCGTGATGCCATTAATCTCCTTGGAGTCTGTGTGCAAGTCAATATTTCCCAGTTACCCCAGGAACTCCACTGTCTGTTGGTGAAAGGAGTATTTCTTCAGCTTGATACAGAATTAATGCTGCTGCAAGTGATTGAAAATGTCCTGGATGCTGTCAATGCATACCTCTCGAGAGGTGCAGGGTGTCATCCAGGTATACCATAGCGAGTTATGAAGCAAGTCCATCAGGACAGCATTTGCAGAATAGTGGAATGTGGCTCAAACATTGCAGAGACTGAATGTCATCACAGGATGATCATAGTGGCCCCTTGTAGAACCACCATGGTGAACTAGAGATCCCACTGCAGATGTTCAGAGACCTACATGGTAAGAGGCAGGGGGTGTTGGTTGTTCACTCTGATGTCTTTCTGCCTCCTGTATCTATTCAGGGGCAGACACCCGTGCTTCTCTGTGGGGAAAAAAAAAAACATGGAAGCCCTTGCAAGGGAGTTGGAGGGGTAGATAAAACCATATACCAGATAGTTCTTGAGTATTCCTCACAGAGTCTGACCAGGCATATGTGTCCCCAGAGAGCACCAAAGGGTGCTTGAGTGAGAGGTCACAGGTGACAATCTCTCATATTATCAGAACAGTGCAAGGTCTTTTTTTCTTATGAGAAATGTGGAAGGCAGAACTTCTGTAATTCCTAATATGATTATAGCACACACTGTATGTGTGCACACAGCTTAACAAAATGTCGCCCTCAAACTAGAAGGATACTGGGGTATTGAAAATGCTTGTTACTGGGGAAAAAAACACTACTTTGTTAACATTTAAAATGCTAAATCTAGATATATACATTAAATCCTGTATACATCCTTCTAAAATTGTCATAAAGAAACCTGAGTGCACCTTTTAGGATGTAGCATGCTGTATATGGTAAATATATGTAGCCCATAGAAATCAGTATATCACCTCAACCTGAAAATGCCATCAGAATGTAATGCAGGAAAAAACAGGACTGAAATGATGCAGAAATGAATGATAGCAGAGGACTGCTAATAAAACAATATTATACCTTCTTGGTCAGTATGCCTAGTATACCTTACAGAAAATCCTTATTTATGATGTACAGTATAGACTGGAAGTAGTCATGTGTACAAATACCATCTTGAAAAGTACTGTTGAATTGGAACACCAAATGCACCCATTGTACTTGCTAACACCCACAGCACTCATTACAACCTATCATGACTGTGTTGTATGTGCCTTTCAGTCTTCTTGGCAGCTTGTTCTGTATGAGGGGTGATTTGGAAAGGAAGCATTTTCTGAACAGGACAAATTGGTCCAATGATAGGCCAGGGGAGAAAATGGAAATGCAGAAATATGATGACAAATATGATGTTTGGCTTTGCTTCAGTCACTTCAATACTACAGTATGTAGCATGCTCAGAACTGCCAGCTTCTGAAAGAATGGAGATTTCACCATTGTCATGGTATTTAAAAACAAGACATCTGGCAGTGAACAAAAAATCCCTGAAGATTTTTCAGTCTTGGTGGATCACCAAGATTTGATTACTTAAACTGACACTGTCAACACAAATACCCTTCAGGTATTTTCTTAGGTGTCTCTATGTATTGCATTAGTGTAAGGTATGTGCCCTTCCAGAAGTTTATCCTATCTTGCAATGGTTTCTGAATTTATACTGCCTGAAGCAGCTGTTGAATTGAAAACAATGTCTTTGTCGAAGAACAATGCTTTGTGTCATGGAAGGAAAATATAGTTGATCTTGAACGTAAGAAAGATAGCTGCATAGCAATTCATCTCAGTAAATCAACTTTTAGAGAAAAACTTCTAGTCTGAAGTTTCTTTTGAAAATGGTTTGCATTTTTGGAGGAAGGTGCAAATAAAATATTTCAATAAACATGTTCTAATACCTAAATGGTAACACATATGAGTAGTAACCTGATTACATGGATTTAAAAGCAAATTTAAAACCCTTCCAGTACCCTATGTTTGATATTGCCATTGTTTCTTGCTAAGAAAACAAAAAGAAGCATTAAAATGATTATTCATATTCCTAGTTATCAATATTAATTCCTTGAGTAGTAATTAACTTCATTGAAGTTAATTAACTTCATTGAAGGCTATGTGATATATTCTTATACTGTGTTGCTTTGTCATGACAAGACAAGGCTATTTTGAACTGAACGTAACATGATGACTTTTTGAATTAAGGGCAGAAATGTTCACTTCCATGCTTTATCAGCCATGTCCCTTTGCTTTTTGCTGCCTGGTGTATTTACCCAGGCATCTTGGCCATGTAAACTAAACAAATTCTCTGGAGTGGAGTATGCTTCTCATGAATAGCAAAATTGTAACAGCGATCAAACAACTTGGAAATTAGGCTTCTTGAGAGCAAAGAACTATGGGTTTTTCTTAGCTCAGACTATAGTGAGGGAACTGAAGATCCAACCGGAAAACATCTTTCACTCATTAATCATAATCTGCGGGAATTTCACAGGCATCTGTGAGAGTGTTTTATCTATTGATCCATATAGTAGAAAAAGATGATTTACTAATCCTTTTATCCCAGGTGCTGTGGACAGTGCAGTACAGGTTGAGCCATCACAACAGTAGCTGACAAGCTTGACCTCTGATAAGCCAATAAATAGAAAGTTCTATAGCAAAGAGCTGGATATGCTTAGTCTTTCTCTGAAGCAAGATTATCCAGCTTCAGCTGTAAACATTTTATCCTGGTTTATCCACTGTAAATCAAAAGGTTCTCAGTGCTGGCAAAGAAAATGAAGCATTGTTTGCTTGTTACATGAAAAGGACTGAAGGCCAATACTTCTCATCATTAAGCTTTATTTAGAACAGGTTTCATGGATGCTGGATGACTTTTGTGAATCCTCTTTAAAATTACAAATTAGCTTCTTGGACCTTGATATCAGCTGTTACTTTTCCTATTAATATAGAAAATCAATGCAGATTAATATAGAAATAATCTAAAATTGTCAGCAGCTATTACATCTGCTCTTATGCACATATGACATGAATCATAGAATCATAGAATCAGTCATAGAACCACAGAATCATAGAATCAGAATAGTTTGTGCCGGAAGAAACCTTCAAAAAGAACTTACTCCTAGCCCTATCAAAATCCACTAAACCACGTCCTTAAGCACATCTAATGGTATCTTAAACACTCCCAGGGATGATGACTCCACCACCTCCCTTGGCGGACCATTCCAATACCTGACAACTCCTTCTGTAAAGAAATGCTTCCTAATATCCAGCCTGAAGCTCCCCTGGTTCAACTTCAGGCTATTTCCTCTCATTCTATTGCTCATCACCATGGAGAACAGATCAACTCCTGCCTCGCTACAACTTCCCTTCATATAGTTGTAGAGGGCAATAAGGTCTCCCCTCAGCCTTCTTTTCTCAGGGCTAAGCAGCCCCAGATCCTTCAGCTTTTCCTTCTAAGACACATGCTCCAAACTCTTTACTAGCTTTGTAGCCCACCTCTGTACCCTCTCCAGCACCAAAATGTCCTTCTTGTAGAGAGGAGCCCAAAACTGAACACAGTATTCGAGGTGTGACCTCTCCAAAACTGAGTACAGAGGAATGATCACCTCCCTGCTCCTGCTGACCACACTATTCCTGATCCAGTCCAGGATGCCATTGGCCTTCTTGGCCACATGGGCACACTGCTGTCTCATGTTCAGGCAGCTGTCAATCAACACCCCCAGGTCCTTCTCTGCCTGGCAGCTCTCCAGACACTCCTCCCCAAGCCTGTAGCACTGCTGGGGGCTGTTGCAGACCAAGTGCAGGACCTGGCATTTGGCCTTATTGAAGCTCACAAAACTGGCCTTGGCCCAGTGATCCAGCCTATCTAGATCCCTTTGTAGAGCTTCCCAACCCTCAAGCAGATCAACACTTCCACCTAGCTTCGTGTCATCTGCAAATTTACCAAGGGTGCACTCTACCCCCTCATCCAAATCATTAATGTAGATGTTAAACAGGAGTGGATCCAGTACTGAGCCCTGAGGGACACCACTCATGACTGGCAGCCAACTGGATTTAACTCCACTGACCACAACTCTTTGGACTCATCCATCTGATATACTGCTTGTCCATAAAACTTTCCATTCCAAATCCGTTGGAAACAAAATGTTAGATAAAGAGGAAAGGAGATAAGTAAAATTTAAGATGACCACTTAACATCTGGTATGTAGCATTTGTAAAGTTAAATTAGTTTTAGTTAATGAATTATTACACTGTGAAACGTACGGTAGTCTGCAAATAGTTGGCTAGTTCCTGGGAAGATGTAAAACTCAGTCCTCATGAAAATGGCATGTTTTGAAATTCTGTCATAAGTCATAATTGTTTCAAACTCACTAGCCTTCTGCTGGTTTACGGTTCTTACAAAGGTCAATTACAATATGGGAAGCCTACAGATCTGATTAAATGGTCTACATTGAGTCTTGTACGTACAAAGTCTCTGCAGCATGGAATTGTTATTTTACTAATGTAAAAATTGCAAGACAATTTTTGATTGTTGCATTTTTCTAGCATATTACATCTCCCGGTCATTACCCTTATATGTTGCTTTCTCAGGATGCGCTGTAAGATTGCAGCTAATTCAGTAAAGCTATACATTGCCTCTGAAAAGGAGGTTCTTCTAGGCCTGGCTGGAAACTCATGTCTGTCTCTTGCAACTAGCAATTGTGTGCATAAATCAGTTGAGCTCACTGATCTGACAGAAAGTCTTTTTTCCCTCTTTTTAATGAGTTCATTTTCTATCAGATCAGTGAGCTGTTCCACTTCCTTCTTTGATTGCATCATAATTAGATTTGAAACAAATGAATAAGCAACTCTGTGTGGTGCAAGAAAGAAAGGGAAGAATAGTATAGACTAAGAGTGAACTATATAGCTGTGCTAGCACACTGTGTAATGAAACCCCACCTTTACCTCTCTATCTAGAATGTCTAGTAATTAAAGAGAGTTAGCAGATTGGCAGTGGCTTTACTATTGCAATAAATTATCTATCCTGTTTCATCCTTTTATTTTACATGTGCCCTCTTTTGTCTACAGATGGTGAAATGTCAGTCCCTTCAAATTATGATAACAAGGCTAACTACTGCCAAAACCATTTACCGTGCCCTTAATCTGATTGGATTTCTTTTCAATAACAGTGAACCAAATTATATTATGGAAAAATAAAGAAAATGTTTTTGTTATAGGATCCCATACAAATCCTAATATTTGTGTACTGCTGTCAATATTTACCCTGTGTAGCAAAGTTCAGTGTTATTTTCCATGCTGTTACCAGTTTGTCTCATAAAAACATTTTAGGTTTAACTCTATCCATATCACTGTACACATGTAACTCTGAGTTTGTACTCTAAATAAGATGCAAACTTTTCTGGCCTTGTTCCATGATAAAAAAATTGCATGATTTCCATTCACATAAACCACTTTATGGTGAATGAGCTTTATGATGATTCTGATTATCTAACAATAAGGTGTTTCAACCTGGATTCACCAGCCAGCTGTTCACCAGAATGCAAACTAGTAGTAGCAATAATAATAATAATGATAATAGTGATAATAGTAATACTGAACCTGATGTTTTTAAAGGGTTGATGGTTAGGAACCACACAAATATGGCAGCTGTCACTCTAGAAATAACTGTCTTAGGGTAAACTAAAACCATCACGTATTGTTGGATTATTAAAGGAAAGGATATTATCTTGTCACTTATTTCAGATGTTTCAATCCTGTATTTCTGTAATAAACTATTCAGGCTTGATAAATTGTTTAAGAGTTGGGAGAGGTAAGGTGTTTTCATTTTTGCAGTCATAGTTTAACATAGTTACCTACTGTTATTAATATTAATTTCCACTGTGGGGACCAGTACAAAAGTATTCATGCCTTGCTTCCAATTTCTCAGTGAGTGATAACTATTTTAGAACAGAATTGCCATGTTTTTCACAAATCAGTAGATATTGGACAGATTTCATAGAGGATCTATAAAAGAGCAAGCAGTGACTGCACTATCACAGCTCAGGACTCTGCAGTAGAGAGACATGACAGTGAAGAGAAACTTATACTAACAATATTCATACAGTAACTCCTCCTGAGTTATCAGTAGCAGTCCTGTTTTAAATTACATCTGTGCACATAAAATCATTAATCTTTACTATTCCAATGGGAATTTAGATTATGCTCTCTAGTATTATAAATCAAGCAGCTTTGAAATTAATGAAATACATTTTTAATAGTTTAAAATACTGTGTTATGGACAGTATCAATTAGATGCAAAGGATGAGATGACTAGCTCAATTTTCATTCCTTTTAAACTTCTCTCAGAATAGCATTACATGCTACATATAGTATGGCTTTTCATTTTTATGGATCTGCTTGCAGTGTCATCTATTTTGATTTAAGCAAAGGTTAGGAATACATTAATTGTTGCTTAAGATAAATTCATACCTTTATTTTAAACTTACCAGTGATTTTGTTGTATATTTATCTAAGTAATTAAGAGATTTTCTTGATTTGTTTTGCAACACACAACACTGGGGAAAAATAGTAGTTTAATCTTCTTAGAAAAAGGAGGAAAATGTATCTATTAAAATATATTTCCACCAAGGAAATATAATATCAGCTTGCATGATTAATTTACAGCATTTCAAGGATTCACTGAAACCCATCTTAAACTTCTTTATATGATCAATTCCATTTTATTGCTGTAAGATTTATGCAATAAAGCAAATAAATGGTTGATTTATCTCACTGATCCACTTATGTGACAAAGCATAAGACAGAAAGGATGAGAAGAGAAATAAACAGAAAAGTATTGATTATATGCTAATGTTGTTTACATTTTTGAAGGTAGTTATTTTAGACTTTTTTCATCGTTTTGAATGTTTTCTTAACATCTCAGACATGCCATGAAAATGACTCAATTACAAGAATTCTTTTTGCATTCAAGCTTGTATATTAGATTTGGTCCCAATATTTTAGAAAGTCAAAAGTCCTGAATGGAAACTGAAGTTCTCTGTTTAGGTCAGGAGTATATAGTGCAATGGAAATATGCTATAGGCTTTCTAAGTGTTGTCCAAAGTGCCTTTACAATGTCGTGGTGATACCATCACTAGAAATGACAGACTTATCTACTTTCTCTAGATATATTACTGACAATATTGGTTTTAGTCTACCAGAAAAAAAAAACAACAAACAAAAAACCAGGGATGATGCTTGTCCAAGACAGAAACAAATTAAGTCCAGATAAGATAAAACTTTGGACACTTTATAAGGTGAACATTGGGAAAGCTTATTTTGTAAAATAAACCTGTTTTGTCAAACAAACCGAGGTTAAAAAGGAATCTTTATGGAAGACTTTTCCTGAATTTTCAATCAACCTCAGTCATAAAAGGTACCTCAGTCATTGAGAGTGACTTACAAAGACCTTTTATACAGGCATTTCCTTAGGTCACTGTAATGATTTCTAGTGATGTCAAAATTATATACGTAGAAGAAGGTATTGTGGGTCTGGATCCTGCCATATATAGTATGTAAGAAGGCTTTTATATAGAACATTCCCAACCCACTCCTACAGCCAAAGTCAGGGTCAACAAAGCTTCAGAAACTAATGGTAAGTACAAAATGCAACTCCCCACTGATAGGAGAGTACATGGACAACCACCATTTCCCTGGATGCTGTCTTAGCATCTCATTTTCTTCTGCCTGCAACTGGAGGTGTGGCTGATTTTTTTAATTAGGTGTCAGTAAGTTCAGCCTGAGCTATTCCAGTGATCAGCATGGATCATAGAATAGACTCAGAATAATTTAAGTTGGAAAAGCTCTTTAAGATAATTGACTCCCACTGTTAACCCAGCACTGTTAAGTCCACCATTGAACCCTATCTGTAAGTGACTCACCTACATACCTTTTAAATACCTCTACCTCATCCACTTCCCTGGGAAGCCTGTTTCAGTGCTTGACAACCCTTTCACTGAAGAAATTTTTCTAATATACAATCTAAACCTGCCCTGGTGCAACTTGAGGCCATTTCCTCTCCTCCTGTTGTGTGGTACCTGGGAGGAGACCATCCCCCACTTCGCTACAACCTCCTTTCAGATAGTTGTGGAGAGCAATAACGTCTCTCCTGAGCCTCTGTTGCTTCAGGCTAAACATCCCCAATTCCCTCAGCCACTCCACATACATCTTGTTCTCTAGACCCTTCACCAGCTTCATTGCCCTTCTTTGGACACACTCTAACACCTCACTGTCTGTCTTGCAGTGAGGGTCCCAAAACTGAACACAGTAATTGATTTGATCAATACATCCTAAGTACAGGGCCATGATCACTTCCCTTCTCCTGCTGGCCACACTATTCCTGATACAAGCCAGGGTGCTTTTGGCCTTCTTGGCCACCTGACCACACAGATGGCTCATGTGCAGCAACTGTCAACCAACATCCCAGATCCTTTTCCATTGGACAGCTTTCCAGCCACTCTTCATCAAGCCTGTAGTGTTGCATTGGGTTGTTGTGACCTAAGGGCAGGACCCGGAACTCAGCCTCGTGGAAACTCATACCACTGGCCTTGGCGCATTAATCCAGCCTGTCTCCGTACTCAAGTAGAGCAACACTTATGCCCAGCATGGTGTCATCTGCAAACTTAATGAGGGTGCCCTTGATCCCCTCATCCAGATAATTCATAAAGGTATTAAACAGAACTGGCCCCAATATTAAGCCCTGTTGAACATCATTTGTGACTGGCTTCCATCTGGAGTTAATTCCATTCACCACAACTCTCTGGGCCCATCCGCCCATCCATCCATCCATCCATCCATCCATCCATCCATCCATCCATCCATCCAGTTTATTATCCAGTGAACAGTACATCTCTCTAAGCCATGAGCAGACTGTTTGTTCAGGAGAATGCTGTGGGAATTGATTTCAATGGCTTTACTATAGCCTAGGTAGACAACATCCACAGCCTTTCCCTCATCCACTAAGCAAGTCACCTTGTCATAGATCAGGTTAGTCAAATTGGACCTGCCTTTCATAAACCCGTGCTGACTGGGCCGGATCACCTGGTTGTTCTGTTCGTGCCACATGATGGCACTCTGCATCCTTCCCCTCCAGTACCACTGTGTAAACAGTCAGACACTGCAGTGATGCAAAGGGCCAAAGAAGTGGCAGGTTGGGACCTGAGTGGAGGACTTGTCACTCTGCTGAGCACCAGATTTGGGAGAGAGGAACTCTTCATTCCCTGAGCTTATTTGTAGAATTGAATATTAAAACTTCTTAGTATTCAAAATGTGCTGGGGTGTTTCTTGTTGTTTGTTTAGGGGTTTTTTAAGTAGACATTTAGAGTTCCTGTATGCTAAGAGACTCATGCTTTAACTTCATATGTTGCAAGATTTCACCTCCAAACAAAATCTGTTTAAAACCTTTATGAAATGTAGGACAGCCTGCTTTTCCATCTCCCATTTTGTCCCTCATTTATTCCACTTAAATTACAGTCAGCAGGTGATAATTGTGACAAGTGTGTTTAAGGATGTTGAAAAGGGATTCTCTGAATGGCAGTCTACATGTGCTTACAGATATTTGGGTTCTACTGGATATCTCCCTGTCTTCAGAAGGTCTGGTCAAAGTCAGAAAGGAGAAAATATATTATCTTCTACAAAGTAGCATGCCATCCTTACCATTAAGTAACTAGGTCCGTATGGCAGACATTTTTTTTAATACACATATATGATAATTCATAGGGCTATCCTTTGTTCCTGATATTAGCATGACCACAACTCCCACTAGCAACACAAACCTGCATATGGAATGCTTTTTTTTTCATTTTTTGTTAAATAAGATATGTCACCAAAATTAATTTTCACCAGATTTTTTTGTTGGGTTTTTTATTTTTATTATACAACATGAATTTTAAAAACAGTCTTGCCATGGAGAAAGTGCTGGTCAAAGCACAGAGAAATTTTTGGTACATGTACTGCCCTTGATAGCTACTCACTAACAGCAGAAATGCCTTAAATTTCACCTTCCTTCTTTCCAAGGGGAAAATGAATTAATGGATGTGACTCTGAAGCTAGGAGGAAAGGGTTTGAAATCAGGGGAATAGGTTTTAGGTTTGTGTTTTTTTTCCTTTTAAAGACTTTTTTAAGGCTGTTTTAGTAATCAGTCAGTCATGTGCTTTTTGTACCTTTAATTTTTCATAAGGAATTACATGATTTGTGTTTACTTCCCTGGGATCTAAACAAGGCTACAAAGTTGGTGTGTGCTGATGCAGTGACTGGAGTGAGGGTGCATTTCAGGATCATAGGCTGTCTCTCAGTCACCTCCTGTCTGTCCTTTTGAGTGGGAATCTTTCACTCACTTCATGAACTTTAAACTGGTGGGCAGCACTGGGCCTCAAATTAGGTTTAGAAATAAATTGGGGATTGACTGTGAGATAGGCCTCCGTGACAAGAAAAGCTGTGTAAAGCTGGAAGGTGCTGTAAAAGGTGCTTTACCACATATGAGCTCCTTCTCATGTCCCTGGGACGAACCACAATACTTGACTTCAGGCAGCTGTTTGGGACAGAGCAATACTTGCCTCTTTTTGTGCAGTATAGCCTGTTCTTCATTAATGGAGCTGAGACTCCACTCTTCCCACCCATTTTTGTGCATTTGTTACAGGTAAGATGTGATAAAAAACATCAGTTTACGTCTCCTTGTGTTTGGAACTGAGACATGAGACAGCTTGGGGTTATCATACAGGAGTAGCACATATCCTGAGCTATCTTAGCCAGTTCAAAAATATCATTGCATTTAGATGTAAAATGTTGGGGGACTTTAAAATGCAATTGTTTTAAAAGTGAGAAGATTACCATGGGAAGTTTTCAGCACCAGTTTTTACAGTCCCTTTCTCCTGTATTTTTAATTACTCATTTTTCATTACTACAGGTAGCATGGAAGAAATGCTGCAAAAATATATTATTCTTAGATATAACAAATATCATACTAGAAATAAGACACGATATGCATTAGTGGGTCATAAATGCAGTCCTCTGAACATAAGATACATTTATGAAAAATTCTGTCATTTTTTTTCCCCTCTTAGTGTTTCCAGAACATCTTACAGTGGTTGCTGAGAGCATCTGGTTGAGATCTTTGAAAGCAGGTCTGACCTTAGGCATTCCAGTCAGCCCTGTATGCCTACAGTGTAGATTTGCTATGAAAAACATCTGCAAAATGGCTTTGCCAATTTCCACTCGCTGTATGCTTCAGCAATTCCAAATCAAGTTAACTTCATTAAGAACAGAAACCTAGGTCTCCTGAATTCATTCGTGATGAGAAATCTTTTTTGGAGACATTCTTCAAAAACAATGTGGAGGGTGAGACCAGTAAGTGGTGAGGATGAAGAGATGTGCAGTAGGATATCTGCTCTCTCATCATGTGCAAAACCTGTCAGCATTCCTTGTTCCTAGGGCAGACTTTCCTCTTGAAACTTGTGATGCTGTACTTACCATATGCACACTGGAAGACACACAAGTGATATATTCTCAGTAAATATTCTTTCATGCTACAGAATTCAACATGTTCACAATTGTTTTCATAAGCAATTTAGGCCCATGGTGGGGGCTAGAACTCATTCAGCCTTATTCACTCTGAGTTTATTTTCATAATTCCTGAGGAACATAGCCCATGGTTGATACAGAGGTGAGTGTTTTCTAACAGTAAGGTCAAGAATGTGTATTTTAAATTATTTTCAGTAGATTTGGTGTGGTGATTAATGCACAAATGTTAATAGGAACAGATTATCAGAGTGTTATCACAGGGAAATAGAGAGTATTACACAGGGAAATACACTTTCTTGACTGGAACAATGCTTTACTTGAATCCTGTCGTGTATTTGTGTATTTGTGTATATATGGTTCCTGGTTTTTTGATGAGGCTTAAATCCAAGACTGTGTTCAAGAAATATCCTGCCTAGTATCTTTGGTCCTTGTCATTTTATAAACAACCTATTTTTCCCAGGAAGGTAGATTACAGGCATATTTTACTTCTGCACACATCCAGAGGTGTGGCTACTGTGGCAAAACTGCGCAATTCAGTGACTGCCTTTTAGCTGGTTTTGATATGCACTAAGTGCATACTCCCTCACTTAAGTCTGAGCTGAGGCCAATCCATATAGGTTCTCTGGGCTTCTGTACATAGTACCAAATCCAAAGGTGATCTCCTCAAGAAACAGAACAGGAGAAGAATGCACCAGCCCCCTTTTTTTGTAGCAATGCTAGAAACTAATTCCTCAGGAGGTTTCATGAAATCTGGATGCGTTTTGCAGGTTAACTTCCTGGGGACTAATAGTTCTGGGAACCTCTGGGGTTTGGGGTTGTTCAAAGTTCTACCAAGTCCATTTATCAGATATTCTGCTCTATCTGCAAGTGCAGATTGTTGTCACATAGTACATGTGAGGCAGGAGATTTTAAAAGATTGATTCTCTTCAAGGAACTGGCTAGTCTGCTCAATTTATTCCTGTGTGAGGTAGTTCCTACAACTGCCACCCTGCTTCACTACTAGGAGCTGCAGTTCCTGGTGAGAAAAAGTAGGCAGGCATCTGTGATCACCGGAGCCTGTTCAGGTTCATCAGCCTTCAGTACACTGAAGCATCTGCACATGGCATGCTGGGGTTAATGAAGTGAACTCATAGACTTGGTGGTTAGACTAGATTAAAAAATAGTTACCGATGAGGCAAGAAACTTGTGTTCTATTCTCTCTTCAGTGTAGGAATTTAAATCTACTTTGTCTTTAGAGTTAAGGTAGGGAGAACAAACATTAAACCTTTATTGGTTTAGAGGTACCACTGTGCATTGAGGAACATTGCAAGGAAGAGGGAGAGTGTGATACTACAACCTAGCACAGAGGATGTGCTTTTGATCCTTACAAAAGAAAAACTCCAACAACTACTTGAGTAGTTCCTTACACATCAGCTGATTAAAAATAGAATTGAATCTGTGAACAGGTTGACATTGCACTGAGACATCCAACAAAGAAGTACTAACCAGAACCTGCAGACTCATACAATTCAGCTGAGTGCTTCCATGCTGTAATAAAATTTAATAACTCCGCTATACTAACAGCTGTACCACTTCCAGATACTGCACCTAAATATTTCCTTAGTCCCCTTATCTCTTTCTATGATTTAAAGTGTTACAGAAGTATATGTCTTGTTTCCTCTTCAGAATCCCAGTGAATTACTTTCTCTTCAGTTTATGGGTGATAGCTGTGAACTATATTTAAGGTAAAGTATGGCCGTTAGCTGATGGTTTAGATATTACAACAGGACATATGCTTTATTTGTGAGAGGAGGAAATAAATCGTGAGATATACAGTCTTTGTTCATACAGTTGATCAGTCATAAATCAAAAGCTTTTTATTACAGATACTAAACAACAGAAATTTAATCAACAAGT
Source organism: Todiramphus chloris collaris (assembly GCA_025345505.1). Classification (NCBI taxonomy): domain Eukaryota; kingdom Metazoa; phylum Chordata; class Aves; order Coraciiformes; family Alcedinidae; genus Todiramphus; species Todiramphus chloris. The sequence continues at coordinate 17,367,629 of JANVCC010000010.1, forward strand.
AAATAATTGCATTTATTTGTCAAAAGGACCAAGGAGCATTTATTTTAAATATTTGTCATTTTGTAAGCCTTAAGGACTTAGCCAAGAGTTCAGTTTATCTTTCTTATCTTAAGATTGAAACGCTTCTTTCCGCTAACTCAAACTTGCCAGGCAGAAATGTTCTGCCACACTTTTCACTTTAGGACACTATATTTTATATTTTCTGTGAGCAGAATATCCTTTACAAAGATGTCTGGGAAATAAGCCAGTTGTAATGGTCTCAGGAGAATCTGCAGGATTGCAGAAACACAAAAACATATATTTAAGTACATGAATATCTCAAATTAGTACAGCAAATGGCAATTGACAGCTTTTGATGAAACTTGGCACTAATTTCAGATCAAACTATGTATGAGGCTTTAAATCAAAATGTATTTATCTCTTTGTTGACATTAATACAGATCTGAAACTGTAGCTTCTGAATTATGTCTACTTATATTCTATGTATTTTTTTTTTTCCAAATTTTAACACTGTTTGTGTGGTTTTGGCCTATCAGTCAACTGTATATCTTGTGAGCAGAGCAGTGTCATTGCTAGGAATGATAGAATCATTTTAAAGTCACCCTGTTTGTTAATTTTGATGGCAAAATGCTCAATTGCAGTTTATATGTGCTTGGTCATGGATGCCTGCTCCATTTTTGAGCAAGATGACCTCTGGCAAATATTGATAATTTTGATGGATTTTTTTTCCATGTGGAGTCAGCCCAAAGCATTCCAGATGTCACAGTTCTGACTTACCACAGTGCCAGATTTTGAACAAAAATTCCCAGGAACAGAGCTTATTGGTGGAATATGCAGATTCTCTCCTATTTATAGAACACTAGTGTAATCAAATATCAACATAAGTGCACCTTTAAATGGAAAATCATGGTGAAAAGGTCTTCTATTACCCACTGATATAGCTGTTCTGCATTTTGAAAGTCTGTATGAAGAACAAGTACCACAGGTTAATTAAGCATACTTTATCAGAGTAAGTTTAAACACTTGACTGCATATATTTTTAAAAAGTGAACCCTCCTCACCTCTACTTTGTAGTCAGATAGGGTGCTGGTGTGGAGTCTTTAAAAGGGAAGGAAAAAAATTCAGGAATAATTTCAAATGCTCCTGACCCAAATGTTAAATCAACAAACTATCAGAGAAATAACTAATCATGATTGTTAAAACTTGGAATTTTCACTTCTTTTTGACATTTAAGGATTTCAATACTGCCAAAATAAACTTTTTAATTGTATCACATTAGTTATCATTTTCATTACTCTTATGACATTGTTTTATGGCATGTCTGTAGCAATTACAATGTGTTTCATTCCTACTGATGTATTATAATAGGATATATTGATCAAATCAATTTTTAGGTATGCATTTTATTTTGTGATTATTTTTAAATTATTAAGGCCTGAGGCTACTTAATGAAGATTATAACATCTAGATCAAAGTATCCTTTGTCTGTGCTGTAATGAAAAGAAGCTAAGCCTCGAATGTACTAATTAGAAAAACAGCTGTTTTCTTGTTAATATCTTAGCTGGAAATATTTTTTTCTAGGAAGATGAAAACAATCTTACCTTTAGAAGCTGAAAAAAATACAGATGTTTATTAAAAAAAAGAAAAAGAGAAAAACATAAACCCAAAAATAAATAACAAAAAATAAAAGCAAACAAACACAAAATCCCACAATGTAAAAAAAAACAAACCACAGTTTTTTAAATATAAAAACCAAAATAATCAGTGACATCCAGATTCATTCCTCTATGTAAGGCATTTACCAGCTATATGACTTCAGAAACTACTTGCTTTTAGCCTTCTCCATCATCAATGGAGATACAGAGGTCCTTCCAAAAGGTAAGATTCCATTTCATTTATATGATAAAACCAATTATATTTTCCTCAAAGTCTATCAGGCTATATATTATTAAAGTTTTTGATATGATTTCTGTATTCTAACTGAAGGCACCTAAATAACCAAGATATATGGATGTACTTGTGCTGAAATAACTGTATCGCTACCTTAGAATGTCTGGTTTTCCATAACAAGAGTCCTTGACTAACAAAATCCTAAGTTAGGCTTTTAGAAGCCCAGACATCAATGGGATAATTATGAGAGCCCAGGTTTTAATTTTTTAGGTAGAAGTATTACACTGTTTCACCACAGCACAAACAGGTAACATGGTGACACTGAAAATAAGACATCCCAGTCAGTTCTTGCTATCAAGTGATGCTAATTATTCAAGTAAGAAATGTCAGAATTAATAGCATATACTCATAATAGCATATCTTATTACACAGTACTACTCCTGGGATGCAAAATGAAAAAGTAATTGATTCACTTTAAACTGAAGTTTATCATTTTGAAATACCATTTTTTTCTTAACAAAAATTATTCAAAATCATTTTTATATGTTCTTGTATCTATTGAGTCTAGCAGTGATAAACCACTTTATGAACAGAGTTAATCACTGTGTGTAGAGGAGAGCTGCAGCTAAGCCTTACAAATTGATGTGACTACTGGGGTAAATTTTATGTTTGTTCCCTGCAAGGTTGTCTTTCAATAGCACTTTTCATTCTATGTTGTAATTCCTACAGTTGTCCCTGTGAATCTTCCAGAATCCATGGAAAACACCCACATTGTCTTCTACACAGAGCAGATTTCCTCTCCTACTTAAAAATACATAAATAAATAAAATTTTCTTCTTTTTTTCCATTTCTGTTTAATTAGAGGGAAAGAGACAATGTCAGAGAAACACTAACTGTTTCTTGTTAGTTAACGCTGATACAGAGACATCTCCAAGAAAATTGTAGCCCAAGCAAAGACCTGTTCTGAGGAGAATATACAGGTCTCCTTCTGACAGCAGAAACTCAAACTATATGATGTCATTTGTGCATTAGTTCTGCTCTGTATGGCATGTGATTCCTGACCTCAAAGGAAAGATTGATCGTAGCTTCTTCCATCTGATATTTATGAAACGTTGCCTAGCATGTCTGGCAGAGTCAGTGATACATTTTCCTCTTTTTCTGTTTTATCTCTTGTTTCTATAGCATCTGAGTTTTGTGTGATTTCTCATAAAACATTCTCAAGTTTCACCCACACAGGCCATCTGGACTACAGTTAATATTTTAGGACCTATCCCCTTAACTTTGATGTACTTTCTTGTAACTGCTAAAACATGGTGATGTCTCTTCCTTCTGTCTTGAGAACCTCCCCCTCACAATCCTAGACATAGCAGAGGAACCAAGGGCTTGATACTGCCAGCAGCTGAAGTCTTTCAAATCTCTTGTGTATTCTTTCAATTCTGAGAAAATCTATGATAAGGAAATCTGTGAATTCTCATCAGAAGAATCTTACCATAATGAAAAAAAAAAGTAAAGCCCTAAAGTATAAAATATTATATTTAAAAATGTGTCATATTAGTGGATCCTGGAGCTGGTTTGCTGCATTAGATTATGAACTTAGAAATGGTACTGTGATGAACAGCACAGGTACTGTGCGATCCACCACACTGGATTCACTAATGACATTGTCAATACTATATCTTTATCCCTGTCTTCACCTGAAACTTATTTTCTTCTCAGGTTCATTGAATTTCATCTGAGTAAGTGTTTTATGAACCAGCAAGGTCCATTCTACACCTACGACTGGAACAAGTGAGGAATGGAAACTGCATTTTACTCTGATTTAACCCAAAAGTATCTCTTAAATAGCTCAGTCATTTTTGAAGTATTCATAGGGTCTGATGTTACTATTTGTCATCCTTATAATGTGAAAACAAGCTTGAAAGATAACAAAGGTCAGATAAATGTTTCTAAGAAACAAATTGACAGCTCTAACACTTCTGCTGACAAGTGCTTACTATAATAATAAGATGCTTATCTGTGATCCCATCCTCCTGAACTTCTAGGATTTTGTGATCACTGTAATGACTTCTCTCTTAAGGATGGACCCACACAAATGTTTCATGGTCTGTCTTGGAGCCTTAGCTAACTGAACTGTGATTTCTTGCTTCACAGACAGAGGCTAATCACAAGACTGGTATTTTATTCCTCTTCCCTGTCATCTGCATGACTCAACCCACAAGGAATGCTCAGTCACAAGACTATAGTTTGGACAGAGATGCATATGGAATTACATTAGGGTCTAGTGGGTTACTTACGACCAAATGAGACACACTGAGCCACAAGAAGGAGCTACTTGGGAGAATATATGTGTGACACAAGGCCTTTTGAAGCAGCATCTGGAGATCAGTGGAGATGCCTAAGGGTATCCCACAGATGCCAAGTATCTATGTTTAGGCAGAATCGAAGTCTGTCATGGAAGAGACACTAGGCTAGGGATCCCTAAAACCTGACTGAGAAAAGTTACTACAAGTTAGGGGATTCACCTCAATTTTATAAGAGGCATGTGAAACTAGACAAGGTGATAAAATCTCTGAGACCGATCTTTGTATGTCCCGAGAAGATAAAGTTCACTTCCTTTACTGCTTCCAAAAGTTATATTGCAGCTTCTTTTATATAGTTTAGTCTTTTGTCCATGTAAAATTTATTATAAATTATAGAAAATTCCTTGACATTTGCCACAGTTTATTTTTCCTCTTTTGTTGTTTGTTTTCAGTCTACTGCAGAAATCTGATCACCACAGCTCTGCTTGCCAAAATATCGCAGAAATAGGGTAGGGAGAGTAATGGGTGATCTTGCCAAAGAATTTCCATCCAATATGCTGCACAGTGTACAGAGCACTCTGCCTCCAGTAGACAGTGACACACTGGTTGGTTTTTGAACTACTGCATTGCATGCATGCCTAGTTTGTGTTAGGTTTAAATATATTTGCACTGTTAATCAGGAGCTACACAGTATAATGCATTTAGGTGTCTGCTTTGCCACTAAGGGATTAAAAATGTTTTAATTGGCTAGTTTGGGATAATGATCCTTAAATTCCTTGTCTCATCCTTCTTCCCAGCTTTGCCATAGTCATGCAGAACTTAAAACTGGAGGCTGAGTATAACTGGACAAAAGGATATATTACTTGTGATTATAAGAATATATCACAAAACAAACATAAAGTATTTTTTGAAAGGAAGTATAAGAGGATTTGAAAGTCTGTCACATGTATGGATATTTTGTCATGAAACAGAATCAACATATATTGCTGTCAGTTTTCCCCTTACATATGGAGAAATATCGTCCCCTCCACAAATCTTTAAGAAAATTCTTTGTTAAGTCAGTACATTTTGCACTGTCCTTTCAGAATGCTTATGATTAAATGAAGGACTGAAGGAACTCTACAAACCTTGTTTTTAATCTGATACAAGACAGGAACATTGACTTCTTAAGGAATATACATTTCACATTCCTTAAGAACCTCATTGTTTCTTTGGTGAGGTGTTTCAGGGAGATATTTTCACATTTTATAACGTGTCTTTGAGGCCAAGAACAAAATGACATAAACTTGTTAACAAGGATATAACAATCTGTTAGGATGGGAATTTTTGGTTTTGTAGAAAGTGAGCAGAATCAAGGTTTAAAAAGCTGAACTAATTTGTGCTAATACATGCTTGTGTTGTTTTCCATGTACATATTCAAGAACTATCTAAAACCAATTCTGTTTTAGAAAATTTTATCCTTAGAAAAGGCTCCCATCTTTGCAGTGGGCATAAAGACTAAGAGTAGTAGTGGGTTTTCTTCAATTTACTTGTACACATACATGTGATTTTTGCTGAAGACCACACTTGCATTTCAGTTTTCAGTGGCTGCCTGCATGCTATTTTTTCAGAAGAATTCTATGTACGCTCTTGCTTTTCTTTTCAAAACCCTGTAAAACCCTATATACCTGACCTACATATATTTATTCCTTCTCTGCTACCACTCCCTACAGTTGTCTACTTACTACTTTCTGCTCATGTCATAGACAAACGCTGAGTAGAGCATTTTTATATACTGAGATTTATTTCCCATACACAAAATAATTATAAAGATTATTTGTTAAATGTAATCTACTGTGCTACATTGCTTTCTGAAATGGTGTAATGACTGCTTCCTTAAGCAGTAAATTGTCAGATGGAATGCATAAAGCAGACATAGTATTTTGCTGGTGAACCCTTCCTTCACTAGCAGTTGAATTTCCTATTTAAAGCTCATGCTTTACAAATAAAAAATTATCTCTTTTAATCAAAATTACATCTTTTAATGGATGAAATATCCTAAATATTCCATCTAAAAGCATATTGCCTTTTTGATGCATTATTCTTGTAAGTTAATTATTTTCACAGTTGATCATAGGAAATCACTGTTGCAGTTTTTATTGTGTGAGACTAACCTTGCTCCAGATCAGATGCCTGTCAATGAGATGTCACTCACAGATGCCCCCGAACAATCTCCTACAGTTTAGATTTGTCTGTGGTCTTCAGGACTATCTGATGTGGGTTTTTGGATTCTTTTTTTTATTCCTTCTTTTCCATTAAGTAGACTACTAAAATTTAACTATAGGCAAGACTGTTTTTTTAAATTTTATCATTAAAACTCAAATCACCTTCTTTACGAGATATTCTTCTGTTGTGGCAATACAAGCATTATTTTAAATAAGATCATTATGTTTAATACATATGTATTATTAGCACACAGAAGTATTAAGGTATTTTTTTCACAAGAAGGTTTAATATAATTAAGGTTATGTCTTTGTTAAGATTTGTTAACCTATAAAGAATATGCTTTTGATATAGGTATATAGGTGTGCATATTCAGAATTCAGTATACATTAAGTTTCTCCATTTAAATAAAAATAGGTGCTCAGATGCATTGGTAATTTAATCTGAACCTGTCTCCTACCTTAGAGAAAAGGCTCAGGAATGGTAAAATGAGTTTATTTTTACAGTACCCTGAGATAAGCCCCTGGCTATTCTTACACACTTTCAATCGTGCTAATACTGCAGTTGCTTTTATTTGAAGAGTAAAAGGGAAGCAGAGACGTAGTCATTTTTCAAGTTTACAATTCCATGCCAGTTACAAATCTTTCTTAGTTTTACTTCTACTAACCTTCATATAAGTGAACGCCTCTAACCATTTAAAAAGAGCAAAAAGAAATCATATACAATTGGGTTACTTGCTCAAGGCTTGTAGCTAGAGTTATTTTAAGTGTATTTATTTTTCACCCAGCACATGAGGGATAAAAACACATTGTTTTGCATTGTTACACCTTACAAGATGTTCAATCCTCTTCATTTCCTCTTTCTATCCATATTGTTTCAAGGACCTGGCTTTTGATTTTCACAGGGGGCAGAATGAGAATGGGTCTTACCAGCTCTAAATGCTACTCCAGACAAAAATCCCTCATGATCACCTTTCTGTTCAAGGACTTTGAGTGTTCTGAGCACAGAAATTCTTGCTGCCATCTCTTCTGCCACCTCCATTGCTTTTCCTCAGCATACATTCAGATGCAGCAAAGAAAGCTTCCATTATTATAGATGCCTAAGGCTGAGCTTTTAAACATGGGTCACCTGCATGACCCAGGGTGAAATGTATTTCATCTGGGTTACAAGACTTGCTTCTAACACCTTCATTTACTATAAGGATTACCTAATTATAAGAACAGTCTCACTTCCTTCACTAGTGTTGCTTATGGAATTACGAGCAATTCAGTAGAAGGAAAGAGGGTAAGATCTGACCCAGCATGTTCCAAGACCTTGTAAGTTCAAGAAAGGTAATGTGAGACAAACAGGATTATAACAGAACATGAAATTAATAATCAAGAGGATAGGTCTGGCAGATGGTCAGGGGAAGTTGAGAAGTTAGGTCTAGGAGTGTTATTTAAGGGATAAGGCACTTTTTGGTTTTAGTTCTGGGCAGATTATTGATATTGAAATGTTACTGAGAAAAAAAAATCTCATTTGCAAAGAGTCTCATAGTTGGAATAAATATATCTTTCTGTGTCTGACTTGAATAGTAGAAGTAAAAAAAAAAAAAACCAAACAGTGGTTGTTAAGGAAAAGACATGTTCTCCTAGAAGGTATCTAATAACTGGATTCTGCTATCTCTAACTCATGAATGCCACTTTGTTGGAGTGCAACATAGGAAAGTATACTTGTGTATACACTACCTGATACATTAGGCTGCTTTTTATAAACATTCACCCACAAGCACAGACACTAATGTGACCAGTCTTAGTATTCCTTGCTCTGCAGCTATTATAGTTAGAATTCTGAAAATGTCCTTCCCTTAGCTAGCTCAATGAAACAGAATACAACACTACTAAGTATAGTAGCTTCCATGCTTCTTTTTCTTGTTCCCAATAGCCGTAGACATTTTAAAGTTAGATTAACTTGTCTTCTTCTGAAGACTAAATGGTTCAGTTTGTATGTATGAATGGAGAAAGGGAGAAGAAGGGAGGAAAACACAATAAATTTTCAGGAGGGACTATGGGAGTTCTCATAAATGTAACAGGTCATTGCTACTGGTTGGATCATCACTAGAAATTTTCATTCTTATTCTTGTAAAGCATGAGGTAATTCAGAAGGCAGTGTAAGGTTTTCCATGGGCATTTCAATGCTATTATATCTTTCCTTCTGCATTATACATGCTTAGTTATTCAGGGACTTAGAACAAACAGCGGCAGAAGCAGAGGAGGAAGACATGATGTTTACCTGACTCTCAGTCAGCTGGTAAAATGTGTGGAACTGTTTCCATTATGAATAGATTTTTAAGACAGAGACTGTCTCAGACTACATCCATCTCTGTGAATTATCTTTGTGCAAAGAAAACCCAAACCCAAACCAAAAGCCATATATACTGATGGGTGCTATGCAGAATCCTAAGGCTCATAGAGGCTTTTTTTAAGACTGTAGCTGAAAGTGTAAAAAAAAACAGTTTAGACAAGTAGTTCAGCTGTTAGACAAAACTCAAACCTCTTGAATATGACCAATTACTTTGTAGGCATCCAGAAAATTTCCAGAAATCAGTGCTGGAAACATGATAGAGTTGTCACAGAGTGCCAGTGTAACTTCAACAGGAGTCATGTAAAAGCACTTGTCTACTGTAGCAAAAATAATGACTTTGATACACTCTTTCATTTTTATTCTAAAGATACTGAGTGGAAACCAGGTGAAAATGAGTTTTCCTCTTGAGCATAATTCTGGAGAGAAATTTTGACTTCACTCAAGTCAGCGATGAACAGACTTGTGCAATGGTACCTAGAACTGACATGAATCCTATGTAGAGATGGACAGAAAAGGAAATCTTCTACTATGTGATTGGTAGTCAGGTTCTATTCAATTTGACACTGCTGCAAATTTCCTAAGTGAAGAGAACAAAGAAGCAAAACAATGCCAAAACACTTTTCCCAAGTTTTAAAGCAGTGTTGTGTATACAGTTACTTAGTTTGCAGGTTTTGTTTCAATCTATTGACTTAATTAATATTCTAGAAATTGCCGTCAAACAGTCATCAAAAGCAACATTTTCCTTTAAACTTGCCTATCAGGGATGTGGTGCTTTTCATGGTTTTCATTCAAGTTTTCAACTCCTGGAGACATAAGAAGGGTGGTCAGTAGAATGGCACCTTGGACTTGAGAGGGCAGATTTGGCCTGTTTAGGAGACTGTTTGAAAGATTCCCTTGGGAGAGAGTCCTGAAGGGCAAACGAGCCCAGGAAGACTGTACATTCTTCAAAAAGGAAATCTTAAAGGCTCAGGAGCAGGCCATGCCCACATGCCAAAAGATGAGCTGTCAGGGAAGAAGACAGGCCTGGCTGTATAGAGACCTTTGGTTGCAAATCAGGAAAAAAAATGAGAGTCTAGGACCATTGGAAGGATGGGCAGGGAATTCGGGAGAGCTACAAGGGTTTTTTGAGGTTATGCAAGGAAGGGCAAAAGCCCAATTAAAACTTCATCTGGCTATTGCCATAAAAGACAATTAAAAATGTTTCTATAAATGTGTTAGAAACAAAATGCCACATATGAAGTTAAAGCATGAGTCTCTTAGCATACAGGATCTTTAAATGTCTACTTAAAAAAAACCCTAAACAAACAACAAGAAACACCCCAGCACATTTTGAATACTAAGAAGTTTTAATATTCAATTCTACAAATAAGCTCAGGGAATGAAGAGTTCCTCTCTCCCAAATCTGGTGCTCAGCAGAGTGACAAGTCCTCCACTCAGGTCCCAACCTGCCACTTCTTTGGCCCTTTGCATCACTGCAGTGTCTGACTGTTTACACAGTGGTACTGGAGGGGAAGGATGCAGATCATCTTGAGTGCCATCATGTGGCATGAACAGAACAACCAGGTGATCCGGCCCAGTCAGCACGGGTTTATGAAAGGCAGGTCCAATTTGACTAACCTGATCTATGACAAGGTGACTTGCTTAGTGGATGAGGGAAAGGCTGTGGATGTTGTCTACCTAGGCTATAGTAAAGCCATTGAAATCAATTCCCACAGCATTCTCCTGAACAAACAGTGTCCTCAGGGAATTAACTCCAGTTGTCAGCCAGCCACTCACAAACGGTATTCATCAGGGCTCAGTATTGTGGCCAGTTCTGTTTAATATCTTCATCAGTGCTCTGGATGAGAGGATCAAGGGCACCTTCAGTAACTTTGCAGATGACACCAAGTTGGGCAGAAGTGTTGCTCTGCTTGAGTGTAAAGAGGCTTTACAGAGGGATCTGGACAGGATGGATCAATGAGCCCAGGACAACTGTAGGAGTTCAAAAAGGCCAAGTGCTAGTTCCTGCACTTGGGCCACAACAACCCCTTGCAGTGCTACAGACCTGGGAAAGAGTGGTGGAAAAGGCCATGGGAGTTTTTGTTGACAGTATCTGAATGTGAGACAGCAGTGTGCCCAGGTGGCCAAGATGGTCAACAGCATCCTGGCTTGTATTAGAAATAGTGTGGCCATCAGGAGAAGGGAAGTGATTTTCCCCCTGTACTTAGAATCATAAAATCATTTTGTGTGGAAAAGACCTTTAAAAGATCATGAAGTCCAAAACTAAAGACAGTACTCAAGGTGTGGCCTCAACAGTGCTGAGTACAGGGTCACAATCACTTCAGTTGTCCTGCTGGCCACACTATTTCTAATGGCACTAGTGAGTCTGCACCTCAAATACTGTGTTCAGTTTTGAGCCCCTCACTACAAGAAGGGCACCAAATGTGTCTGAAGGACAGTAAAGCTAGTGAGGCATCTAGTGAACAAGAGTCATGAGAAGCTGCTGAGGGAACTAAACAATTAGCCTGGAGAAAAGGAGGCTCAGGGGAGACCTTCTTACTCTCTACAGCTACTTGAAAGGAGGTTTTAGCAAGGTGGGGTCTAATCTCTTTTCACAGCTAACAAAGGGTAGGAGGAGAGGAAATGGCGTCAAGTTGTGCCAGATTTAGATGGGAGACTTGGAAATACTTCTTCACCAAAAGGGTTGTAAAGCAATGGAACAGGCTTCCCCAGGAAGTGGTGGAGTCACTGTCCCTGGAGGTATTTGAAATGCATGTGGATTTGAAAGGCTTAGTGAGATGGTGTAATGATGAACTTGTCAGTGTTACAGTTGGACTTGATCTTAAGGGTCCTTTCCAACTTAAGTGATTCTATGATCCTATGATTCTATTTTGTGTTTTCAACTATTAGTATAAATAATAAAGAAGTTGGGTTTATGGTCATTTTGGAAGTTCTTCTTTTCTCTTTCTTCATTTGTGTGGTTTTCTGGGGACTAATCAATTTATGTTTAATGAGGAATGACGTGGAAGGGAACAAGTTGTAGGAGAGTAGGTACATTCTTTTCGTCTTCTGTGGACTCTTCATGGTCTCTCATTCCTCTCTCTCCTTTTTGTCTGTTGTTCCTATAATCTATCTATTTTCTTTTTCATGACTTCATGAATAAATGATGTTTAAACTTCCATGTCTAACCAGAGCCTTTTTTCCCCTTCCCATTCCATTTTCTCATGTCATTGTCCTAAGTTGTAAATTCACCTTCTGTTCTCTAATCTGTTCCTTTTCCTGTCATTGGTTTATTTCAAGCCTACTCTCTGACCTGCCTCAGCATCTTAAAATGCTTAATTGTCTCTCTTCTTTCCATCTTTTAAAGTGTTGATGCCATATTCACACAGCAGGGATGCGCCAAGTGGAGACAGGCATAGCAAGTCAGGAAAGAAGCTTTTCTTTCCATGAAATGGCAAAACTGCAAGTCTCTGCAAATGAATGTGGTTGTACTTGAATTCTTTCTCCATCCTGAGACCAATATGGTAGAGAAGCACACTTTGAAAACACCAAACAGACAGTCCATCAGCAGTTTATGCTGTTACTTTTAGCTTTGGGACATTGCAGTGCAATTCAGGAAAGATGGAGATAGGTCAGCCTAATTCTTAACACAATAGTAGTTTACTTTCAGACTTAATAAACCATAAATCTTTTGCTTTGTTCTCACTACCTAAAACATATCACTGCCTTAAAAGCTGTGTTTCATAATGGTAAGAACAATAGAGGGCATAGCGGAAATCCCAAGAAAGAGTATAAAGCGGAAACAGAACAATTAATAGATGTAAAACTTAAAAATAATTTCTCTTGCTGAATGTATATTTAAAAAGGGGAATATACAACAATAATCAACCAGGTTTTTTGCCTTCAGCCTGTCTGAGGCCATGTGGTTTGGAGATCTGATCACTAGTCCGAAAAGAAAAGGCTGTTTGCAAGATTTCTGGGGTGTTTTTTCCTGGAAAAGGTGAGAGGACAAAAGCAGAAATCTATGATATACACTTTATGCCTTGTAAGGAAAATATTCATCTATATATCATCTCTCTCTCTCTCTCTCTCTATCTCTCTATCTATCCTTCTACATACATATACAGAGAGATCCATATGTTTCAAGCTGTCTTAACTAAACTAAACTGTTTTGGAGGCAGGTATTTCTTTAATTTACTGCTTTGAAGGTTAGGTTAAAAACTCTAAATTGAAGACACAGCTTGAACCAATTGAATTGGATTTTCTTACTTGTTTTGCTCTTTCACATTCACCATTCAGTATTTTCTGGAGTTATGCATGGTATTTCCATCAGTAATAACAGTTCTGACTGTTTGGATACAGAACAATGACAAAGCAGAAGATAGTGTTTGAACATGCAAACAGCATTTTGTAACAATCATGATTGCTTAATGCACCTCAAAACATTTTGTCTTGTACAATATCTGTGTAATTTTGAAACTATTTCTAAACTGATATTTTGGGTAAGCATGAGTAGCTGCCTTCTTGTTGTATATATCAGTCATTACTTTCTCATTTGTGTTTGTGCTGTCTTCTGGTGCTCTTTTTTTTCTTTAATAGTGTGACCTTTGGTTCTGTGGCCCTTTCAAACCACTGCGTCTATTCCAATTTCTTTTAAACAGGTTCATCAGGCAGTCCTTTGACCATTTTCATTCTTTGGTTTTCTTTTTCCTGTGTAATTAAAACAATCTTCTGATTAAATTGACTATTAATAAACATTATTTACATTAAATTACACTTGTAATAGCATCGCTAGAGGGCAGTATTGATTAAATCAGGCGTGATCTAGGGCTTATTGGAAAATTGAAGTCAGAAAAGCCTTCGGTATAAACACCCTTGCATTTTTAATAAATGGTCATGGCTTTCATGTCAATTTTTTATCATATTCTATACATAAAAAGTAATTGTCATCTTAATTGCCACTAAATATTACATATTGTTATGTCTAATGTGCATCAGTTATTGTTATATGTAATGTTAGTACAGGTAAAAGAACACTCTGTGATATTATTTTTATGAAAAAGAATATGCATCGAGCTTAGTAGAAAGTGGATATCATTGAAATTATTGCAAATTGTCATTTTTACCATGACTTTATTGGAAATAATTATTAAAGTGGTATTTTTTTATTATTAAAAATATAGGTTTGTTCCTATGTTGTTTCTCAGGGAATATGTTTGCTGTGAAAAATAAGTTTCTTCTAATCATTAACTGATGATGAAAAATCTCAGTACAGTATATTTTAAAATAATGGACAGCAAAGATAACCAGGATTGTAAATAAAGACACTAACTCATTTGTTCTTATTGATTTACAGGTCTCCTGACAAATGCAGCAACACAGAATCCTCGTAGGAGTGGTTTAGGCTCTGTGTGAGCTACTTAACTTAGTCAAGTTTCACTGCTGTTGATCATCATCCGTTATATGTCATCAACTCAACTGTCTGTTTCTCTGTATCTCATGAATGACAGCATAATTCCTCTACATTATGAGCTAAAGTTTGTTCTACCATACTAAGGATCACTGGACTAAGGAATATAGAAAAAGAGATATGCTTGGGCATTAGCAATACAAAAAAGTTCATGGTTAACGTTTCATCTGCGTTATACACCACTGCTGGACTTGCTGTTACCTACATGTTTTAATCCGAAGAGTCTGCTACAATGAAGAGTATCATCCCAATCAGCCTTAGAGAAGACTGTTTTGCCTATGGGAGGACACTGAGGTGCAAAAGAGAAACTCTTCTTGTGCCCTAAACTGTCTGAATTGCTTTTATTTTCTTATACTTTCAGTATATACAATAGACCAAAGAGCAAAATCTATTTTAAAGTGAACACAACCTTACTGTTAACAGAGTTATGTCATTAAATTGTAGGAGGTCTCCACAAAGACATGATTCCAGCTTTCACAAAGCTGAGATGTTGTTGTCCAGCAGAAGTCTTTATGGAAAGCTGCAGTAAAAAATAACTCAGACACCTGCTCTTGAAATGCCACATTCGAGAGAATATAATGGAGCACTGAGAGAAAATGACCTATGTTTGAAAAACTTGGACAAAAAGAACGTAAACTGTCTACACGGCACCTTTATTCCTCTGTACTTAGATTGACTTTCTCGTACTAAAATCATTTTCAGTTTTAACCAGTTAAACATGCCTCTTCTACAGTTCCATTTTTGATAGTTAAAGTTGGATAATACAGTATTTGCAAAGAGCATGTTTGGTCATCTGTGGCCTATGTCTCATCTGATACACCATTTAGCACCAGAAAGCAAATTAAAGAGAAAACAAAAGTAACACTTGTTTGAAAGAGATCATTAAATGTATTTTGAAAAGCCTAAAGTTATATATTTAACAGTTTTTATATGTTGTATATTTGTAGAAAATCCTATTTAACAATTAACGTGATAACTCTGACAGTCATGACAAGTTGTTCAGAGTTAAGTTGTGTTTTATTACTTCAGTTGTCTCTGAAGTGACTGGTGTCGTTTGCTTTCTTCCATTGGGACATTCTGGATGTAAAGCATGACCAGAGAGGACTGTGTAGAAAAAGCAAAGAATAATGTTGTTTATATTACATAAATACATTCAACCATTGCACTGTTGGAAGGCATTTTTTATTTTTATTTTATTTTTATTTTTTGTCTTTATGTACTTATAGAGTGTAAAATATTTTACTCATTGCTCTTCATAGCAAAGTTTGTTTTTCTTTCTTTTTTTTTTTTTTTTTTTCCCTCTCTATGTCTCTCTCTTTCTTTCCCCCTACTTTATGTGAGGGGTCAATTTGAAGTTTGTTCCTTGATCCCATTTTCAGTGTTTTACCTCATTGTTAGAAAGCCCATTTTTTTGGCATTATTGGTTAGTGAAAATTTAGCAAAGACAGCATAGACGAGGGAGAAATTATGATAAAATAAAGAAACAAATAAAACCTTGTTCCCTTTTACTGTACCTTTCAGTATGTAAGTTTGGTACATATTGATATGATGCAATCAACAAGGCAGCTTAATTTCTTCCTGGCAAATGTATTACGGTTTCAAGTATACTACCTAATACTCCAATTAACTTTTAGTATTATGCTAGTTCTATTCTACTAAAGAAAAATATATAGAGATTGTTCAAGCGACCATAGATGAAAGGTACAAAAATCAAAAGTTGATTAAAGATTTTTGTTTTAAAGGCCTGCTCTAATCTGAGGCTTATTTAATGCAGATATTGCAGGAAACTTGAATTATAGATCATTTTGTCTTCAAGTAAAAGAAATATATACAAAATTCTTATTTAATCTTAGGATTTTGACCAGTGTCAAAGTAGCAATTAAAGCCCAGCCACTTGAAAAGTGTTATGGACTGACTGCACTATAAATGACCAATGTCAGGTTTAAAATGTCATGCAATAAGTGATGGTACATACATTTACTGTACGTGTAGACCTCAAGAGCCAGATCCCTCATTCTACCAACTCTCTGTTTTGATTTATTTTAAAGGGATTGTAGTAGCCTTATTTAGTAAACAGAACAATTAAAGATGTTACATCATTTTTGTTGCTTTATAGTATTCAGTTTTGTGTTGGTTCAGCTAAATTATGAAAAATAAAGAAAATCCTTTTATAAGTGAGACTTTTGTTCTCTGAGCATGACATGACCAAAGGAATTTCACCATAGGATAACAAGGTGGGGCACAGAGGGGAAGACTTAGCAATGGAATGAGAAATTAAGGACATGGGTCATGTTTTGAAATTGAAGTTTTACCCCTCCTTTTTCAGGCCTTGTGTACCTTCATTCTGGTATGCTCAGTTATAGATCAGATTAAGGTACTTTATTTTCTGGAAACCAGATCCCAATAAAGAATTTAAGAATGGACATCTGAATTCTTTACCTCTGAAATTATACCTTCCAATCAGATCTGAATATGCAAACTTATGGGTTTTTTTTCTGAGTACTTTAAATGCTCATCAAAAGGTAGATAGATGTACATTGTTTATAAGGTCTACTCTGGACAAGAAGTATCAAAGACAAAAGATTCTGATTATTCATCAGAGGTGAATTCTAGTTGCCGAGTCTCCTGTGTACAAGACACCTCAAGGCACTTAAAACATGTTTTGTACTTTTTCCTTCTCCCCAAAATGTACAGTTTTAAACAAACAAAATATACTGGCTGCCTTTGTCACTGTGAATTACTACTCTAAGAGCAGTGGTGAAATGTTTCTCTCTCAGGAGCAATGTGTTTTCAGAATATTGTGAACTTCTAATTTTACAAAACTAAGTTACATAAAAGAATTGTTTGTTTCTGAATATACTTTATGTGCCTCCTTCAAAGCAAAATTTGAAACACAGAGGGGAATGTCTTATGTGAATGCTATTAAATATCCTTCATTTCTCAGCTTGCAAATGTAAATTTTTGAAAACACTTGAAAGGGAACAGAATACAGAAAAACACATAATAGACTAATAAAAACAACCTCTAGAAAAGCAGTAAACTTTTAAATATTTTTGAAAAAAAGCTCCTCCGTAGCAACAAGGACAGATTTAACTGCTGCTTTAAACATCTGGGATATCAAGAGAATCAAATATTAACACACTATAGCTTCAATATGACAGATCATTCACCAATTTAATAATTATGATTTTAAGTTGTTTTTTTTTTTCTTTTCAGAATTCATTTCTTCTCTGCAGCAGCTCAGGTTTTATGCATGTGGCATCCTCAATCATTCACTTGTTTATGGAATCTGTACCCACATGCTGTTGCATAAATCTTTAATCCAGGCACTTACTATCTAATATAGCCTATTCATCACAATCGTGACTACTCATTAGAGTTTCCAGAAGAAAATAAAATGTTCAACACTGTGTCTGAAGAGCCTACATGGCTATGAGAAACAGCTTAACTAGAAAGTGGTAAATTGAGTGGTTGACAGGAAAATCACAGCATTGACTGCCTGGGCCACTGAACTAGTAGGAATTAAAAAGCACAAGCCAATGCTGGATGTAGACACAACAAGAAAAATAAACATAGAAAACTAGAATCAGAATATTTGTTCAAGGGGAAAAAAACAGAACCCATTTTCATGACATAAATGTACATAGATGCAGAAGGCATTTGCTTTTAAACATCTGTGTATGACTTATATTAATAACATATATATATGAGTAACAAAGACCAGAAATAGGTTGACTAGCGGTGTTGCATACGTCTACATAAATAGTCACTCCTCCCATTAAGGGACAGGGTAAGAGATAACAGAAAAATGGAAGCTGTTGGCACATAACCTTCTAAAATTTAAAACAGTTTCAGATGGAAGATTGGATCAGTAAGATGTAGAATGGCCTTTTCTATGATGTTTGGAATGGACCTAGTAGGGACTGGCTTAGAACTACCATGAAATCGTGTTTAACAGCCCTGGTTTGTGATTGCCAGAGCAACATTTAGCAGAGCAGGCTTAATCAGAGGAGAATTCCATTAACGATGAGAACCTTGGAAGTTAAATAGACTAACTTCTTTCCAGGGAGCACAGGAAGCAGGTTACTATCTTTAAGGCTTGTAAGAGCTACTCTCAGTCTGTATAAATTGTATTAGCCTTCAAACCAGCTTGTTTTTCAAGCACCTTCAAGATGGGCTAAGGGTAAAAGTTATTTCCAGGTGCTTTTATTCCTTCTTCTCTAAACATGCAGGAAACACTTCACAGATAGCCCAATAATGGCTGGACTTGGGTGATGTTTCTCTGGGGAGAATTATTACTAAAAATGAAAGTGATTTGCCACCTTTGTAGTGAAAATCATAAAGGCATGAAGAAGGTGCATGTACTTAATGCATATCAAAGAAGTAACTTGTGGTTTGTTTTTTTCTTCTTTCAGGTATATATTTATAAGTGATGATTTTTTATTTGTCTCACTCTCTTCAAAGAGAATTTATGTCTATGGAACATGGGAACTGTCCAAACTAGTTCAGACGAGTGCTTCCTCTCCGATGATGCTATGTCTTAACTGGAATTTTGTTTTTAATTACTGGGCTCTCAAGGTGCCAAAATATATCATAGACCTCCTTGAAGTGAAGTTTCTTCTGATCTTCCAGTTACTGTTGGGTGTTTGTTTCACACCCTAGAAGAATGCAGTCTTTTTATATTTTTTTGCCTTATGCAATTACAGAAGTTACAACTAAGTAATTATTTCATTGAATCTTTTTTTCTAATTTTATATTCTGACGTCACAGAATTGATGTTACACTGAAGTAATGAATCTCAGACTGGGCTTAGGCAAATAAGGATGGACAGAAAACACAGCATTCTACATCTGATTTCAAGTTGAGTCTGGAATAAAGAAAGGAAGCGAAGAAGAAAACTGAAAAGAAAACAAGACATGAGAAAAATAAAGATTTTTCATTTCAGAGTACTTAGTATTTAATATATGCTTTTTAGTATTTAATAAGTGCTAGGGGAACCAAAAAGAGTAAAATTCTAAACAATAAGAAAACAAATATTATTTTAACTGCAGTGATGAGAATTTTACTGATAATATGGTTGTCTTCTTTTGAGATATAAACCCCATTAGAATTTGAGACCCATGGGTAATATGTAAAGGTAATTCTGTCACCAATTAAAAGTAAACTAAAAAATTGAAGTGTAAGTAGATGACAATAAGCCAGAACAGTGACTAATAATGAGTCATTCTCTGGATCAACACAAATTCCTGTACTGATTTTGATTATGAATGAAATACAAACACTGAGACTGTATGATTTGTTAGTATCACTAAATTATGCAGATTAGTGTAGATATAGGAGGCATATGAAGATCTGCAGAGACAAAATAGACCACAAAACTGGTTTGCCTAGGGAAGTGTTGGAGGCCCCATCCCTGGAGACATTCAAGGTCAGGACTGATGAGGCTCTGAGCAATCTGATCTAGTTGAGGATGTCCCTGTTTGCTGCAGGGGGGTTGGATTAGATGACATTTGGAGGTCCCTTCCAAGCTGGGGGATTCTATGATTCTATGAAAATATTACAGAAAATGGAAAACTGAAATCAGGAGTTTCAATTTATCATTTCTCATTCCAGCAAAGCCATTGTGACTTGGGTGGAAAAGGGAAAGATTTCTTTCATTCTGCTCTTAAGAATGATATTGTCTTAATAATGATATGTTGGTTTCAAGGTGCTCAGTGCGTAGGCCAAGTCACTGATTTCATATGATAGCTTATTTAAGTGTGCCTTTTCAGAGCTCAAGCAAGCCCTTAGAGGACCACTAGGATACAGATCTATAATCACAAGGCACAAGGTGCTAGTGGCACTGACGTCCTCCACATCTGTCTTGGACAGACCATGACCACAATTTTCTAGGTTTGATGTTGCCAATATTAGGCTAATGAAAGTGATGTTAAATTACTCCACTCTGCTGTATTGATCCAAAATGACCTGTGCAAATGAACAAAGTTGATTAGCTGTAGTCAAAAAAACAACTTTTCTAAAAATATTAACTAAAATGCAAAGAACAGCTGAAGTAAAAATAAAAACAAACAGAACAAACAAACCATAAAGGCTGTTAATGTAAAAAATGCTATCATGGCAAAAAAATATAATAAAGGTAAATAAAGAAAAGTTCTGTAAAGAACTTTCAGAATAATGGCGAAAAAGTTTAGTAGTGGAAACTTCAAAGTTGTCTGTGTTATGAGTATAGGGTCTGATATAACCAAAGGAACAATTTAAGCATGTGCAGAGAGTAATTTTCATAAGTTAAGGACCCTGAGCACTATCTGAAAACATTGGTTTAAATCACCATAACCCACTGTCTGTCTTCCTTCCCTGCATAGGAAGAAGCCTACATATATTGTTATATACCACATCTAAAGCAGAGACTAAGACAAGAAAAAACTGACATTAGCTGTCATCCGAAATTACTTACTGAGTTGTGAAGATGCTAACAGAAGGTTGACAATAGCATCCTGAGCCAGTTGTTAATGTACAAAAACACTGCACAAAAAAGGAGCTCACAGAGCCCCAGTGCTAGTAAAGGAGGGCCTTCCCATCACAATGACAAATGCAAATGCAAGGTTAATGTATTTACTATTGTATGTAAAGTAATATATGCAGAACATATCCACATGGATAGATGAAAACAAATGTGGGCTCATTCGGTCCACACTCTCCAATCACTTCTACACAAATGTATATAAGTAGCTTCCAGAGCAGAAATTCAACATACAACTACAACTTGTTAGACTAATACATGTTAGACTAATTGATATGCTATTTGCAAGCAATAAAAAAGTATAGTGAGGCTTAAAGAAAATTATGTTTAATTTGTCACAAGTTACAGTTCTTCCTCAGTGAAGCCACATAACACTTGGTTTTCACCACAGTCATATTTGTTTCTTCCCAGAATTTTGAAAAAAGTAGCATGACAGAGATAATGTAACTTCCGGGCTGTGCAAAGCAAATCAAATAAGGGTGGGCTCTTGAAGGGCAGGAATTCTAGCTGAGTAACTAACAGTCACCTCACTGTGTACTGGAAACAAACACCCACAAAAATAAGAAAAATCAGAAATATTTATAATGCCACCCAAGATCCTTGTTATCTCATTCTTACTCAAAACTGTTACAATCATAGAAAAATCTGCAATATAATATACTCAATAGCATTTAGAATTCCATGCAGTCATGTGCTTGTTTTCATTTTGATAATTTTTAGAAGCTGATAGGACATGTCAGGCTCCTCTTCTTTAAAAAAAACCCCACAAAACACGGTTCCCTTTACTCTACTAGGAAAGAGGAATGCAGAGAACACAGACAGCATGCTACTATGTTCCAGGTACTTCTCATTACATGGAGACTCTGGAGACAGGAGGACAAATGTGGGAAGAGTAGAAAGCTTTTCCTCAGAACTACTGAACTTTGTGGCAGGTAAGAAAATTTATTTAAGGCCTGAAGACAGAAGTTTTGCAGATGGATTAATCAACTAACTGTCCAACCAGTCATGAGAAGCCTGAAATGACAGGGAATATTTACTGCATTTAAGGTCATTATTCCCACTTTAGAAATTATGTGTTATCTTTTTTGTCTGATTTGTAGACAGAAAACAGTAAGCTAAGGTGAATGCAGTAGTGTCTAGTAGCTTGTCAGGTAGTGGAAAAGCAAGTGAAGGAACACATATGAGAGGCTGCTGGAATTCTGAAAGGAAGGATTTTTTATAATTATTTTTAAAATAATATTTTTTAAATGTGACAAACATAGTGTTGCCTCAGTTTAATTTATCCTCAGTATAATACTGTGATTGTTGTTCACAATGGTAAATGTCTCCATCACTTCCTCAGGAAAAGCTCCTATACAGACACTTAATTACAGGAGTATAACTGAGTTCTCCCCATCAATTCCGCTTTCTGAAGGTAGGGGTGGGATCTTTGGAGATACCAGGTGCAAATGGGAAATACCTGTTGCCAATATATTAGCAAGGCAATCAGATCTTTGGAAATTCATTGGTACAGAAGTGATGCCAAATCTTATTTGTTATTTAGTCCTTAGATAATATCACATTGTTCAAAGCCTTCAAGGATCTGAAATACAACATGCAATTAATTTCTTTAGGCTGTAAAGATGTTCCAGTGTTTATAGGAATTACAAATAACTGTAACCATACCTTTAAGTTTCTGGCACAACAGAACCAAAAGATGAATGTCTGTTCCCTGTTCTTCTAATGCAACACCCATCAGCATCTGCTATTTTGGACATACTGACTAGTGATGCTTGAGTGTGACTGAGTGTTGCCTTTCAACTGTGATGATGTGAAATTTCCTTTGGATTATATTGTCCTATACACCTCTGCCTTGGAAACAAGTTGCTTTACAATGAAAAGTTACTTCTGATGCACAGTTTTAGTTTCCTTATGAATGCCCAGAATTGCAGTAAGCCATGCAGAAATACAGATGAGTTAAATTGCTTCTTAGTGTGAACAGCTACATGTGCTTTGGTGAAAAAGCAAATTTTTTATTGAGCTAAGCCACTAGTAAAGAAACTCTTAATAACAGGTTCTAGCAGAGGTGGAATCAAAGTAGCCAAGGACAGTTTGAGTTGATCATTACAAACATCAATGTATTGTTTTCTTTTGGAAGGTGTTTGCTAGTAATTTGACTTCTTGGTAGTTCTCTTCCAAAATATTCACTTTACTGCTGAGTAGATCTTATCAGTGTTTATGAGATGACTGAACAATTTCAGGTTTCATTAGCATAGTGGCTGTATATTAAAAGGAAGAGAGAAAGGTTGCTTGCTTCCTTTTTCCTGAGTGTTTCACTCTGTTTGAAATGTTATCATGGGAGAAAAGAGCAAGTTTGGGAATATAAAATGCAGTGAAGAGTCACAGAAGGATCCACAAAGAATGTGGATCTTTAGGGACACAGTAAGTTCTTGAGGAGAACAAATGGCTACACCTTGTACGTGTTGAGAAGGAGACTCTTCTAGGAACCTAAATGGGTTGTTGTAGAGCTTCTTCCAACCTATGAACACATGTAAACTTTCTAAACCAAAAGAAACAGAAACTCAGAGGGGAAAAGTTTTTCTGAAAACTTTCTTATTTTAATTGTACCCATCAGGTTAGAGTTTCCTCTGCTTCAGAAATACCTTGTTCTTCATGGAATAACAAAATCTAAAACTATGAGCTGAAAGCCCTAGTAGATCTTACTTTGCTTACTTGAAGAAATATGTGTAAGTGGCTCCCTGACAAGGCCAGTATGTATTATTTTGATGCTGACTGTAATCTCGTTAGGCAGTTTAAGGCACTCAGCAAGCTTCCTGTCATCTCCTTTTTTCCCACTTAGGAGACAGAGTAACAGGTCAGGCAATGGGTCAGGAGTGGTTGCAGTCTGTAGTGCTGTGCAGACACACCCACTGTAATGACTACAAGGAGTTCTAGAGAAGTTATTTCAAGGATGTTTAGCCTGATTTGGCTACTGGTGTGGTTTTAGTAGTGGGAAGTGCAGTGCAAACTAAAAGCCCAGATCATGATAATGTTTCTCACTGTGGAATTCTAGGCCTGATGGCTAGCAGGCCACAAGTTTGCTACTCTGGAGATTTTGGATGGGCTACATGATCTGAAAATTATTGCATTATGGATACCTTTCTGAGTTGAACAGGAATAAAGGATTTCTTCATCATCTCTCTTGTTAAAAAAGAGACTCATGCTTTTCCAGAAGTCTTGTATCATTCTTTCATTGCCTGTTTTGTGAATAAAAATTAGGAATATGAAGTTTAGATATATGCATAATAAAGCTTTTTGGCTTTCTACTTACTTTTAAAGATGCCTTGGGTTTGAAACAAGGCAATCGGCTTGTAAGACAATTATTTGCATCCAAATACAAGTATTTTTTGATGCTCTGAGAATAGGTCTTCCTAAAGAACAAACTTGAATTGGAGGTAAAAATGGAAAGAATATGGTTGATTCTTCTTGTTCCATTTCTTAAGATAATGCCTAAGACTGTTCAAAGTGGAGAGCTTTCCCAAGTTTAAACATTTAAGTCACTCAGTCAAATAATTCAGAAGTCTGTGTCTAACAATGCCATCAGGTGATGACACCTGTCATAGCAAAATTTTGCTTTGTCTGCTATTTTTTCAAATACAAAAGCCATACCCTGGCGTCATCAGCTGATCAGTGTTTCTAAAACTATTGCCATATACAGGAAGGAATATATTGTAGAGACTTCTAATATTAATAATGAGAGAGGCATGTGTTTGATGGCCATGCTGCTTTCATTTTATCTTCAAGCACTTCACTACAACAAGGTGCACAAGTTTTAAGGACATCAGGAATGTATTAGTTCCTTAGACAGTGAGTCAGCTGCAGGGAATATATGCTGCACAGTGATCTATTACTCAGAGATAGCATGTACCAAGTTCCAAGGCAATACTGTATTGTATTTGTTTCACTGAAAGGTTTCCCTTACTAGAGTGCATTGACCAATACTGCAGTCCTACCATGAGCTAAAACACCATGCTTACTACAGTACTGATGTAATTAATTCAAAATGTAAAAAATAAAATTAAAATAACCTACACTTAGTTATTAAGAAGTCCAGCAGAGAACTCTTACAGTGACAGATAACATTAGCCTATAAGCCTTTATAACTTACATAGTAATAAAATGGGGTTAGATTTTTTGAATTAAATTGATAACATGACCAAATCGATTTCATTAGTGTATCTGTCATATTTGCTGTTAATGATGGCTAACAGTGGAATAGAAACTGACAACAACCCCTGAAAAACTGTGCAGATCAAAATTATATTATACTGGCATTCATGAATTTTAATACCCTTTTATACCATGATTTTTTTAAACTCCCTTTTCAAAGTTGAAGCTTACAAGAATAGAATTAAAATTTCTACACCTGTCTCAGCCCCTATTATTTCTATTGTTACAAGTTAATAGGCTCAAGAATGGAAGATACTTCCACCAACTAAACCTTAAAAGGTCTTACTTGAAAGTCTTTTGTGAGTGTTTATGGAGGAATGGATGATTTGCCGCTGCTAAACTGTTGAAATAAGAGTAATTTCTCTTGAATGACTGGAGAGCTTTAGGACACCCAAATTGCTGTTTAGAAGACTGTTTGTGGAAGACACTATTTGTATTAATAGTCTTTGGTCCACTGGTGTGTAACTCCCTTTAATGCTAATGGAAGTTCTACAAAAATCTACAGGAGAACATATCTACTGTCATGAATCATCATAGCTCTATTCCCTTAGTAGGGCTTAAAGGTATGTGAGTTAAAAGTGTGAAAGTAACGAAATACTCACCTCTGATGAGCAACTGAGAGCGTCAAAATACCTTTACGTAATGAGATAACTTAACCTCTCTGCCACTTGACAATATGATGTGATATTAGGTATGTGTCATATGAACTGAAAGACCATTATACTTTCCTATTTCAGGTCCCTGATTAGGATCTGTTTCTTGCATTAAAATTATATGAAAATGTTTAATTAATAAGGAGAAGCTGTGGGGTAATCTGGGCATGAGAAAGGTGTAACTTTATCTTAAATATTTTAATAATTAAGTTATCTTAAGTATATTTTATATATATATATATGTAGTGAAGGTCATTTTCTCTGGTTTGAGCTTATTGTCTTTTCACGCTTTCATGCCTCTGTTACAATCAGAAGCTATGATAGCAACATAGTTAAATTCAGAGATGTAGTCCATACATAGATGGTAGGGAGATTTAGTCAGACCTATATGGGGGTTGTTCTGGCCTTGTGAGGATGTTGGTCTTTGCAAAAGAAACTTCACCTTCACTTCTATGCTACTATTATGAAAATTAGTGAGATTTTAGTGACATTCTTCCTGTACATAGGCTTGTAAGCTGTAGACTCTTCACAGAGAATGTCTTTCTATGTGCATGTTGATAGTATCTACCAAAATATTGGTACTCTTGGTATTCAAGGTAATATTATTTCCATTTTAGATATGTGGTAGAACAACCTTGGCCTTCACAGCCTACACAGCCTGTTTCTTACTCCTGCTCCTCAATAGGACACAGGGAGATAACTTACCAGTTAATGTCATGGGCAAAACAGACTGCACTTGGAGAGAATTAGTTCAGTGCATTCAGCAATTAAAACTGCCGATTCATATTTAGTCAACTATCAATCAATACTCCCAGGTCCTTTTCCAACTTGCAGTTTTCCAACCACACATCCCCAAGTCTGTAACTTACCATGGGGTCGTTATGGCCCAGGTGCAGGACCCAGCACTTGGCCTTGCTGAACCCCATGCAATTAACCTCAGCCCACTGAACTAACCTGTCTAGGTCCTGCTGTAAACCTTCCCTATCCTCTAGCAGATCAACACACCCACCTAGCTTGGTATCATCTGCATATTTACTGTGGGTACATGCAATCCCCCGATCCAGATCATTAATAAATACATTAAAGAGAACAGGCCCCAGTACTGAACCCTGGGGAACACCACTTGTGACTGGACACCAGTCAGGTCTAGCTCTGTTCAGTACCATGCTTTCAGCCCAGCCATCCAGACAGCTTTTTATCCAGTGCAGAGTGTGTTCATGCATCTGGAGGAGACAAAAGGACAACCGTGGGGAGAAATTAGCATTTTTTTACTCCATAATTGGAACAATCTAATGCCTGTGGTGCTGTGCTCTGAAGAGATAGCAGCAACAACATGTATGTCCAGCAGTGTGTATCCAGCAGGGAATTTATCTCATTTGAGTATTTCCACACAATCTTGATGTTGTCTCCCAGTTTTTCCACAGGACAATTTCATCCAAAGAGCTGCACAAAACCATACTTTCTTCTATCTTCTGTGAGTGTGTTTGTTTATTTTCTTTTTTTTTTTTCCTTTTCATTCCCCTCCCCCCCTTACAGCTGTTTTCATTAACTGCAATACAGGGGATTTAGCCTATAATCCAGTACATTTTAATAGCAGCTGTCTTCAAAAGAAAAATCCACTGATACTCAATGCCACTTAAGTAACAACTTCCAAAAAAATTTGATTTCCAAACTGCAGACATCAGTATAAACAAAAATACAGTACGGTTTCTTAACAGAGGTGCTGAGGCCTGAAGGAAACCAGGAATTAAGTAAATTACTGAAGCCAATAGTATCTAGTTTTACTTCATTGACAATCTCATTTTGGACTGAGCAAAATTCTCTTTCCCAATCTGACATCTCCTGTCTCTGGGGATAATTGTAATTCTATTGGATTAAATAAGGAAAAGCAAGAGCCTTTGAAAAATTATTTGCTCCCTTATACAGACAACTCCAGGTATCTGAGACATAGACTTCAAAAGTTCTTTGACTGTAGATTGCAGTCAGTAGAGAACCATATTGCACTTACTGGCATCTGTATCAAAAGAGTACTGAGTACAGTATCTGAGCAGCAATCAATCATAGAACCACTGAATCACAGAATCATAAAGTCACAGAATCATAGAATGGTTTAGGTTGGAATGGACCTTAAAGTTCCAACCCCTCTGTCATAAACAAGGACACCTTCCACCTTAATGACTCAAGTCTTGAGTGTTTCTGATGATGGAGACTCCACAACCTATCAACAATTTCAGAGAATTATAGAATGGTACGGCTTGGAAGGGACCTCTAGAGATCATTGAGTCCAACCGCCCTGCCAGTGTAGGAACACCTAGGGCATACCACACAGGAACAGACCCAGGCAGGTCTTGAAAGACTCTAGAGAAAAAGACTTTACAATCTCTCTGGGCAGCCTGTTCCAGGGCTCTGTTACTCTCACAGTGAAGAAGTTTTTCCTCATGTTGAGGTGGAACTTCCTGTGTTTCACCTTGCTGCCATTACCTCTTGTCCTATCACAGGGCACAGCTAAAAAGAGGCTGGCCCCTTCTGCTTGACACCCACCTTTAAGATTTTTGTAAACTTTAATAAGATCCCCTCTCAGTCTTCTCTTTTCCAGGCTGAACAGCCCCAGGGTTCTGAACATACAGAAGGCAAGCAACTGCGTTTTCCAGCCTTTCCTCGTAAGAGAGATGTTCCAGTCTGTTCATCATCTTTGTAGATCTCTGTTGGACTCTCACTAGTATTTCCCTGTCCCTCTTCAACTGGGGAGACCAGAACTGAACACAATACTCCAAATGTTGTCTCACCAGTACAGAGTAGAGGGGAAGGATAACCTCCCTTGACCTGCTGGCCACACTCTTCTTTATGCACCCCAGGATACCATTGGCCTTCCTGGCCACAAGGGCACATTGCTGTTCCGTGCATAACTTATTGTCCACCAGGATGCTAAGGTCCCTCTTCATGGGGCTGCTTTCTAGTTGGTCTACACCTAACCTGTACTGGTATATGGTGGTGTTTCTCCCCAGGTGTAGGACTCTACACTTACCCTTGTTGAACTTCATTAGGTTTGCTTTTGCCCAGCTCTCCAGTCTGTCCAGTTTATTCCAGTGTTTGACCACCTGCACAGTAATAAATAAATACTTAAATACATAGAAAAATCTTCTGTTAAAATGGAATATCCGGTATATCAATTTGCCTTATGTCCTACTGAAAAGACTATACTTCATCACTACTCTACATCACTACCTAGCAGAACAGAAAATTAAAAAATTTCAAATTAGTAACTTTAATTACACATAACATTAAATTTCATTTCAGGGGTAAATTTTTGTGTCTGTCTTTTAACTAACTTTGAAGTGGTCTTTTGAGATTAACAGAACAAATTTAATCTGAACAAAGAACAAAGACTAATCCAGTGATGTATTCTCTTAACTTCATAAGAGAAAGGTGCAGACAAGGGAACAAGTTGACTTAATTTAGTTTTGTGTTTTTCACAGAGCAGACACTTGATCCAACTTACTTTTCTTTATGTAGTATTTCAGAGCCTACTCACAGAACGACCTTTCAGTCTCTTGTCCAGTGGAATTTTATGTTAGCTTTGGACTGCAGTGGTTTCAATAGCCAACTTGAGGAAAAAGACTTACTTGGTAATATAGTCAGATCTCAACTACTGAAAGGATTTCTCTTCTCTGAAATACACCTATCTGCAATATAAGCAGGAAGAAGTTCAGTGATGCACAGAAAGGAAAAAAAAAGATAATTCTACTACTTTCAAACATTAATTGTCTCTGTGTGGAATTCTTGTGTTTCTCTGCACCAAATTCCTGAATCCAGGCTATCTTAACTACCTAAGATCACCTGTGTAGCAAGAATTACCATAGCACCCTATGTAGCGTAATCACATTCTTACAATACAGATCCCTTGCTAATAAGCTCCTCAAAGTGTGCAGGGGAATTATGCAGACTACTCAGCTGTCTGCTCAGGGCTGCTGTTGTTCTGGCAAAATGCAGGACCCTGGGATCAGTAATATGTCAATATGCTTTGCTGTAGCAGGGAGTTGGTTCTGAAATCAGAGAGCTATCCCTGTATGACAACGGATTTAAGCTGATAAGCTCTGCTGGAGTCACAGCAGCTCAGTGAAGGATAATTTTGTGATGTGCCATTGTATGTGTAGAATGGAAAGACATATTTGTTCGTTTGCTTGGTACTGGCTTGGCAGATGCTGATGTAGCTACAGTGACAGCCATGGCATAACAAAACAACAGAAATCATGACCTATTGCTGCCTCTGTGAGTTTGCATTGTCTGCATACTTGGAACATAACCTTTAACATTGCATTTTCATATGAGTTTCTTTGCTTCCCTCTCTTAAAAGAGATTAGGGTATTTACCCCCAGTGCATTCAAAAGTACATTCTGCTTTAGAAAAACCTGTAAGTTTTAAGAAACTTTGAAATATTACTACGGGCATATATTGCTAATGTATATAAATCCCAGGCACTCAATTTGTGTAATACTTCAAAATATACATAGACATTGTTCAGGGCACTATTTAATGCATACAGCCACAAGATACAATAGCATTGTTTACAATCTAAATCTAATTAAAAAGTATGCAGGAATGAGAAAGGAATCAATATCTAATATGTTTTTTCCATCTGGTTTCCTCATCACTGCTAACATGTCAGAGAATATGTCAATACTTTGATCTCATACATGTGTTCTCTTGCTTTCCACTGATACAAACAAGGTCAATTATGATATAGGATAGTCTAAATTCTCTTCATGTTCCTCAATTAATAAGTGGTTATCAGACAGCATATTCAAAAAGTGACAGAAAAAATATAATGGATCTCAAATAATAACTCAGACTTAAGACTTTGAAGACATCAGATGGGTGTAATTCTGACACAAATACAAACAAGATTTCTTTCAGTGATTTCAAAAGGGATGGAATTTCATTATTCTGTTTATACTTCTCTCGAACTGCTGAAACAGAGTTAAAAGCTTGTAAAGAAGTCAGGTTCACAATGAGCACAGGAGTAGCACTAGCAATGGTGCTTCAAACTTTCTGTGGTAAACAATCCATGAAAGGCAAAGGAACACAAATAAAGTGAAGATCAATGGAAGGATATAAAAATATGGGAGTATATGGAAAATTAATCAATCTATTTTCACAGTAAGGGTACCATTTACCCATGAGGTTGTAACAGGTGTGAAATAATAAAATGCACCATTTGACTTTATTTTCTTGTAACCTTGGATTTCAACAAAAACCTTACTGCAACTTGTTTAGAACCTTGTGTTATCATTCTTAAAGTCTTTTCACAAAAATTTCAAGTGACCACATGTTTTGTTTTTAACATTTTAAATTCTTATGCTGAATTCAAACCAAACATCTTAGAGAAAAGTATATACTCACATAAGCATTTTTTTCCCAAACATGTAGAAAACATACTAGCTAGATGAAGACTTTATTTCCTTGGCAGAATTTTAACAATAAATAAATAAACATTTACATTTTTAGAATTTTTACTTCTAACAGACCTCAACTCCTGTAAATAAATATGCGTCACTCAAATAATACTAGTGTGAAATAGCTTGTGTCTCATTAAACCACACAGGGATGTAGCCCAAAGTACTGTAACTGAATTAACCTTTAGAATTTAAATACATGGAAGGAAAATAATACATTCATACAGTTAATATAATGTAACTGTTGATGTATCTGAGGTCAGTGATAAAATATTGAAAGAACTAAGTGGAAATTTGAGCCATGTGATACGACATAATCATATAAAAGAAATTTTGAGATAATGGGCTGAGAAAGATTTAATGTGAAATAAATAATGGGTAAAGTTAATCTAATCTAAATTTATATACTTAAAAGGCATCTTGAGTAGGATTTTTCTTGCCTCAGATTTAAATGACTCAGGCACAGGTGAGCTTTTCTCAGGGCTTCCTTAATACTCATTGGAGATGTTGTAAGTACTAGTGTCCTGAGAAAAATTTACCTTATCCTAAAGGAGACATCAACATTTGGCCCAGTGAATTGCCTACAAATTACCAGCTTGATCTGTTGACCATAATGAGAGTTTGAACAACAAGCTATGGAGCTGCTTACATTCTATACTACTAAAATTAGGCCATAGTTTGGGCCTATTATAAGCTGTTTATAACCCTTTTCCAACCAATAGATCAACTCCAGAAGATGTTACATGTTCTATTGTAGGATATGTGGCAGTGGTCAGGGAACTGAATCTCTTTGTAGGATCTGTAGAGGAAGCTTAAGTGTGCACCTTAAGCCAGATTTCTAACTTGCATTATTTGTACATCTACATTTCAAGATTGGTAGGTGAATGTAAGTAGGACACTTCCCTTCTGCCTTAGTTAAAGGTGTTTCAATTCTTCTAAGTATGCTCTTTGCTTTATAGGGTAAATCATTGCGATTTTATGTTTGACTTTTCCTGACTAGCCACCTTTACATTGTTAAATGGATGATGCAGATTCTATAAAATACAGAAAGTAATCTAGGACTGTTAATTTCTATAGTGAATTTGTTGGTTTTTTTAAAGCCTTGTAAGATGAAGTGTACTTTTATGCTCATGAAATTCTTGAGGCACTGGAGGAGATTGATTAGCTACTATAAGAAAATTATCCATCAAGCAGTTCAATTAGAGGAGAAAAAAGGATCATTTTCTATATGGAGTTACTGTAGTTCCTTGAAGTGATCTCAGCGGGACTGAAGATGGCTAATTTCTTCAGTTACAAAACTGGGATACCGGACTGTTCTTTCATTTTGTTAGTGTAAATGTTCTATTAAAAATGTTTTCAAAAAAAGTTTGTAAAGATGAAGGACAGATTTCTAATCAGCAGTAAGCACATATGAGCATGCACATGCACACAAACCCAGCTCTGTGAATATCTCTTGTTCTGTTCTTATAAACTGCTTGACTAAGAATGGTGGCAGTATCATAGTTCAGTACACTGAGTATGAGGATATCACAGGACCACCAAACCCAGATGTATGAAGTATCCTTTTTGTCTTCATCATGACATTTCCAGTGTCATAAAAGCAACATAGGTGGAGGCCCAGATCCTGCAAAGCATTTACATGCGTTTGAAAACTAGAATCTTTGCTGACTTCAATAGAAATACTAATGCTAATGCTTTAAAAATTGAGCAACTGCAAGGCCTCAGTTGAATAGTAATTCCATAGCTGGTCACGAAAAATATGAACATACAGACCAACAAAAATTATGTCTTCCTCTTTCCACTCCCTATTTTCAGTTAGCTCTAACCATAATACAGCAAGCTGGTGGCCAAGATGATTTTTTACCTCAGGTGAAGTAAACTTGAAATATGGTTGCCACATCATTGAACTTCACTATAGAAGTCTTTCATGACTTCCTATTCCTTCTAAAGGCAATGGAAAAAAATCCCACAGACAGCCAAGAGTGTTAGCCTTTCACTCTCACACTCAGTGGCTTGAATGGGAGTTCTTTGTGCACATGTGTTGTAGAATTAAATCCATAATCTGTGACTCAAAGCGAAACATATAACACAATCACTCCTCTCCATGAGTACTGAATAGCAATGTAAATCAGAGGCTTCTGAATCAAATAATTCATGTGCTTCTCTTTTTGTTGACTGAAATAAATGAATGTGAGGTCTAAAGGTTCAGTAAGGTGTTGTGATTTGAGAATAATTTATTGTGTAAAAGAGCAACCAGTCAAACAATGTTAAATATAACACTGTTGAAAGCTGAAATGTTTAAATCTAAATAATTTAAAAGATATGTGATAGATTAATTAAACACCTCTGAGATGGAAAAATGCTGTAGGCAAGTGTTCCTAATAAGTCTAGTTTGGTTAATTATTGCCTGAAGCATTTCTGAACTAATTATTTACCTCCAAACGGGGACCCATGTTTTCAGCACTGAAGTGCCAGATATTGATTTTCTTTAATTGACAGGGCATAGTACTAGACAGACCACACAAAGCTGAAGGTTAAGCCATTTATAGAAAGTGATAGCCAGGTCCTCCAGTGTCACACACTGCATCAGTGTGAAAGGGAAACCCAGGCTCTGAAACTCTGCACTTTCAGGGAAAAGGATTATTTGTCTCTGTCATCTGCCCTTTATGGTTCATTTAAAACCTTAAATAGCCTGTGTAAATTAAGTATGTTTAGTAGCTGCGCAACTCCCAAGTCAAAGCTAGTGTTCTGTTCAACAGGAGAGCTGGAGTATTTTAGACTTTTAGTTAACAACATTATGTTTTAAATATTGCAATGACAGCATACTTCAAACTATCATCAAATCACATCTGATGCATGGACAGATATTTGACAATTAGCTAGAGCTATTCCAGTCTTCAGTAATATCAAAATAATATAAACAGTAATACATGCAGTATGTCCTCTTAATTCACTGTTAGTGCCAGCCCTGCTCATTTGAACCCTTGAACAAAAAGAGAAGCCTTTTTCTTGTTCTGAATTTCTTGTGATTTCTTGGTTTTTTTATTCAGTCAGTTTCCTTTATATGATTTTTCTCTTCCATGGCATTGAACTTATGCTTAACCTCTTTCATACTCTACTTTTGCTCATTTCCCAACTATTAATTTCCATGTCCCACTACTTTGTTTCCACTTTTCCCCTCTCTTATTTAAGCTCAAGTACACCTAACAGGAATCAACTGTCTTGGAGCAAGATGACTACAGGTTTTCCCTGTAGTTAACAGCGTGAGACATAGCACCAGAGATTACTTGCATCTTAGGTGGGATAAATTGCCCTCTGAAGGTTCCTATCTCTAATTTGTTTTTCTGTAGAGGGAAGCTAGAGTGACTGATGCTCCTAACCTAGCAGGCTATCTCAGGTGAAGTGAAATGAATCCAGAACTCATTGATCTCAATCCTTTTCTTTTTTTTTTTTTTTTTTTTTTTAAAGCCAAATGACATTTTAACTATACACCTTCATTTTTCCTTTTCTTTTCCTTTTGTTTTTTTTAAATTGTATGTTTGTTTAATTTTGCTTTTGTTTTTCTTTTGTGCATCTTCTGCATTGGCTGCCCTCACCTGTGTTTGATTAAAGAGATCTCAGACTGCAGAAATGTTTAACTGCCCACATGCCTAAACTGGGCTTCATCATCACTTGAGGTATCCTCAGTTCCTATGCAGGAAACAAAGAAAAACAGGCATTTGAAGAGAAAAATACAGATCACAGATGAAGTGAATTCTCTCTTATAATGCCTACATCTCTTCACTTGTTGCACATAAAAGGGATTATGCTGTAAGCAGTTTAATATGACTAATTCCCACCCAAGCTGTAACAACATTCATTCTCCTGGGCTGTATTAAACCGGAAACTATGATGAAAAGGATGTATCTAATCTCCATCATCTAAGTTTTTACCAGTTCAGCTCTTAAAGTGAAACAAATACCATGTGTTAAATATAGAGTTGAGATACTGCATTGAGAAATAATACAGTAATTTCTACAAAGAAACAAATCAAAGCAAATATTCTGCAATGCATTTCCCTGCTAAAGACACAGCATTTGAAATAGCATATAAGCACAAAAAGCTTTGTAGAATATTTTGCTTAAATAATGACTAATCCATTATTATGATTATTATTTTTTTTAGGCCTTATAATGTTGTTAAATTACTTGGGCTTTTTTTTTCCCATCATATCAGAGTGAAATTTTAAAGAAAATTCCTATCTCAAACTATTAGCTTTATTAACCATATATACATTGTCCTCCATTCCTCATTCCTCATTCATGTTAGTGTTGATAATAATTGAACCACTGCTTTCCTTTGACTCAGACAGGACTTCTTTATGGAGAAGATACACAGTAAACAGAAATATACCCCTGAAAAAAAGCAGTCATTCTTTCTTTCTCATTCTTTTAATTTGGGAAATACAGACAAGTTTTATGCTAATAGCAATATAAGAAAATAACCATGAAAATGTATTGGCTTTGTCACAATTGTCAGTTATCCATTGTTTAGCATAAAAAAAAATTATGATAGGAAGAAAATTATATATTTGTTTGTTCTTTTTGGTATATAAAATAGGTTTATATGAAAAATATGCTATGTATAAAGCAGGTTGAACACCAAACAAAACCCCAAGGCCTATTTTGAAGACCTTTGCATTTGGTTCTTATTTCACATTAGCATCTGTGATCCATTTTGACCTAAAATGTGTATATTTGTTTAAACAGAAGTGTAAATATCACTGTATGTTGAAATTGTAGCATCTTAGAAAATGCTGAGTTTCTTTAGTGGCAAACAGTAGTGTCTGAAATTTGCTTCACTACTTCTTAAAGACTAAATTAGAAACAATAAAATGTCTGTTAAGCAACACTTACATGATAATTGGCTTATGGAGAATGTACACTGTTATTGGCTAACCATTGGTATCATGACATAATAGACCTCTCAGACTATAAATAGTATGAATCTCTTTTCAAGCTGTTGTATTAAATGAAAATTCATCATTATTTACGTTATTCAAGCCTGTTGATTTTCATTCTCTTTCAGTGAGGTACCCACTATATTCACTTACAATACCAGGATTAAAAATTAGACATGCTCTATTACAAAGTGGTGATATTATTGCAGAGATTGTTCTCATACAAAGCATTATTTATATGCCAGTGAAATAAAGGTATTTTCTATCACTTCCAACTTATGAAAACATTTCAAATAACCTTATGGTCAGCAGGGAGTTCATCCATCAAGATCTCAGGATGATTGACTTTTCCTCTAAATACTTCCTTCTAAAGAGTACTCCTACAATTTGCTGATATACCAGTTGACAAAGTCATGAAAAAAGGATTCACATCAGTATATGAAAACTAAAGTAGATGGATACTGAACAATGGTTCCCAAATTTCTTACTTACAAATTCTTTACAGAATGGTTTTATATTTCTCATATAGTTTAAATAATATGAATGTTTGAATACAAAATCCCTCCATTCACTCCCAAGAATTCTGTTGTTTTTCTTTGATGTTCTCTGAGGCATATCCATAAATTATTTCAAAATTTTTGCTGTTTATATCTCTGTATTCTTTTCAGAGACTTCCTGATTTTTATGGAGATGTTTAATAATTTTTTTTCCAGGAGTATTTCTTCATCTAAGTCATTTAGTAGGGCATCTTTTTTATATTATTATATTATATTATATTATATATATATCTATTTTTATATTATTGTATTAATTAAAATTGCCTGGCTACTAATATCCATTAATTCTAAAAAGCTAAAATAATTAAAAAGACAGAATACAATATGAACTGTTATGGGGGGTAAAATTTTTGAAAAATTAATAGATTAAAAAGTCACTATTAAACTGCAAATCAATACTTCATGGTTCAGATATTCAAACTGACAGTTCACACCTGAATGGTTTGGTTTTTTCTACTCTTTCTTGTCTAGTCTTCTATTTATTAGTGTATTTAATTTCCATCTAATAGCACAGTAATGCTTTGGGTTTTTTTCACAGCAGTAAACAGACTACATCTTAAATATTACTTTAAAAATACTTTAAAAATAAAATTTTGTCTTCATAAGTCTTTCATTTCCCTTGCACGTCTTATTTTAGAAAAGAACTCAGAGGGTAGTGATTTCTTCTATTAACACTAGGTGGGGTTAGCTTAACTCTGAAGTCAGTTCCTGGGAGTCTTGCACATTTTCTGATCTTCAAAGTTTTTTTTTCCAAACACAGTGTAACTAAAGTATCAGTGAAGAATCAGAGGTTTTATTTATTTATTTAGTCTTTTATTATAAGCTTACACGATGTAAAGGCAAAGATGTAAAATCTTTCTAAACTTCATTCATATTGAGGAGATGTGTGCTGGGCTCCATGAAAATAAATTGTGAAGAGGAGAATGTAATGCAACCAGTGATTAAATTTTATCTTTAAAGCATTTTCTTAGAAATCTGTGTGTATGATGATGCTTTTCAAGCAGATCTAATTCTACTGTTATATGGCATTCCAAAATGTTAACATTCATAAATAGCTTGAATTCTTAACTGCAGTCAGGGAAATATAATAACATCTTATCAATTTGTTTAATAAAAATTTGTAATATGGAAAGCTTCTACCTAAAAGATCTGAAGAACTGTGAAGGTTCCTGTTCATTGATGCAGGACTTGGCATGCAAATAATTTGTCTCATTTTTTTCTGAAATTATTTCAGTTCTCCTTTGAGGTATGTTCCTTCTGGGAAGTATACAAAGGATGTCTTAGGGAAAGTGGGAATGGGATTCTCATGTTTCTGAGTTTGTTCTGTTATTGACTGTAGTGGATTGACCTTGTCCAGCTGCAGACACCCACTCAGCTGCTTTCTCACTCCCTCTATGCAACAGGACAGGTGGAGAAACTGTGAAAATTTCATGGGTCAAGAAAAGACAGATAGACCATGTACCAATTTCTGTCATGTGTGAAACAGACTTGTCTTAGGAAATTAACTGAATTTGTTGCCTATTAAAATAGATTTGGGTAGTAAGAAATAAAGACAAAATTAAAGCAACGTTTTCCTTTTTCCCAGGTTCAACTTCACTTCTTCATTCCCAACCCCTCTACCCCCTCTACCTCCTCCACTCTGCCATCAAGCAACACAATGTCAGTGGAGGACTTGTGGTCAGTTTCTCTCTGGTGCTCCAAATACATTGAGGTATAGCTATAGACCAACAGCCTGAGTGTGAGTGAAAACAAGATCTGGTCCACAAAGGAACTTATTCAAACATTTCCATCTTTATTTAGGGAGTCAGGCTATATTGGAGCATGGCATTTCAAGCATGCATGGTAAAGTAACAAGTGATTTAATGTATACATGATATTTACTTCATTATAATATCTTCTTAAAGTATTTGTATGAAAGATATATTTTCTTTTGTAGGGTAGAGTTGTTTCCATAAATTTCATTTCCCCCTGTGAGAACAGCCCCAAGAAAAAGTCCCTATCAGAATGATGTAATGTGAAGGACTCTCAGATTTAGCTCTAAGTTATCTCATGGGTTAGTATAGCTCCATGAAAAGATGTCTGCTCTGATCTTGAAAACTATATATCCACATTAAGCTGCTACTGGGGATACTTAAAGGATGAATGCATTCTCAGCTGTTCTCACAGATATGGACATATGAAAAGAAAGACATGCTGCAACAAGGAGTGTGATCCTCCATTCTTCAAACTATTATTTGACAAGGGACAAATGTAGAGACCAAAACTGTTAGATTCTAGAAAGGAAGTTGACTCAATTTGTTACTGAAAATATTTTTGGGAGTAAAAATATTCCCCTACTTGCTTTAAAACAGGTTTTCAAAAATAACAAAAGAAAAAGAAAATCTGTGTCTATGTAATTATGTGCCACCTCATCCGTGTCAGAGAACATTTGTTAACAAACAGTTCCTTGCACTGTGTACTCAATAGCATAGTGTGTATATGTGTAATCAGCTGTATGAAGCAGTGAGAAGTGAATTCTTAAACACTGAACTACTGAGATATGACTGGAACATGACGTGAAACTACATAATGGGGTGTGCAAACATGCTTTCTTGCAAACACGCTTTCTTGCACACACACGGTTCGTTTCACCCGGATAAGGGAGTTAACACCACAGTTGGCCTTATGAACACATTTTCTGAGAGCTGATGAGCTCAAGTTAATGCTTGACATAAGCTGGATGAGCTTCAGAGGTATTCTAATTTGCACTGCCAAGCAGTACCTTTCAAGTTGCTGATCTTAAAGCCAGGATTCTTGAAGTAAATAATGAAATTTCCTTTTCCAAGTGCCTTTAAAAACCTGTGTCAGAATTGTTAAAGGGAGGCATTGCCTGAAAGAAATGCCAAAAATGAATGAAACATAATAAACCTCATGAAACATCATAAATACTACCTAGACACAATGCAACAATTATCCAAATCCATTAGAAGTATCTCAATCTCTTCAGTAGTCTGGGAAAAAAAAAATCCTTATTTTACTATTAAGGCAACTCTTGACTTTACAGTTATGCAGTCATTATGGTCTGTATGTATCATAGAATTCATAAATCTGAAGAGTATTGAAAATTACTTGTACTCTATGTATAGTTAGAAGGCTTATGTAGAAACAGCTATTATCTGTTTGAAATAGTATATATATGTACAAACTAAATGGACATACGCACACACTCCCCTTTTTTCTTCATTAAATGTATCTAAAGAGATATATGTGAGATATCTTGCAACCTTGCTACATGTTATAGAATATGATCTTCATATGGATTTGTTGACAGATTTTGTTTAAATCCTAATGACTGTAAACAATAGAAAGATTTACAAACAACAGGAAGATTTATAAACAATAGTTATGTGAATATGATATATAAAATCTAACAACACTGGCTTAGATCTATTTGAAATTAATATGAATCACACATGGTCATAAAGAAAACAGTATTTTCTAACAATTATACATGTTTTTCTCATTTAAATAGGTCTGCTATAAAGTGGAGGTCAGTATGTTATACAGACTTTATATTGTAACCTCTTGGTACGATGGAGTTTTCATGTTTTACCAGTTTTGTTTTACGGGGCTTTGTCTCATTCCCTTTTCTCCTTGCATTTAATCTTGTTCTTCTTTCACAATTTAAAGACTTGCATTGAATTTAGTGTCTCACACCTTCAATCACCATTCTTAGTACAAACAACTGCTCTTTTATTGCTGATGCATTGTCCTGCTTTGTCCTTGGTACAACCTCTCTTCTTTGATCTTTTTAACCAAAGTTTACAGAGTTGCTATGTTACTAGATACAATATATTCCACCAGTCCCACAAATAATTTTAGTTTTAATTTAGGATATGTGAAGAATAAAGGCATTTATTTGTCTATCAGTTCAAACTCACTAGTGAATGTTGATCAAACTGTCAATGCAAATGTTTTGTGCATACTCTCCATGAACAGTATTGTAAGCAAGCATGGTTCTCCCAGACACAACAGAAGGGGCATCTGCATTCAAGTCCCTAATTAATTTCTGATTTTGCTGATTAGCAGCCTAGTGGGAATTCTGTGGTGTCTCTTCTACAGTCCTTCATGCAAGTCCTATTTGTCTGAACAGCTGATAATAGCCCATGCCACTGGACTGTGCTTAGTTGTCCATTCCTTCCAGTCTAATAAATATACACTCACAAAAAGTGAAATTTCTTCAGAAAGACAGGGTATTTTTTCAAGATGTTCAGCTCATAACCTGATGTGTATGGAACTCTGTCATAGTTTAGAGCCAGCCTTCACACCCCCCTCCCCCTTATGGGAAGGAGGTTTTAATAGATCAACACAACAATATAAGTAACAAGACGAGCAAACAATATTAACAAGTAACAATGAAAAATATACACAAAGGAACAAGGACTAACAAACTGTGCCATTCTGCACCACCTCGGGGAGAAACTCCCAGAGTTTCTTGCATCCTTATCTGCTGGGCATGGCATCAAGTATGGTATCAAAAACACCTTGCCTGGTTCAGTTGTCTGCCCTGGCTGAGACTCCCTCCGCCCAGTCCTGGTGAAAATTAACCCTATCCTATCTGAATCCAGGACATTATCCACTCCTTAAACTATACCGTCTATGTCATACCCAGCAAAGTTATTTAACAATTAACAACATACAATTTAATTCACTGGACATCCTCACGCAAAATTAAGACACCCTGTGGTACACATCGGACTTCTCCATCCTCCCACATCACTCCTCAGGTGCACCCAGGCCCTTGAGCAAAGCAGTCCCATGGATGGGTTTGCCTTTGCCTAAAGCCCAGTGGACCCAGACCATCTTCCATAAGACATTCTTCATGTACACTACACGGACTTCTACAGCATGTGACAATTTTGAGTGAGCAGGGCCGTCTCTATTGGCAGATCTTCTTGTGTTAACCAACCAGGTGGCCTTTGCTAAAAATGTGTCAGTTTTTTAAGGTCCCATCCCCCCTTGCTTTCAGTGTGTTTTTTAACAGTCACTGGGGCTTTATCTGCTTGGCTTGCTTGATCACAGCACATGTTTCACATGCATGAATGACCTCTTCAATAGTGTCCATGGTGAGGTCCACCCCTCAATCTTGAGCCCATCTATATGTCACATCTCGTCCTTGATGACCCAAGGTGTCATGCGCCCTGCGAGCTATGAATAATTCACACTTATGCTGTCAGTCCAAACCTACCTAAGCCATTCTGATCTTGTCAACCTGATCCACCCACTGGTTGTTTTGATGCTCTTCAGTGGCCCAACTCTTGGGTACATGATGTACCTTTACCACCAAGTTCTCTACTGAAGCAGCAATATCTTCACATAATCCAGCAGCCCAGATGGGTTTACATTTGCACTGCCAGTTGCTCTGCTTCCACTTCTGTAATCACCCACACAGGTCACTTACCACCATCCAGGAGTCAGTACAGATACAGAGCATTGACCACTTTTCCTGATCAGCAATATCTAAAGCCAGCTGAAAGGCTTTCACCTCTGCAAACTGACTCAATTCACTTTGTCCTTCAGAAGCTTCAGCGATGCATCATGTGGGACTCCACACAGCAGCTTTCCACCGTCAGTGTTTTCCCACAATATGACAGAACCCATCAGTAAATAGGGCATATTGCTTCTCATCATCTGGTAGTTTGTTATATGGTGGGGCCTCCTGAGTGCATGTCACCTCCTCCTTCACTGGAGACGTCCCAATATCTTTGCCCTCCAGACAGTTTGTGATCACTTTCAAGGTTCCTGGGGGGCTGGGACTCCCTGTTTGAACTTTTTTTATTATCAGTGCAACCTACTTACTCCATGTGGCATCAGATGCATGGTGTGTAGAGGAGACTCTCCCTCTGAACATCTAGCCTAGCACCAGGGTGCCAGGAGGATCTGTGCTTCAGCACTAGCCACTTCTGAGGTGGCTCAAACTCCTTCATATGCTGCCAAGATACCTTTTTCAGTTGGAATGTAGTCGGCCTTGGCTCCTTTGTAGCCCTGACTCCAGAACCCTAGGGGTCGGCCTTCAGTTTCCCAGAGGCTCCAGGTAGGACCATTCTTCGCAGCTACAATGCAGAGCACATTTTTAAACTTTTTTCCTGACTGGATTGGCTTCAGGGATGCTGCATGCACAATCTTCCATTTAATTTGTTCAAAGGCTTGCTGCTGCTCAGGGTCCCTTTCAAAATTATTCTTCTACTCAGTCACATGGTAGAGAGGGCTCACAATCAGGCTGTAGTCTGGGATGTTCATCCTCCAGAAACACACAGAGCCCAGGAAAGCCTGTGTTTCCTTTTCACTGGTTGGTGGGGACACAGCTGCTATCTTGTTGATCACCTCCACTGGGATCTGGTGACACCCATCTTGCCATTTTATTCCTAAGAACTGAATCTCTTGTGCAGGTCCCTTAACCTTACTTTGTTTTATGGCAAAACAAGCCCTCAGGAGGATTTCAATTCTTTTCTTCCCTTTCTTGAAATCTTCTTCTGCTGTGTCACCCTATATGATGGTTTCATCAATGTATTGTAGGTGTTCTGGAGCACCACCTTTCTCCAGTGCAGTACAGATCAGTCCATGGCTTCCACCCCTGGGGCATTCGATTGCAGGTGTACTGGACACCCCTCCAAGTGAAACCAAACTGTGGCCTCCATCCTGGTGCTATAAGAAAAGAAAAAAATGAATTAGAAATGTCAATGGTAGCATACCACTTATCTGCCTTTGACTCCAGTTCATACATGTCTGGCACAGCAGCACTCATCAATGGTGTAACCTCATTCAGGCCACGGTACTCCACTGTAAGTCAGGCTGGTGAAGGCTGTGTGAGTCTTTTGGATCGCCCTCTGACTCTCTAGTTGATGAATCAGCTTCTGGATGGAGATCAGGGAATCTCAATTGGTGCAATAGTGTCCATGGTGGTAGTGGTCGGTGGTAGCTGCTCTGCAGCCTTCATCAACCTAATGACAGAAGGGTCCTCAGAGAGGCCAAACAAGTTTAACAACTGCTCAATTTCCTCCATGGCAAAGATACCAAAGGCACACCCGTACCCTTTTGGTTCCTTGAAATACTCCCTCCTAGGATAGTCTATGCCAGGGATGCACGGGGCCTCTGGACAAGACACAATGGGGTGTTTGTGTCACTCCTTTCCAGTTAGACTCACTTCAGCCTTTAGTACAGTCAGCTGTTGGGATACCCCTGTCACCCTGGGAATACTGATAGGTTCAATCCCTCTATAGCTTGATGGCATCAGGGTGCATTGTGTACT
Source organism: Todiramphus chloris collaris (assembly GCA_025345505.1). Taxonomy (NCBI): domain Eukaryota; kingdom Metazoa; phylum Chordata; class Aves; order Coraciiformes; family Alcedinidae; genus Todiramphus; species Todiramphus chloris. The sequence continues at coordinate 17,411,432 of JANVCC010000010.1, forward strand.
AGTATCCACTAAAGCCTTACACACCTGTGGGTCTGACATGCCAGGCCATCAGATCCACACAGTCCAGAAAATCTGATTTTCCCTTTTCTCCACCTGGCTGGAGGCAGGGCCCCTCTAATCCTGTTCAGAATCACTCTTGTGGAAACGACATAGAGGTCCCCTCAAGAGGATCGGAAGCAAGATCAACTCATCTACTCTCACTGGGGAATTTCCCACTGGAAACTGGAGTGGCATTTTTCTTGGAAGAATCCCTTTTTGTGAGTGTTTTCCCTCATGGCTCATGTACTCTTGAAGCTAGGGTTGAAGTGGGTTTTCCATCCCATTTCCTCGTGTCCTTTCTGTGGTCACATAGGTAGAATCACAGGGTACCACATGGTGTGTACCTCCCATATACTTTCTCTTGGGCAGGGGAGGACCATCTCCTAATAGCTGAGACATGGGCCCGTTAATGTGGAAAGTAGAACCTGTCTTCTCTGATTTTCTGGATGTCCTGGGACAACTCCACCACAGGTGAAATGCAGGCCTATAGGGAGGAAGAAATACTTCCTTCATGTTGCCAGAGCTGGCCAGTTATTTTCTCCATGGTTTGTCCCTGGCTGACTCTCCAGGACAATATTGCCAATGAGTTGTCTTGTGTTGGTGAGGCATTTCATAGGAATTTCTGCCACATGGGTGGTGTGCACTGGATTAGGTCTGAGTCTGTGGGTGGCTGCTCTCCCTTATGATTATTAGAAATCATCTCCAGCACTGCTAATTACCTCAGATACTAAATACCTCTTTCTACGGCAGTCCACTTGTCCATGTGACAGGTAACATCCTCCTTGAAGGGGTACCTTTCCTTTACATTTGAGAGGAGTCACTTCCAAAGGCTGAGGGATTATGTCTGTTTTCCAACTGCCTTGCTGTCACAGTTCAGGGTCAGGGCGGCCCCTTTGACTTATAACAGATGCTCTCTGTTAACCCCCCTCCCTCCACAAAGGGAAGGAGAAAGGGAATAAGGGAGAGAGACTTAGCGATTAGAAAAGGAAACTAGAACAGCTTTAATGAAAATGAAATTAATAATAACAAAAATGGAATATATACAAATATATACAAAACCAGTATCGAACCCAACCTCCCTAATGGTAATTCCATCACTTTCACCACTGACGCTGTGGAGCAGGAACCAGGGGAGTCCCAGACTTGACCCTGCAGCAGACGGGAGCTGTGTTCAGGAGCTGGATTCTTGTACCAGATTCAGAAGCACACAGACGGGGATTGAAGGCAGAATGGAGAGAGTCCTCCTTGGGTGCTCCAAGGAAGGAAGCAAAAGAAGATGTGAGCCAAGCTGAGCAAAGCTGGCAAAGAAGTCCAAGAGGGGAGAAGACCTTTCGGATCCCTCAGCTCTATGCAAATATGATGTATATGGGATGGAATACCTCGTTGGTCAGTTTAGAGTCACCTGTCCTGTCTGCTCCTCCCTGCAGGTGTGGCCTTTCACTTTTCTGCACTCCCCAATGTGGTGCACAAGACCCAGCAGTGGCCTTGGTGTGCACACCAATCCTTGGTAGTAACTCTAAACATGAGGTGTTATCACTGCTAGAAGCAGACACTGCCTGTGAGAACAGGCTGCGAACTTCAGACAGTGCAGTTAGTTAGAAGAACTGAGCTGAAAAGTAAAATTACTGAATGGAATTCTGTTCTCACTCAAACCAGGACACTTGTCAATGCCCCCTTCCCTGGACAGGGATCCCAGTTGCTTGGCCTCCTTCATCTCTAAATCCAAGGTACCAGCCCCACCATCCCAGCACTGGAGCAGCCAGGTGATAATCTGCTCACGTGGCAGATGGATGAAATCCTTTTGCACACCTCACAGCTCACTTAGGGACAGGGATCAGGTGATCATGTCTGTCTCTTCTTCCTGTTCTCACAATGGTCCTGGCTCATCATCATCCTTTACTATATGAACTGATTTTTTCATGCATTTCTTTTTCTGGATAGGAGTGACTGACACCAGCACAGGTTAGTTCTCTAGTTCAGTGGTGGGACCTGCCAGTCTGTTTTTAGATTCAGAAGGACAAACTTATTTGGGATGACAATGCATGTTTTTGCTCTTAAGTAATCCAAATCTCCTCTGTCATATACTGAGTATCGTAACAGTCACATTGCCTTCATGCTGTCTCTGTTACTTGGCTTGTTAGTTACAGGTGGGTTTTTTTTAAATAAAAAGTTATAGTGAATGACCTTATTCACATTGGTGTCCATCTTGTTTGCTACATTACTGAAAGCAAGTAAGGGGCAAACAAGCATTTTGGCCTCAGGCTTACAAGAAGCTGTGCTTGTATAATTAAAGACCGATCAGACTAAGGAATTAATTAAAATAATTAGAACTGTATATGCATCTCTTGCTCTCTCTCTTTCTCTATCTATATATAGAAACTTTTTTTTTGTCTATAATTAGCTAATACCAAATGATTTTTTGATTAGCTTTGAAAAGAAGACACTAGACTAAAATTGATGAACAGCAGGGAACAACATAGCAATGTGCAAGTTTTTAGCAGAATCAAGACGCCAGCAACACAGCACTGAATTTGACACTTTAGAGTAATAAAACTAAGGACTCATAAGGAAATGGATGAAAATTACATTGGTGAGTTTAACCAAATGCAGTGAAGAATGAAGTAAGAAGAAAATAAGGAGGGAAATAATTACACTAATTTGGAAGAAATAGGAAGATAAGGGAAGAAATATTCTGGTCTATTTAGAATAACAAGGGAGTCCGCCTGTTTTGTCAGCCTTGTCCAACCTTAGTAATGATGCAAGTATATGTAGAGTTTGTAAAATCTACACACGTGATTAACCGCATGCACCATACAGGTTAGGGGTTGACCTGCTGGAAGGCAGATACATGAAGAAGGGCCTTGGAGTCCTGGTGGGCAACAGGTTAACAATGAGCCAGCAGCATGCTTTTGTGGCCAGGAAGGTCAATGGTATTGTGGGATGAATAAAGACGAGTGTGTCTAGCAGGTTGAAGGAGGTTCTCCCCCGTTCTACTCTGCCCTAGTGAGGCCACATCTGTGGAGTACTGTGTCCATTTCTGGGCTCCCCTGTTCAAGAGAGACAGGGAAATGCTAGAGACAGTCCAAAAGAGGGCTAGAAAGATGATTATGGGACTGGAGCATCTCTCTTAGAGGAAAGGCTGAGAGACCTGGGTCTGTTTAGCCTGGAGAAAACTGAGGGGGATATTATCAATGCTTAGAACTATCTAAAGGGCAGGTGCTAAGAGGATGAGACCAGTATCTTTTCAGTGGTGCCCAGATACAGGACAAAGGGCAACAGGCACAAACTGGAATACAAGAAGTACCATATGAACATGAGAAAAAACTTCTTTACTATGAAGTAAGGCTTTTTACCTGCCTGGATGCATTCTCATGCAACCTGATCTAGGTGATATTGCTTTAGCAGGAGGCTTAGACTAGATGATTTCCAGTAGTCCCTTACAATCCCTACCATTCTGTGGTTTTGTGATCCTGTGATATTGATGATTGATTATAAATTATTAACTGAGCAACATAGACAACAGAATTATGCTTCTGGTTTGAGACAATAACAGACTGAGGAATGTATCTTTTCCTCAGGCCCTATTTGCTCGCTCATAGGCACATAGATTGTACATTGCATCTAGAGTCAACAACAAGGAAGAAGTGTTAGAAAATATTTCATTCTGTCTTAAAATACTCATGATAGGTATAAGAAAAGTACAATGAATCAGGATATGTCTAAATTTCTCTTTTCTGTGTCCCAAACTGTGAAGATTAGTTTATATTCTATAATTGATTTGTAGATGGTTAAAGTTAGGCTAAAATTACACTCAAGGTTTACATGATTTCAGAGGTTTTTTCTCACCTTTCTCTTTCACTCTTGTCTACTGCTATATCTGCATTTTGTGGTGTGGTTACACCAAAACCATCCTATTTAAATGAATATTATTAGGCCTTTGTGCCTATTTATTAGGAGGTATACCATAGTAAAAAGAAAACAAAAACCCCTCAAACAAAAAACTTAACAAAATCACATTTTTAACTTTTAGTGAAAGGTAACTTTAGAGCACATGGCTATAGTCTTAATATTCATGCTTCTTGGGACCCTAATATGGCAAGAGAATCAGTGCATAAAGACTTGATCTCTGCACCTACATACACAACATGGAGTACCTGATCTTTCCTGGGTCCTAACCAGGAACCAGCTCAAACGTGCTCCCTCTCCTTCTGTTCTGTGCTTCCATGTTTCTTTCCCATGAAAATGAAGTTTGGGGATAGGAAATATCATGGGAAGGCTGAAATCTTCCCTTGATATGGGGTTGCGATACAACTAAAGTAATGACCAAAGGACCAAACTATGGACCAAAGTAAAGACCAAAGAGCTCTGAAGTGTCTTTGCTCAGTGATTTCAAATACTGTGACTGATTTCAGTAAACCCCATGGATGGGCTCTAAATCACCACAACTCTTCTTAGGATTGAGAACACATTTAGCCTCAGTGTGTTATTTTTAGAAAAGCGATGCTCAATTTGCACTGTAAATTTCACACAAATCACAAGGTTATTAAAAAAAAAAAGTAGATGATTGTGCTTGTATGAAATTCTGGAGAAGCTTCTCACTACCTTTTTTTCTTTTTCAATGCCACTTGTTCTTGGTACTTGAAGGATATGGCGAGTTTTCAGGGCTCTACAACGACAGGCCAGATCTAGAATGCTGTATAGAGTGGCCTCACCAAAATTACCAAGTCCTAATAACCATTCAACATTAGTCACTTATGTGAACTATTCTCTTAGTTCCAAGGAACCAGATACTTCATCATTCTCTTATGACATAGTTCTCCAGTAGTTGTTTCCAATAAGCATGTTTGCTGATAGTCATTCTCAATAACCATGTTCTGTTTACACTTCAGCTGATCTGCTGGCAATGGCTTTTATCTGCTATTGTTTAAGGCTGTAATTTACTGCAGATCCTTGGAAAAGACACATTTCTAAGCAGGATCCAAGCATCAGCCTTATAACAACATACATGTCTTTTGAGCAATATTTTCTATCTCATTAAAAACACCTGGACTCTTTAACCAAAATGCATTTATTCAAAGTCTACTAAATGCAAGAGCTGTGAGAGAACTTATCTTGTGGGTACTGTTTCACTCTTGCATTTCATGGCATACAGTTCTTTGATTTCTTTCAGTGTTCATTGTTTTCAACAGAAATGGACAAAATTATTACAAACACACATGTAAAGTTGGTATGTTCCTGTGCCTATTTTAGTTAATCCTTAGGTGCAACACATTGCAATATGTGCTTTATGTTAGCATGGATTAAATTATATTTATTTGTGTGAAGTGCCATGATGAATGCTGCAAAAGAACAAAACATATCATGTGACTTAAAATGGCTGTAACTGTTGCCACAAAAACAGCAGATGTTCACTCGGTTGACAGTAAGAAAACTGATATTCAAAATTTAGAGCACTTATTTCACAGAATTTATGAACTTGTACGTACTGGGGATTTCAGAGTCAACGTGAACTGAAAGACAAGAGATTTGTTCTGGTTTTGGTTTTGTTGTGACTTGCTGTGTGGTGTCTAAGCAGTCACTTCACCTTTCTCTGTCTCCGTTTCTCGTTTCACCCTTTGTCTCCTGTCTTCAGAATTTAAGGTCTTTACAAGATTCTACACTACACATTTGTAGCATGCACAATGAAACCACTTCAATATAAATAATAATTACAATAAGGCCATTTTTAACTCTGCCCTCAGCAGAGAAATGAAAGAGAATTCCTTATTTTCTGTAATTGCAGCAAAATTACTTGTTATTAACGTTCTTGTGAACACAACAGGAGGAACTGGAGACCCATCAGGGTCATGTCTTCATTCTATAAACTTTTTGGCTGTGTTTTATGAAATCAACTCACAGCCGAGCTGGAATCCAACCAACCGACAGAAAAGACAGACTTTTAATCAGGCTTCTCTACAATGGAACACATCCATTTGATAAATGAACTAATTAAGCAAATGAATAAGTATAACCTAGCACTGTGAATGACATTTATAACTATGAAAAAGCTTCAGTTCCACATTAATAGTTCTAGAAACCCAGAGAAAAGTATGGAAAAAATACAAGTTCATTTCACAAAGCATATTTATGCAAATAGAGCTTTACCATGGCTAGCAGTCCAGTATTATGTATGCTTTGTGTGTATAAAGATGCCAAGGAGGAGAGAAGTCTTAAATAAGGTTATTCCATTTCTGAGGTGCTTTTCTTACTATCAACCATTTCAGACTAGAGAAAGTAGCAGCAACTCCTGCTCTTTTTGAACATCCTTTTGTAAAAGCAAGTGGAATGCCACAACACCTGAACCCTCATCTTTCCTTGAATAGACCAAATCTATGTTTAATGTCTTAGCAAAAAGCTTGTATGACACAGAAAAGATAAGGAGAATGAGAAAAACATCTCAGATTCAGTTAAACGTAGCATTATAACCTCAGCTGTACTTTTGCTTTGTCTGATTAGAAATTTCTAGGACTGATCTGACAGCTTTAGAAACAAAGGAAGTCATCTCACTGATTTCAGGGACATAGCAGTGGTCCCTGAGGCTGTGTGATTTTATGTCAATGTGCTGCATCTCCTGTACAGAACCACTGAAACTGTGGGTTTCTCTGAAATATTATATATATTCGAAAAGAAGAACATCAGTGAGGTAACTGAAATCATACAAGGAAGTAAGAGATTGTGATTTGAAATGAAAAATCGACTTTGTATCATGGTGATACAAATACTGTATGCTGCTCACAGCTGTCTAATCTTCAGCTACTTAGCTATTCAGGGTAGGTTTCATTTCAGTGATATTTAATAAGATTCTTCTTTTCCTACTTTAATTATTACTGTATAGCAATAACATAGTGTTGTTTTTCTTTTTGTTGGTTTTTTGTTTTTTTTTTTTTATTATGAGATAAAGAATCATCAGTGAGTTATCAACTAGGAACTGAAATCCAGTTAGTGAGAGACTCTGAAATGAACCTATTGAAAAATTGCTATTAAATTGAAATTTGTCCTAAAAAGAGAACAAGAAAAAAGAAAACAAAAAACCTGCAAGATGTGCACACTTTCTAGCTACCTATGATATCTTTTCAAAGAACAGTTTTGTCCATTGTACACCTACTCAAAGAATGTATTCCTGTAAATGTGCAATGAGATACCAAGACCCTTATACAGTGTACAGGAAGATACTGTGAAAGGTGCTCTAACAACACTTTTTTTCTACCACACATGACCAAAATGAATGTTTCTGAGGGTAGAAAGTGATTTGTCTGAGTTTGTGAGGGAACATTGACAAGTGTAGTTTGAAAGCAAAAGGCTGATGGTTTTTGTGCAATATTCAAGCAGAAGGCAGACCATTACTGGATCTCATTAAAATACAAATACAATATAGACCTACAGTACTATAGTTTAAAAATGTAAAGCCCCCCCCAGATTATAACAGTTTTGATACAACAAATTATTCTTACAGAGTGTTTTGGATTTTGGCACATCATTACTTTACTGGGGTTATTTCCACTACCTTTGTTTACCTTTTTCGTTTTTCATATATCTGCCATCCTTGCCACCTGCCTGAGACCTGTTACTTCACTCTTCCTATCCATGCAGCACAATTTTAGCACCAAGCACCATGAAGTAAGAACTCTGAAAAAGTAGGAAACCAGGGTTTAGAAAATGCAATTAATTACAGCAAGCAATAGCAAAAAGAAGGCAGAGTTTAGATAGTCCTTCAGGAATAGACCATGGTTCCACAGAAAACACATTGTGAAGATTCACTTGCTTCTATGATATGTCAAATCTTTTATCATTGACATTGTAATGTGTTAGTATAGTGACAACCTGTTGAAACAACTGCAGCAAGTAGAGTTTGTTGTATGGTTGACAAATATAATTTTAAAGCGGGTTAAATTGACTGTAAAGGTGCTTTATGGGTTATTAGCTGCACCAAATGCATGAGTATAGGAAATGAAAAACAGTTCTGTTAAAGTCACTTGCTATGTATGAAATAATAATGGCTTTCTGTGGTTATCCTGCAGAACCTCATATAAAGTAGTAACACATTCATAAAGTACAGTTCTGTAATCAACAATTCTTAGGTATGGTAGCTTAGAAAATGGTATGGATCTCTGACACAGTTACAAGTTCTTCAGACAAACTGTAGGCTATTGCATTTACATATCTTGTAGTATATTTCAGACCATTTAGCACCTTTATAATGTTAATGTTCTCTCTAAGCCTATGATGTGAGCATACACATATGGCACACAGTTTGTCACCTTTCATTCTGTGAAATATACATATATATATACACACACACACTAGTTTTAAAAGTAGCTAAAAGTTTACTTTTCAAACCTTCTAAGTGCTTGGTTAGAAAGTGGCTAGTGAGTTTAAATCAGTGACAAGTAACACCTGCATGAATCTGAATGGTTATTCCTTGTTCTTTAAGTATTCGTGGTTTTGGTTTGCTTTGTGCTGGTTTTGTTTGGCTTTTTGTTTGTTTGTTTGTTTTGGGTTTTTTTTGGTGTGTTTTCATTTGGTTGGTTTTGTTTGGTTTTTTTCTTTGTTTTATTTTATTTGTTGTTGGCTTGTGTTTGTTTGTTTGTTTGTTTTGATTTTGAAGAAATCTATGTGCTCCAGTGGCCATAGATGTGAAAGGGAATTATGAAGGTCTTTTGGCGCTGAGCCCTCCTCTATTCAAGAAGTTCTGTTTATTTTCCATGACATCTTAATTTATTAAAAGAAAATAACCATCTGACCCTGAAGAACAGGTTTTATTTTTTAGTGTTAGTTTGTTTCTTATCTTTTTTACCATATGTCCATTAGCCAGAGTATGAGATTATGCTAATCTCTGATGTGGTACATTTACCTTTTTGCAAACAGTCCCCTGCCATGAGACTGAGGGATAGGAAGTCAACATCATTCTCTCTGCTCAGTGTCTCAACAGCCCCTTAACACCTGTGACAGAGGTTCCTGGTGTAAAATTGCATTAAGTTAAAGTGGCTAGTAATGTAGAGAAATCAGAGTTGGAAACAATCAAACTGTGTTGCAAGCTGAGAGCAATGCTCTTTTGGGATAAAGAAAGGGAATGTAAAATGCTAGGTAAAGTCACTTAGAAATTTCAAGACTGCTGTGATGCATTCAGTAATACCAGAGGGGAAAGGCAAGAAACAAGATACCAGTTGAGACTATTAGCCATTCTGTTAGACCCACATAATAAAGCTAAATCATGTAAGCTGTGCAGAGAACAGATGGACCAACAGAGACAAATTATTTGTGATGCAACTGATAACTAGGTTGAAGGTGAATTATTGTGAGAAATGGACTATACTTTAAGAGAGCAGGGGATGGTTTGCAATATTAATGAAAAGTTGACTGCCCAAATGAAAACAGTCAGAGAAATTAAGTGCATCTTGTTATGAACACACACTGATTCATAAAGACAAAATACAGGGGTAAATGAATGTCAAAGAACAGATTTGTTGGTAATAAATGTGGAGGCAATCATAGTACAACACATTTGTCTGGTGCCAAAAACAGAGACAAGGCAATAAGTACAGACATCTCCTGCAGACATATACCATTTTGTGGACAAATTATAATGTATGAAACTAATTTTTTTTGCTTTACACACATACAGTTGTATGACAACACTTTGATGACATCAGCAGTCTTCATAGATCTCAAAACAGACATAGCTAATTCCTTGAAAAGTGACAGAATAATGAATATTGGAGGTGAACATAGCATGACTGCAGGGAAGATAGGGAAAAGATGCTATTTTCCCAATGATAATATTTAAAACTAGCTCACTTTGCATAGCACAATCAAATAGTGGTTCTATAGTTTTGCAGTATATTTTACTTCTTTACAATTTATATGTCATATATACACTTTGTATTTGGATTGGGAATACACAACAGTCTCATTGCTGGATACTGGCTTTTATCACTGGGCAAAAATACTAATCTTTTCTAGCTTGTTTTATGCTAATAAATATAGCATAATCTCTTTCTATCTTTCCTACATATCACATTTTTGTAACATTGCTGATCTATATATCACGAACTTTTACCAGATTCCAAAGATAGATATAAGTTTTCTTCAGGGTAAGAACTGATTATTCTGAAACCTGCCAGTTTTATTCTATTCTTTCCTTTTTTTTTTTTTTTTTTTTTTTTTATTGAGCCAACTCTGCATTGTAGAGTGATTTTTACTGAGAGTATCCCAAAACCTCACTCAAACCAATAATCATGTGTTGATAGGTGAAATTAGTTTCAGAATTCTAATGAAGCTCAGCAGCTGGGAGACAGACAGCTCATCTGAAGATTAAATGAGAAAAATTGCCACTTTTGCTGGTTCCTTTAGAAACTCATTTACATTCTGTCAGCTCCCATTAGGAATGGAAACTGCAAATATTGAGGGAAATATGCATGAATTCAGTGCTGAAATGGCCAATCGTGATCAGTTCCTTCTTGCTTACAAAGCTGCCAGAAGATTTTACGTAGTTACGCCTTCTGGAAACAGTGTGTGATAATCTACTTGCTTTCAACTGTCTCCTAACATTTTGAATTTAGCATAACCAAAAGAATCAATACCTACTACAAAAATGATATCTGAGGATAATGTAACCCTAAGGTTTGGCATTAAAATTCCTGGAGCCATCTTCACATTCTTCTGTCCCTTTTTCTTGCCCCTTTTTTCATCCAGGTACGTGTAGAGCTTTGGTATTTCTTCTTATGAAACATTACCAACAGTAATGACAAGTATTTTACTTCATTTGATACCCCTCCTGTACAAGAAAGGTACCACATCATTCTTCTTCCCTTGTCCTTGTTACAGATCTGAATTTTTATGTAGTTGGGTCCTCATCATATTGATAACTTTTCATGAGTTCTGCTGACAAAGCCAATAATAGATTAGAGATCTATATTATGCAGGTGTTATCCATTTCTCCACTGACTTTGGAAATACTTACACAGATGACAAATAGAGGTGACTATGCCAATGCAAGAAATGCATTTAGGAATTTAAGAAGGGACAGGAAATACAGTGTAGAAGTGAATACAGAAAGAGTAGTGTTATTATTGAACGTGGGAAAGTGTGGTGCTGAAGATATTTGTTGATTTCAATTTAGTTTTATTTAAATAAAGGCAGTAGAAGATGAATAATGACATAGAAAAATAGCACAAGATGTTCAATAAATGGTTTTATACTCTACATGCAGAAAAGTTTGATGACAAATTCATTGCTTCAATGAAAACCATATTTTCTATTTCAGCAATAATTAGGAAAACCGATAAATAAAAAAACTATAATTTTCTTTTTAGATCCATAAGATTAAATAGCTTACTCCAAAAAATTCTAAAAGTAAATAAGATTTCTAAAGATATTAGGTTTTAATTAAGCTGAGTAGTTCATTATATGTAGTCTGTCATTCTGAAGAACATAACAGCATCATTGGATTGGTACAGGACATGTACAAGTCAGTCGCAGAGAGTATGCTAAATGGCTTGAGTTGTACAGGTAGAAACTTAACATTTGCATTACACTTCAAAGGAGATGATTACCTTAAAGCAAATGATGCGGCAAAAGAAGTCATGATAAACAGCTAAATTAAGCATACCCTTTGAAAGTGATGTGGTGCAACACTTCGGTAATACTAAGTGTGAATACAGAGAAGGCACAGACTGAGAACATTTAGAGATGTTAAAGGATATTTTATACAGCTGCAGATGCACATTTTCAGATGGTGCAATGCTTTTAATGTAACACCTGATAATTCTTAATACCTTACTCTTTCCTGTCACTCTTCTAAAGAATAAATATAGGTCAAGATTTAGAAAAGAGATGTAAGAATGACACAAGTCTTGGAAATCCCACTTCAGACCTTTGGAGAGAAGGGCTTAGCCAGCTAACCTTGATAAAGTAGTTAAAATTACATGATCAAAGACTTACAAGCATGTAAAGCACTAGAAATTAAAACTAAAAATCTCAACACACTATAGATATCTTATAGAATCAGATTACTTATTTCAAAAGCATGATACTAACAATAACAAAAAGCAGAAGGCACATTAATTCAGGCTCAGGAAACAGCTCATAATATCAAACACTGGAGTAGTTAGTGGATGCTAGTGGACTTTTCATCACTTGAAATCTTGTATTGTAAAAAAGTGTACATTACTTTCCACAACACCTATGTCAAAAATAATTTAAGGAAACACTAGTAGTATTTATATGTATGTTTAAACTTTCAAAAACTTGAAAATTATACTAATTCATATTTCAGAAGTTTTCAAAGACATATATATATATAGGGTAAAAAGCAGGATCCTGGGAGCTACTCTCCAGTCTGTGCCCAGTAAGACCATGGAACTATGGATGGATAAGGAGTTCACTGGATGCCCGCATGCAAAAAGTTGCAGTCAAAAGTTCTATGTCAAAATGGAGATTAGCATCAAGAGAAGCATGCCCAGCACGTTAAGAGACACGATTCTTCCCCTCTGCTTCACTCTCATGAAACCCCACCTGGAATACTGCATCCAGGTCTGGGGCCCCCAGCAGAATGGAGACATGAACCTGTTAGAGTGAGTCTGGAGGAAGGTCACCAAAATGATCAGAGGGCTGGAACACTCCTCCTATGAAGAAAGGCTGAGAGAGCTGGAGTTGTTCAGTCTGGAGAACAAAAAGTTCTAGGAAGACTATACTGTGACTTTTCAATACTAAGAGGGTTCTTAAAAGAAAGATGGGGGGAGACTTTTTGCCATGGCCTGTAGTGACAGGACAAGGGGCAATGGATTTAAACCAGAAGAGGGTAGGTTTAGATTAGTTGTAAGGAAGAAACTCTTTATGATGAGGGTGGTGACACACTGGAACAGGTTGCCCAGAGAAGCTGTGGATGCCCAGTCATTGGAAGTGTTCAAGATAAAGGGCTTTGAGCAACCTGGTCTAGTAGAAGGCATCCCTGCCCATGGCAGGAAGGTTGGAACTAGATGATCCTCAGAGGTCCTTTCCAACTCAAACCATTCTATAATTATATGATATATTACTATTTATATCTAAATTAATATCATTTAGATATTATATGATTATGTGATGATATGATTATATGATATATTGCTATTTATATCTAAATGAAGAAAGAAATATCTTCATATGAGTTAGTATTAAGAAAAAATTAAGTTGGCCTCAGAACTGAGAGCTGGTATCGCTTTTAATTACACTGGAATTTACATGCAAGTGATGTTTTAGAAGGTTAGTGATTGTGATTGGTAGATCTTATTTTTTGAATGTTACCTTAAGTGATAGTGAATGATACCTAAAAATCATCTTGTGATATCTGTACCAGAGTGCTTGATAGAAAAGAAGAACAAGAAAAAAGATGAATTTATTGATTTTTGCCTGATATTTGATTTATATATAGGAGATTTGAATAGATAAACATGGTCTATTTGCATTCTTGGCATGTCTCATTTTTTCATTGACACTCATAAGTTAAGAAGGTTTCTTCATTAATTTCCATATAGGTCAATGACCTATATAACAGCTCTGTACTGTAAGCACTTTTATACACTATAAACTGCATAACATATTAAAAATATTATCTCAACATAGAAAACTACCTGTTAATGAATATTTGAGTGAGTAAAATGCATGTTGAAAAATTAATAAAGATTTCATAATGTAATTAAGCTCAGCATTGTTTGCATTACTCTGATATTTGCATTACAAAAGAGTATTCTGCAGCCAAAAATGGGATATGAAGACAGATGTGTTATTACTGTGAAACTCAATAGCCTTCATAACTAAGATCTCTTTTCTGTTCATACCATGATGAAAAATAAATTGTTTTGAAGCTATAATGTTCAGTATGTCAAGAATAAACATTTATAAATGCACTACCAATTTACAAAAGAGGCTAATAAGGATGTGAAAACATGTTGACCATTTGTATTAGATAACTATTTTACACCAGTGAAAAAATGAAGCTGTCATACAACAGGCACAATTATTATCCTCTTTCAAGTAAGAATCAAAGTCTCTTCTTACATAATTGCACTTTGTATTAAAGTATTGTTATTTAACATTTATACTGAAGTTTTGCCTGAAGAACAACTCAGTGCACTATAGAGTATATAAAGTAAAACTCAACACCCTATAATATTTATTTGAAAGGGAATGTGATAGAGGAAAGGGAGGTAGAAGCTCAGCAAGGGCTCTACAGTAGAGAAATAGATGGAACCAAGACCTCGGGCAATTGGCATGATACATACTAATCAGGTGTCATATTAGCCCAGATACAGTATTTTGTTGAAATTAGGAATTCTATAAAAACCTGATTAGAACGTTGTAAGTTTTGTGAATCAGTTCTAAAAAATATGGCATGCAGGTTTTGGGAACCTTGCTTAGACTCCTGCTAATTTACCTGCACAATCCATCAGCAATTTTGGTTTCCTAAATGTGCAGTTCTGCAAGCATGGCTCTGTATGGTGCTGAGAGCCATGCTCTGGTGCTGATCAAGCAAGACCTAGAACTGAATTCAATATAGCTTTGAATATATTGCTTTGGGATTTGTGTTAATGTATCTGCATGGTGTTACAATATGCCCTGTCGACATTTTCCTTAGAGATAGGTTGTCTAAGGGAGATAACTTGGCTGATGTAGCTGCCAGCCACTTTGATTGCTGCTGGGCTGAGGAGCTCACAGCTCCCCAGTACTGTAACACCAAGCAATTTTTCCATGTTGGCTGATCTTGAGCCATGTGGATTGAACCCCGAAGCATGGATTCTGGGGTTTCTGAGATAGACAATTATAGGCAACACAGATCTTTCACTGTTTGAGATAGGCCTCTGTTTTCTGTAACCAAGAAGAAACAGTATTTTTGTTTCAATTACACCTAAATTTCAAAATATAAAAACTTTCATGAAATGGAATTATTCCTCTGCACAGTTCTAATTAGGTATGAAGGATGGGAAGAAAGATGAAGTGATGGAAATTTTAATGATGAATGCTTACTACCTCAGGGCCTCTAGCAGCTACCTTTTTCAAGCTGTGAGGTAGAAAATGAGAAATCTAACAATGAAAAAAGAGGTCATAACAAAAAATTATAGCAATTCCCCTAAAGCGATGCTTTTCAGCCTTTCCAAGTAGGTGTCTGCTTATTCAAAGTTAAATTTTCATGACCACCTCCCTTACAGTTGCTGTAAAATCAAGTACAAAAATATATCAGTGGGAAGTCAATAGAATTTACTTGTGTGACTGTTTGGAAAGGTCATCAGAGAATACTTTCTCCTGAGATACAGGTGTTCAGGAGCAGACAACTGACATTATCTTCATTTCAGATGGTAATTGCATTTTCAGCATGTCAGAAGCACCCACTTACCTCTCATGACACCATGATACTGGAAAGGTAAAATGAAGTACCTTTTCTGCACTTACATCTATTAGATTGTATACTGTGATCCCTATGTGTTTGGTAATGCGCTGAACCTATAAAACATTATTAGTCTGGTCAGATAATAGCACCGTTCTTTTTTCAGCTATCATTTAAGACTTCTAGGAGGTTTGAAAGGTTTGCACTTACAGAAGCCATACCCTATTGGGCTATAATTGCATGAATGCCATATCACTCTGTCTTTAATTAAATCTGGAACCAGTTTCCTTGAAGCAGATATAAGACTCACTGGTCTGTAATGCCAAGGATCATATTTGGCTTTTTTTATTTTATTTTTAACCTAAGGTAACAACTTCCCAATCTTTGGGAACAGTGTGTGGTTTATTAAGGATATATTGCATATCTTCATTGCTACCTCTGCTATTTCACACCTCAGTTCCTTCAGAATTCTTGCATCAGCACCATCTGGTCCCAGTGATTTACCACCCTTGAGTTTTTCTGAGTTACTCAATAACATCTTTCATAGAGGCATCAGCCTTTGTTAAGTCCATGCATTAATTTCTTACAAAAACTAGCTTTGAGTCAGGAAATTTCCTTATTACTTTTCCCAGTAAATATGGGTGTAGAAAGCTACATTTAATTTTTGTCTCACTTTTATTACCTTGTTCATTACTTGATAGTTCAAAGCACTGGTAGTTGTTACACACTGTTTGCTGGTTTCTGAAAAAGCTTAGGTTTCCTCCCATCTCTAAAAAGTCTTTTAATTAACTTACTTGGACTTCTTCCTCCTTTATTGTTTTCCCTAGTTATCATTTTATTTTCCCTTTTGTGCACATTTCTTGTGAGTTTAATGGGATGTGGGTAGGATCATGTTTATGTTGATGTGTAGCATCATGTTCTCTAAAGAACATCCTTGATCTTTGTCTCTGGTTCATGCAGAGTGCATGGGAATGTCTGAGATTTAGAACAGGTCACCATTTTTTTTCCATAGAATTTTCCAGTAGGAAAACTATCCAAATCAACAGGATGTGATCAACATGCAAGCCAACAGGAACATGGTTGCTTCAGAGGTCACCTTGCCTCAAACTTTCCATCCCAAGCCCCTTACAGTTACAAATATATTTCCTAATGTGTTGCTGTCATTTATGGAAGGAAAAAAAAAAAAAAAAAAGAAAAAGAATAATATTTTCTGCAAAGAAATGCTTCAGTGACTTTGCACATCTACAAAGGTCTTCTGAATGCATTGTGTATATAGTTATTTACACAGGAATGCTAAATAGGCGTATGATGGCAAAACAAGCACAAGGTAGACTGCCAGTTTGTGGCTGAAATATAAGCAGAACAACTGAATATAAAAGTTTGGTTCTTGTCTGGTGTTTATAAAACTTCAAGATTTTTTTAAACGTGTTATTGAGACAATAATATAAAATCTGGAAAGAATGGTTGCATATTAATGACTTCAATATTTAAGTACTTAGAAATAAACACCTAAAATAAAGATGTTGCTTTTATTTCATTCAGATAAGATGAAGTCATATGACTTCATGATGCTCTGCTGTGTGTTGGCTGGAGATTTGTGTCCCCTGAGCAGTTAATACAGCCCTGTGCTTCTAGCTGTGAGTAGAACAGTGTTGATCATAATCATGTGTGCATGCTCTGCTTCCACTACTTCATGTAGCCCATTATCTCAGAAGATTGTACACTCCTCTCCTCATTGCCTGTGTATGTATGTATGTATATGGGAAGGTAAGGGTCTCTTGCTCCACCAAAACTTTACATCTTACTAGGATTGTATCTGTACCAGACTTTTGTTTCTGTCCATTTCTGTAACTTAATTTCTTTTCTTTTTTTTCTTCTTTCTTTCTTTCTCTTCCTTTCTTTCTTCCTTTCTTTCTTTCTTTCTTTCTTTCTTTCTTTCTTTCTTTCTTTCTTTTCTTTTCTTTTTTCTTTTTCCTTTCCTTTCTTTTTTTCTCATCTCTTCTTTTCTCCAATTGCAGTAGTAAATTCCAATTTACTAAATTCAATAAAGCATATGTGCATATGTATATTTGATTACAGAGGGAGATTGTGAATACTCCTTTACACTTCTAGAGTCTGAAATTGAACCTCAAGAAATGCACTTTTTAGCCTGACCAAAAGCGTTTGGTAGTCCTGTCAAGAAATCACATACTCTGCTCTGAGCTGAGAGTGCATGTCTCAGGGCTGGCCTGAGCTCATCTTGGCTGGAGCTGGGCTGAGCTGGTTTCAATTCCTGCCTTGGTGCCAAGAGCTTCTTGCCTACCCTGCCTGAGCTTGAGCTCTGCCACTGATTCCATGGGGAGGGCCCAGCAAACCCAGGGGGTCAATGCCCAATAAAAAAAGAGCCACTGGGGGAACTGAGCCTGGGGAGGCTGTGGGGCCATGCTCACCTCCCAGCTGTGAGCAGCCAGAAGGCAGCAGCCTGGGGAAAAGAAGAATATAAAAATTGCTTAATCAGGACCCCCAAGGCTCAGTGGAGGCGACCTCTACCATGAACATCATATCCCTTCCCAGTGAAGGTTTTAGGATATTAATGACATTCAAGTATCAACCAGTTACACAGACCCAGTGATAACTGAGAAAGAATGAAACTTTCAAACTTAAATCCAGAGGGAAAATAGAAATGTGAATATAAACCAGGAATAGTAGTAGATATTAGCTTGTTTACATACAAATCTAATTGTATTTTTAATGAAGTTTTTCTGTTCTAATATTATAATTTGGACTTTTAGACAGTTAAAACATTAATTATAATGACAATAAATTCCTAGCTCCATCTATGTGGTGCATTTCATTTTGCCCATAACATGATTTTGAATGTAACATTTCTAAGCCTTGTGGCATGCTTTGATGCACCAATTTCCAGCTGTGTCTGCTTTGAAACAAGCTCTACATAATCACCTCTCAACCCCTGACTGCTGAGCCTGCCCTCTGGTTCATCTCAGAAAGCTCCATCTTTCTCTGGGTGCCACAGGTTTCATCATTACTGTCTTTTTGTCTGCTTGCCCTACCCTGTCATTTTTCATACGTGAACAACTCCCCTGTCACCTCCACTTTCTGCAGGATTCAGGTGACTCGGAGTGCAGTAGTTGAAACACAGTGAACGGGGGACTTTCTCCCAGTGACATAGCTGCAGCCTTCTAGAGGAACAAAGCCTGCTGGAATGAGTAACTGTATAAGCAGAAATAGCAAAATGATGGGGTTCTTGGGTCCTTTTATAGTTCATTTCATACTCAGACTCACATCATTCTCTGAGAAAGCTTTTTATCTTAACCAATAATTTTTAACTGTAGGGTAGAAATTTTCATAATACCTGAGACATGTATTGACTGTCCTGATGCCGACAGACACACTGTAAAGATAGAAATGACTTTCCTTTGATTGAATTACTTCATGAAAAGGTACTGTCAAGAAAAAGTTTGATGTTCCTATGGTGTTTATTTTAACTAGGAAAACATGAATTTTCCAAAAGCTGATCAAATATTGTCCTGATGTTTTACATTACTATAGCATAAGTGCAAGCCGGGCATGTAAGAAACAATGGAAAGTGCTGGTATATACTATGAAAGTCAACCTTTTTTTTTTATTTGGACACAAGTTATTTGTCCCATTAACATGTATTTATTTAATATGATGCAAAGCAAACAGTGCAACTCAAGTGGGTAATTATTTCCTATTTGGAATTGCTGTCTATGTGCAATTCACATTCTATGTAATATCAACACTGCATTAGAAGAGTGCTTCCATGTCCTCTTCTCTATTACAACAGTTCCTTTATTCTACACTGTGCTGACAGTTAATTTAAAAATAGGCATCACCTTTGAAGTCACTTAATTAAAAAAAAAAAAAATATAGCATGATTTGATCCATTGTTATAAGCACAATGTTCAAAATCAGGTTTTTTCTGAATAGGTTTTAAGGATTTAAATGTTAAACAAGTTATTGTAATTCTAAGCAGCTAGACAGTACCTGGTTGTATTTTGTACATACAGATGAATAAATACATCTATGCAATCAGTAGGTACTTACAGAGCTGTTCACACAGGTAGACAACTACATGTATTTTATGCATTGCATATTTGTGTATAATCATATATTGACATCATTACAAATGTGGATACAGTATGAACAATATATGTACTCACAACTGAGATAAATATAAACTTTTGTATTCTTCATGTATATGTGCATCTTAACATGACAGTCCAAAGTTCAATAACAATATTGTAACATATACTGAAAGTAGCATTCAAGCAAGAGCTGTGCATTGCTTGAATACGTTCACAATGTAAACCAGGTAAGTTCTAGGAAGATGTATATATATCCCTGTGACCTTAGATGAAAGGGTTCAGTATTTAATAGCACTGTACAATGGACCATTAGAAGGAAGAATTCTAACCTCCAGTTTCAGACTTTAAGCTGAATTCATGTTTACCAATTTGTGAATTGGTGTTCAAAAACACTTTGCTTATTTTCTAAAACTGTCTTTCAGTTCTAATCTTGACATAGTGAAAAACATGTGCATACTCACGGAGCATACACATTGTGACTTATATTCACTGGTTAGTTCAAAGAATGGTCTGTTCACTAGTGTAATAGACTATATTATATTATATATAAAACCTCACATAATTCATAGCTTTATCTGTAAGTTAAAAGAATCAGAGAGGAGTCACAATAGAAAGTATCTAATCCCATCTATTTTGAACCCAGACAAGGCTAGATTTTTCTCTAGAACATTGATCTATGTATTTTACTTTTAAATGATTAGGTGTTAACATTTTGCTAACATTTGCAATTTTGGTGTGAAATCATTTCAATCACTGTGCAGCCCAGGGATTAGAGAATCTTTATATGGTTTTAGAGATTGTTCCAGATACACACAAAGAATTTTCCACTTTTCAGTATAACTGGTTGTGTCTTAGCTTGATTATTTAGCCAAATTAAATATATTTGGCTCTTAAATCTTTTTAAGCTGATTTAATACCAAAATTCTCAGAACTACCTAAAGTGTGCAGTACATATTTGTTTTGCTCTAAAGTTTGGCCCTTGCTATATAGTGATATAGGGTATCATAACTAGTTATAAGAGTTATTGAGGTAAAAATGAAAAATTGTAGTCACATTAATGGTGACTGCTGACAAAGGTTCCAATGATCTAGCCCTTGCTTTTCATAGGAAACAAAATGTTTCACATTCCTAGAAGAATTAATGTTTTCTTAAACCCATATACTCTTGATTTATATCCAGAGTAGCTACTGAAGCACTTTTTGAGATCTACTAAACTTCAATACAAAAGGTGATCTGAATTTGAATCAGATCCAGGCTATCTACCCAAAAATTGCAAATCCACCAGAATCAGCATGACTAATTCTGTAATAAAATAGATATTTTATGAAACTTGACAACATTAGTAGAGATTTTTTACCACTGTAGATTAAGCCTTTTACAGGGAATCACTAATGACAGTCAGGTTCAATAGAACTAAGATTTCGTCTAATATTAGTTTCTGGCAAGTCAATTTGCAAGGTTATTTTTGCAGATTAAATTAGCTATATTGGGAGGTCACCCTCTTACTTCTAAATCAAGAAAGAAAGACAGATGCATAATAGCATAATGCTATAGATGTATTATTAACCAATCTTTCACAATAAAAAAATTAGCTATTCCCCAAGAAGGGTCAGGTAAAAGAAAAAGGTGTTTTATAAGATGATAAATACCTCTTGCAAAATGTTGGTGAAAGGCCAGATGAATATCACTAAGTGTGCAACCTGTGTCTTAGTATTCAGTCTCTGAGAAATGAAAGTTCTTAGCTAAGAATTGGAGAAACAATATGCCACAATTTAAACTGGTTTAGGACCTATCTATTCTGAGCTACATGATATATTTGTGTTCTTAAAAAATCAAACTTTTGGTTGCTGTCTTAAATAACCATAAACTGTCAGTCCATGAGTAGTTGCTGATTTATAACATTCAGTTAAAGGAATTAATTTGGATTTAAAAATTGTTCACTGTATTTACACTGAGTCCTAATGTTTTCTTTATGTTTTATAAGTCTAGTTATTTTTTACTTCCAAGGTCATGTATATCAAAGAATCACAGAATCACTCAAGTTGGAAAAGACACTTGGGATCATCATCTCCAACCATTAGCCCTACTCTACAAGTTCACCCCTATAGAAGTATGCAGTATGTTGTAAGATGTGTACAGAGAATGAGACAAAAAAATTCTGTGGAAAAAAAAAAAGATGAAAAAAACAATCCAGCTTGAAGTTGAGTTGTACCTTGAATTAAAAAATCTCTTCCCTGTTTCCTGGAAACTATTGTCATAGATCAGAAAAATCCATTTTTGAATATCTGCTTCCATTTGACTTTTGTCCAAGGACTGAATATCTTGCAGGGACATCACTTGGTCACACTGAAACAACATAGACTGTTATGAAGAAATATGAAAAATAAAAAAGCCTAGTGCTTTTTAGGGCTAACTAAAGAACCTTTCAGTACCACTGCAAAGGGCAGCAGGGCTGAAAAAGGCATGCAAAAATAACAGCACGGTTGCATAAAGATTCCTCCCCTCACATCTATCTCCTCTGGATAGGTGATGGCACCTGTGAGCTCAGGATCAGCCCATCTCTATGATTTGGGTTAGGATTCAGAGAGAGATAGAGAAAAAAGGGAAAACCTAGAGCTGCAGGGGCACTGAGGCTGAAAGGTTCTTTCGTTTGTGTAAAACTGTATAGCTCCATTGGTTTCAGCAAAGAAGCTGTTTAAGTCCAAGAGTTCAGCCTTTGACTCTCAGTTTTTTATGTATGAAGTGATAATCTGTCTTGCTGAGTGAAGTTGATTTTTAAAGTGGTAAGTTCCAGTATCAGTGAACATTCAGTACAGGAAAATTAATTTAAAAGCAAACTCAAGTGCTTTCACAGAGTGAGTATAAAAATTATAATTTTTTTTTTTACAGATAGCTTTTGAGGAAGGGGTGATGCTAAATAACTATTCTCACTAAGATAGAATTTGGGAGTAATCAATTTGCCCTCAAAATATCATTATTTTGATAGCATATTGGGCCTCTAGCAAGCTTTCAAGCCATCTAGAAATAGATACTGTTGGTCAGATGGACCTATAATATAGTAAGTATCCTACAAGTTGATGGGGTGCTTAAATATCTTTGAATCCAATGGAATTTTGGTTGTCTGAACAAAACTTGGATGTCCTTTTAGAACAGCTGATATAGCATGATGTCAGATACAGGTACTGTACAATGTATTAAAAAGGTATATTCTCATAAGTTTTATTCAGCTTTTGGCAAAAATAAATGGAACACAGAACTGTTATTTTTATTTGTATGACAAAAACATCTTCAAACTCTGACCAAGAGTAGGATATCAGCATGTTAGATAGTGAGATAAGCTGTCCTAAGTACTTACAAACTACATCAGCTTATTGAAAAGGGGTATTATTATCCATTCTTTGCAGATGTGCCACTAAAACACACGGAGAGTGTAATTTGCCCAAGGTCAGTTCTGATTTATTTAATTTAGTTATTATTAGTTTTACAAGCAATACAAAACACCCATTATTATCCATCTAATGCATTTATCACAGTGAGGTCATTGGCCATGAGTGGAACTCAAAGGCACTGTGTTAGTCAAAGAAAAGATGATAATCAATGTCATGTTTTTTCCAGTCAGAAGTATTTGTGTTTCCTCTGAAAGTGCTAATAAATACACACTAGGGAAAGGTATTCAATTTTATAACACTGTCTAGTCAGTGACATTGTGTCCCCTCCTACCTATCACTACAGATCACTGCTGGAGATCCTTTGCTCCTTTGCTATGTCTTTCAACTGCTTTATTCAGAAGACTGATAGCATGATAGAAGACACCTCTCTGGCACTGTGTTTTCTTCTCTGATGGCTATGTGTGCCATGTGACTGCTGTCCCTGACTGGTAGGTAGTGAGTAATGGATTGCTTTATTTTAGAGCAAACGTTGGTAGTCCTGTGTTCTTGTTTCTGATGGCAAAATCAGGATGGAACTGTGGCCATTATAATAGAAAATATGGTATCTGTGAATTCTGTTAACTCTAGGTTTTAATAAATAGACATACAGAGCTTTGACTTGCCTTTGAAATAAACAGTCAATGGTTCTTTTAAGACAATCTTAAGCATTGACTGCTGATCACTGCAGGACAAACTTAGGCACCAGACTGGTGAAAGAAACAGAAAAATGAGGGGGAATAAAACAGGAATTGTAATGAAGACATGGAAGATCTTTAAGCAATGTGTAGTTAATTATATCCTTCATCCTTCTGCTTTTGTTGCACTTTTAAAATTTCTGTTTAAAAGGCAATTTTCCTTTTACTGCTTCTATCGAATTTTGAGGTTGTACCCTCTATTGGTTATGTGTCTCACATACTTCAGTTCTCATTCCTTTCATTATCTTCTCGTTCATTGAGCTATTCTCCTTATTAATTTAATTATCTGCTTTTGCTTTCCTTTCATTCAGTTTTATCTTGAACTTCTCTTTATGGTCTTCTGTCATGTCACTTCCCTGCTCTTTAATTCTTAGCCCTTTCCAGCACAGGCAAAGGCAACGTTTGCTTTGAGTTCAGTTTGCTTTGGAAGGACCTTTATGGCTTTATACGATAGCTGAAAGCTATTTGATGACAGTAACTTCCCCTTGGAGAATGCCATGAGTGGTTGGTTCTGATCTCAGGAAAAATTTTCCTTTCATCTCTGATATATAGATTTACTGTATCAACTGTAGAAGGTTTTAGTGAGGTTTATTTTTTTGTTGGTTCCCCCCCCCTTTTTTTTTTCCTGTGGTGAGGTGCAGAACAGTAATTGGAAGACTTCCAGCAATCCAAGATCAATAAGAGCAATTGGAACCTGTGCTGCAAGATCCCTCACTGCCTTGCTGACTTTACCCAGTCAATCCAAAGACAAGGATAGGCTTGTAGGGACCAGGGAGGTCTAGAGTATGAATAACATGGTACTAATACCATAGTCACTGGTATTGTTTTTGCTCATAGTGAATCTGTATAGACTTCTATGCACTACTTAAATCTGTGGTGTCTAATCTCCATTCTTTTCTGTGAAAGTGTAAAATGGCTCTTCCAAAAGAAAAATCAAGAGAACGTACCATCCACTCATTCCCCTTAATGAATCATGAAAGAGTATGGTAGAAAGGAAACCATATTCTCAGGGAAGGCTTATATGTTTGTCCTGTTTTCCTTTTAAGTTTTAGTATATTTTAGGGACTTTGCAGGAGCAACAGAGCAGCCTAGTAGTAAACTGGGATTAGGATGTAGGTATTTTGACCATCAACCTAGTGCCTATCTACCTTGAAGAAAATGGAGATAGGAAATCTCATGTACTGTAAATTCAAATTTCTTTACTTCATCTATCTGGAAACAGCAATCTAAGACAGTGGCTGTGTAATCCACTCTCTGTCAAAGAGACAAATGATGACTTTACACATATGCACACATATATATGCATAGATACTGAACACTTTCATCTCATGCAGTAGGGCTCAGAAGTGAGCCTTAACTTTATAACCAGTTTTTCTTGAATATCTGGATTTTAAGTAGAACCGAGTGAAAGGCAGAATGCCATCAAAAAGTACTACCAAGAAAAATAAACCTGCAAGTAAGCAGATTGCATACTAATTAAATATTTTCTCCCTTGTCCTAGTCATGAATCTTAACTTAGGCTTGGATGAATATCAAAGGCTAATCATCATTTTACTCCATACTACTACTTTATTACTTTCAACTTTGGTGTACTCCCTACTTATTCAGCCCCATCGCTGCAAACAGTTCTATGTATTCCTGAATTTAAAACATGGCTGCAGTCCCACTAAATTAATGGGATAATCCACACACTAAAGGGTATACAGCAATGCTTGCATGAGAAGAGCTTGAAGTCTGAATTTTTAAGTAGTTATCACTTGGATTGTCAGCTATGTTAGTAAATAGTGATTTATAGAATTAACCTAAATTCCTCAACAGCTTTGTTTTCACAGTCTTTCTCATAAGACAGAAGAAATAAATGGGCAAATGGAAAATATTTTTCTCTTTTTTTCCCCAAACTTAAGTCAGCTTTATGGCTAAGGAAAATGAATTATGAAACTTTATCCCCTATGACTTAAATATGTGGAATGAGTGATTATTTTTCAGTATTACCTCTCTTCTGATTTCCTTCACAGCTTCATTCTCCATGTAAAGCTACAGAAACTTGTGCTGTGAAGTGCAACTGGGAACGGGACAGTCTAAGAAGTTCACTGTATCTCCTCCTGTTAGTACAGCACAGAAGAAAAATTAAGATAATAATGAGACTTGTGTACTTGTTCCACCCTTACTGCTGTGCTGCCCTTTACTTATTTATATCCTTATAATGACAATGAAGCTTATTTGAGTTAAAAACATATCCAGAACAGTCATGTTTGTAATAAGCAGTAAAACAGACAGAATCTCAAATTCTCCTAAGTCAGACCTCTATCAACAGTTCCATAAAACACTACAATTCAAATGGAGCACAAAATTGTGGATGTTAACTTCTCCATCAGCTGATAATATGCCATATGCAGCATTTTAAGAGATATAACTATAGATCAATATTTCGGTCCAAAAATTCTGATGCTACTACAGACCAAATAGAATGTTAGTAAATCACTTCTAACAATAATAGGTTTACTTCAAGCTTAAACCACATTACTCTCATTGTCCTTGATAAGGTATTTTAGGGTTTGATCCAATAATGGGAGTAATATCTTATACTTGAAGTTATTTATTGCCCAGAACCAGTGTAATCGCTTCCAGATCCTCTTTGTTTACTCCCTGAGTTTACACTCTCCCATGGCACCAGCATCATTCTTGAACTATTCTGTGCCAGAAAGCTGTCATGAATAGTGGTCTGAACACCCATGAATTTAATTATTCACTGAAACAGCCGACAGACAGACAAGTGTTTATATCATAGTTTTACAAAAAGAGGAATTGATGAAAAACCATGGACTATCTTTTCCAGCACCATGGAGTTGTCAATGTTAGTGCTAAGGTTGGATTCCTCATGATGTTATTATCTCTGTTCTCTAAATACAAGAAGGTATCACTCAAGGTCTGTGAAGACCCATGACTGCAAAAAATTAAACCAGCATGATTCTGCATTGTTTCATAATATTCTAAAATCTTTGGATTCCAGGAAAAACTGGTGAACATGAAACAGAAGTGTCGTGGTTTAGGGTCAGGGCAGCCCCTTAAACCTATAACAGATGCTCTCTGTTAACCTCCCTCCCTCCCCAGAGGGGAAGAGAAAGGGAATAAGGGAGAGAGACTTAGCGATTAGAAAAGGAAACTAGAACAGCTTTAATGAAAAGGAAAATAATAATTATAAAAATGGAATATATAGAAATATATACAAAACCAGTATCGAACCCAACCCCCCTGATGGTAATTACATCACCGTCACCACTGATGTTGTGCAGGTTCCGGGGGAGTCCCAGACTGGGCCCCACAGCAGACAGGAGCTGTGTTCAGGAGCTGGATTCTGGTACTGGGTTCAGGAACACGCAGATCAGATCGAAGGCAGAACGGACAGAGTCCTCCTTGGATGCTCCGAGGAAGGAACCAAAAGAGGACCCGAGCCAAGCCAAGCAAAAGCTGGCACAGCAGTCCAAAAGGGGAGAGAAGAGCCCAGAGACCCTTCGGGTCCCTCAGCTCTAGACCAAATATGGCGTATATGGGATGGAATACCTCATTGGTCAGTTTAGAGTCACCCGTCCTGTCCGCTCCTCCCTGAAGGTTCAGCCTTTCACTTCCTGCACCCCCAATGTGGTACACAGGACCCAGCAGTGGCCTTGGTCTGCATACCAATCCTTGGTAGTAACTCTAAACATGGGGTGTTATCACTGCTAGAAGCAGACACTGTCTGTGAGAACAGGCTGCTAACTTCAGACAGTGCAGTTAGTTAGAAGAACTGAGCTGAAAAGTAAAATTACTGAACAGAATTAGTTCTGTTTTCACTCAAACCAGGACAAGAAGCTAAGTAAGAAAGTCATGCTCAAGTCATTAAAAGGGACAGATGCCTAGGACAAAATATTAAGTTTTGAAATGGCAGGATCATAAAGCATAAGCATATAAGGCTCCACAGAAAAATTTGGTTCCAAAAAAGAATTCCATTCAAAAGATAATGAAATCCAAGAAAATTCTTATAAAAGCATTTGTCATTTAGATTTGGCAGTTGGCATGGGTTTAAAGTAGGATTTATCCTGGACATTGACAAGGACACAGCAAGTGATCTATTACTGTGTCTTCCTTCTTGAAATTTATCAGTCATAATTCAGCTGTCTATTTTTATTTCTTTCTTCAAACTATATAAATTTTTTTGATAATTCTATTGCAATTCCTTGCTTGCAGTCTACTCTTTTAATCACATAGGTTTTTAAGTTGCAGGTATTCTACCTCTCTTCTTCACATTTTAAATATCTTCAGGTTTTACATAGGTCTTATTTGATCTTACGATTTCCATTGCTCACTTAGAACTGCATCAGTTTTTTTTTAATTACTTTATTTTCCTGGTTCCTGCTTCAATTTCTGGGATTAAATCACATCAGTTTTACATCAGCTTTTCGATCACTCTTATCTCATACATCTATTTTTACTTCTTGAAGTCACATCAATGTTCATATTGATGTAATAGATATAACCATCTCCTATTACTTATTCCTGGCATATTGACTTAAAAAAGGATTTCTAGTTTGTATAAATCTCTGTGAATCTGTTATGTTTGTGGTACCTTTATGTGATACGTAGAATAAAAAAATTGAAAATTATTTTCTATATGGAAATATTGTAACTAACAACATAGAATTCTTAAAATAAAATGTTTTTCCTTAACAAAATACCTAAACCAGATCTTCTGATTTAATTGGAGTCTTTCCAAGTAGCATTTAAAACAAATGCAAAGTTAGCATTTTAAAAGAAATGTACTCCCAAGCTATTAAATTTAAATACATTTTCACAGAAAAGATCAAATATGAGATAAATTTAGGATAGAGGTAAACTAGACATAAATTATAGACTGATGCTATTTTAGTAACACCTGTTTCTAAATGACAAGATAAGTTATGTAAGCAAATGCAGCTTACCAAGCTGATTTGAAAGAAGGCAGGCAAGACTACATTTGACTTTGACTTAATCAGAAAGACAGATAAGAGTCAACTAAATTCACTACAGTTACTTCCCAGGAAAGAAGCATATCTGCTTTTTTTTTGGTTCTTAGGGCAAAGAATGAATGGTCAGAATTTGTGCCATGCCAAATGTCCTACTTGTTTTAATGTGTCTGAATTTTCCACTATTTACTACCTGCTGTATTGTCACATTTTGCAAGTTAAACACGGAGATGTTAGAATCTTATTACAGAACTACACAGGAAAATGGATAGAGATGCAGACCACATCCCTTCAGTTGGGGGGCACTTTCTGATATTTTCCCAAATTAGGCATCAGATTGTATGATATCTGAGCTAGTTATCCCCAGTACCCTTCATAGCTGATGGAAAAAAAAAATGGCATGTCATGAATATGCCTCATCTCACCAGTTGAATGACACCCTAAAAACATCTCATCCTCTGTGAACAAAAAATACTGACTAAACAAATCCCAAGGCTCAGTCAAAGAAGTCTACATTGTAGACATCTTCAACTAGGCAAGATGAAGCCTTGCCATTGTATGTAAAGCTTACAACAGATCTCCAGTTACATAATTTTTACACATTAATATGTAAGAATAAGCAACCTTCATACACAAGAAGATTAAGATAAATTCTAATATTTATTAAATGGAAGATGGATGAATAATAACAAAACAAAACAAAACAAACAAAACAAAAACAAAAAAAAAACCAAAAAAAAAAGAGCAGCCTTTCTTTTCAAATTATTCTGTTGATTGTAAATAAGAACAGACTTCCAAGGATTGGATTGCTTGAAAGTTGCACAACAAAAACACCGTAATGACATTTATACAGCTCAAGCATACATCTGTGACACCTATAGAATAAAAGTGCATTGATCAGGATAGTAATATTTTTTTGCCTCAAATCCAGTTATAAGTGTACTACAATAATGTGACCAACTTTGTAATACTGTGATGGCATAGCCAAATACCATGCATAGACTTTTTGCACTAATATGTATGCAATGTGACAACCCACAGGACAAACAAATACCTGTGTGGTTGCTTCTAGGAGGCATCCAAATTACAGATCTTTCAAATTGGAGAACAAAGAACAACGTAAGTACAAGGGACTGCAAGTAAGAACTTCTTCCCAGTTCCACAGGGATGATTAAAAAAATACCCTACAAAATAAGCAGTATTAGGAGCAAATGAGAACATTCTTTGGGGTGGAGGGTTGAGTGGTATAAATGTATCTGGCTTAAGAGGAAGATGGAGAAAGATGACTACTCCACTTTATAGTCCTGAATTCTTTATCAAAGAGCTTTCAAGACTGCTTTCCTTGGCTTCAGGGACTAAGCACTGCCGAGGACTGCAATAATTTTTGCTAACAATATAGCATAAGCTTCATGGACCTGATTTATTGGTCTTCTTAACATCATTCCCATCACAATTTCTAATTCTCTAACTGACACAAATCTTAATCTATACACAAATATATTCAGTTCTCACAAACTTAGCATATAAATTACTATTACTTTGAAATAGGTATGTCCAGAGACATTAAAAAAAAAAAACAAACAAAAAACCAAAAACAACACCAAAAAAGTCAACCAACCAACCAAAGCCAGAATGTGTGAATTACAACTGCTGCAATTATTTGTGTCAGAAAGTCCTTAGTATCTTGAAAGGTAACATGGTATATTTCAAAAGTATCTGGGTGAGGTTGGAGGATCAGAGTAGTTATAACAAGAGCAGCTAAATCTGCAAGTTATTGTTGCCTAGTGAATAAAATTTGTTTATAATATAATATATGCCTAACCATGACAATGATTCCAATCAACCATATGAAAATTTGAATAATAAGATTTTGACAGGGACGGAAAAGAATTTTCAGTGATGCAGGAAGTTCCTCTAGTTCAATAAATTTTCTTAAGGAGAAAAAGATTTTCTCCACAGCCTGTCTCATTGGGTGATATAAACAATGAAGGTTTTGTTTCCTAAATTAGATGGGAAAGGAGAAAGAAAGAACAAGATTATCAGAGCAGAATCCTTTTTCATCCTTTCTGCTTGTTCCTTTTAAAATTGCTTTGAAATTGCTTCCTTCTTCAGTCCTGGATCAGAGATGAAGTTCCTGATGTAAATGACCACTCCTTCTGCCCTAGACTGTAGGAGATAAGATGGAAAAATTGGTGGGGAACAGTAGTGAATCTGTCACTATCCAGATGATGTAAAAGTGACCGACATAGGACCTACATAAGAAAGTGGAATCTGTGAAGTAGATAGTAAAACTGTGAAAATGTGAGAACTGGGCATCTTAAATGATGAAAGGAAATGGAATGATGGTCTGGGGGGACAGGATTAATTTGTAGGAACAAAATTAAAGTACTGATGTGAATAGATGTAGAAACAAAACTACCTTCAAGGCTGTCAGAGGGATAAGGCAGGGGTCATAGTCATCTTTCTGACATGTGCAAGGCAAAATGTATTATTACATAAATCACTTCAGGAGCAATCAGGAATTCCTGGTGGATAAGGAATTGGCTGGATAGTTGCACTCAAAGAGTTGCAGTCAATGGCTCAATGTCTGAATAGAGACCAGTGACAACAGGCATTCCTCAGGGGGTCAATATTGAGACCGGCACTGTTTAACATCTTTGTTGGTGACGTGGACTGTGCGATCAAGTGAAGTCTCAGCCAGCTTGCTGAGGACACCAAGCTGTGTGGTGCAGTTGGCACACTAGGGAAAAGGAATGCCATCCAGAAAAACCTTGACAGAGGCCCGCAAAAATTGCATGAAGTTTAACAAGGCCAGGTACAATGCCCTGCACCTGGGTTGGGGCAATCCCAAGTACAAACATAGGTTGGGTGGTGAGTGGATTGAGAGAGGCCCTGCGGTGAAGGACTTGTGGATGTTGGTGGGTGAAAAACTGAACAGGAGTCAGCATTGTGCACTCACATCCCAGAGAGCCAATTACATCCTGCGCTGAATCAAGAAAGATGTGTCTAGCAGGCAGAGGGAAGTGACTCTGCCTCTGCTCCACCCTTATGATTCCCCACCCGGAGTACTGTGTTCAGCTCTGGGGTTCCCATCATAAGAAAGTACACAGTGCCACCCATAAGAAAGACATGGACCTGCTCAGTTGGGTCCAGAGGAGGGCCACAAAAATGATCAGGTGGCTGGAGCACCTCCTGTGTGAGGACAGGCTGAGGGAGTTGGAGTTGTTCATCTGGAGAAGAGAAGGCTCCAGGGTGACATTATAGCAGCCTTCCAGTACTTAAAAGGAGTCTATAGGAAAGCTGAAGATGGACTTTTCATCAGGAGTGTAGTAACAGGATGAAGGGTAACAGTTTTAAATTGAAAGAGGGTAGATTTACATTAAACATATGGAAGAAATTCTTTACTATGAGGATGGCAAGACACATTAACAGTCGTGGATGCCCTGTCCCTGGAAGCATTCAAAGTCAGTTTGGAAAGGGGCTCTGAGCAACCTACTCTAGTGGAAGGTGTCCCTGCTTGTGGCAGTTAGTTTGGAACTAAATAATCTTTAAGATCCTCATATGTTATAATGGATTCTGACCCAGGTTTTGACAGCAAAATGTACTGTAGAGAGTTTTACTGTATTATTAGGGACATAGAACAAATGGCATAATAGCTTGATCCTGTTTTTAACTTTTGTGAATAACTTTGAAATGATTCAGTCATCAGTTATGATGTTGAGGAAAGATAAATTTGTACATCTTCCTTTACAACTCAGAGATAGGTTTTAGCTCTTGTTATTTTTAATCACACCTCTACTTTGGTTACAGTTTAAAATCTGTCATCCAGAAATCCCTGAAGCTTACAGTGTTTCTTAGTCTGCTGAAAATACTTTTGCCTCTGGCTGCCCTTAGGGCTGAGGCCAGAAGAGCACAGGGAAGTATGCCATGGTCTTGGATGGATGCAAAAAGAACTCTATTCGTTCTGCAGTACTTTGGAACTTTTTCCTCGAAGGAGGGCAAATAATTAATCATTAGAGTGTTTGAATACTGGGGAAGGAAAAACCCCATAAATTCAGTAAAGAATAAAAAAGAAACTACTCCTATTGTTTTAAATCTCTTGTATGCTACACCTAAGTGAAAAAGTTCAGCTCTTTTAATAAATATGTAAGGCCTCTGAGAATGTAATCTATGAATGAATTGTTAATAGTTACTTTTCTTGGAAAAAAGAAAAAGTAAAAAATTCCTCCAAACCTCCTCCTTGTATTACCATTTGGATATGGTAATAAATTTGTATTTAGTAGGACAATTGGTAACTGTTACATTTTTTTCATGAAGCAGCTACCTTATTTTCCTGTCCTCATCTAAGGAAGACCTAGAGTGCTTGGCATCTAACAAAAAAACCATTTACAGTTGAGTCTCCAAGGGAGAGACCAGTTTCCCAGTTGCTTTGAGTTCCCATTGGTCACTCTATCACTGTGCAGCCTGAGGACTTATTTTAGCTTAGATGTTCAGAGTTACTGAGACTTCCCTTGTTCCCCTGAGCAAATCTGGTCACTATTCTTTAAATCAATTATTTTAAAAATCACATCCCTGTTAGTAGTTACTGCATTTCTCAGCAAGAACAACCATTCTGATTCCCTAAGGTGTTGTTTTTTACTGGGATTGTCACAAGGGTCTCAACATGAACAGAAAAAACCCTGTTTGGCACAAGCACCAGTCAACAAAACATAGCAATACACCAGAGTAGGAGAAGAATTAAAAGAAATAAAGCAAGCTAAGAACATAAACAGGACCTAGTATCTCACTCTAAAAATGAGAGACACTCAGGACTATTAACTGTTTACCAGTCCCACAACACTAAATTTGATATATATCTCTTTGAAAAGGAATGGTACAAAGCTAAGGAATTTAGAGTACCGTGAGCAGTGTAGTGATGCTATGCCACTACTGGGGTAAAAATTGAATTTTTCCCTTCTGGAGGAAATGGGATATGATGAGCACATCAGACTAAAAGTGAATTTCCTAAAAGTGAATTTCCTATTTGTATTCACTTCAGATTAAACAACAGGGATAGTTCAACTTATGGACATGTATATTAAAGAAGATATGTGGATTTCTATGTCTTTGATATGCCTCAGCTAGGTTTGTGAACAAGTAAAAGTTAACACCAGAGAGATGCACATTGAAGTTTAGTGCTGGAGTATACAGACAGAACATTAAATGTATGTCTTTCTGATTAGTAAACATATTCTAAGGTTAAAGACTGGACAGAAAAGATATCTTTTGTTCTAGGAAATGAGAATGTTAGAAAAAAATCTGCACTTCACATTTATTGTGTATTGACAATGTTTATTTCAAAGTATGTAGACTGTGATCTCATGTTGAGCCACATGTAATAAACTCCATGAATCACTTTATTTTCAGCCTTGAGAAGAATTAATTATAATACTGTATCTCTAAAAAGCTTTAAACATTTATGTCTGCATAGAAAATGCAAGAGCATTTTCAAAATCCTGACTGTCTCTGAACATAGAAATAATTATATTTTCAGTGGTGAAAAGCTAGATATTTTGATTATCTGTAATATGTTAGAGTAGTGACTTCCTCCAACCGTAGTGATCACACAATTGAACAGTACAATCTCAGTCTTTCTTCTCAATCTGTCCTTTCAGCAGAGATGCCATGCCTATTAATAGCTTGGTAACTTAAAAACCAGAACATACTGCTTAAGAGTCACATAAGTCAGCTGTGATAATGAAAAAACTGCTACCATGTTCCACATGTTGTGCCTGTGGATTATAACATATTTTATAGATAAAAATATCTTGAAATATCTGTGTAATCCAAATGTTCATAACTCAGTAATATGCCAATCAATTTTTTCTTGGGGGGGGGGGGGGGGGGGGGGGGGGGTTTCAGGATTTTTAACAACAGAAGGATTTACCATGGATGTTTATTTCAAATTCTTGTGGATACAAGGAAGTTATGGCTACTCCTTGCTTTCCTTGATCAAATTCAGATAAATAATGAGGACTCTTGGTCTTTTTCTTTGTGTTGTTTTCAGCACATTAAGCCATTGAAAACATTTTATGTCAAGTGGAATATGAAACTAAGGATGTAGAAGAGTACAAAGACAGACATGAATATATCATATCAGAAAGAGGTAGTTATTTCAGGATATTAGAGATATTTTTCAATTTAAAAATATGTTACTGTGATACCACATTGCTTCATGGAATGTGTTAATAAAATTTTCTCTAATTGTAAATACAACATGAAAACAGATTCCTGATTGATTTTTCATATATTTCTATGAAGCTCTGCAATATCCTTAACAATAAATCTATGACGAACAGAAATTTACAAATTCTTCTTTTTCTTTATTTACTCTTCTGATTGTTCTCCTTGTACAAACATGAAAGAATACTGAGTCAGCGCTAGTTAAATTTCCTTCAGTACACTGGATAGTTAAGCATATTATGCAGCTGAATTCAAAATGCTGGTAATTAGTTACTGAATCCGTCTGGAAACAATTACATTAATTTCCATTGATTTTATCACAGTGCTCAAAAATGTTATCAAACATAAAGATAAATGCATGAAATCCCACTATTATAAGTTTTTATTAAGTCTGTAAACCAAAACTAGACAATGAGGGAAAGAATGTAAAATAATCCTTATTTTTAATGGCATCTCTTTGTTTTTCTCTAAGCTCACAACAAATGAGAGACATGGGCCTGGATTAAACTTCGGTGTAACTCCACTGAAGTTAGCTGAGATACACCAAACATGGTTTTGCCCCAGAGGGTTTTGGATTCATTTATTTTAAATTAAGTCTATACATATTTTAAAATGAGCATTGCCCTTCAGAATGTCAAAGTAGTGAGTGTAAAAAAATAAGACATCCCAAAAGCTAAAAGAAGATGTGTATGCTAGGAAGCATTTTAGCCCTGAAAGTCAAACAATTTAACCATCTTTCCAGCCTCATTCATCTGACTCTCACTTTGCTTATGCAATGTCTGCTGAAGATAGTAGAGGGCAATCATATGGCCCTTGTGCTTCTGACTGATTTGGATCCTTCCTAGAAGGGATTGCATTATTCACTTGTTGGGTGCACTGCCATACTCAGAAAAATAGAAAGAAAGAGATTATGTCTTCAGATATGGTGTCATCCCACAGGACAAAAGGGTGATTAAAGTCTTTAGCTCACTTTTTTTTACACAGTTATAGCAATATAACTCCTGTCTGAAAGGAGTTATGGGCTTCATGGAGACCTGAATGTTTAATTATTCCTCCAAATATTCCTTCCCAGTGCACAGAAAGTTGGGAGAAAACGCAGAGGTCATGGAACGCTACCTGATTGCTGCTGGAGATGGAAGTTGTTTTGTCAAAGGACAAGGATCAGTTGCTGTATTCATATTGCTAGATCAATTGCAGTTTTCAGAGTCCCCTCTTCCACTCACACTGTTGTTTGTTAACCAGGTGTATGTCCCCCTTCTGGCTTCTAGCTGCTGCTTCAAAAGGCTACTGGTCTCCTGCAAATCTTGAACTGTGCCTGTCAGCTTCATGTTAACATATAAGATACCACGACATAAGAATGGCTGTATCTGGCTATGTATCAGTTACTGTACCTCCTCTTACAGAACACAAGGAGGGTACCACTATCATTTGTTATAGTCTATAGTCTGAGTGGGATGGAGAGGAAGGCATAATACCTGTTTCCTTTCTGCTATCACATGGAAAGGACTGAATCTGCTTGTATGTCAGGGTACAGCAGAAACCACAGCTCCTTGAACATGAACCACAGTCAAAGGACACTTTGAGTTAAATAGTGAATATGGATTCCTGCTACTTGTTAGATAATTATAAAGGCGTACAAGTCCTCTGAAAAGTAAAGAGCTTTTTGTGGACTTTTTCTGTGTTTTTATGCTTATGCAAGTCTTTTTTGTGGCACATTCAGCAGAATTAAGTTTTCCTATAGTAAAGGGGAGTGGTTTAGGAGTTATGCTAGGCAAATTTACAGCTATGTACATTATACCTAAACAGGGAAGAAGTAGAATGGCCTACTGGGCTGCAGTCAGCCTCCCATAGCAGTGAACAATACTACTATCAGCATAGAAGTACAGCCAGCTAGGATGTGTAAACGTGCTCCATCTGTGTTAGACAAGAAACTCTTCTATATTCTTGAATATACCTTGCCTGGTAGAGTCACTATGAAGCAGGAAAATTGCTCACCTACACTTCTGACATAATCAGGGTTGAGTTTAGCTGTATATTTAAACATCTATAATTTATAAATTCTACATATTTTGTTAAGCATGTCTCTGCTTGCATTAATCAATTCATTATCAATATTCACAGGAGCTACAAGGAACCTACTAGTCAGTGCTAAGAAATCAAACTTTAGATATACAGAAGTTTAACCTGGATTAATTTCTAGTGTTACCTCTACAACATGCTGAGCCACAAAAACCAATGTCCCAAATTAGAGGAATTTGAGAATCTGACCGCATAAAACACTGAAGATAAAGAAGGCTGTAGCTAAAACCTGTATCATAAATGTAGCTCTTCCCTTTGCTTAGGTACCAAGATGAAATATTGACTCAGGCATTCAGGTAAGACTTGGTTCCAGACCAGATAAATTCTTTTAACATATAGATATTTCATGTAATCTGTTGTATAAATTCAACTAGATGCCTGTCCTGTAGAACCAGCAAACAGGGTGGAGATGCCACTAAGTTTTGTATCATAATCTTGTGCCTAGAATTTTATGAACTCTTCAATCAAGATTCAGTTACAGTTAACCTCTCACGTCCCTTTTCTCTGGAGTGTGCCTTGAACTCTTGACACTGTGTAAAATTCATTGTATGAATAAAACAACAATAAAAAGAAGTTAAAGTGTCCCTCTAAAAGTAGTGTTATTATCACATGAGTCATACCATAGACCAAAGAGAAAGACTTAGGTGTGAGGTAGGCATTAAGATGCTTTGATCAGATAAGGTGACAGAATATTCTATCTGGATAAGTATAGTGACCAGAGCTAAAAAACATACAGACTGTGTTAGTAAACAGAGATTTTGTGGAGTGTCATTTTTAATTTACTTAGTTGGATATCATTAGGGTTAAACTTTAAATTGCCTTATGGGTGGTTTTGGATCTATCCCTAATGTTAGCTCACTCTTAGAATTAAGTTGTGGTTCTTATCTTGCTTTGTTGCATTTGCTTGAAGAAGCAGAAATGATGTTATATTCTGATGCAAAAACTAGCCGCCATCCAGTAATACCTGGAAAGGAAATACACAGTATAAGATTAAAAAAAAAAAAAAAAAAAAAAAAAAAAAAAAAAAAAAAAAAAAAAAATTATAAGGGAGTTCACCGGAAAAGCTTGCTCAGGGAGACTATACAGACTCCATCCTTCAAGGTTTTCAAGAGCAGGTTGGGTAAGTCGCTGAGGCAACTGATTTTACTTGATTGTTGAGCTTATTTTAACCAGAAAGTTTGACTATAGATCTCCTGAGATCCCTTCCAAACTGAATTATCCTATGATCCTAGTATCCTAATATTAATGAGATAGACCAAAACAGCTGCTTTAGACACAAATGAGAACTAATTTAAAATAATAGGCATTTCCATTGCATATGTTTAATACATAGGTGCCATTCATGATCCATTATACCTTAAAACTTAATTACCAATTTAAAATAAGTATTTCATAGGAGTACGTTTCTACTGCAAGCAAAAATTGTATAATTACTAACATCTGTCATCACCTAGATTTCATGGGATTTCCTAGAAATCCTAATTGTAGATTTTAACCTGTTCTTACCTCAATCATTGAAATATAATATGAAACAACGGAGTTATTTGTTAAGGCATGCTGCTATACAATATCTGAACAACATGGCTTAGTGC
Organism: Todiramphus chloris collaris; assembly: GCA_025345505.1. Taxonomy (NCBI): domain Eukaryota; kingdom Metazoa; phylum Chordata; class Aves; order Coraciiformes; family Alcedinidae; genus Todiramphus; species Todiramphus chloris. The sequence goes on from JANVCC010000010.1 coordinate 17,449,972, forward strand.
CTTGGAGCTTGATCCATAGGTATTACATAGAATGAAGGCTTTAATATTTTTCTTTAAATTCCTGTCAGTTTCTTTTGACTTCTATAGTTAATTTAGAAAAAGGTCATAGTTACACAGGTGGTAATAGATTTGAGAATAAGATTTTGCAGATCATGCTTATGCTGACATGCTTCTAGAGCATCAGTTATGGACACAGGTGACCGTGAGTCTACAAGCTATGCTGCATGCATGCAGACAATCTCTCTTTCTGTATTCTCAAATTGCTACTACGAAGAATGATACTGATTTCTCATGTTAAGTATGTACAGAGGCATTAAGAGCCAAGAAGTCTTAATGAATGACTTGCTTTCAATACAAATACATTTGTCACCTCAATCCATCTAATCTGAAGCCAGAGAATGCTTATATAACCAATGTCTTTCTCTTTCTTACAACTTTCCTCTTGAACTGCAGTTTTAATTTTAATTTCAGGAGTGGTAAAGGGAAAGGAACCTGGAAACTGATACATAAATCCAAACGATATTATTCTTAGATTGAGGAGTATCATACTGTTTATAATTTATTAAAAACAAGGGTGCTATTGAAGAACTAAAGCAGATGTTTACACCAATCTAACATAGTTCATTGGATCTTCTATTTTGATACTTAGAATTAGACCTTAACAGAATAATACTTAGGTGATGAAGATCTCAGATCTGAACCCATATCTTAAGAGGTGATCAGGTATCAGCTCTTGTTGTGAGCTAGAATTTTGGGGGGGGATTTGCTTGGGTTTCGTTTGTTTGTTTTTGTTAAGTATTGTTGTAAATTGCTCTTTTTCATTTTTCAGAAAAAAACTTGTGAAACAGATTGTTCTTTTAATTTTCTTAAAAATGCTTACAGTTAGTCTAACTGCTTCACTAAGGACAGTACACAATCTTGCAGATGTTCTTTAAAAGTGCTACACTTAATTATAGCTATGGACTGTATTCTGACCTTTTTATTGGTGCCCTGTATGTCCTTTTCACTACGTCTGGGATATGGTAATCAGACTTCTGACATAGACTGAAATTTATTGATCACATTATCCCTGAAATGCTTTTTTTTGCACTGGCTCAGCTCCCTGTTCATTGTGCTGATTTCAAAATGTGATTCCACACAAAACAGTGCATGTCATTAGTTGGCATTAGCTTATGAATTTGTGCCTGAGTTGAAGAGTTCTTGGGAGTCCTTCTTCTTTCCTGTGACCTCCATTGTGCAACATTCACCGTATATATTTCATAGAAGAATCTGTGGGGTTCTTGGAAATTTCAGAACACCCACCTTCTGTTTTGATGCAGGGCAGGAGTGGACAAGTGATGGGAGGATTAAGAGATTTGTTTTCTGGTAGTCTAGATCCACCTAGTGATCATCATTTATACTGATTTCTAACTACCTTCTAATTTAGATATTTGTGGTGGAAGAGTCTCTGAAGAGAAAGGAGGATCACACTGCACTCTTTAGCAAAATTGTTCTGCAGAACTCTAAAGAGTGGCAAGGCCTGAGCTTCGATTCAGAAAAGTGAAATGTGACTTAAAAACATCTTTGCTCCTTTCTCCACTCCTGAGGTCTTTCCACTTAGCACAGAAGCTCTGGCTCCTAATGTGTGAGAATGTTATATTGGCTTAGTAATATGCATTTGCATTATGTCTCTACCTTTGCAGCATCTTGGAAATGTTCATTAGGATGCTTTACAGGAGAGAGCATACCATGCACATTTGTTATAGCCCAATTCAACTTCAGAAAGAAATTGTGTCATAGATTGTAGATAGAGAAAAAATAGCAGCTTTCCAATTAAATGCTCCCTTAGTCTATAAAATGTACATTCAGTTCCAACACAAAGCTGGGCTGCCTTCAGAAATAATTTAGAAGTGGTCTTTGCTCTAAGTACTGCAAGTTACATGAGAACTATTTATCCAGTGTATTTCCATGATTTCAAAATCAGATTTGAAAGACACTGCCTTAATTAAATCTAACAAAAAAGACAAAACGCAGTCTTAACTTGGTACTGAAACTAAAGTCATGAATATATTTTTGTACTGGACCTATTTAAATGTGAAGAAACATTTTTGCCTTTGTCAAGGTTTAGGGTGGGGCTGGCCACTAGATGAAGGACAGATGATCTCTATTAACCCCTCTCCCTTCCCAAAAGGGGAATAGAAAGGGAATAACAGAGACTTAGCGATTAGAAAAGGAAACTAAAACAGCTTTAATGAAAATAGTAATAATAAAATGAAATATATACAAATATATACAAAACCAATACTGAACCCCATCCCCCTGATGATAATTATGTCACTGTCACCACTGATGCTGTGGAGCAGGCACTGCGAAAGTCCTACAGCAGACTTAGCCAGGACGGAAGCCAGATTGAGGAGGTGGGTTCAGAAACGCATGGATAGGGATTGAAGGCAGAATAGACAGAGTCTTCCTTGGATGCTGGCCATTGAAGAAGAGCACTTGACCCTCATGGCCCTCAGCCTTATACTGAATATGACATATATGGGGTGGAATACCTCGTTGGTCAGTTTAGGATCACCTGTCCTGTCCACTCTTTCCTGCAGGTGCAGCCTTTTGCTTTCTGCATCTGCAATGTGGTACACAAGATTTAGCAGTGACCTTGGTCTGCAAAGGAGCAAGTATAAGCAAAAGCCTTTCTGCACACCAATCCTTGGTAATAACTCTAAACATTGTGAATTATCACTTTTAGAAGCAGACACTGTCTACAAAAACATGCTGTTAACTTCAGAAAGTGCAGTTAGTTAGAAAAGACTGAGCTGAAAAAAAAGTCACTGAACAGAAGTAGTTCTTTTCTAACTCAAATTAGGACAGACTTCATTTTGTTTGTCTTTCATTTACATATGGTGAAACAAATTTGAAGAGTGAGTACACAGATTGATTTCCTAGTGATTTTGAATCAGACTCTGGACAGCAGCTTGGCTGAAAACTTTACAAATAGCAAGTTCAATGACTTATATGTTACTACAGACTGAATATTAAGACTGGAGCTGTTAAAAACCTTTTATCCGTGAAGGGTCTACCATATTATATTCTTATAGCAGAAGCAGAAATTTGAAGAAAAACAGATCATCATGGCACATCCAAACACCTCATCCATACTGTTCTCTTCAGGCATTATTTGAGAGACAAAGCAAGAGAAAAGGCTAAAATGACATTTTTTCTTTTCATACATAGGGTTATGAACTTTTTATATCTTAATAGGAACCTATGTAACAAAAACTAATTGGTAAGTATTTTAGAATCCTTGACAAACATTCATTAACAACATACAGATTTTTCAACTGAAAACTGCACTGAATTAATGAAAAGGGTGTGGAATTCACTTCTTTCCAAATTTAATAAAGAAATTGTGCATTACAGTATGTATATTATATTAAGAGACATTAAGAGTGTGGCCATCTCCTTGAGGTGCTCTGTATCCATGTCTCCCTCCTGCCTGGCTGCTGGAGCCCAACCTGAAGACCTAGGGTCTCTGCCCAGGCTTAGGGACATGGATGCTGTTTTCTTGTTTGCAAGTATAACCAGTAGCAAATCTATAATGAGACAGACAGACACACACATGGACACAGTAGAAGGACACTGGCATGGCTGGTCACACAGGCTGCTGCAGACGAGGCGCTGCCTTCAACAGCACCTACATAGAGGACTCACATAAAATAACCAGTACAGCCAAGTTCCCTCCTCTTGGGCCAACTGAGACAGGAGGTCATTAGCGCAGGCACATATATGACACTTTCCAGGTTCACAAGCATACGTGTATTTGTGGGTCCCTGTCTGCCTGGCAGCCCTGCCCACATCACAGCCCCCTTACCCACTCATGTGTCCCTTCTTTCACAGGTGGCCTAGCTTAGTGCTTGCTTCACACACAGAGCACTCACATATTTTTCCCACAGGTCTCTCACAGTCACAGATTCCCCCAGACACCAGCATGGACCCTCCACACAGCTGATAACCTGACTCAGACCCAAAGCCCTCCTACTTGTCAGCTGGTCCAACTTAAGCTTTCCCAGTGAATACGTATGCTCACCTCATGCACATCAGGACTGGGGAAGATAAAGATACTCAAAATCCCAGCAGCCAGCACATGGGCCATGTCCTGTGGTCCCACTCCAGCTACCTGGACTGAGGCCCTCACTCATGTTGGTCCACCAAGTAGCTGGTCTTTGAGATATGCACTGCTCCCATTCCATGGCTGGAGTTTAAAGACGCCCACTCACTCCAGTCACTGATGCTGAGATGCCACTCACTCCCATAGTTGACATCACAGGCCAGGGGCACCTACACCCACAGTCTGACTTCCGTAGCTTTTATCAAATTCCACACACATACATATTTCACCAGTAGCTGATACGTAGCCCTTGCACTGCACACATACATGAGATAGCAATACTACACAGAAAGATATTTAAGAAAAGGCTTAAAAAGTTGATATGAGAAGATAGAATTGACTATAGTGATCAGACACAGGACCCAGACAGGCAAGTGTACCATTTGACCCTGTTTTATATGTAGCTGCTCCCTTCTATACCCTTTTCTGTCTACCCTTGTTTTCTTCTTCTCTGCTTCCCCTTACCCTGCACATTGTTTCATCAGTTGGCACAGTCCAACTGACTTTCTCCAACATCTTGGACCCTTGGGTTTGTATTCTTATCAGTTGCAATTAACTGTTTTCCCTGCAGTTTCCTGATAGCTCATCAATTAGTCATAATGACCAGGTTTGTTTCTGGTTGTCTTTGTTAATGTTAATTGGTCAGGTTGTATGCCTCTGTGTTGTCTCCCTCCCTTTCCTTATCCTTCCAATTGATCAAAATAAACCTCACTCTCCTTGTATCCTTACTGTTTTGTGTGACTGACCATGTTTATTTGTGTCACAACCCCCTTTATCATGTGTGGTCAGGTTTGTCTTGTGTGGTTTTTTATGGGTCTTTTGGGAAGCTACCCTTAAGGGAGCAGACACACTCCTTCCATACACCCTCACATACTATTTTCACCCAGACTTAAAGCCACTTCAGAGGAGAACACACAAGTAAATCATACAATACAAGAAGACAGAGAAGAACAAGCACAAGGAGGGAGTGCTATTGAAGATGTCTATTGAAGATGTCCCTTTATGAAATCAATTTGAATTAGTATTACGTTATCTAAAGCAGAATCATCCTACAGTTAATGATGGAGGAGAAGTATCATAACCAGAGGAGGTTCTAGAAAGACTTTCAAGCAACTCCTTTGATAAATCTCTCAAATTAACTAATTCTTTTTCATATGTGCAAATGCTTGACTAGCACTAGAATCCTTACCTGCATTTACAGATTCTGCATTACATACAGAAAGCTGAAAAACACTTAAATCAGTATACTTTATACAATTGGCTAAACTAACACACAGTTTTAAGTACAAACATGTATCTGAAATTTCTGTTTCAATGATCTTTTATGACAAAGTAATAATGTCAGGACCACAATTCTGACATGTATTTCCTATAAGCATTTATCTCTCAAACTCAAGCTCAGGGAAAAAAAAAAATCTTCTAAAAGTAGTATATTTAACGGAAAACGTGGAGTAACCCTGTGTGCCTCTGCTCACCTAAGGATCTACACTAAATATCTTAAAATAGAAAACGAAAATGGATTTAGGCTTCCAGTGTTGCTATAGCAAAGAGTAACAGTAATTTCTATTCTCTGATCTCTGACATATTATTTCATTTGTTCCATAATGAGAACCTTTACTGAGTGAGTCACTTTACCTCTTTTCCTTTTCTTTTCTTCTCTAAATTTTGGACTTGGTTGTTATATCACTTGATACCCTCTTTTCCCACAGCTATAACTCTGGAAGCAAAATCCTCTGGGAGAATTATTTTCTCTTCCTGTGCTCCCAAGGGTCTAGTTATGCCCCTTATAGTAGTGTCTCTGTTGACTATTTTGGTTAGACTTGGAGAATATCTGTTCTACTTTTATTTTTTAGTAGTGAAAGAATAGTATCAGTCATAGCAACAACTATAGCAGCAATAAAAACCTGTAGGGAAAAAGAATGAAATCCACCATAGACAGGTCAATAAGCAAAATCCAGGAGGAAATTTTAGCCTCAATATATCAAATGTTTTAGTATCCAGGAGCAAATTTGTATGTGAAAAGAAGATAAACCAAAACATTCTCCTCATTATCTTGCACTGTCATCCTGCAATGGTGTTAGAGATGGAAATTTTCCCTCAACTGATCTTGGGCTACCACTTGTTTGGAAATTGTATATTAGGATCATAGGGTTTCTTTGTGTAAAAGTCAAATAAGTGAGTGGAAAAGCCTGTGCAGTACAAAGAGAAACTGGAGGACCACAGAGTTGGTACCTCAAATCCCACTGCTTTTCACACTTTGGCCTCTTATTTACCTGTAGGTAGAGATCTTCATCAAGATACAGACTGGACTTCTCTGTATTCAAGCATCTATAGCTGACCATGGGCCACAAATTTCTTTCAAAGCAAAATGAGAAAATGAGAAAGTCCTGGCAATTTTTTATATAATGTTTTATGAATCATGCAAGAAAGTGGTGATAAAGGTAAAATACCCATTTCAGTCCAATGGTTTCAGATCCATGTTCATTTGCTATAGAATAATTGTATAACAAAGCTGCATCACTATAGAAATATAAAGAATATGATTCATTGGACCAGGACAAAAAGAACAAAATGGAAGCATAGTTGAGTGTAGTTGTTATGAATGATAACTTTGGAAGAAGTCTCCCTGGAGCCTGGGTTAAGGATGTCACTAGGAGATGACCTAGCTCAGCAGAGTCCTCAGGCTATTACCCATTACTGGTCTTGCATGTAAGTGGTGAGCATGCTGAGGATGGTAGTCCAAGAACAATGAAAAGAGACTTTAGAGCCTTGAGATAGGTGGTGAGGAAGTCTGGTGCACAAATTATCTTCTCTTCCTCCAGTCACAGGCAGTGACACTGGAATGAACAGGCAAATACAGTCTGTTAATACATGGCTCTGTAGCTGGTGTCACTGCAACAGTTTTGTCTTTCTGATAATGGGATGACCTATACAGCACCAGGCTTGCTGGCATCAAATGGGAGACACAAGAGATTTTGGGGATGACTGACAGGGCTTTAAACAAGATTTGAAGGGGGAGTGGGATACAACCGGGCTTACTAGAGAGGCCCTGAGGTGAGGTAGCCCAGAGCTTGTGCTAGCATTTTTGAGAACCAGAAGGCCTCCCACCCCTCAAGGGTGAAAACTACACACTCATCCCCCCCTCTGAAATGCTTATACACCAATGCACGCAGCATGGGGAATATGCAGGAGGAAGTGGAGATGCATTTGGTCACAGGGCCATGATCCCATTGCAATCACTGAGATATGGTGGAATGGATCACATGACTGGAATGTTGTCTTGGATGGCTATGTACTTTTGAGGAAAGACAGACCAGCAAGGCAAGGCGATGGAGTTGCACTTTATATGTGAAAGCTACTGGAATGCATTGAGCTCTACCCAGGGGTGGATGAAGTACACATTGAAAGCCTATGGGTAAGAATTAAGAGGCATGCAAATATGGGTGAAACTATTATGGATGTCTACGACAGACCACCAAACCTCGAAGAAGATGCTAATGAGGCGTTCTACAGCCAGTTGGAAGTACCCTCAAGACCATATGCCCTGGTGCTCATGGGTGACTTCAATCACCCTGATATTTGCTGGAAAGGCTACACAGCAAGGCATACTCAGTCTGGAAGGGTATTGCAGCACACTGATGATAACTTTATGATGCAGGTGGTGGAACAATCAGTGAGGAGAGGTGTGCTGCTGGACCTTGAATTAATGAAAAAAGGTCTGGTTGGGTATGTGAAGGTTGTCAGCAGCCTTGGTGGTAGTGATCATGACATGATAGAGTTTAGTATTATACAAGGAAGAAGCAAGGTAATAAGTAAGATTGCAACCCTGGACTTCAGGAGGACTAACTCTGTCCTCTTCAAAGACCTACTTGGAGGAATCCCTTGGGCTAAGACTCTAGAACGTAAGGGGGCCTAAGAGAGCTGGATGGTATTCAAACATCACTTCCTCCAAGCTCTAGATAGGTTCATTCCTTTGACTAAGAAATCAAGTAGATGAGGCAGGAGACCAGGATGGATGAGCAAGCAGCAGCTGAAAAAATTCATGTGGAAGAAAGAAATTCACAGTATGTGGAAAAAGGGACTGGTCTCTTGGGAGAATTGTAGGAACGTTGTCAGGGTATGTAGGGATGAAACAAGGAAGGCCAAGGCCCTCTTGGAATTAACTCTGACAAAGGAAGTAAAAGAGAACAAGAAGGGCTTCTTCAAATGCATCAGTGGAAAAAGGAAGAACAGGGAAAATGTAGGCCCACAGCTGAATGAGGTGGGAGACCTGGTAACAGAAGATGCAGAGAAGGTGGAGTTACTGAATGCCTTCTTTGAGTCAGTCTTTACTGCTAAGACCAGCCCTCAAGAATCCCAGACCTTGGATGTAAGAGAGAAAGTCTGGAGGGAGGAAGACTCTCCACTGTTCGATGAGGATTGGGTTAGAAATCACTTAGGTAAACTGAACACACGCAAATCCATGGGCCCCAATGGGATGCACCCATGAATGCTGATGGAGCTGGCTGATAATGTTACTCTACCACTCTCCATTGTTTCTGAAAGATGATGGAGAAGAGGTGAGCTGGTGCTGTTCCCCAAGGGTCAATACTGGGTCCAGTCCTGTTCAGCATATTCATCAATGACCTGCATGAAAGGATAGAGTGTACCCTCAGTTAAGTTTGCTGATGATACTAAACTGGGAGGAGTGGCTGATGCACTGGAAGGGTGTGCTGCCATCCAGTGAGATCTGGACAATCTGGAGAGCTGTGCAAAGGCATACCTAATGAAGTTCAACAGGACAAGTGTAGACTCCTGCACCTGGGGAGGAATAACCCCATGCACCAGGTTATGTACAGGTACAGGTAGCCTGTACATGTACAGGTTAGGGGTTGACCTGCTGGAAGACAGCTCCATGGAGAGGGACCTTGGCATCCTGGATCCATGGAACAACAATGTGTCTGTGTGGCCAGGAAGACCAATGGTATCCTGGGGTGCATAAAGAAGAGTGTGGCCAGCAGGTCGAAGGAGATTGTCCTCCCCATCTACTCTGACCTACTGAGACCATGTTTGGAGTATTGTGCCCTGTTTTGGCTTCCCCACTTCAAGAGAGAAAGGGAAATACAAAGAGCTATGAGGGTGATTAAGGGATTGGAACATTTCTCTTAGGAGGAAAAGCTGAGAGACCTGGGGCTGTTTAGTCTGGAGAAGACTGAGAGGGTATCTCATTAATGTTTACAAGTATCTGAAGGGTGGGTGTCAAGTAGAAGGGGCCTGTCTCTTTTCAGTGTGCCCTGTGATAGGACGAGGGGCAATGGTCACAAACTGGAACACAGGCAAATCCACCTCAACATAAGAAAAAACTATTTTACTGTGAGGGTGGTGGAGCACTGGAACGGGCTGCCCAGAGACTCCGTGAAGTCTCCTTCTCTGGAGACTTTCAAAACCTGCCTGTCCATGTTCCTGTGTGGCCTACCCTAGGTGATCCTGCTCTGGCAGAAGAAGTTGGACTTGATCTTCAGAGGTCCCTTCTAACCCCTACCATTCTATGATTCTATGAATAAGGCAAAGCATCTTTAAACTGTAGATTTTTCCAAGACAGAGTCTTCCTGGAATCAGAAAGCCAGTCATTGCACCCTTGTATTCTCTGCTGTATTAGAATCTCAGAAATCAGAGCTCCACTTGCTGCCAAGTGCCAAGGAAAGAAGCTGGGGACCCTCCTATCTGAAACTGTCACAGTTCTCTCTTTTTCCCTCCCGTTCCTCCAAGCTGTGATAAGGCTACAAGCCTTGCCTCTCCACTATATCTCTTCTATGGAATAACTGGCCCAGTCCCTGTTCTTCATTCTTGCAGTAGCAAAATTATGCTTCATTCAAAAACTTGTGAAACACCTTAAGAAGTCCAGAATTTCCTTTCCTGCTCAGTGGGCTGCTAATGCATTTCATACCAGATAACAGTTGAGAATTTCTAAGTTCTTGCAACCTGGTATTCTCAAAAATTAATTTAGAATCATTCAGACAGTGTTTCAAACTATGAAGAGTAAAGTTTTCAAAGCTACTGAAGTTTTAATAATGACAAAAAATAAGCTTTTGGGGTTTGAATTTTCATTTTTATTGAGAGTAGAAGAGACATAATATCAACTTTCTGTTGACTATTTATGTACATAACTCTGTTTTTATCAGTTTAAGAAGATTTTTTTTAAAAGACTGTACAATCAGAAAAGTATTTTCATGTGTGTAATACTTAGAATAGTTGTTTACTTTTTGTAGCTCTTGGTTATTTTAAAAAATAGCCAGCAGAAAGTAAGAAGTATTGTCTCTGTTTTTATGAAAAAGACATTTTTCATTGTGTTAAAGAAATAAAACTGTGCAAAACAAAGCAGTGGTACTCTTTATGGCTAATTCTTGGCATGCAAGTTTCTTTAGGTCCTGTAAGATTGCATTAGTCACAGTAACAGCACGTCATATCTGAAATGCTAGGGAAACAAAGTAGGAAAGTCACTAGAAGTGACACATTGCAGTATAGCCTGGCATGAAGCAATACATCAGAATGTGTAATGGTTAGAAACAATTTATCCATTTACTCTATAATCCTTTAAAAGAGCAATTTATTTAAGCAATGTTTTTGGAATGTTTTAAATCATTTTTAAAGGATCTGCACAACAGCTTCCTCTATTGTACAGCAAGCTGCTACTACTCAAAAGTTTTGGGGCCAATTCCTGGTTCACATGAGAGAAGTGTTACCAGTATCATAAAATAGATGCAAACATATGTTACGAAGTTAATGCTAAGATAGAAACAGATTGGGCTTACAACATCCTGGAGACTGCATTAATGACTCATTTGCATAAAGTCACTTCAGTGGAAAACTTTATATTCAGTTTACTTATTTTCTCAGTCTGAAGTGAGTTAGCTTAAATCACTAGTGAAAAGATGACTTTTCAGAAAACTGGTGGTTAAAGAGCTGTACTGTGTAAAATGACTTTTTCTCTTCCATGACTCTTATTTTTTCTAAATCTTCTCCATACTCTGTCCCAGTACATTTCTAACATCTACTTTCCTTTCTTTTCAATACAGGGAAACAGAGTCCTGCCCTTTCAAATGATCTTATCTCTCAGTTTTCTTCTCACTTTTATGGATCTAACCAATACTTTTTGCGAGGAAACGTGTGTGTGTGTCTACAAACAGTACCTTCCAGCATTTCCTGATTTGACAGTCAGGAATTAGGCAAAAATTTCATTTATTGTAATGATGTTTTCTTCATTGTTTTGACTTTTGTTTTACCTAGATTCTGCCATATTTAAAGACGAAGAAGTTCAAAATTATTTTGTAGCACATATGTACCACTTTACACAAGTGTTTTTCTGATACCAATATCTATATTATATGGAAAAAAAGGTTATTCTGACAAATCATTCTATAGTTCTTATTAAGATAAATGTACATTTACTTTAAGAAAAACACTTTAAAAGTAACAAGCATAAAAAAAGGAATGGTCTGGAATCTCTGTATTTCAGAACTGATCATGAAGAAATGTACCTTTTTGTATTATATGATAATGCAGCATAAGCCTGTTACTAACACTTTATTTTTGATGACTAAAGCCCCGAAAGCATGGAAGTAAATAACTAATTATAATCTGCTGATTTTACATTGCTATCTATTGTCTGCTAATTATGGATCTGTCCTGTTTCTTTTATGTTTTTAAAGGAGAATATAAACCATTTAAGATATCCACAAACCTTTGTCCTATTAAAGTAAATTTCTCTCATACTTTCAAGATTCAGGATGTGCCTGTAATTCATAAGCTGCAGTGAGAGGTGTTACTGAAGAAAAAATTCTCCAGTGAAATACCTTGGAGAAGTTAAACATTTTGTTACTGAGAATTTAAACTGAGGCACAAAGGAAAATTTCTCTTCAGAGATCCAAAGCAAAATCCAGCAGAGATCAATACCTCAGACAAAATAGGAGGGTTTACTAGGAATCACAGAATCACAGAAGATATGGCCTGACATGAAAAGGTATTGCAAAATGTGCACAACACTTAGAAGAAAAATGGAACAGTGTTATTCATGAGAGAGGACTAGGAAAAGGATAAAGCTCCTAAATCAAAGACATATGATTCCCAGGGAATTAGAGATTAAATTAAAAGATAATTCATCATATTTTCAAAACTGGAAATTCCAAAAGACCAACATTTCCTGTACAGATACAATGTTTAGAATTATTATACAGACTTTTGATAAATTAACATGCATTTAAATGTCTGCTATGAAGCAGTTCCCAAGTGTTTGCTTAAGTACCTTTCCCTAGGCCAAATACAAAAAAGAGGAAATTGGAACACAGATATAAAAAAAAGATGCCAAGGCTTTTTAAAGTGATACTTTAGAGCTGCTTGTAGCTGCTTACAGCTTTCGAATTTTTAGTTCAGGCTGCCCTGCCAGGGTTGCATCACGTGGCTAGCAGTGGAACTTTGCCAGTAGGCAGGATGCTGAATAATTCAAATTTCCAAAGTGGAAGGAGAAAACTAGCAATCACTCCAGTTTGTTTATATCTGTAGTCCTTGTAACTGTCACTTTAAGAATTGTTGTCATCGTCTTTAAAAGAACAATTCCTGTATTTACCCAATGCTTTGTCCCTTCTGCATTTTTACTTGTTGAAAAGTATTTCTTGTATTCTGAGACAGCACTTAAATGCTGATCATGCTCTAAGTATTGATTCTAATTAAGTAACTGTTCAAAACTAAGCAGTAGTTTAGTGTGAAATACTAACTTTTTTTTCCTTAACAATGGTCATTATCTGAATTCCTAAAATTAGCAAATACCCAGAATTTAGAGGCATTTAGGTTCCATATATTTGATGAATGAAAAATTAAATTACACACCTAGATACCCTCTTGGGATCTGTGAAAGTGTCTTTTTATGTATTCTGAAAACAAAGAAAAAAAACCCAAAACCAAAAATGAAACAACAAAACAAAAAATTGCCAATACAGATGAAATCACATGAAAAAAATTGCACATTTTACACTCTATAAGCCAGCAACTGGTTGAAGAAGTTTCAAGTACATACAGTACATTTTCTATTGTTTCAACATTTTAAATTGAATTTGGCAGCCCTACGATTTGTTTTTTTGGAAGGGAGGAGACTTCACATAAGCATGAATATAGCAGCTGTTCACTGGTGTTCTTCTGGTATAGAGGTTGTTAAAAGCAGCTATGGGACTTTCAGGACTTGAACTTGTATTTCAGCAACTATAGCATGTGCCTTAGACAGCCCATCAGCAGCTATATCTGTAATTTTTGTGGTGTGCCCTGCAGAATAGTGCAGACATGACTATAGTATGACACATTTTCTACAAGAGTAGAAAAAACCCAAAAGCCAACAAACTAGAAGTTTCTCTATTTAGCATGTTTTCTGAAATCCATCTGGGAATAACAAGGATTCAAATTTTCATTCTAGACCCTTTCTCACATAAACTAACATAGAAAATAGCAAATTATTAGAACATGGTCATTACTCTTTGGTAATTGTCAATATGGCAGATATCAAATTCGTAGTTTGGTAATATGTTAGAAAGAAAAAGCTCATTCTCACAAAGACAGATAAATCCATGACTGAAATTGTACCATCAGGTTTTGTAGTCATTTTCCATTCTTTCCCACTGAAAAGTTGTATCAGAGCTTTGGGATGTGACCAACTAATCCACTTAATACTTATTTAATTATCTTGGCACTCTGTTTTATAATTCTCCATGAACTACTTAGATGTGAACTGATACCTTCTCATCAACAGAGCTTAGAATACAACCTGCACAAAATTTAATCAAGGGGAAAATTAAAATAGAACAATATAAGAGAAATTATATTACCTATATCCTAACAATTTTGTTCATTTATGGTTATTCACAGAAGGTATATAAATAACATTTTACATCTAAATTTCATTATATATGCCAATGGAATAAAGGTTCTTAAACAATAATTGAAATGTCATATATAATTGCAAAAGAAAGGTATAGGAAATCATAATGGTAATCATGTAGTGTATTAATACATGGTACATTAGATAGCAGACACATTTTTTTGCAAGTATATATTACCTTCAGGATCCTGACCTATTGCAGTTAAATTTATAAGGTCAATAGCACTGCAAGAGCACTATGTGAGTGATACTGGTGTGGTTAACACTGTTAATTATAATAGAAAGTAGACTTAATATACATAATGCAGTGGGGTAAGTTGGATAGGTGTCAAGTGTTCGACCACAGCTTCATCAGTAAATGTTGAAATGACATTCAGTTATGTACACCATCTACTGCAGACCCACATAAACATATGATTGAGAACATTCATGTCCAGTAAGAAAGATTTCATGACTTTTTCTAACAGTTAAAATTTCATCAAGACAAACTGTGTATCATAAAACTGTTTCTAAAACCTCAATGTCTGTAAGACTAACTTATTTTTCTGTCCTTAAATGATGAAAAAAACAACCAAACAAAACAACCAAACAAAACAACCAAACAATCAAAACAACAATGACAATGACAAAAAAAAAGCCAACAAAACAGCAACAAAAAAAAACCCCACACACAAAAAAACCCGTGCACTTCTCTCTTACAGAGTCATATTTTTGTCCTCTGGCTTCATTCAGGCCCACAATGAGTATGTGCTTTCAGAGACAGCATGACAGTTTTTAAGATTTTAGTTTTACATTCTTATTCTGCCTATAGAATTGAAGCTAAAATTTTACCATCACTTTAGAAACTACTTTCACTTGTAAACTATTGTGAAGAATCATTAACATATAAAAGTTCCTGAATAAAATTCGCATGATTTGAATCTTACTTATATTTATCTCTGTTCACTAAGAGTGACAATATTCAGAATATGCAGCTTCAGAATCCATTCTTACAACACTACTTCCTTCAGCTTTCTTTCAAGAGTCATTGAATTATTAGATTCAGCTTCCAGTTTGTGAACACCTCTGAGAAACACATCACTAAGTGTTTGATGTATATTCTCAACAGTTTAAAGTCTCTAGAAATATCTTGTTTGGGGTTTTTTTCTCCCATGTTGAACTTTTCATACTTGATAGTAATTATTTTTCACCCAAAGGACAGATTCAGTGCCTGTGCAGATGAGCAGAAATGCAGTCTATTTAAACTGGAACTGTACCTTGTTCAGATCCAAAAGGAATTTGTTTTGATTTCACTATGTATGTGGGTTTTTACTGGCTTTGAAATCCTTTCTGGGTAGCCTTTGGAGTTTGTATACAACTGTGCTATCATCAACTCTGGGCAACCAGATCCCACTCTGATTTGGAATATAAATGTGAACAAGTGTGAAAGGTTTATCAGTCATTGTTGTCACTAACTAGAAGTTCCTTAGAGAAGAAACAGAACTAGTTATTTCTGCAGATTCCCCTTCAAAATGATTCCTGGATGGGTCTTAGCCCTCCTGAAGTCATCATCAAATAAGTGTGCACAGGCGTACTACAACAGATGGAGATTAATGTATGAAGGCAAAATTCCAATCATGACCATAAGAACTATTTATTCTGGAAAGTATATTTATCTGCAACTGCAAACACTGGAGTCCATAATATTTCTCTATTGCAACAGGTGAATTCAGAAGTAGCTTTGCTTCATATGGGACATCAAAAATCTTTTGGAATAGCACAGAATCACAGAACCACTCAGATTGGAAAAGACCCTTGGGATCATCGTGTCCAACCATCAGCCCTACTCCACAAGTTCACCCCTAGATCATGTCCCCCAACACCACATCCAAGCGACGTTTAAACACATCCAGAGATGGTGACTCAACCACCTCCCTGGGCAGCTCATTCCAATATTTCACCACCCTTTCAGTGAAGAATTTTTTCCTAATGTCCAGCCTGAACCTACCTTGTTTCAGTTTGAGGCCATTCCCTTTGGTTCTATCCACAGTTACCTGAGAGAAGAGACCAGCACCAGCCACTCTACAATGTCCTTTCAGGTAGCTGTAGAGAGTGATGAGGTCTCCCCCCAGCTTCCTCTTCCTCAAACTAAACAGGCCCAGCTCCTTCAAACGGTCTTCATATGATCTATTTTCCAATGCCTTGACCAACTTCATTGCCCTCCTCTGCACCTGCTCCAACACCTCAATATCTCTCTTGTACTGAGGTGCCCAAAATTGGACACAGTACTCGAAGTGAGGCCTCACCAGCGCTGAGTACAGAGGGACAATCACCTCCCTACTTCTGCTGGTCACACTATTTCTAATACAGGCCAGGATGCCATTGGCCTTCTTTGCCACCTGGGCACACTGCTGGCTCATATTAGTTTGCTTGTCTATTATAAGCCCCAGATCCCTCTCCCCCCGACAGCTCTCCAACCACAGTTGCTGCACATTCAGCAGACACTGATAATAGAAGTAAGCATAAAGACAAATTATAAACAAACAAACAAAAAACAACAACTCAAGCAACAACAACAAAAACAGATTTGTAAAGTGATACTATGTAGTTAATTTCTTTCTATGACTGGTATTGTCCTGCTGGCTATATCCATTGTCTGAGTCATTCTTCATCATTTTTCACTTATGGAATGTATTGTCCCTTCTCCTACAGCCAAATTCTGCCTCATTTCACCCATAAACTGTGTGTTAACACAACCTTGCAAAATCATAAATGACACTGAAATTTAAGGCTAAGCTTATGCTAACATTTCAGTGATCCTACAAGTTAAGATACCAGCTTTCACTGATAACTCCCACAACCCTGCATATAAACCAGCATTGACTTCTATAAACAATTTCCCCATGTTGTGCAACTTCTGTTCATTGTGCTGATCAAAATTTTGCCCATAACCATGAATGCTATCAAACATTTTATCAATCCTTCCCTAATTCCACTGTATTTTCTGAGTTCTGAAACTTTGAGCCTGCTAAATTTTCTGTACTTGAGCTCTTAGCATACACAACTTTTATGGAATAGCTGGATAACAAAGAGCATATTATCTTACAAGAAACATTTGTATGATCTATTTATTGAAGACTTGATGAAATCTCTTGATGAGATCTCTCGTTAAAAAAAAAAAAAAAAAGAGTGACACATAAGCAACTATATTGAAAGAAAACCTGTAATCACTTGGGTGGGAGAGTTGGAAACAAACTGTCTATGGTTGAACCCCTGAGATTTGTGCATTATTTCAAGCTTCCTGCCCTCATATTTGATTATGTATTCCAGGATCATGACTATAACTATTCTTCTCTATCTTTTTCTACAAAAAAAAAAGTTTCTTCATAAGTGTAACTGATATAGAACTGTGCATTTGTTTCCTTGATTAAATTCTCACCTGTGAGAAGTGATTTTTGCTTGCTGATTTTTAAAAAAATCATAACATCTTTGAATTATAACTGTTTTTATCTCTTAAATCAATAACAATCAAATGGCACAAGATGATATAAAATCCATTTCCATTCAAAGGTGTTATTTTATTAAAATTAAATGGATTTAATCTCTATTTTTAAAATGGGATACAATACAAATTAAACAAATCTATTATTCTTTCATCAGAGAAGAGGCAATGGCCAAATCCTGATGGCAGATGCAATCTCTGTAACAGGCAATCACACAACAATAGCTGTTATTAATCTCATATGTCTTATCTCTATGTGTGGCAGTGGTTTATAATTAAGTTTCAGTTTCTAGACTATGCAGCAATTCTAGAAATCAAGAAATACAATCCTGAGTTCAAACTTCTGATATGATTAACCCTATTATGATCATAGCTGCACTAAAAAGACTGTATTTTGCTTTTATTTTCACTCTGGCCAACAATGGATTATATGGATTGGGTTTTGAAATGGAAATTATTTTAGACCTGTGTCCAGTTTTATCTAAAAAACTAAAATTTCAGAATGCTGAAGAAAGAACAAATTGGAATTTGTCATGAAACATGTTTTTTCAAAATGCATCTATTAATCAAAGCTGAAAAAGGTAGTGGGAACATGTCAGATCTAAGGGTTTTGATTTGTTTTGATATTTTTTTAATTTAGAAAGTATTTTCTGGTCAAAACAAATTAGAATTATTGACAGAACCTAAATACTCAAGTAACCAATAGATTCAGTTAGAGCAGCTATAGCAAAAGTTTGACTATGCCTTCTATTAATCTACATGTCTTTACATGCATTTCTTTATGAAAAATTGAAAGATCTCAATTTCATAGTTACTGAGTAAATTGAAAACTTTAATAGTTTTTCCATAGCAGATTTAAATTTTCTAATCAGCCTTAATTTTTTTTTTTTTTCTGATCCACATCTAATTAAGAAATTTCTGCAATATTGCATAGCATAACAGATATTTTATTTTCTTTTACATTTCTGGCACACTATACAACAGATGGACAGCTAGTGCGTTCATATTGACCTTGAAGATACTTTTCAAAGAGAAATGATAAATCCATAGATCATTTGACCCAAACACTGTTACATCTAAAACATATTTAAAAAGGAAGAAAATATGTATTGACTTTATGTTGCAATAAATTGACATAAAGGGAGAACATTTTTCTTGGTATCTTCCTAGATTTTTTTTTAATATCTCCATGGCTTTCAACTCGGAACTTTTATTTTTTAATACCATTGCATACTTTGCTTTTTTGCTTGAATGGAATAGATATAGTAGTTTATCACGCAGAAGCATTTTCATCTGAGACATGTGGATCCTTCAGATTAATTTATGGGTTTTGTGCAAAAGCTCTGTTTTAAGCCTTTGCACTGTGCACAAGACTTGTGCACTAGCTTAAGGGTGAATGTAAGCTACAGCTGGCCACAGAGTAAAGCACTAAGTTTTATCCTTTGTACTCAGCAGGAAGAATTCTAAGGTGTTTTTTTTCTGGACACTGGCTGTTCTGGTTTGAGTGAAAACAAAACTAATTCTGTTCAGTAATTTTACTTTTCATCTCGGTTCTTCTAATTAACTGCACTTTTTGAAGTTAGAAGCCTGTTCTCACAGACAGTGTCTGCTTCTAGAAGTGATAACACCTCATGTTTAGAGTTATTACCAAGGATTGGTATGCAGACCAAGGACACTGCTGGGTCTTGTGTACCACATTGGGAGGTGCAGAAAGTGAAAGGCTGCACCTTCAGGGAGGAGCGGAGAGGATGGGTGACTCTAAACTGACCAGTGAGGTATTCCATCCCATATACGCTATATTAGGTTGAGAGCTGTGGGATCCAAAGGGTCTCTGGGCTCTTCTCTCCCCTCTTGGACTGCTTTGCCAGCTTTTGCTTGGCTTGGCTCGGGTCCTCTTTCGGTTCCTTCCTCAGAGCACCCAAGGATTCTGTCCATTCTGCCTTCGATCCCGATCTGCGTGTTCCTGAACCCGGTACCAGAATCCAGCTCCTGAACACAGCTCCCGTCTGCTGTGGGGCCCAGTCTGGGACTGCCCCAGTGACTGCTCCACAGCATCAGTGGTGACGGTGATGTAATTACCATCAGGGGGGTTGGGTTTGATACTGGTTTTGTATATATTTGTATATATTCCATTTTTATAATTATTAATTTCATTTTCATTAAAGCTGTTCTAGTTTCCTTTTCTAATCGCTAAGTCTCTCTCCCTTATTCCCTTTCTCTTTCCCCTCTGGGGAGGGAGAGGGGTTAACAGAGAGCATCTGTTATAGGTCTAAGGGGCTGCCCTGACCCTAAACTGTGACACTGGCTTTATTCAAATAGGCTGAGAATACCTTGTCTCTGGGCAGAAAAGATGTAAAATTCTCCTTTCACCTTGCTGATGAGGCACCTCAACAGACAGTTCCTTTGCTGATGGTAGTGAGCAGTAATGATGGCTTCTCAGCAGCCTTCACTATACAACAGTAGCTTTCTCTGCCCCACGCTCCATCTTCTGATTATACAAGCTGTGCCCCACTGAGTCAGGAAGGACGGTGTTAACAAGTAGTAAAGTATGTCAGAAGTCCTAGAAGAAAAATGCTGTTCAGGGTGGAGCGGCCTGAACACAGGTTTGTTGGGTTTGTTTTTTTTGTTTGTCTGTTTTTGTTTTGTGCCACCAAAAGACAGATTATTTGAGACTTTTGGTTTTAGATTCTCTTTACAAATTCTTCTATATGAAGCTTAGACTGGCTGTGTATAAGGGTTTTTATTGCTTTTTTTAATATCTTTCTTCTAATGCAGTAGAGACAAATATTTCAATAAAATGTTCAGCTTTTTGAAAATCTAATCAATTTACAGAAAAAGATGCATGAGGAAAAGTACAAGGTACCAAAGACCCTTCAGCAGATCAACAAGGACACCTGCCATCCACCCAGATGTTTAACTAGCAGGTTAATTTTAAGAAGGCTAAAACTAGAATTCTCCATAGTTCTTAGCAGTAAGATTATCTGAACTGTAGTCCTTAAGGTGTCCTTACCTCTGATAAGCTTTGGAGACTTTCAGCAAAATTGAATGTACCAAAGTGCTACACGGTTTTGAAAATCCTGGCTATCCCTTGTACAGTTACTGTTATACACAGGTACTTCTATACTCCTCTGCATTACTTGTCACTTAATCCTACATGTATAATTTATTCTTCTTGTCTATTCAATGCAATGTCAACTTGCATCAAATGCAAACACTTAATGGAATATCATACCAGTGAGTACACTATTTGCCTAAATTAAGATTAGAATTTAAGAATGGCTGTAATTCAGATGTAAAGAAATGGCAACAGCATTGCAAGACAAACCTTAAAAGTACCCTCTTAATGGTAATGCATTTCTTACCAGCTGAGCAACTGTATTGTTTCTTAAAATGCATATAACAACATATCCTCTTTTTTTAATTTTTTCTTCAATGTTGACATTCCAAGAGAGTGAATAAGAAGGAAATTACTGAGAAGAAATGGATGGGTTGGCTTAGTAGTAGGATATTATTATTAGCATTCTGGGAACAGGCAAAAATATCTTTTATGCTACTGAGTAAAATATACTAATGGCATATTAAGGCTACTAGTTCAGAAGAGAGATGTTTTGTGCCACCTGAAAACAGTAGTTCACATTTCCCTGTATTTGATGTGGATCAGGCAGCAGAAGTCAGTTTCCTCAAGGCATTTGACATACATGAATATTAAACAAAATCCCATTGTGTGGATTGTTAATTTGTTTAGATTGTTGGACAATAAATGTCCCAATCTGTGTCCTCAAGTAAGGGATGGTGTATTTTGGAGACAGAGTACTTAGAAAAGTTGTCACTGCTATGGACTCACAATTTCCGGGTCCAGTTTTGTAAGAGCACACCTATTGTGTGCCTCAAACCTTGTGTGGTGATAAGATCTGTAAAGACCTGTCTGGAGGGGAGAAGTGTTGATTGCTCACAGTGTCTCTGTGCTCCCCTTTGGCTCCCTGAAGATATGCTTTAACAAAAGGATGAGGTAAATTCAGCATAGGTGGTACTCTGTCTTTTCTTTAGTTAAGTGATCCTGCTGTCTGCACCATGGGGAGGTGGATGGCAGGTGCCACACTGCTTCTAGATCATGGGGCTCATGCAAATCCAACACCACTTCCTGTGGAAATTGGGTATGACACCCAGATACCTCAAGGGTATAAAGGGACAGGAAATTATTGATCAGTGTGCACCCACCACTGAAGAACTGAAGACTTGAACTGATCCAGGGAGACGTCACTGGATTCACAGATGGTGATAACCTTTTCTCTTTCTCTCTCTCTCTCTTACTCACTCTCTCACTCCCCCTATCTTTTCCTCTTTTATAGTAACTTTCTTCCTCTTCCTCAAAATTTAGTCACACCGTAAAATAAACGCCTATGAAAATAACACCTTTATCTGTACTACTTGTTGATTGTTTCATTAGGGAGAACTAATAAATTGTTTTGTTATTGTTCCGCGGAGTTGTTGTCGTGACTCTGTTGCCCCAGCGGCCCTGCAGTGCAGGAACAGACTCTTCAGGGGGATCACAAAGATTCACCTCCCTCTTTGTCCACTGAGCAGGACAAGACAAGATTCTGACTCAAAACATTTAGAAAGGATTCCTCTTCACCTCACATAAGCCCTAAACTCAAATGAGAAAGACAGATACTTATCTAATGAAAGTTCTCTCACACAAAACCATGTGTCAGGGTCAGGAGAAAAGAATTGCATTCGAACTTTCTTTGTTAATTTTGGAGAGCTTATCCAACTAAAGGAAGGAAAGAATCCAACACTAATTATGTGGCACTGTGAGTTCAGCCTGCAATGAAAATTTTCTATCAATATAAATTAATTTATGAATATAAAATAATCTGAGTTGAAAAATTTCAGCTCCCTACCTCAGAAAACTCCATAATCAAAATCTGCAAAATAAAAAGTCTAAAACCCATTCGAAATAAGCATTTAAATCATTACATAGACAGTATTACTGTTGAATTATTAAGGTGAATATAGCTTCAAAACACTTTTAGGAGCAAAATTACAAAGTGACTCTCAGAAAAAATAAAGAAACAAGTTGCCAAATGAGAATAAAACATTATGAGTATTGATAAATAGGAGCAAAAAGGCATGTCTGAGACAGCATTTTTAAAAGTCTATCAAAAAAGAACCCCATAATACAGCCATAATATATTTGGTTCTAATAATTTGGTAAATAACTGGATGATTTGTGTGAAATTTGTAGTGTCACTAGAGCATCATTTTTCCCAAACCAACGTATTAGACACAAAGTAGGACAATTTAGTGTAGAGACGGTATTTCCAGAGTGTTGCTTTAGCAACTTTTTTTTTTTTTTAAGTATATTCTTTAGAAGCTTTTATCCTTTTTTGTTTGTTTGTTTTTAATTACTTCTATGTTTTAAGATATCACTTCTTCCCCCCCCCCCCCCCCCCCCCCTCGGTCATAGCCTCATGTGGCATGTGGTTTTGGCACATGATATAATACACAATTAACAAGAACATAATGTTCTTACAAATGACTGGGCAGGGGTGTAGGCTGAGGGAAAGGAAGGTAGACTGGCTGCTGAGCACCAAATAGTGTTTTGTTCCCATTTTACTATCACGCTTTTAACTTTGTGTTCAGCTACAAATTGTTTCTAAGGATGTATCTACATGGATTTGCCAACATCCCTGTTTACAGAAGCAGAAAAGGTGAGGTACTTCATAGATTTATTTAACAAGGTAATACACGAAAGACTCCCCAAGGTGGTAATGTACTTGGAGTTTGTCTATCGGCTATTGGGCCAATATAGGGCCAGTACAATGCGAGTAGCTGGACAGTAACAAAATCAGTCAGGTAGCCAATAAAAGGGGAAGAAAATTTTTGGTGGGAAAGGAAATGCCTGCTGATTCCTATGCTTCAGCCTGTTCCTAAGAGAGGCTGTACAGACAAAGCTGTGAAAATACTATCATCAAAAGCTTCAGCAATTCATAGCAGTTTGGGGATGTTGTGGTTAGAGAATCTGTTAAAAAGCATTCTTTACTCTGTAAATGGGAGGCAGAGACACAGATCTGCTCAATGGTATATAATAAAAGTGTTATTGAATTAGGAAATGAATACCGGTCTCCTGAGGGCAAGTCCAGCACCTGACCTACAAGCCTTTTTTTTTTTCAGAGAACATTTTCTTTCACTGCTTCTGCCTTGTTTGATGTCTGTGACAAATTATTATACCTCCTATGCCAGAGCAGTGAGCAATTCTGGGAATCTGACTGTTGCCTTTGTAGCTGGATTGTGGATTTCTGCACACAACTTCCTAATTCTTGTAAAAGTAAGATGAAGAAACTAAAGATTTCCAATATATGACACAATTAGCATTTCCACCCAAGTCTTCAGCTGCATGAGAGGGACCTTCAGTTCTATCAGCTGGACCTCTTCTGTAGGAGATGGAGTAAAGTGTAATCTCTAGTTTCTGCTATTAGATAGCTGAACAGAGAAGGTTTCAGTGATATGTCATGAACGCCATGAATCTTTACACGTTTTTTAAACAGAGTAAGAACTAATGGCTCAGATTAATGTTGCTTCCCTTTATTTGTCTTTCCTGTATAATGTTTTGTATATAGAAATTATTGCACTTTTCACTATCCCTATATACAGCTGTTGTACAGGTATTTCTAACTAGCAGACAACTGCGTGGTGACAATTTTTATTTTTATATTTATCTATGTGAATTTGCTATTATTGGTTTTATAGACATAAGGACATTCAAAGGAAAATTTCACCACTATGTTTTTCAGTCTTAAGGAAAAAAATCATTTCTGACTCCATAGAAATAAAATGGCATCATAGAATGGAATCATAGAATGGTAAGGGTTGGAAGGGACCTCTGGAGATCATCAAGTCCAATCTCTCCTGCCAGAGCAGGATCACCTAGGGCAAGCCACAGAGGAACTTGAACAGGCAGGTTTTGAAAGTCTCCAGAGAAGGAGACTCCAGAGAGTCTCTGGGCAGCCTGTTCCAGTGCTCCACGACCCTCACAGTAAAGAAGTTTTTCCTCACGTTGAGGTGGAACTTCCTGTGTTCCAATTTGTGACCATTGCCCTTGTCCTATCACAGGGCACACTGAAAAGAGACAGGCCCCTTCTACTTGACACCAATGTTTCATATATTTGTAAACATTAATAAGATCCGCTCTCAGTCTTGTCTTTTCCAGACTAAACAGCCCCAGGCTATGTTGTTGTGAGAGTAATTCAGAAAGGACGCATGAATAACCTATTACAAAGAAACAAAAATTGCTTGACTAAATTGTGTTAGAAGTGGTGCTGCTGTTCTTCCTACACTAACTTCTTACAGAAAGTACCAGCTTCCATGAATATTGTCTCCATCAAACTGGAAGATGAAAAGGACCGATTATCTACAAAACAGTACATAACTCGGCAACAACTCTATTAGCTAAAAGTCACCCTAGAATGAAATAATTTGTCACCCTCTCAGATATTAACTCTGTGGCTCATGATAAAACAATTTTTGGAATAAGACCATTAGTGTTTCCACTCACATGAGATTTTGAGGAAAGATAAAAGCTATTGTCTCAATAGGGACACTTGAGCCATCTGCTCCCTCAAATATTTTTTTTAAAAGTACTTATTCTGTGAACTCCTGAATCTTACATTCAACAAGAAAGCACTGTGTTCAGATTCATTTTGAAACTTAAGAAAATAGACCAGCATGGATTTTCATGCATGCATGTTTAGAATTAAGAAAGAGTTTTTCAGTTAATCATAAAAATTATTTTGGTGATTATACTTCCATAGGAAGAAGATAAAACATTATACTTCCATAGGAAGAAGATAAAACCCAAATAAAAGTTTCAGATTATATTAAAATTAATTTACTTGAGGCTAGTTGTCAGTGTCAGATTTATAATTTAGTAGGTAATATGTTCAAAAATGAAATTAAGAATTCTTGCTTGAGGACATCAATACAAAGCAGTAGAAAACTAGACATGCCTAGGACAATCACCTCCATGTATCTGTGACTGCAGTTGCCTGAAGAACATGGTATTTTCTAACCCACATTCAAAGAAATATGGGGTTTTTTTTTCCTTTCAAACATCAGTGCTTGAGAACCTCTGTGCAAATTGGCTTCAATGACAGAATAAGAGATGATTTCAACTCAGCTGGCTATATAAAAACAACTTTAAATATTGAGCTTCTGCCAGGTCATAATTTATAGATTTCAATAGAATGGGATGCTTTTAAAGCTCAGACTTTGTCTGCTGGAGATCTAGGAATGGTTGACAGTGTGTTCAACTACACAGGAACTGTTAGTCTGAGTATACACTCGTGTATAATCTGATCAGAGATATACTAGAGCTTGTAGTAAAGGTTCAAATTTTTGATTTTGATTGCTTTTGCACAACTTAGGATATATCTTCACACCTGGACTGTTGTTTTTTAATCTACGTCTCAATTCATTCTATTCTTTTGTCCATGTAAGTTTTATTCAAGACATTGTTACGTGCACTTCTTTCTGTATAACATTAGTGACATTAAAAAAAAAAAAAAAAAAAAAAAAAAAATTCACCTCTTTTCCAAATGTCATTAAGAAAAATGCATCTCATTTAAGCTTCTGATGAACTGGCCAATAAATTGGACAGCATTATAGATGATGTTTCCATAGGTAGAGAGGTTTTCAACTGGTGGTCAATGAGACTCCTTCAGTTCATGAAGAACAACCAGATGGCCCAATCTAAACTACCCAGACCTTACTCACTGCCTGTGTAGTATTTCAGCCTTCTCACAGACCTTATTCTTCCTGGTTCTGGACCCATGTTATCAGGAACATAACAAGAAGATGCTGTACTGACAGTCCTGGCATGCTGAGAGGATGGAGGTAATCAGTATTGTTTCCTGAACACAGAGGAATTCAGTTTAAGCCAAAAGCTTGATACATGATGCAAGTCTCCTAGGACAGGTATAGATAGATTGATTTTCCTAGGCTGGTAACTTCACTGAGTAGACTGTGAAGATCAAGCTATTCTTGCGGCACACTTGCTGTCAGGGTGGAGAACCTTCATCTTTCAACATGATCCCCTTAAAAAGAAAAATAAACTCATCTGAAGTTCTTCCTGTAAGAAAAACCACTTGTATGAGTTTACTACAAATCACTGTTGATGTTGCCTTAAATAGAAATACGAGCACAATTTGTCCGTGCTCATGAGTAGCTGACCCTAAATAAGTATTCAGATACTCTGTGATCAGTACCTAGCCTTAGTCTTAGATTTTTTTTTTCCATTTTATAATTTTTACTGTGTCATTTTAGAGAATGCATAATATTGACCGAACTTATAATTTTGCAGTCAACATTTCAGCATAGCAACAGGCTTTAGAACTGTAAAATATATGACCAATATATTGTAGTTGGACTACGTGATTGTTGTAGGTCCCTTCCAATTGAAGTGTTCTGTTCTTTAAATGTATTACATGGCTTAGTGTTCTGACTGTGTGCCACACTGAAATTCCTTTAGCCATACATTTACCACACAGAAATGTGATAAGGCTTATGTTTACAAAAATAAATAAAATTTAAATCCCATCTCAGCCTCAGCCATCTCACCAATAAATTAACTATTTCCATACTAGAGGATGGTTAAATGGACTATATATATACAGATGCTGTTAACCTGGAGGGATCAAAATAAAGACCTTTAGCATTAAAATTGCTACCTTTATCACCGGTTATAAATGAATAACTCTTCTAGTGTAAGCTTTAAGTTACCATTATTAGGATCATCGCTTAGGTATAAACATATTCACAATGCCTGTATATTGCATAAGTGCTTCGCTTTTTTCACATTACAGTACCTTGGCAGTGTGTGTCTTTGAAATACCTAGGAACAAGGTAATTTGTTACATTCACAGTGATTTTGCTACTTTTTATTAATTGATTAATAGCAGGATAATGCATTTGTAGTTTGCTGTAAATTCATTCTCCAGTGAAAATTCAACTCTGGCATTGCATCCTTGGAAAGCTGTATTTTTTTATGTATTTCAGTTCTTTGGAGAAAAACTGCTCTACCAAATTTCAACAGCAGTATTTAAGGAGTTTATTGCAGTTTTTCATAAAATGACTTTTATTAATTAATCCTTTTCAAAAATAGCATTCCTTACTTGGAAAGCCTCTAGATATTTGCAAGGACTCCACTTTGCTTTAAATTCTTGGTACCATACAGTAGCATTGTAGACGAAAAGCCAACTCAAAGTTTTGTACTAAGCTCGGTTTTCAAAATATCTTCATTTTTCAAGATTTATTCCTTTTGGACATTAGATTGCTATTGTTTTTATTAGCAAAGGACAGCAGTTGAACACTCAGCAGTCAAAAAAGCAGCTATTTCCTTAACAACTCTGTTGTCTGCTATGCAGAGGAGTCCTGAATTAGTCAGCATTATAGAATCATGTCTCTCATTGACATTACAGCTTGAGAGCTTTAGTTAGGAGCATGCTTAATACAGTGGAAACTGATAGAGGCAACATCCAGTGAAGGAAAATTCTATGGTTATAATATCTCAAGTTTGATTCACAGATGTTCCTTAGCATGGGCTCAGAATGTTGTCAAAAAATGTGTATTTTAGTATAGGTTAGAAGATCTGAAGTCTTAGAGAAGCAGTAGAAGTTCAAAACAGGTTGCTGTATAAACAGCCAGGTGAAACTGAAGAATTTCAAAGCATGACTTTTTAGTCTTAAAAAAATAGAATGCATATTCTTTATTTCCCAAAATACAGAAACGTGTAGTATTCTCTAGAAATCAAAACAAATATTTGGAATATAAATCATGCTTGTGTTCTGTTCCAAAGAAAGGCATTTTTTTTTGCAAGCTGAATGAAAAAAGGCTAAAGTGAGAAGAAACTATGACTTTACACATTGCACTTACTTTCTGCTGCCCAAAGAAATAATCTTTGCTACTTCTTTTGCTGCTGCCTACAGATTATTCTGTAGAATTTTGGTGTTGTTTGGTTTTTTTTCCCATGTTTAGTGAGTAAGATGGTTAGAAGGGGAGGGAAATAATTTATGGAATTCCATCTACTCCCTGTCTATTGCTATACAAATTCATGTGAGGGGATACAGCAGAGAATTTGAATGTACATTTCTAACTGTGCTGAAACATGAGAGAACCTCGCATTCTCTTATTCCCCTAAGTGCTCAGGCCAACAGACACAGAATGCTGTCTTGTGTTGTTTGGGTCAAATTACCTAGCTTGAGAACTTGAGTAAAATTAGACTGCTGGTATCTTGCAAATCTGAAAACTTTCTTACCTTCTTCAAAGCCATTTCTTTGTCTTCTGTCAAAACTGGCATGCTATAACAAAAGCTAGAGATCTCTCAGTCTAATCAGAGGTCATTTTTTCAGTAGGCTGATAAATCATTAAGTGATGTGAGGTCTTAATTTCATTTGATATCTCATGTAACACAAGTCTCAACATTTTCATTAATTTATTCTTCTTTGAACTAATATTTGGAAAATAATTTCATTTCAATTAGAATTGTTTTGTGGATACAGAATCAACCATAAATCTCATTAATGCTGTTGAATTCAATAGGACCCATGAAGGACAGTACATAGTAAGAGCAGAGTCTGTGGGAATAATGTATCAGTGCTGACTCACAGAAGTCAATTAGTAGGGGAAATAATTGTAGTCAAACAGGCTCACAGATAATGACTTAACTACACTTTCTCTTAGAATTAGTGTCTGATTTTGGGGGAAAAAAAAATAAATGGAAGCCTCACTCTGGTGAGTGTATTCTGGTTATCACAATTTTTTCACAGCCATATTTCTGTTCTGAATATAAGTACAAACAGTTTATAGTCAAATCAATCCTTCACCTTCTTTTGTAATTTTTAAGCAGACTGAAGTCCTTGGGGATAGTCACAGATGCTGTCTTCTTCCTATCAGCATTGTTGCTATGGTCTCTACGCTAAAAGAGGTGAAAGAAAATGCTGCAGCAGAAAATTTAAAGCAGTACCTTTATTTTAAGATTTATTATGTTTTAATAATTTTGTAATTTTTTTGTTATACTTGTTTTTCAATATATCAGTCTCTTTCTTTAATTGAGAACTACAGAGATAGACTGTATAGTCCAAAAGAGATAGTCTGAATGCTGCATAGGTCATGATTACATTAGGATTTTCCTGCTGTAGTATTTTATTTCTTGTCATCCCCAACATTCTAGAGTTTTAATTCTTAGGAGAGAGTTCCTATTTCCTAAGTGTTCGTTACACTGTTGTCCCTAAATACATAATTTTTTTGTGTATATTAAAACAAATTTTTGTATCCTCAGTGTCTGGTGGATGACAACTGCTTGTCAGCAACCTTTACTTTTCCTCACTTACCACTTCCTTAGTTGCTGTGTTAACCACTATTTTTTTGGTAATAATACTGTGTTTTACTGAGGCTGCAAATAAGGCAAAAAGTACTCCCTCTGGCATTTTATTAGAAAAATACATGTTCACTGATGGTCCTTCAAATACAGTTGTCTATTAAAAACTACATGTTAGAAGCTTTTATTCAGTTAAATACGTAGAATGTTGGTGTTTGGAATTCTTTGTTAATTGGTATATTCAGTATGAAACTAAATGACTTATAGAAGTAAAACAAGATCATCAGCATAATCCTTATCAGCCCAATGACAGCTTTTTCTGATCAGCTTATAAGCAAGTTCAAAAGTATGTCTTTCCTATAAGCCCATGCTGATTGCTATTAATTATATTATCCTCTTTTAATAGGTTATTCATCAAATCCCATATCTCTTGTTCCATAATTTGTCTGGGATCAATGTCAGGATGACAAGCCTATAATTAGATGTCCCATTTATACTTCTAAAATATTGGCATAACATTAGCTTCATTCCAGCCCTTTGGAAATGCTTCAGTGTTCCAAGACTTATTGAAAAACATCACTTATGATCAAGAGATCTCCTCAACTGACTCTTTACAACACTTGGAGGTAAAATTATCTGGACCTGTTGATTTAACATCTATCATACTGTTATTTAGCAACTTTGTTTTTTCCCTTTACAGTGGAAAGCTTTTTACAATTTAAATTTCATGCAACTACAATGTCTGACTTTTTTCCATAAAAACATATATTCCCTCATTCCTAATACTATAATTCAAAGATACTTCTCTATTTACTAGAGTTTTTCCCTTCTATCATTTTGCTTCTACTCATGTTTTTTTCTTCCTATTTCTTATCTATCAGAATTTCTATACATACCATTTTTCTTTTGTATCTTTTACAGACACAGAAACATGGTCACTTTATATACATATACTGAACATAGCCTTCTAGGCTTTGGGGAATTAAGCTAAGGTTTTGAAAACAATCCTGCAACTTTGACTTTCTTAGGTAAACCACAACTGAATACCTAATCTAACATGTTTGAAAAGGCAGATTAACTCAGTATGAGGTACACACAGGATTCCTGAAATTTGGTTCTATTTAAAACCTCAAAACTAATAAGCAAAGTGGATCAGGTCCTGCTTTCTGCAAGATATAATCTGGTATCTTTATTACCAAATTTATATACAGAATTCAAAAGACAATAATATAGATTCCATTTGAACACAGAGACTCTGAATCCAAAATACTTAAAAATGACAGCATAATCACAACTTCCTGCACTTGGTCTTTTTGGCTCTTAATTGTTTCCACAGTATCTCTCATTTTGTTTGTTTGTTTTCTAGTTAGAGTTCTATTAAAGGAAGTTAGTTCTGTAAGAAGACACGTTAGTAGATTTTTTTTTTTTCCTGTATTCATTAATTAAACTAAAAACCCCACCCATTTTACATTGTTTCAGAAACATCTGAGGCATCACTTAAAAAGCTGGAAGGTCTACAGAAGAAAATTCAAAGTCATTATAAGTGAAATCAATGGATGACACAAATATTGTCTGTCATACAGACAACTTTGTTCTACTCAGCAACCAAACTCAACCTTTAAGACAGTTAAATGCAAAACAGACTAACCAACCAATAAAATTTTGAAAAGAGAGTAATCAGAAAGCACTTTAAACTTCCATGGCAGGCAATAGCTTGAGACTATTGAGTAACAATAAGCAAGACACTATTGAGTAGAAAGAGGAGATTATATTACCACAGTACATTACATTAGTGAGGTCATTACCTGAACACTGACTGTGTGAAGCTCTTTAGAGCAAAAATGACAGATTGGAACAGTTTCAGAAAAGAGATATGAAAGTAATCAAGGCTTGACAGTGTGCCTTAACAGACATGCTTTCTGGTTTATATGAGAAAAATTTAATAGGTGACTTTATCATAAACGAAACATACTGAAAATTGAAATTCAACTGTTTTGTGATTTAATGAGCCATTGGAACAACTTATCAAAGGTCACGGCAGGTTCTGCCTTATTAGATGGCATTTGTTCAAGAAAACATGACTTCTAGAAAGAGGTGGTATAGCTGAAAGTAATGAATGCATCATAAGAATGAGGTAGAATTATATGCTCTACACTATGCAAGATACTGGATTAGCTGATTATGTTGATTTCTTTAAGCTTTAAAATCTGTGACTTTAGTGAAGAATTAATATATGACATATACAGCTAGAGAAGTGCATTTACCTCTTAAGAGTTTAGAGCTGTGGGAATAATTTTACTTTGCTAGAGATGATCTAGATACTGGACCATTGCTGTCAATGAGATTATTGCTGCTGAAATCAGTGAAGCAGTATCAAGCCCTCTGTGAAGGCACTTACTTGGTTAAAAAACCAACAAAAACAAGCAACCAGATTACAAAAGCAGAAGCTGGAGTAATGATAAAAAGTGATGATAGATGGAATAAAACATAAAGTGAGTCAGAGGCAAAATTAGAAGAGATTGTCAGATGGACTGTTTTCAGTTTATTAAAACTAGGTGCTGCACTCTGCCTGTCCTCTGACACTGCACATTTGTTTAAGTTTATGCTCTCCATAGCCTATGCAGCTTAATGAGAAATATTGCCTAGAGTTGGATATTGGATGTTCATACTGACAAGATAACATCACAATCAATACCAAGGAGCTTGACTTGAAAGGTTCACCTCCAAAGAGCATGTTAACTTCTGGAGATTTTCCACATTTACAGTGAGACAAGATCTTAAATATTGACAATGAGAGATTTAACTTTATAAATATTCAGTCTGTTTTTCATAAAGAAGAATGGATTTTTTTTTTTTTTTCTTTTTTTTCTTCTTTTTGTTCCACTCACCTTTGGCACAAAAAAACCAAACCAAACCAAAAACCCAAAAAAACAAAAACCAAAACAAACAAAAAAACCACAAAAAAACCCCACAACAAAAAAATGGTAAAAACCACCCAACCTAACAACAAAACCAAAACCCAGCTGCTACTTATGTGCATGTACTGCAGAAGTTTGAAACAAACATTTATAATAGGCAGTGGCAGCTTTACTGTTTTACTAATAATTAACTATTTGAATTCCCATATAATGTAAGCAGAATTTTTCTGAGTTGAAAATACATTTCAATCCATACAACTACTGATGCAAAAGAACAATAAGCCTAGAGCTCTGATTTAGTAAAGTTTTCAGTTACATGATTAACTTTGAGCAATCTGCTCTCCATCCCAGAGAACAGTGATATCAAAGGCAAACTGATTAATTGGCCTCAGTGTAAGAAGAATGTGAAAGTAATATTGTGTACTAAGTTTTTAGGACAGTAGGTGGAACAACCTAGAAAAGCCAGTGTGTAAAGTTCAGAAAAGACCATCCATAACACTCATTCCACTGCTGCCTTTGGAAATCACCATCAGAGTCTCTGATTTGGCTGTGGTAACACACACATGGCTATTTTGCCTCATGATCCTCTACAGAACTGATAAAAGATGCCTCTCTTGTGTTCTTCTTAACTGTCAGAAATGTGGTAAAATGGTCAACAGAACTAGTATTGCATTTTTTGAAGACAGAAGTGTATTGAAATTGGAAGCAAGGACAGGCAACACAGGAGGACTACAGAGATGCTGTTTCCTGTAAGGAGAAAATTTGTGCAGCCAGTGCTTGATTAGAATTCAGGCTGGCCAGCACTATGAAGGATAACAAAAAGGGTTTTGTTACACATATTTACAGCCAAAGGAGAATAAGAGATAACATTGGTCTGTTGCTTGATGAGGTTGGTCATCTCACAAATAGGGGCATAGACAAAGCAGAGACCTTTAATGCCTTCTTTGCCTCTGTCTTCAAAATCAGTGATGGGCCCTGGGACCCCTGGAGCCCTGTGTTGGAAGACTGTGACTGAGGGGATGATAAACTGACAGCCAACTCTGAACTTGAGACTTCCTGCTCCAGCTGGATGTGCATAAATCTATGGGGTCTGATGGAATTTGTCCCAGGGTACTGAAATTGCTGGCTGATGTTATTGTGAGACCTCTCTCCATTATTTTTCAATTGTATTGGGAGTCTGGTGAGGTCCTAATTGACTGAAGCTGGCAAATGTCCCAATTTTCAAGAAGGGTAAGAAGGAAAATGCTGGTAATTACAGGCCTGCCAATCTCACTTCAGTGCCTGGTAAAATTGTGGAGAAAGTTATTCTGAAAGTTATTTAGAAACACTTGAGAGACAACACAGTCATTGATCATAGCCAGCATGGGTTCACGAGGGGAAAGTTGGACTGCTTAACTGACTTGATTTCTTTTTATGACAGTCATCCACCTAGTTGACCAACACTAGAAGAAGTGAGAAGCCAGTAGATGTGATGGTTTTGGATTTTAACAAAGCTTTTGATACTATTTCTCATAGTATCCTTCTGGATAACCGTCCAGAACACACCTAGACAAGTCCTTAATATGATGAGTGAACAATTGTATGACAAGTTGAGCTCAAAGAGTTATAGTAAATAGGATTACATCAGGCTGGTTTACAGTCACTAGTAGGGTTCCCCAGAGCACAATTTTAGGGCCTATGCTCTTTTTGGTTTTTATAAATGATCTGGACAGAGGAATTGAAAGTACATTAAGCAAGTTTGCTGATGATACTAAACTAGGAGTTGTGGAGTCCATTAAGGGTAGAGAGGCCTTACAGAGAGATCTGGATAGACTGGTGACAACAACTGCATGAAATTTAGCAAGAGCAAATGCAGAATACTCCACCAAGGATGGGGTAATCCTGGTTAAACACACAGCCTGGGGGATGGGAGGCTGCAGAGCAGCTCTGCAGAAAAAGATCTGGGGGCTTGTATTGGTGGCAACAGCATAGCTAGATAGTTGAGAGAGATGATTGTCCCACTCTACACTGCAATGGTGCAGCCCCACCTAGAGTAGTGTGTGCAGTTTTGGGCACCTCAACATAAGGAGGACATGAAACAGAGTGTGTCCAGAGGAGGGTGACAAAAGTGGTGAAAGCTCTTGAAGGCAAGACTTGAAGAGCAGCTGAGATTACTTGGCTTGTTCACCTTGGAGAAAAGAGCCTGAGGGGTTGACTTCATTGCAGTGTACAGCTTCCTCAAAGTGAGCAGTGGAGGTGGACATGCTGATTTCCTTTCTCTGGTGACCACTGACAGAACATGAGGAAATCGAAAGAAGCTGCATCAGAGGAAGTTCAGATTGGACATTAGGAAAAGGCTCTTCACTAAGACAGTGATCAGTCACTGGAATAGGATCCCCAGGGAAGTGGTTCACAGCACCAAGCCTGTCAGAGTTGAAGGAGCATCTGGATGATACTCTTAGTTGTATGATTTAGTGCTGGATAATCTTGTGAGGAGCAGGGAATTGGACTCAAAGATCCTTATGGGTCTCTTCCACGTTGAGATAGCCTATGATTCTATGAATCTATACATCATGAAGCTTGTCATAGTATCTGAATATGGGAATATAAGTGAATGAATTTCATGAAAAATGGTATTAAGTGACTAAAATGAGTTTTGTTTAACACTAATACTGCTTTCCCTTCCTTACGGTCACTGAGTTTTACTACATTAATTTGCTACACTATATAATCAATAGAATAAATACTGCATCCCTAGAATCCCCAAAAATTTAAAGCAGGATGTGCAAGTATTAGAACATAAATGCAATATTATATGACTGTGTGTACTCTGCTCTCTGTGTCTACTCAGTAGGATCCTTGCAAAGGATGCACTCACTTGATGCTCATTTTTTCAAACTTTTTCAACAATCTCCCTGAAGGACCCCAAAGAGAAAATTACTTATAGAAAAAGAAAATTATAATAAACCAGGAAAGATTTTTCTTTATGTTATCTAGGAGGATATATGGAATGCAGACAAGACAGCTGTATGTATGTCTCCAGAAAATTCACTGCTTTGGAAGTGTATATAAAATGCACATTTACACCAATATCCAGTTTCAGAAAATGCGTATCTTTGTCCTGACCTATATCTGATAACATTTCCTGTGACTTTTTGTTTGTTCACACATAATTCCACAATGTCACTAGAAATAACTTAGGCAGTTACTTTGTGAGCATTTAAGACTTTAAATTGGTCAGGTAAACTATTGTACAGTCATCAGAAAAGAAATGGGTTTAAACACCATCTGAATTAAAGACCTTAGAAAATGTTGAGTGACTTAGAAGTAACAAGTACAATCAATTGCTTGAGTGACTAGATTTTGCTAATGTAGCTAACACGTATTTTCTTTTTTTCCCTGGGATTTCTTAGCTCTGTATGTCTTCCATGGATGCTGCTAGTAGAACTTCACTGAAAGGC
Source organism: Todiramphus chloris collaris (assembly GCA_025345505.1). Lineage (NCBI taxonomy): Eukaryota > Metazoa > Chordata > Aves > Coraciiformes > Alcedinidae > Todiramphus > Todiramphus chloris. Next base: position 17,486,232 of record JANVCC010000010.1, read on the forward strand.
ATTCATAGTAATTTGCACCAAGAATGTTTCCATCTTGGTAAACTCTTGTCTTATGTAACCCAATCTCTGCTGAGTTTTGAAATTTTGCCCTGAGGAACCTGGCTGCAGCTCTTGACATCCTAGGAAAGACAAGGGGAGACTGATTTACTTTCTCATATTTAAAAATGTTTGTTCATGACACTTTTCTGAAATGTAACCCTGTTATCTCTCATTTGATGTTCTTGATATCATTTTTCCTCATGGTTTGATTGGATTACTAATCCTTGTGTTGATTTATTCACCATACGAGTCAAGAACTCATATAATTCATCATTCAATGTCTATTCCATTGAAGTACGAAGTATATTCATCTACTATCATATGCTTGCCAACTAAGAACATTTTAAGTTTGTTTACATCTAAAAAGGGAGGCCAGTTAGTAAGATGGGGTTTAATGTTTCTGTTCTTTCAGGATTATTCACTAATTTAATTTTAGTATTCTCCCTACAGAAGTAGTGAAAAGAAGGACATTCCAAAGTCCCCTGAACTGTGTTTTGTACAAAGGAATCTCATTATTTGAGTATCAAAAGTTTCTTTTAAAAGTTGGTATTGCAGCCTTCTAACCAGTGTTGAAGGTAAAACACATAAGATAAATGAAGGTAGAATATATAAGATAAATGAAGCAATACTACTTAATGGTATCAGGGAAAAAAGGAAGAAATATGTTCACCTGTGCTCCATATCAATGTAATAAATCATTTGCTTTCATAGTAGACTCTTACACCATTTTATACGATAACATATAAGAATTATATCTTGCACAGATTTAAAAGACAGGATTCTTTGAGTTGCTTGCTTTCATACTGCCTAGCTCCCTGGAATGAAGCTTCTACCATTGAAACAGTTTCCACTGATAGGGAGAATGGCTGAGTAAATCCAACAACTCTTTCAAATAATGTCTGCTTTAGAAATGCTACTTGACCTTATTATGTATCATATGATCTTTCCCAAGATACTACTGGCCAAGGGAGCTTATTACCTGTGCTGTTCATTGACAAAGGCATCACATTTATATTAAACACACAATCTATCTCATCCCTCAGAAATAAAATAATTCCTCCTTGAAATATTTTATTTTTATGAAGTATTTCAAAAAAGCATTTCTTTCAGACAAGAAGCAGGTGAGAGAATACAATTGTTTGGCTTGCTCGGTCCCATACAACTGCTAAAATTGATAAATATATTAATAAATTATGCTTGAATGTTTTACATGACATACTATATGACAGGGCAGATTCAAGGCTAGTGTAAGGTGTTGTTGATGTCCTGACCTTAATGAAAGTTGTGCATAACACCAGCTGAATACCTATCCCAAACAGCCAGAAGTGAAGGAAGAGAAATTAAGAAGTGCAAGATACACAGTAGAAATATATATTTTCTCTCTCCCTTTCTTTTCCTCTCTCCCATTTTTTAACTTTGTCAAGAAAGAATTATAAAGCAAAAAGAGAAAATAAATGTATTTGCAACCGAGTATAAACCAATGAAACATGTCATAATTATCATCTCTTTGCTTCCATGTCTACCACCAATTTTATGTTAGATGCAGCTATATGCAGTATTTGCCACACAGAATTTTCACTTCATCCTCTTTGTTGTGATTTTGTTCAGTTTGACAATGACGGCTTCAACAATAACTTTTTTCTCTCATCCTTTGAGTGCAACTCCATACTTCGTTTGATGCTTGCATGAGAAGCATAGCACCGGAGGTTGCATGTGAAATTATCTCCTACCATCTGTTAAAGGCAGACACCTGGCTAATGAGACCTGCACAGGTAGAATCCAAGGAGGTTTCACTAAGTTTACAGAAGCAGCTTTATATCTGCATATCGCAGAAAATTATCTATAGATAAGATTTCTTACTGACCGGTGTTAGACAAATATTTGTTTAACAGCACTTTCAGGTGCTCTACCCTGAATTTTCATTTTTCAGGAAAGAGAAGGAAGTGTTCTATGTCTGGTGAATTTTTTAGAGAGAAATTTCTGGAGTATTCATAAAATTTCATAGAGTACCATCATTTTTGCAACTAAAATTGCAGCATGGAAGTCAGCCTCTATTCTCACTGACTCAAAAAACAGAAACAAACACAGAATTTGATGCTTCAGCAAGTAATGCCCTTATTTGTCTCAAAGCACCTCCAAACCTGGTAATTACAGAGTAGATACACGTTTCTGATGAAAACTTTGCGTTCTTGCTTTTTCTTAACCTAAAGTAAATGACTGATAAATTTTTGATTAAAATCATATGGCTGCTCTGAGTGACTGGAAAAATGGACAACAGTCTCATTGCTATGAATTCACAAAGTATTCATATGTACCTTGTTTTACAAAAACAAGATCTTAAGAATATGAAGGGTTATTTTTGTAGTAAGGGATGGTGCATTTGCATACATACAGATTGCATTGAAATTACCTCCTGTAAGTTATTTGTTTGCTAGGGACAACATCAGGAGTATGATTTACTGAAGGAAAGCAGAAATGTAAGTGACAGTTTTGAGAATTTCTATAGTATTCAGATAAATATTAGTTGTGTACCTGTGCTCCTGAGAATTCTGACAAAACATACTTCTTTTTTATAACCTTTTAACAGCTACTCCAAAGTGTTCCCAAAGATGCCGAACACTCTATTATTAAAGAAGTATTTATATTAAGTGGATGATTCTTTTATATCCATTGTGTGGTGTGCAAGACAGGTTTTTGTTCTTTATTCATAGCTTAGATATTTTTATTTACATTTCTGGTTGTGGCTTTTCTTGACAACGAGTTTTCCATATTTTTTTGTATTGCTTCAAGGAAAGTAAAAGCCTACAAGATGTAATGCACACTCCTAGCTAATATAATAAAAGCAATTTACATCATTTTGTCATGTCTTGCCTTGTTTTCCTTTCTTTCAAAAGAAAACAGATTAAGGAAATACTTTCAGAATAATAATTTTGATTTTTCTAGTAGCAACTTAGACAATCTTCTCCACAGAAAAACTGGATGCTGCTGTTGCTACTGCCAGTTTTGCTGATTCTTTACATCAAAGCTCTGAACTTGCAGTAGAACTCGCAGTATGTAAAAGCCTGTAGCAGGTCACACAGGCTTCAGTCAAATGACTCGCATTGTCTTTAACTGCTGAATTTGTTGTATTGGGCTGACACGGCAAGGTTTTGGTAGTGGGCTGTGCTGCAGGAGTGACCTCTGTGAGAGGAGGACAGGGACTCTCCCATCCTGGAAACAACTGGTTCCTGCCAGCTCCAAAATGGACACACAGGTGAACATAGGTGAGCCCATCAGCCAAGCTGGTGGACCCTTTGTGATAATATATTTAAGAAAGAGTAAAAAATGCTGTGCAGCAGATACAAGACAGAATAATGAGAAAATAAGTGAGAGAAACAGCCCTGCAGACACCAAAGTCAGTGAAGAAGGAGGAGAGTAGGTGTTCCAGATGTTGGAGCAGATTTCCTTGCAACTCATGGAAAAGACCATAGTGAAGCAAGCTGTCCCTGGCAGCCTATGGAGAAGCTCAAACAGGAGCAGTTTTTCAGGCAGGTGCTGTGACTCCATGGGGGACCCCTGCTTACATGCTTAACACCATGGAAAGGACCCCTGTTGGACCAGTTTGTGAAGAACTGCAGCCTGTGAGAAGGACCCACTTCAGACAATTTTGTGAAGGACTGTATCCCGCAGGTGGGGACCCCACAGTGGAACAGGGGGAGCGTGTGAGTAGGAAGGAGCAGCAGAGATGGAGGGTTATGAACTGACTACAACCCCCACTACCCACACACCTGTGCTGCTCAGGAATAGGACGTTAGGAATGAAGTTGATTTTGGGCAGAAAAGATGGTTGGGAGTAGGTATTTCTAATTTTGGCTTTGTTTCTCACTATCCTACTCTATTTTAATTGAACATAAATTAAATTTATTACCCCAAGTCAAGTTTGTTTTGACAGTGACACTAATTTGTGAGTGATCTCCCTGTCCTTACCTCAACCCATGAGCTTTTTCACCATTTTTTCTCCTGTGCTGCTGAAGAGTGGCAGTGAGAGAATGGCTGGGTGGGCACCTGGCAGCCAGCCAAGGTTAGCCCACCACTCATTCATATTCTTTCTGTATTTATGGAAGGCTGATTTTGATTAAAACATCATTTTTTAATTTTTGAGTAAGGCTGAAAGGATGTCTGCTTATGATATATCTTCCTGTAATAATAAGAGGCTCATGGGTAAAGCTAATGTATGTTAAAGATGAACATGTGAAAGTAATTTCTGTATGAGCAGCCCCTATACTGCCTATATGTGACAGCTTTCTGTTGGAAAGACTAGCTGATGAAAATTCTGTGAAATAAATATACTAAAGCTTATATGAAGCAGATTCAACACTTCTTCTTTACCTTGTATTATTAAACTGTTAATTTCTGATAACATCTGGAAACATTGATGTGTGGAAGAATTTCTCTTTCAACAGTCAGTAACTTGGAAGATACCAAATGCAGCAGTTTCTCCTACTACCACACAAATTAGCTGCCAAAACAAAAGGTTCCTGTTGTCATATGAATTACCTAAGAACTGTTCCTCATGGCAACGTTCCAAGGGATTACAGTTTTGCTTAGTTCTTGTTTTTCACATAACTTTGTGCCTGCACAGATTAGTTCGGCAGAATTTTAGGACAGGTTTTGCAGTCACACTTGAAGAGCATTGGAGAAGAGCTGACAGCAATGTGAGGCAAAGTGTGTACCAATCACACGTACATACTCATTGCTCAGTAGACATTGCCAACCTCCACAGGGCTGTGCCATCTCGCACAAGATTAAATTTTGATACTAGTATTCAGTCTTCCATCCTATCATTCAATGTAAAAATATAAAAAGAATTAAATTAATCAGAGATCCTTGAGATTTGACCAGCACAACCAAGTAATCTTAACATATCTTTACAAGCCTTCTCATTCCCTAGCACTAACATTGATGTCATACTGCATACCCATGGGTGTACCTTCTGTTAAGGTCAACTATAGAAATATAATACTGAATTCTATTTGACTGCAACATTTTGGGCCAGGTGATGTGCTATGGATTTCTCCATAAAGCACATAATTATCATGGGTAGACAGGAATGTTTCCGATAGAGGAGAAAAGAAAAATTTGTGTACTCCTTCCTCTTTCTCAACAGTGAGGCATTGTGGAATAATGACTGGAGGTGACTTAAAAATTAAAATCATACTAAGGCTGCAGCATCATTCACACATAAGGAAAGGTATAACAGCAGAGAAACTTTCAGGGGTAGTGTGCAACTGGTATGCCAGGAATCCATTTCACAACAGCTCTCTAGGCAACACTGCTTGCAAGCAGCAGGGGGGTGGAGTGAAGATTCCACGGCCAGGCCCTGTGAAGTTACAACAGAGATGGGAACTTGAAGTTACTACAGAGCTGATAAGCTGCCTGTTTGAGACCCCGTGCCAACAGTCTGCCCTTGTGTGAACTTTGCTCATTATAATGTCATTATAATACCAAAACACACCTCCAGCCCATAGGTTACCTGCCTCCAAAGTGTGCACTGAGTTGGTGCAGTGAATTTTCTTCAGCTATATCTTTAAAAGCGAAGCGTGAGAAATTTACACCAATCATAATAAAGGCATTTATGACTAGAGTCACTCAAGCTCCACCTTGAAGGTAAAAATTATTATAAAAATGGTTTAGGTAAGGGGGGACGTTAGGGAAGACATCATCGTGGACTAGAGCGCACATCATCTCTGACTCTTGGGATCAGTCAATGGGCTGAACCTTGCTTACCCCCGTTAGGGACGCCTTTGGGTAAGATCCAGACTTTAAACTGAGAAACTTTTTAGAGCTGGTCTTTAACTCAGCGGTATACTACATATATATATATATACACACAGACTTTGCAGACAGTGTATTCATCACCGGCAATCTAAAAGAACTTATATTTCTGTTGCTCTCAATAAACTGCACTTTTCATGCAGCTAGTCACAGTGGTTCTCTCATTGGGCACTGTCAGATCTTTACTGGCTACATGGAGTACAGATACACTAAACACAACTGGACTAATAGTACCAAACTATCAGTGCCCTATTAGTGAATCCGAGCTGTGGTAGTTCAGATACACTGAACGTGACCGTACTAATAGTGACAAATAACAGTGCCCCATAAGTGAAGCCGAGCCGTGATAGTTCAGACAGACTGAACGTGACAAGACTAATAGTGCCAAATTGGACATCACTCAGAATCTAAGCCTAGCCACCCCCAGCCCCTCTGATATCTGAGGACCAGTTGGAATGCAAGGGGGTTTATTTTCTGCCAAATTACCCTTTTCATGCAACAGGCATTGACATTTTTTAGGTTTTGTAGCTTTTAAGAAACGACCCTGAAATAAGTTTGAGTATTCACATAGTTTGAAGCAGCATTTTAATAGTGGTTACATCTATTGCAAAAAGCAACATACAGTTTTCAACTTCTCTCAGGTATTCTTGGCAAGTCAGAGCTTAGCCATCTGTTTTGGACATACAAAATTGAGACACTGTATGAATCTTGACAGATCAAAGGTTAAATAAAAAGCATAGCCACTGTAATTTCACAGAATCACAGAGTGATTGAGTTGGAAGGGACCTTAAAGATCATCTAGTTCCAACCCCCATGCCGTGGGCAAGGATACCTCCCACTATACCAGGTTGCTCAAAGCCTCATCCAGCCTGGTCTTAAACACTTCCAGGGATGAGGTGTCCACAATTTCCTTTGTCTCTAATGAGTCTTCCAGAAGATGTGCTATGCACAGTCTATAGAACAGCTGCATTACATTGCATTAAATTGCTTTGAATTCTAGCACTATTTTCAATGTAATGAGGTTTATGTTACTCAGTGCTGTAGTGTGCTGCCTACTGTGGATCACCCCTGCTAGGGTCCATCCTGTTATGGCTAACTATTAATGCATACATCAGTAGTTGTGTAGCCTGCTATAAATGATTTGTGTGTTCAGCCCCTTTACATGTGCTGCAAGGAAGCAATGCTAATCACAGAGCACTGAGCTCTGGAACCTTGAAGACTGAACGCACTAGCACACGAAGGAAAGTGAATTGCAGTGACTGAAAGGATTCCCAAAACTAAACTTGTGTGGGTGCAATTTTTATCAGATCTAGCCCCAAAAAAAGCATCACATTATTTTTCACCTTTTGTTTTCACCTGCTTTGCAATAACAGCTTGCTTTACTGTTCCTCTGTTATAAAAAAAAAAAAACAAAACCCAACAAAAAAAAGAAAGATAATTAGTCCTTGAGATTTTGGAGATTCAAAGTAGATTTCTTAATTTATTGCTTGCACATAACCTTAACAAGCTTTCGAATATTCAAGGAATTTAGAGCAGTTACATTAAGTGACAATACTTCTGTAATTGTGATAAAACTGTCCAACATGGTTACTGGACTGTCCTGGGTTCAGCTAGGACAGAGTTAATTTTCACAAGAAGCTGGAAAGGGCCACAGCCAGGATAACCTAATGGAACCAACCAAGCTGGTATTTGATACCACACTGATGTCATGCTAAGTATATAAATGGGACCTGGCTGGGGGAAATGCAAGCAGCTTGAGTGGGTGGTGGATTCCATGTGGTGAGCAACTGTATATCATTTAATATATTATTTCATTAGTGTTACTGATATTTTTAACTCTTTGTGTTGTATTAAACTCTCCTTATCTCAACCTATGGGTCTTTACATTTTTGTCATGATTCTCCTTCACATCCCACAAGGGGTGGGGAGAAAGTGTGGAGGAGGACTGAGTGAGCAAGTGGAACTGTGGTGCTTAATTGCCAGCTAGGTCTACACTGTGGCACTGAACCATCATGTGATCATATGACATACACCTGTAGATGGTGATAGCACTCTGTGTAGAAAACTGGTAATTTCAGGACATTTTGTTCTTAATCTTTGAAGATAATATATGGACATTACATGACGAAGTGCAAGACAGTTTTGTATTTATAGAAACTTCGAAAATTGTTGCCGCCTGATGATGAAAAGGACACCATTGACAATGACTAGATTTTTCCTCTCATGCTCAGTGAATCTAATTGCATATGACTTGCTATGTGGTGTAATTGAGTGATATCAGGGTTTATTCCATAAAATACGATTTATTTTTCAGAAACCTTTTCCTTTAAATGAAAATTAATTTGAAGTACAACCAGATGCAGTAGAGAAAATAAAATTGATTACTAGGTCTTTTAGTGGGCATTTCAAGAAAATAAAATGTTTTGAAAAACAAAAAATTGTCTGAAAAATTCCATCTGCTATTAATGTTTTAGCTCTTCTTAAGGCATCGATAAAATTTATGACAGCTGAAACGATCAACCTTTCAGCTCCTAAGGGGTCTAATCTAACATTCAGTAAAGTCAATGAAAAGATTCAAGGCAATGGCTTCTGTTGCTCATGAATTTAATAAAATTAAGCCATTGGCTAATTCATTAGCTTGTGGTAGTGACAGATTTCAGGGCTTGGTTAATCTTTCAGGAGATTTTGCCCTGGTAGTTTCATCTCACGTCAGTCACAGTGTTCTCACATTAAGTGTCTCAGCTGGAGCAGAAGCAGACAGGTGCCTGCCATTTCCTGCATTTGTAGCTAAACTAAGGGGTATTTGAAAAAGCTTTGGGTCCCCTTTTGGAGAATGTTTTAATGGAGCACAGTGCATGAGTAAGTGCAGACAATCTAAGAACACGGAACATGTGGATATAAGCCTTCTGAAATGCTTCTACTGTAACACACAGTCTTATCCTGCCAGACAGCATCATTATAAGCACAGTTATATTTCATGCAGTTGTGCTTTGTGACATTCCTGCTGTGTGGCTTTGTTTTGTGCTCTCTTTTACTAACCATCTCCCCCAGGTCTTAACCTGTCTGTGGAAAAATTATTGCAAGTGCCAATACAGTGCACATTTCAAAGTAAGTGATCTAAGTCCCTGATCCCTGATCCAGACAGGAAACCAATGCATGTCACAAAAGGATCAAGCTCTACATGCTACGAACACCACTGCTTTAAAAATGGAGAGCTGGAGCTGCTGACAGGTTTATGTCATTTAGAAGCAGGGAGGGCTTAATTATCATCCAGATAATCCCATAAGGAGATATAGTTTGATTTCATTAGTAGAGTATAATTTTGTACACTTCGCAGTAGCTGCACAGCTTGCCTTAGTTATTCATCGGCTCTACAAAGTAGATTGCACAGATCTATCCCCTTACAATAGAGGTTTAATCAGCAACGTACTGTCAATTCCTTTCACTTGCTTTTCTTCAAAGGAATTTAGGCATTTCAAGTTAACTCTCCAGGATTCATTGCCCTTTTCAGAGCATCTGGAAGAGTGAATTGACAGTTATGTCATGTTACATACTGTATTTTTGGAGGACAATTTGCAGATGGTGCTATGAACTGCGAAGGAAAGAACATTATGGGGGATGGAAGGTAAATATATACACAACACATATACAGTCCTACAATTGCACATTTGTGTATATACAGTTATGTGTATATGAGTTCTTTGTTACCTTTAATACTAACCAGTATAGCTGAGGAAATATGTTTTGCCTGATATAAAAGGAGTTTAAATATGGATTTCTATGTAGAATAAAAACAATGAATTTGGATTATTCTAATGAATACCTATATATTGGGGAAAGATTAAGAAGAACTGTGTGTTTGGAAATGATGTAATATCTTTTTCAATATCTTTTGAAGCAACCCTTTCTCATTTTCTGTCTTGAAATGGAATTAGTACAGAAAAATAAAGAGAATTATTAAAATTTCTGAAAATACAAAAAAACCCACCAAAAACAACTTTGCTTGACCAAATGTGTGTATTTCCAGATTGGTTTTTTTTTGTTTTCTGAAAGAACTAAAAATTATAATTAATTTCAAACTTCAGTGATTTATCTCTAGGTTTTTTGGTTTGTACCTCTCAGGGGAAATAATGTTAACTTTAAGATTTATTAAACTACTGAAAGCTGACACAACCATAAGATTCAGCTAGCTGAAGTATTTAGTGTCAAGAGCCTTATAAAAATGAAAGTAGAAGCATTTGAATAACTTCTTAAACCCATTTGAAATAGCATCTCCTTTCACAATAATTCCCATTTTCTACTCCTCTATTTGCCCTTGTTTCATTGTCTGCTGCTTGCCCCCTCAGTAAATTTGTGTGCTAGCCTAAGAAGACATTGGACTTGATTGTGAAATATGAAGAAAAGGGAATAGTTTAAAAGCAATAAAATGGTATGAGAAAAAAGAAATTGAAATGAAAAAAACCAAATGTTTTGCAGTGTAGTACTACTCAGGGAATAATTCCAACAGAATTCATCAGCCACAGTACAACAGGGGCTTAGTTTATTGCAGACTTTAAGAGAGCCTTTAGGGTCTTGAGTATGCACTAAATGGGGCTCATCTTTCTCTTGGGAAAATCAGGAGGAGTTTTGACATTGACATTAGTGAGGGCAGGACTGGTTCAAAGACCAGCTATGCTGTCCTTTTTAGTATTGGGTTTAAGTTAATAATTCTAATGAAATTCACTATGCAGAAATTAGAGTATGCACATAAATCACGGCATTCCTGGATACTTAGCTGAAACATGGCAACTGCAGAGAGAAAATGAATAAATAGAATTTATCATATTTATCATATGCAAGTGAAAGCTAATCTCAGAAAACTTTATATCATATGAGACCAACCAGACAAAACAAGCAATTGCTCAATGGTAAAAAATAACTCTATAGCTCATATGGATTGATGTATCATAGAGATAAGTTCTTCATATTTCTTTGTATGTTTATTAAAAGAACAAAATAGCAAAAATGAAGACAAGTTCTAAAAATGTGCTGGGTAAGAGTCTAACAATGAAGTTTATGAGCAGCTCTGAAATTCCTACTATTTGGAGACTGTTGATTACAAGATCTCTCCATTCAAACACAAGGCTCTTTTAGCTCTATTACCATGGGTTACCATGCTGTTGAGTGAGGAATTGAGCTAAAACGGTAGAAAAAAGAGCTGACATGGCCAAGATTATGCAATACACCCCCTGCTCACAGGACAGTATGGCATATCAGTAGCTGCAGGTGGTAATGACTTTAATCATTATAGCTCTAGTATGCACTCACATTGTTTCCAGTCCTAGATGAGCTTGTGTCACTGGAGTTGTGACAAAGCTTCTGAAGGGCACTGTTATGGTTGGTTTTGCCCCTCAACTGAATGAGAAGGTTCCTTCCATCACTTTGACCATTACAGTTGTTTGCAATATAATTGCTTTGTGTATAGAATGAATTAATTCGTGTGTGTCCACTGATGAATTTGTTATTTTTTAGTGGAACAAATATTTCAAAAATTCTATTTCACATTTATGGGGTGCATAAAAAGAGTGTGTCCAGTTTCTCCTCCCCCTCTCTCTACTCTGCACTAGTAAGAACACATCTGGAGTACTGTGTCCTGTTCTGGGTTCCCTAGTTCAAGAGAGACAGAGAAATACTAGAGAGTCCAACAGAGGGCTACAAGGATGTTTAAGTGACAGGAACATCTCTCTTATGAGGAAAGGCTGACACCTGGATCTGTTTAGGCTGGAGAAGACTGAGAGGGGATCTTATTAATGTTTACAAATATCTGAAGCATGGGTGTCGAGTAGAAGGCCCAGTCTCTTTTCAGTGGTGCCCTGTGATAGGATGAGAAGTAATGGTCACAAACTGGAACACAGGATAAAGAAAGAAATAAGATAAAGAAAGCCTTTACTCTGCAGGTGATGGAGCACTGGAACAGGCTGCCCAAAGAGGTTGTGAAGTCTCCTTCTTTAGAGACATTCAAAACCTGCTTGTATATGTTCCTGTGTGACCTGCCCTAGGTGATCCTGCTTTGGCAGAGGGTTTGGACTCGATGATTTCCAGAGGTCCCTTCCAACCCCTACTGTTCTGTGATTCTATGACTGTAGGCATTGGGATAACCTCTTGAGATGAGCAGTTAGATCTCATTATCATTTGTATCGCGGGGTCATTTGTCTTAATGAGAAACATATCAATGTCTCAGCTACACAGACCTAAGGGTTATGTCTTTCTTTCCACAAGAGACTTGCAAAACTTCGAACTACTCAGCTACAGAAATTGAAATGATCTATAGAGTTTAATTTTAAAGCTATAAATCACAGTGGCAGAGACTTCTGGTCAATAAGCTCATATGAACTTGTTTCCATTTCTAAGCTGCATGTATTTACATCACATGTTCCACACCAGTTCTTCTTTGTCCTACTTCCGATATTAACCTGGCACAGATATAACATTAAGAAATAAAAGGTCACATTCTGTAGAATTTGCACCATGTATGCTGAGCAAAATCCCATCAAATATCAGTGTGGATCATTTCTAGTGGTATCAAGGAATGTGAAACGTTAATGAGAAAAATTATGTAGGACTGCAGTGGTAATACACCTATTGTGACTTCAGAAAGAGTTTTGAAATTGTGTAGACCCCAAACAAAGATAAAGGATCCCAATTTAAGGAAGTCATATTTAAAAACCTTGACCTGTGGATATTTACTTCACAGTGATAATGTAATTAACATTTACAAGTCTAGGTCCTAATGACTGAGATCAATTCTATAGTTCACTAAAAATAGTTAGAATAAAGCCACACTCAAGAATTTGCCACTGTTGCTTAAAGAACAGGGGTTTTTTTTGTCCTTTTGTGTATCCCATTAAATCTTATGAGTGATGGAAGACTCTGCTACTTTGCATTTCTGACAGAGAAAGAATAGGGACCCTTCTTAAGTTTTGGGTTTTTTTGGTTGTTGGTTTTTTGTTGTTTGATTTTGTTTTCCCAAAATATTATTTATAACATTTGCAAATGACCAGTGTTTTCTAGAATTTATTATCATTTCAAACATGTCTACCGTGACTTCATCGGCAGGAGATATGCCATTGAAGATAATGGCTCTGTATTAGAATGGTAAGAATTCTAATAGATGATTTTGATATCAAGTCCCAAAGGTGTCATTTCATGAATGGATCAGGTTTAAAACCTCTGTGCTATTTTATTTGGGTTGGGAGTATATTATATGAAATACATGAATACTCAGTGATTCCTTCTTACTGTACATGACAGCATGTCTGACATTGCATTCTGAACTCTAAATAAAGATGTATATATATCTGCTTTGGCTATGACATAAAAATAACTGCAGCCTTTAAACTAAATTGAAAAGGGGGGACCTTAAAATCCAAGAGGATTTCTCTTGCTACATGTGCTCCTTGATTGCTTTCTCATAGAAGACTAAGCTTTTCTTGGTGCAATTCAAACAATAAATGGCATTTTAAAAAATAATTAATCCCAAGAGTCACACATGATTCTCCTTGAAATGCCCACTACTTCATACTAAATACATCCGATTTTTTTCTGAGCTATTAAATTCATAGACCTGTAGATGCACATCGGTTAGAACGAATTCTCATTCTTTTTTTTTTTTCCCACAATCTTCCCTGCCATGGAAATCAGAAGGTTAAAATCCATTTTGCCTTTTCACCACTTCTGCAAGCTTTTACATGCCTAACAAGTTGTAGTTGATGAGTGATGTTTTCTTCAGATTTAAATTCAGGCAGTCACACTGGCTCATGAATGAGCAGGTAACTCTGTAAATATGTATCTTCTCTCTCCATGATATCACACACTGGGCACAACAGGGACTCTTGTTGCAAAACAGCAAGGACCAAATGGTGTTGAAAATGCTCTCATCTAATTCTACCACTTTCATCCACTTAGCAATGTAGTGCCAGTGCTCAGACTCAGCAGTTCAGCTTCCTGCAGTTCCTCAGGGAAAAATTCTTATGAAGTTACCAGTGGCTGGCTGGTAAATTATTTGAAATCACCATGGTCCTATTAATCTAAATGGCTTCAAAAGAAGAATGATAGAGTTCTAGACCTGGACTTTCCTTTTATCCCGCTATGGAGGCAGCCATCTAATAAAACTAAATGATTCTTGTGAAGTATTAAAAAAAAAAAAAAAAAAAAAAAAAAAGTTCTCAACCTGATAAAATTTTGTTTATAAAACTGTTTTCAGATTTTGGACATCATTCTGTTCTAAAAAGGCCTGCTGCGGCAATTATAATTTAAAATATGTGAGGGGCTGCCTGTTGGTCTCCCCATGACGGAGGTATTTTTCATCTATCAAGGACATACTGATGTCTCAATTTACTAGGTGGAAAAAAGCCATTTATAGTAGCGTATATTCTTGCTGTTACTAAATAGCAGGCCCATTAATATCTCCTGCTGGTTTTCAGCTCTGAGATTTTTGCCCCATGACATATCACAATATATCTTTAAACCGAAATCACCAACAGAAACCTTAAAGAGATGAAACAAGAAATGCAGAAAACTTTATACACTATTTCCTCTTAATCTGGACACTGTTAATGATTTAGCTCCCTAATGAGAAATCTTCCTCTGGTGGAAAAAATAAATCTGTTAAAGAGTAGATGGAAAGGATCTAGTTTCAGTAAATTATTTTGTATGAATCTCAAATAAAATTCTGAAATAATGTTTGAGTGCCACTTCAATTGTGAAAAGTGAGACAAGTACTGCTCTAATCTTTCTTTGTGTCTTATACAACCATATGTATCTGTGATATCAAAGGAATATAATATAAAATCAGAAATTACCTCTAAAAATTTGGCAGCATTTTAATCTCCTTTGGAGAGTTATAAATGACTTTATGAAAAGAAAGTAATTTGGAATCTGTCCCTAAATTCTTAGGAAATCTTCTCCTTAATGGTGGCATTGAAAATGTAACAGGTAAAGTAAATGAAAGCAATGACCAACTGAAATGCATGGAGCTCTGCCTGGAGATGGATGAGGAGCCAACTTAGAGTTTATGGGTCAGGATTAAAGAGAGGGCAGGGACAGGTGACATTATAGTGGGAGTCTGCTATAGGCCACCAGACCAGGAAAACCAAGTTCATGAGGCCCTCTATAGACAGATAGGAGCACCATCACATTCACAAGCCCTGGTCCACATGGTGGGACTTAAACCACCCCAATATCTGTTGGAGGAACAGAACAGCAGGGCATAATCAATTCAGGACGTTCCTGGAGCGTGTCGATGCTAACTTCCTTCTCCATGTGATAGAGAAGCAAACAAGGAGGAGTGCTATTTTGGACCTTGTTCTCAACAAGGAGGTTTTGGCAGGGAATGAGAACCTCAAGGGCAGCCTTGGCTGCTATGACCATGAAATGCTGGAGTTCAAGATCCATAGGGCAGCAAGGAGGATGTGCAGCAAGCTCACTACCCCCTGGACTTCAAGAGAGAGGCCTTTGGCCTCTTCAAGGACCTGCTTGGTAGAGTACCATGGGATAAATTCCTGGACAGAAGAGGGGCCCAAGAAAGTTGGTTAATATTCAAGGATCTCACTCTCCGATCTCAGGAACAATGAATCCCACTTCAGCAGAAGTGTGGGTGAACAGGGAGCTCATGGACAAACACAAAAAGGAAGCCTATAGAGGCTAGCTGGTAGCTTGGAGAAATACAGACAATTGTTCAAACAGTCCGGGATCGGGTTAGGAAAGCCAAAGCCCTAATAGAATTAAATCTGGCCAGGGACATCAAGAGTAACAAGAAAAGTTGGTGATAAAAGGAAGACTAGAGAAAATGTAGGTTCTCTCTGGAAGGGAATGAGTGACCGGGTTACCCAGGATATGGAGGAGGCTGAGGTACTCAATGACTTTTTTGCCTCAGTCTTCACTGGAAAGCACTCAAGCCACACCACCCAAGTCTCAGAAGGCAAAGGCAAGGACTGGGAGAATGAAGAATCATACACTGTAGGAGCAGATCAGGTTTCAGACCATCTAAGGAACCTGAAGGTGCACAAGTCCATGAGGCCTGATGAGATGGATCCTGAGGGAACTGGGGGATGAAGTGGCTCTAAGAGCCCAACTATTGATGTCTCAAAACATTGTGTGGTGGTTAAGATCTGAATGAAGAATGAGAAAGGCCTGCCTGGAGGGAGGAGGTGTCAATGGCCCTCAATGGCTCTGATATCCTCCCCTGGCTCCTTGAAGGTAAGTTAACAATAGGAAGAGATAAGTTCTTCATGGTGGGACAGTGTCTTTTCGCTGAGTTAATTTCTTCTGTTAACCACTGTGACTACACCAAGGGGAGGTCTATGGAGAACACCACACCAGAAGGAGCTCATGCAAATTAGCACCACCTCTCTAGTCTTCCTATGTAAACTGGTTATGCCACCCATATCTAAAGTGTATAAAGAGACAGTAAAATATTGATCTCTGTGCATCCACCACTGAAGATTTGGGCTGATCCCGTGAAACATCACTGGATCCAAGAGTGCTGATATCTTTCTAACTTACTCTCTCTTTTCCCCTGTCTTTTCCTCTTTCTACTCACTTTTCCTTGATACTTAGTTATGCTTTAAATTAACTGATAAAAAATAACCCCTATGCCAAAACACCTTTATCCACATCGTTTATTAATGGCTGATAGGGAAGACCAATAAATTGTTTTATAGCATTCCTGAGTCACTGTTGTGACCTGACCACCTCTGCAGCCCTGCTGTGCAGGGATAGCCTCTTTTGGGTTATCATAATGATTCACCTCTCTCATTGTCCAGTGAGTGGGACAGGACAGTGGCTAAGTCACTATCCATAATATTTGAGAAGTTGTGTCAATCCAGTGAAGTTCCTGCTGACTGTAAAAGGGGAAACATAACCCACATTTTTAAAAAGGGAAAAAAACCCCAAACCTGGGGAAACTACAGACCAGTTTCACCTCTGTGCCCAGCAAGATCATGGAGTGGATGCTCCTGAAAACTATGCTAGGGCACATGAAAAATAAGGAGGGGATTGTTGACAGCCAGCATGGCTTTACTAATGGCAAATCATGCATGGCAAATGTGTTGGCCTTCTACAATGGGGTTACAGCATTGGTGGTAAGGGAAGAGCAACTGACATCATCTACCTGGAGCTGTGCAAAGGATTTGACACTGCCCTGCACAACACCCTTGTCTCTAAATTGGAGGGACATAGATTTGATGGCTGGACCACTCAGTGGATAAGGAATTGGCTGGCTGGTCACACTCAAAGAGTTGTGGTCAATGGCTCAATGTCTGACTGGAGACCAGTGATGACTGGCATTCCTCAGGGGTTGGTATCAGAAATGATGCTATTTAATGTCTTTATTGGTGATGTGGACAGTGGGATTGAGTACACCCTCATCAAGTTTACCAATGACACCAAGCTGTGTGGTGTGGTTGACATGTGGGAGGGAAGGGATACCATCCAGAGGGACCTTGACAGGCTAGGCAGATAAGCCCATGAAAACCTAATGAAATTTAACAAGGCTTAGGTGTTCCAGGTCCTTGTTCAATGTGAGACTTAGGTAGATCTATTAAAGTCAAGCTCTAAATGGAATAAGCACAAATTGTTGAAACCAATGAAAAGTCTTCAAAAGGCCTATGACTTGGCTTATAAAACCCTTGCTTCTATTCCCATTGAAATCAGCAGAGCAGAGAACTGCTGGTTTTAGTCATGGACTAGACATGGACAGAGTTGAGTTTAAGACTTGCAAGCTTAGGATTCTTGTACAGCGTGAACTATGTGCCTCAAATGAGGTTTAATTCCCATCCTCTGTCCTGTGCTCACTCACCTGTTGCATGATGTAAAGCTGTGGTGGTAATCTGTGTAATACTTGAACACTCAGAGCCCTCTTCTAAATGTAAATGCCAATGCCTGTTCTAGGAAGAAAGAGCTGCAGGTCTTTGACGTGCAGGAGCAGGAGACACTTTTCCACTTAGCCCAGTGGTCAGTAACTTCACACAGCCATGTCAGGGGATCTGACACCCTATATTCTATGGAAGTTCCCTATTTATCAGGTCAAAGCTAGTGCTTAGAGATCCTTCACTCTTCCCTTGACACAGTGCTTTACAAGCCCAGGGAATGATTAAAAAATAAACAGTCTTCTGACATGATGGTTTTGTAGTTAGGGCCGTCAGTAACTGGGAAACAATTCAGGTCCTAGGCGCTCTCTATTTTTTTTTTTTAAATCCAATTAGATTTTACTGTAAGACATAAATAGAATTAGAACTCCTTGTTGAACCCAGCATTGGGTTCAACCCTGCTTGGCTTGTTTTGTTTTGGTTTGGTTTTTTTTCTGCTCTGACACTGCTTAATTCCTTGGATTTCTCATGCTTTGTCCATGAATTTGTGTCTATGCATTCACAACAGTGAAGCCTCTGGGGCTTCACACATGATACTATTATTTGTATTTTCATAGAGCATGAGATTTGCATTAAGAATGAGGACCTGTTATGCAAGGCTCAATACAGCCACATGCCACTGCGTGTTACCCAGAGAAATTACAAAATGCATTTGTGTTATTTCTATTTGCTACCCCATAGCATATGCAACTATAATCAGGCTATTTGAAATATGTTAAGTATTGGTGTGGACGGAATTCATTATTAGAATGCAAGCGTTTGCACTGGCAAAAGGCCAGATAAGAGACTAATAACAGAGTTTGGCATACAGGACAAAGTAACAATAATTTGCATATAAGTAATTGGAAATATATACTCATGCATGCCATTTACCTTACCAATTATGTCACTGATGAATATGTAAAAGGAAGTGCTTAAAGCTCTTTTCTCCAATACTTTTTAGAAATATAACATTTGTTCTATTGACAAATAATTTTCTGCATAGAAACAGACTGCTTTTTTTCTTGTCTTTAAAAAAATTACGTTCTTCACATTCTGTCCTACCACTCCTTGTCCTTTTTCCAAAATCAGATTTCTGTCTGGAAGCTTCATTTGGTTTGATTTCCATTGGTTCAATGCTCCAAAACCAGGTAATTTGCAAAGCAAAATATTAAAATGGCAAGTAATTTCTTTTCTAAATTATGCCACAAGTCTAGCTTACATATAAATATGCAGTGATGTTATTATTTTAACAAAATTCTGTGTCTTTCTGATTTTCTTTAAGGAACCAGTATCTTGTGATTTAAAGGCTAAGAGATCAACAGAGTCTATACAGAGTCTGATATAGGTATTATAGACACGTCATTTTTTTTCAGAATTTTGTCTGAAATTTTAATGTTTAACTTGGAAATTTTGGTGTTTTTCAAACCCAAGACTCAAAGTGAAATAACATTTAAAATTTACAAACTTTATGGGACCTGAACCTAAAGAACAAATCACAGAATCACTAGAGTTGGAAGGGATCTTTGGAGAACTTCTAGTCCAATGCCCCACCAAAGCAGGTTTGACTAGAGCAAATTACACAGGAATGCATCCAGATGGGTTTTGAATGTTTCCAGAGAAGGATACTCCACAACCTCCGTGGGCAGTCTGTTCCAGTGTTTCATCACGTTCACAGTAAAGAGGTTTTTCCTCATATTTAGAATGGTTAAGGTTGGAAACGACCTTCAAGATCATCAAGTCCAGACATCTACTATACGTTATTATGACCACTAAGCCATGTCCTGAAGTGCCACATCTACACATTTTTTGAACACATCCAGGGATGGTGATTCCACCACCTCCCTGGGCAGCCTGTTCCAATGCATAACCACTCTCTCAGTAACAGATCTTTTCCTAATATCCAACCTAAACCTCCCCTGGTGCAACTTAATCCCAGTTCCTCTCATCCTAACACTAGTTACCTCGGAGAAGTGACAAACACCCACCTCACCACAACCTCCCTTCAGGTAGTTGTAGAGAGTAAAAAAGTCTCCTCTCAGCCTCCTCCAGACTAAACAATTCTAGGTCCCTCAGGCACTCCTAGTAACACATGAAACCTCTTGTGTTCCCGCTTGTGCTTGTTGCCCCTTGTCCTATCACTGGGCACCACTAAGAAGAGTCCAGCTCCAACCTCCCTGCACCCCTCCTTCAGATATTTATAGGCATTGATAAGGTCTCCTCTCAGTCTTCTCCTCTCCAGGCTAAACAGTCCCAGCTCTCTCAACCTTTCCTTGTAAGAGAGATACTCTAGACCTCCAGTCACCTTTGTTGCCCTCTGCTGGACTCTCTCCAGTAGTTTCCTGTCTCTCTTGAACTGGGGAGGCCAGAACTGGACTCAGTACTCTATATGTGGCCTCACTAGGGCAGAGTAGAGGGGGAGGAGAACCTCCCTCAACCTACTGGACACACTCTTATTCATCCCAGGATACCACTGGCCTCCTTGGCCACAAGACCACATTGCTGGCTCATGGCTAACTTACTGTCTACCAGGACTCCAAGATCCTTCTCCTCAGGGTTGCTTTCCAGCAGGTCTACTAACCTAAATGCATGGGGTTGTTCCTCGTCAGGTGCAGGACCCTACATTTGCCCTTGTACCTCAATAAGTTCTGCTCTGCCCAACACTCCAGCCTGTCCAGGTCATGCTAGATGGCAGCACAGCCCTCAGGTGTATCAGCTACTTATTTCAGTTTTGCATCGTCAGCAAACTTGCTGAAGGTACACTCTGTCCCCTCACCTAGGTCATATGCATATGCTAAGTAAGACTAAACCCAGTACTGGCCCATGGGGAACACTGCTGGCTGCAGGTCTCCAGCTCAACCCTGCACCATGGATCATGACCCTCCGAACTGTGTCACTCAATGAGCTCTCAATCCACCTCACTGTCCACCCATCTAACCCACATTGCATGAGTTTCATAACGAGGATGTCAAGGGAGACAGTGTCAAAAGTCTTACTGAAGTGAAGGCAGATGACATCAACTGCTCTCCCCTCATCTAGCCAGACAGTTATGACATCACAGAAAGCTATTAGATTAGTCAAGTATGATTTCCCCTTGGTGAATCTCTATTGACCCCTTCAAATAACTTTCTTTTCTTCCATGTGTTTTGGGATGACATACAGAACAATTTGTTCCATCACCTTTCCAGGGACAGAGGTGAGACCAACCAGACTGTAGTTTCCTGGGTCATCCTTCTTGCCCTTTTCAAAGACTGTGTGACATTGGCCTCCAGTCCTCAGGCATCTCTCCTGGTCTCCATAACCTTTCAAAGATGATGGAGAGTGGCACAGATATAACATCTGCCAGCAATCTCAGCACTCATGCGTGCATCTCAGCAGGCCCATGCATTTATGGATGTTCAGCTCATCTAAGAGGTCCCTAACTTAGTTCTCCTCTACCAAGGGAATGTCTTCATCTCTCCAAATGTTTTCTCTTACCTCCAGGGTCATTCATGAGAGATAGTTTTATCAGTGAAGGCTGAAGCAAAGAAGGCATTCAATAACTCCACATTCTCTACGTCTTCTGCCACTAGGGCACCCACCTCCTTCATCAACAATCCCACATGTTCCCTAGTCTTCCTTTTTCTACTGATATACTGAAAAAAAACCTCTTTTTTTTGTCTTTGATGCTCCTTGCCAGATTCAGTTCCAGGTGGGACTTAGCTTTCCTCACTGCATCCCTGCATTCTCTGACAACATCCCTAGATTCCTCTGAAGTGGCCAGTCTTGTTTTCCACATTCTGTACATTTGCTTCTTACATTTGAGTTTTTCCTGAAGACCTTTATTCAACCATGCAAATCTCCTGCCTCCTCTGCTTGATTTCTTACTCATAGGTATGCACCAATCTTGAGCTTGGTAGAAGCGCTGTTTGAATACTAACCAGCACACATGAACACCCCTCCCTTCTAGAGCCCTGACCCATGGTATTCCACCAAGCAGAACTTTGAAGAGGTTCAAACTACCTCTTCTGAAGTCCAGGGGTGTGATCCCAGTTATTTCTTTACTCCTTCCACACAGGATACTGAATTCTGCCATCTCATAATTACTACAACCAAGGTTGCTCACAACCTTCACATCCCCAACAAGTCCTTCTTTGTTTGCTAATCCAAGATCCAGCAGTGCACATCACCTTGGAGCTTTTTCCTACTAGTTGTAACAGCAAGTTTTCCTCAGTGCTCTGCAGGAATCTCCTGCACTGAGTGTGTACAGCTGTGTTACCTTTCCAGAAAATACCAGGGTGAGTGAAGTCACCCATGAGGACCAGGGCCTGTGATCATGAGGCTGCTTTCACCTGTATGTAAAAGTCCTCATCAACCTCTTCATCACGATCAGGTGGGCTGTAGTAAACATGCATAACTGTCACCTAGGTTAACCTTAATTCTAACCCATAACATCCCAACAGGTTCTTCACCCTCTCCTAGGCAGAGCCTGGTGCGTTCCAGGTGATCTTTCACATAAAGAGCCACTCCACCATGCTGCCTTGCTGGCCTATCTTTCCTGAACATAGACATCCATGACAGCATTCCAGTCGTACGAGCTATCCCACCGTGTCTCAGTAATTGCCATGAGATCATGGCCCCTGACCGCACACAGATCTCTAGTTCTTCCTGTTTGTCCACATACTGTGTGCGTTAAGTGTACAGGCATTTCAGAGAGGTGGTCAAGAGTGCATGTTTCCTTGGAGGAGAGCAGGAGTATGTACCATAGTCATCCACAGCCCCAGGATGGTTTGCCTTCTGGTTCTTGTCTTTGGAGATAGCTGAGAAGCATTTGTGGCAAGTCGGGTCCACCTGGATTATTCCCCAGGTGGATGCATCGATATCGGCATTTCCATTTTGGACCTCACTCCCCAAATCCTTCAGTTTAAAGCTCATTTCGCTAAGCTGTCCAGCCGGCTACCAAAGATCTCTGACCTTTTACAGACAGGAGTATCCCACCCTGGCTGCTCCCTGGGCAGCGCTGGGTGGCGGGGGCGCGGCCGCCGGTGGGGCTGCTCCGCACGGGCCACCTCAGCTGCCGCCCACAGGCTGCCGCCCTCGGCACCAGCGCGACGCTGCCACGGCTGCCGAAACACCCGAAAAAGCCAAAAAGAGACAAAAGAGAGCCCTTTGCCGACCCTTTTTGTCGCGATTCCCCCTCCCCAGTGCGTACTTACCCCACTGGAGCCGGTCCCTGGGCGAGGGAGCGCCGTGGCGTGGGAACTGCTGTGCCCCGTGTGCCCGCTCTGCTCGCCCGGGTGCCGCCACTCGCCGGTTGTTCGCTCAGCGCTCCCGAGCGGCTTCTGTTCTGAGGGGGGAGTCTCGGCGAGGGGCCGCTGTTGCGGTCCCGCCTCGTTCAGATCTGCCGCCGATGGAGCTGCTCCGCCCGGGCCGCCTCAGCAGCCGCACACAGGCTACCGGCCTCCGGCACAGACCGTTGCCGAGCCTTTTCGCCGTCATTCCTTTCCCCATCGCAGACTGACCTGCACTGCTGCCGGTCTTCTCGGCGGCTGACTGTAGGCGTGTTTGATTATCTAAATCAAACTTATGAAAAGAAAGAAGCAACAACAGGAGAGATAAATATTTTCTTAAAACCTGTGAAATTTTACCTTTGATCACCCTTCCTTCTCTTAAACCAAAGTAGTTTCTGTCTGAGCATCTCCCTAAAAAACTGAACTTGAATGTCTGTCTGCTTTTCCACCATATCTCGTTAAAAAGACAAGTATTTTGTGATCATCCAGCTCAACATTAATATCTCAGCTAAATAATATATGGAGTTATTCCAGTTAAGTTAAAGTACATACGGTTGCTTCTGTCTGTGGCTGTTTTTTCACTCATGAGATTCCAATGGGAATAGTTCCTTTGAGAGGATGCACCTACCCACAGAACATAAGAGCATAAGAGGTGGTATTTTGCAAGCAGTGGGAGAAAAATAATAGGTAAATTAATGATGTCTGTTCATATCTCTCATTCTCACATACAGAAAACAGAAAAACATCCCACTCAAAAATCAAGTTTCCAGTCTTTTTTTCTGAATTGGAGCATTCTGTGTTAAACGTATTACAATACTTATTCAAACCTAGAATAAAAACTGTGGACTGAATTCATGCTAAAGCAGGTTTATGCAAGTCCCTTGTGATATGTTAATCTTAGTGTTCTGTTAAGATCCATAACTGCAGATCCTGCAGTATATAGGAATAACCTTCTGTGGGTGTGTCAGAGAAATACATTTAAGCCTTGTTATGATCACTGTGAAGTAGTCACCAAGAGTCTTTTGCCTTAGGAAGACTATTAATGGAGAAAAACTGTTCAGAACAAGTTACAGGTTCACACTCCAAGTAGTCCCTTAGATAATCCTCTTTTTCTCTATGGAATCCAGAAGGAACCAAGGGAGATGGGACTTGAAGGTAAAGTAATGCTCAGTGAATATTGCTTTTGTTTTACAATAAAGCATTGTGCGATGGGTTCTATTATTTCTTCTCAAGCTGCAAGTAACCCCCTAAATAAAGCATATTGAAAGTATTCAGTAAAAATGGAGAAGTCCCAAAAGGTAGCCTTCAGTTCCTCTCAGTCCTTACTGCCTCCTTTCTTCATGCCCCACATCTGTTACAGTTAACACATTCATTTTGTGCTAACAAAAAAGGAAGGTTAAGAGAAAATTAAGATCAAAGGCCTGGTCTGGATCTCAGTTTACTTGTGGTCGCCACTGAGGCACTGGATGTAACTGCTGCTGCTTCTCAAAGACAAGTACATCTTCAAAAGCAATAGGGTTTGAGTAGTTTGTATAAGGCTGAGCCAGCTATCCAGGGATTTGTACATAGAAGCTAGAAGTGGTGAATACTTCTGTGGGTCCCTGAATGCAGGGGTTTCTGAGAGATGCAAGAAATTAATAATTTCTGAACAACACCCATGTATTGGATAAAGGACATAACAGTGCATACAGATGCAACAACCTAATCCCAATTAGGTTTTTATACTAGCTGAGAATACAGTGATCTAGGACTGAAGAAAGAGTTCTTTGTGAGGAGGGGAGGAACAAACAGGTTCATTCAAAATATTCAATATTCCTCTCACATTTTGCATGTTTTATTCCTTTGCTTATTTCCTCTGTGCTGAATGAGAAAAAGTGTTGAACAGATGCCCACAACTCAGGGGTGGAAACATAAATAAAGGCATAGAATGAAAATGAAATAAGCTCATGCCCTTCTCTGTTGTAGGTTCAAAAGTCAGTATTTCTGTTTCTTCAGCACATTCAGCCTACCACGTATATATGTTTTGTTTCCTAAGATATAATACAGAACAGCCTATGATCTTGGGACTTGATATGTAACTTATCAGGCAATACCTGGCACTCTTTCCTTGTCTGTTGTGAAATTTGTATTCTGATCAACATCTAGGAAATTTAAATTCCCTTATATCAATATTATAACTATTTACAAGATTCCCTTAGTTGCCTCAACATTTTCTGAACTCACTTATTCTACCCTAGAGCTCTATAATAAGCTGTCTGTGAACACTGCTTTCCAAATTTAACTATCCCTGCACTCCAAACTGCCATCACTATAGTTATCAAAATATGCATGTGATATCATCTCTTCAGATACAGTGTTCTCCATTGCTTATATTACTGTACTCACACCATCTTAAGGCTCATCCTTCCATGTATCAAGGACTGAGAAATCCCTATCAACTTCAAAATTTATTTCAGGCTTGATTTCAGTAATAGTTCACAAAACTCTTTGACTTCATATACTTCAACTGAAGTATTTGTTCCTTTATTTATTAAGATTGAATTATCTCCAAATACATTACTGTTTTCCTAGCTCATGGTATTTGTCAGAAGCATTCCACACATTGCTTCCACTGTGATCTCCAGCTTGTCTTCTCCATCCAGTTCTGGGCTCCCCAGTTCAAGAGAGACAGGACACTACCAGGGGGAGTCCAATGGAGGGCAACAAGGATGATTAAGGGACTGAAGCAACTTCTTTACTGTGAGAGTGACAGAGCACTGGAACAGTCTGCCCAGAGATGTTGTGGAGTCTCTTCTGGAGACTCAAAACCCACCTGGATAAGTTTCTGTTCAACCTGCTCTACGTGAACCTGCTTTGGCAGGGGAGTTTGACTAGGTGATCTCCAGAGGTCCCTTCCAACACCTAACATTTTGTGATTCTATGATATTTGTATTTCTGTGAATTGGCAAAGTGTCTTTTCTAGTTTCTAACAATGCAGATGGAATCACTTTCAGATAATATGTATCTTTTGCTGGCAGGATATAAATATAAATCATGTAGAATGATTTTTATTATGATTATTATTCTCTATCTTTATAAGAAGAAAACAGCAAGATCTATTTGAGTAGTCGATGTTTCAACTATTGAGACTGTTTTACCTAAAATGTTAAGTAATTTAGGTCTATTCAGTAATTACTGCTGTCAGTTTTGTGTGCTAGGTATTTCTTGACCCTATGATCCACAATTCATTAAAATCTTTGTATACTGCAAGATACTCAGATATAAATTCTTGCTAATATATCACACTATTATAAACAATGACTGTGAATGTTATTAAGTTGAACTGGTTTCTCATTACCTAAACAGAAAAACATGGCAACACAGAAATTCACTATTTATAGCTCTTCATTGTTCACTGTTATGTCATCAGCAACAAATTTCATAAAGGCTAAATAAAAGCAAACAATGACTTCAAATATGTCTGCATTATACAGGCAGATGTATAAATGTAGGAGAACATGACTTGCAATTAAACTGACTGTGAATCTGTTGCCAGATTTGGAATTTAGGGATCTTTTAATTCTGATTCAACTATGTTGGTATATTTTTTAAGTACTCTACTGATGTCTGTGTAATTATTGTGTGAAACTAAGGTATCAACCTATCCTTTCATAAACAGAAGGTCTTTTGTCTCTTGGCAGCTGATATAAACACAAGGGAATGATACATCACAACAAGGGAAATGAGGAACACTCAGTTGAATAAGAGTAGCAAAATGTGCTAATTATTTATCTTCACTGCTTTTGTTTTGCTTGTTTATCTTGTCCATAATGTAAATTAAGGTATTTTTAATGTTTAAAAATATAAACCTAATGTAGTTTTTGTTAAATTATTTTTGCCCATAAAGCTTACAGCAGTTTGTAAAACAGCCTCAACATGAAAAATACATGGAATTTTAAAAATGGCTTGTACAGTGTAAGAAGGGATATCACTTTGCTCACTGCTGGAGTGCAGTGTGTTTTCTGCACATAGCAATCCTCTGTAATTCAGGAAAGAAGGGATAACACTTCTCCCTTTTAAGTAATAATAATTAGTATCATTAGTTCACCTACTATTTGTTTAGCTCACTCATCAACATTGCACATAATTTTTAAGATTGAAAATTTCTTACAATATTTGTTCTGCTTCAGCTGAAAGCATAGCACTCAAATCTGTCTCCGCCGTTTGACATATTATTGCAGAACAGCACCTACAGTCCCTGAACTTCTGTTTGTTCCTTAAAGTTTTTTCAACTAAACATTGACCTAGACAAAACTCCTCTTAATCTGTGGTATATAAAAGCACAACCTCAAATACTATGGGTGCAAATCATAACACACTGCACAAAACTGTGTAAACCTCACTCTTTCACTTCATGTGAAACAAATCCCTGCAGAGCTATTAAGGAAAATGATGGGGAGATCCCTCTACCCTGGATTAGAGGATAACAAAGAGAGTCAAGTTCATTCACTGATACACATTTGGTTCTGTGATGACACATGTATATTCTTTTGTCTCCTTGTCTTAGCTACTTGCCTTCCTAAACTTGCATTTCAGTGTTCAATGTGTATTGGAAAGACAGCACTTCTTGGAAAAAAAAAAAAAAAAAAAAGATTTGCACTAAATCCACAGGCAGGGAGAGTGTATGAGAACAGAATCGAGAAAGACAGAGGGGCTGTCTATGACTTTAATACCTAACTGTGACTGTAATTAATCTTTCCTTTCTGAGATTTTCATTCTCATGTGATGACTGCAGATTTTTTTTCATCAAAGTGGGAAAACAGAGAACCAAACAACTTTGTTCTTTAGCTGTTAATTGCCTTGTCACTATGTTCTACTACACTCAAAACCTTGTTGTAAGCAAAAAGGAACATAATATACATTCAGCTATGAATTTAGTATTATTCCAATTAACTATTTAACAGTCCAATAGTCTAAATAACTAATACTGAGAGGTCTGTAATAGTACTCTTAAAATCTTTGTATGTGAAATGGCTAGGATCTGCCCCTTTTACCTGGTATTATTCCCACCTTTCCAGTGTTCCTTTGGGATCTACGCTCAGGTCAGCACTTCAGTATGCCTTACGAGCTTCCGGGTAGAAAGGTTTTAATGAGTTTGGAACCCCACAAAGTCTTCACCAGGAGGAACAGGTCAGGGATGAAGCACATGGGAAATCTGTGTGTGAGGTGGGGTGGGGCCTGCCTCCTTAGTTTTTTACATTCAGATTTATTTTGAAATGTTTCTTTACCTCAGTCTGCTGCCTTCTGGCTGCTCCAAGATGAGGGATGAGTGTGACCCCCACAGTTTTCCCATGATCGGACATAGGAATCCCTTGGGTTTGCCAGATCCTTCCCACAGAGGCACTGACAGAGCTCAAATGCAGGCAGGGAAGGCAACAGGCACTTGGCCCTGAGACAGGTGCTGAAACCAGCTCAGCCCAGCACGGTTCAATGTGAGCCAAGGCCAGCCCTGAGACCTGCACTCTCAGATCAGGACACAGCCTAAAGCCTTGTACTAAAAATGGCAAAAAACCAATAAATATATATATATATATATATATTTACCGGGTTACAATTCTGTCCAGAGATTTTTTTTTTTTTTTTTCTCATTTATCTACTGTTATAGCAAATATGTTCTAACATATTCTGATACTCATCAAAAAGACCTGTTATAAAAAGCCTGCATTGATATGATAGTCTGTGTAAAAATATATCTTAACAAAGTGTTTCCTGCACCAGATGAACACATACTACTAGGCTCTTCTTCAGATGGGCTTTATTTAGTAAATTTACTGGTGGTCTGTTAGCCACCCTTCTTATTAGTGAAAGAACTATATTCCTTGAAATTAATTGCATCCATGTTTGCTAAAGAGCATTGGAATCTTTTTTTCTAAAAGTAATAATACATTGTGTACTCATACATATATATATGGTAAAAGCTTTTTTGTATCCATTTTCTTACACATTACTGAATAACATGAATCTAAAACTGTCATTTGCTGCATAGATTTATTTCTGCTTTTATCTGAATGCATACCATTTATTTTTAATGCTAATGCATCCTCTGGAAATATCACTAATCTGTAGTGACATGTTTCTTTTGGTTTAAAGATGGTCATGCTTGCATAAACTCAGAAGAAAAAGTTTCTATTTGTTTGTAATTAGTGCTGTTATGTACTGAAATCATGAAAGATGAAATGTACAAAATGCTATATAAAACTCCAATATGGTGCATGCATAAATTAAGCTGTACAAAATTTGACTTGTCTTATTGAGACCAAAAGTGTATGGTTACAGGAAGGTAAGGTCCAACTGAAAGAACGCACATACAAAGAGAAAGAAAGAAAAGCTGTATGTTTATTTTCTACTGGGTTTACTCAGTATCACAGAATAGTTTTGGTTGGAAGAGACCTTTAAAATCACCAAGTTCAACCATTAACCCAGTACTACCCGGTTATCACTAAACCATGTCCCTCAGCACCACATCTGCATATCTTTTAAAAACCTCCAGGAAAGGTGGCTCCACCACTTCCCTGGGCATCCTGTTCCAATGCTTGACAACCCCTTCTGTGAAGAAGTAGTTCCTAATATTCAACCTAAACCTCCGCTGGTGCAACTTGAGGCCATTTCCTCTAATCCTATCACTTCTTACCTGGGAGAACAGATTAACCCCCATCTCACTACAACCTCCTTTCAGGTAGTTGTAGAGAGTGAGAAGGTTTTCCCTGAGACTTCTTTTCTCCAGGCTAAACAAACTCAATTCCCTCAACCACTCCTTGTAAGACTTGTGCTATAGACCCTTCACCAGATTCACTGCCCTTCATACTGACAAGCTTTAGCACTCCAATGTCCTTCTTGTGGTAAGGGGTTCAAAACTGAACACAGTATTTGACGTGTGGCCTCACCAGTGCTGAGTACGGGGAAATGATCACTTGCCTAATCCTGCAGGTCACAGTATCTCTGACACAATCAAGGAAACTGTGGGCCTTCTTTGCTACCTGAGCACACAGCTGACTGTCAACAAACACCACCAGGATGCTTTCCAGCCACTCTTCCCCAAGCCTGTAGCGCTCCATGGGGGTGTTGTGACACAAGTGCAGAACCCAGCACTCAGCCTTGTTGAACCTCATATCACTGGCCTCGGCCCATCAATTCAGCCTGTCCATATCTCTCTGTAGAGCCTCCCTACTCTCAAGCAGATCAACAGGCTTGCCTTACTTGGTGTCATCTGCAAACTTGCTGAGGGTGCCCTTGATTCCTTTGTCCAGATCATTGGTAAAGAACACCACTTGTGTCTGGCCACCGGATGGATTTAACTCTATGCACCACAACTCTCTGTTATTGGCCATCCAGTGAATTTTTTATCCAGTGAAGTATATATTCATCCAAGCCATAAACAGCAAATTTCTCCAAAAGAATGCTGTAGGAGATGTTGTCAAAGGCTTTACTAAAGTCCAGGCACACAACATCCACAGCCTTTCCCTCATTCACTAAGCAGGTCACCTTGTCACAGAAAGAGATCAGGTTAGTCAAGCAGGGCCTGCCTTTCATAAACTCATGCTGACTGGGCTTATTTTCTGCTTGTCCTGTGCGTACTGTGTGATGACACTCTGCTCCATAAACTTCCCTGACACTGAGGTCAGACTGATAGGCCTGTAGTTCCCCAGGTCTGGACATAACATTTGTTAATTCACAGTCAAATAGGATCTCCTCCAGCTAGCCAGCATTGCTGATAAATGATGGGAAGTAACCTGGTGAGCACTTCTGCCAGCTCCCTCAGCACCCCTCGGTGGATCCCATCCAGTTCCACAGACTTGTGTGTGTCTAAATGTTATAGGAGGTCACTGATCATTTCCTCTTGGATTATGGGGCTTCGTTCTGCCCCTCTTCCCTGTCTTCCAGCTCAGGGGGCTGGACACTCAGAGAACAACTGGTTTTACTATTAAAGACTGAGGCAAAGGCACCATTCACTACTTCAGCCTTTTACATATCCTCGGTCACTGTATTTCTCCCTGTATCCAATAGATGGTGGAGATTCTCCTTAGTCCTCCTTTTGCTGTTAATGCATCTATTGAAACGTTTACTGTGTCTTTTACGGTAGTAGGAAGATTAAGTTCTAGTTTAGCTTTGATCTTTCTAATTCACTCCCTGCATAGCCTCACAAAAACTTTGTTTTGTGTTCAGTTTTCCTGAATGGCCTAGGCCTTCCTCCACAGGCCATAGACTTTTCTTTTCTTCCTGAGTTCCAGCCAAAGCTCTCTGTTCAGCCAAGACAGTCTTCCTTCCTGCCAGGTCATATTACAGCATACCAGGAGAGCGTGCTCCTGTACCTTAAAGATTTCTCTCATGAGAAATGTCAAGCCTTCCTGGACTCTGTTGTGCCTCATGACTGCCTCCCAATGGAATCTTTCAACCAGTCTCTTGGTCAAAGTGCCCTCTAGAAGTCCAAGGTGACAGTTCTACTGACCCTCCTCCTTACTTCCCCTAGAACTGAGAGCTCTATCATTTAATGATTCCTATGTGCAAGATGGCCTCCAGCCGTCACATCACCCAGAAGTCCTTCACTTTTAGTGAACAACAGGTCTAGCAAGGACCCTTCCATAGTTGTCTCTCTCACCAGCTGTGTCACGAAATTATCTTCCACACACTCGAGGAACCTCCTAGACTTTTTCCTCTCTGCTGTGTTGTATTTCCAGCAGACATCTGGTAAGTTGAAGTCCCCCATCAGAACAAGTTGTAGTGACCAAGGGCTTTCCCATGATCCATTTGCCAGTTAATTCTGGTTATAGCATGTATAAATCTCCCACTGATGTCCTGGATTGTTGGACAGGGTGTTTTTGGACAGTTGGGTTTTGATTTGTTTTTTTTCCCAGTCATAATTGCTGTAAAAATAAACTTTTGCATGCAGTAAAGCAGTTTGGAAGTATGGATTATTTTTTAATTTTGGTCTTTCACAATTGATTAAGAAACACCAAGTACTGCTAAACTAAAATTTCACGAAGGTGGGAAATGACCAGTTGAAGTCAGAGGTGAAGGATAGCCAAATAATAAGAAGTGTCACTTTTCTTTTTTTTTTTCCTTGTTGTGATTTTTGACATGAAGTTCATAGCAGATTAAATTGATTTGGAAGCAGAAGTATATTGAATGTCATGGCAACCTGTGATACTTCTGTAGACATTATAAAGACTGTTACAAGTTTTCAAATATTATTTTTATAATGTGCCATATTAGTATAACACATCTTAGACTAGATGGTTGAAAATGGATTAGGGTTGACCTTTCATGTAGGCAGGCATTATGCAAATGACAGAAAACTGAATGAGTTGGTGACTTAGCTTGAATATCTTTCTAGACTTGTAAACTTTGTGTAAGATTTTCAAAAGTGTTTATCATTGACCATGATTTCCATCATTGCAATCAAAAAGACAGCACAGGGGATAGAAGTAAAAGAAATGTACAATGCTTATCAGGTCTTTCCTTTGGTTTAAGATCCAGCTTATCATAGCTGACTTTCCTGGAAATAAGACAGCTACTCCAAGCTGTCCCCCCCTCACTTCTGGGGAGGGGAATCTGAATGAGGCAATTCATCCTAACATGGCTTAGGTATATCAGATAGATAAAGTAACTATAGAATAACTAATAATACGGGGTCAAAATTAGGTGGAGTGAGACTTTCTCCTAAGAAAAAAAATTCTTCAAAGGCACCTGATCTCACAAATTGATTTTAGTGTTCCAGTGTGTACAAAGACACTTGAGATTTTACCTGCAGCTCTACCATAAGATGAAATTGCTACCTTGAATTTGAACGTGTCCTTCAAAATTCACATTAAAAGACATTTGACCTTAGAGTTTGTAAATAATAAAAAAATACAAGTTTGTTGTGAAAATTACTTGTCTGTTTGAGTTATGTATATTTTATTAGGGTGTTTCTGAAAAGCTAATTGTTTGAGGAAGAAAGTGTAAGGAAAGAGAAGGGTAGCTAAATAATTTTTTCTCCAATATGTATACGTTGAGAAATGCACCATTAATAAAATTGTGAGACTTAGGATTTAGGAATCAAAGGAGAAAATAATATGTAATGGGAAACATCAGTATGTTATCCCTTGTTTCGTTATTAAAAGTCTTTTTTTTTTTTTTTTTTTAATCAAATGGCCCAAGTTAATAGGATCATATATATACTAGAAAGAGCAGAGGCATGACATGTAGAAGGTACTTTTGCCTTTTCTCTTCTAGAAACTGAAAGCTTGCTTCTGTTCCTTGTTCAACAAAGCATTCAAGGCTGTGTTTCAGTTTAGAATTCTGCAGGGTTACTGACTTCAAAGAAATGGATGTATAATCTTCTAGTTAAGCATATGCTTAAATTCTTGGCTGGATTAGAGCCAAAATTTTCAGCAATTTACTCAATTAAGCCTGTGAAAAAATTAGATATTAACACATAGTATTTATAATAAAAGGAAATGGAAGCAAGAAATTCCTTCACATTTTTTGTGTGCTTCTTTTCTAAACAATCTTTATGTCTGTTTTCTGTTAAATCTTATTCAGGTCTTAAAATGTAGTGCAGGCTGACTATTACCTTCTGAAGATGAGTATTAAGAAGGAAAATTAGAGTAGGATGAAAGGGTGATAAAATTTCTGTAATGAAAGTGAATAAAGACAAACTATAGGCAATAGCAAAAGAACACTAATAACCAGCACTGGGAAATGAGGTATACAATACTAATAAAGTCTTTTTCTTTTCACTTTGAAATACCATTTTCTTAGTATTGGTAACAAAAGCAGGTTCTGTTCACTGTCTGAGAATGCACACAGAACTTTTATAAGGATAATCACGTGGTTTTATGAAGATGCCCTGCTGCTCTATTGCTGCAATATTAAACTTGGAAGACCTTTTTTAAAGATGCATAACCCTAGCAGACAGGACAGAGATTACTGAATAAAAAATGTAAAGGTTATATGTTTAACTAGAAAAAAAAACCCTTCCCTGTGTTATTTGTATCTTTTTTTTTTTTTTGTGCATTCGAAGTAAAATAAAAAGAGAAAATTGTATTTAAGTACATCTTTCTTGAATTTTTGACCTTTTTCTCTCTTCTTTCTAGTGAATGGTCCATGTTATTCACACTTTGATTCTGGAAGTGTTTGACGAAGAGCTGAAGCTCTGCAGCTATGTCAGAATAAGTAGATGTTTTTTCATGTCTAGTATTTGCTTTTGAGGCAGTTGTGGATCACAAAAGGTACTGCATTGTTCCCATGAATTTGTATTTCCTAAGTATCAGAGGGACTGCCTATATGACTTGCTATGCAAAATCAGATCTATTGTGAGAAATTGTTTTATTTAGTCTGTATAGGTAGTCATGTGGCATCTTTCTAACCTGGTAGATAGTAGGAAAATTTCACATACTGAGAAAAGAAACAAATGGTCATGATAGCTGCAGAGGTTTAGTCCCATCAGCAAGGCTTCTCAAACTCCCTCGGAGATGTTTAAATAACCCAGATAGCTTTTTTTTTTTTTTTTTTTTTTTTTAATATCTCAGATTCTACACCTGGTTATACTGCTTGGGTCCTACGTACTGTGCTGAACAGTTCTGAAGGCTTACAGATAAGCCTTGAGATGTCAGTGTTCACCAGCCCAAGTGAGAGTGAATAAAAGCCTCCAAATTTGGCTAGTGATGATGAAGTGTTAAGTGGCTAATTATCAATTAATTTAATGGTTTTATGACACAAGTTATCTAGTCTTTCATTTGAGAATGATTCTCTCTCTGAATTCTTGGAAGTGGCATGGTGCAAAATCCTCTCTTCTTGACATGGTACCCACATAACAGCTTTTGCAAATGTCATGTTCATAATGACAGGAAAAATATTTTCTCTCCAGAGCTTTGTATTTTTTTTTATATTATTCTCTATTTACATTTTCATAAAATAAGATAGACCACCAACTTAAGTTAATATTAATAAGATATTAATATAAATTCAGTATCAAAGCAGAGCTACACTAGGAAAAAAGATGCCACACCCTCCACTGAGGTACACCTTTTAACAGGAATTTCTTTCACCAGCTGTGTTTTGTGATTTCATTCCCATTCCTTCATTATGCTGAGATAAGTGAGTTTGCAGCACTGTAATACTTTATAAAAACAAGAGCCTCCCTTGTATACAAATAATCAAGCACAAGCCTGTCCTGCATTCCAGGTGTCTTTTTCATAACTGTGTAGCAGAGTGTATACTATTCCTCAGAATCATGAGAGATGTTCAGTTCCAACTGAAGTCACAACATTAGAGAGCCACAGAAAATGCTAATGCATTTCAGAGACTATGGTTTCTGGCCATGGTCCCATAAACATGGTGATAGCTATTGTGCTGATGCTTTCCATTCTCAAAAGCCTGTCAAACCCAATTAAAAACTGCATTCCGGTAATCCTTATCCTTTGAAGTAGCAGCTTGCTGTGGAGATACTTACTTTCTACCTTCTACAAATAATCCTTCTGTGTTTATTTTCTTTTCCCCTCCCCATATGTAGACATGCATGTAAATGCACAAATCTCCTAGAGCAAAGAACACTACCTACTTGCTCTGTCATCTGTGTCTATATTTTATTATGCATCTTACTTTTTAAAATGTAAAGTTGTTAGACTGATAACATAAAACTCATGATCACATATTTTCCCTTCCACAGATTACCTGTTTTTAAAATTCATTCAGGCAACATAGTACATTGTATGAGGCTTCCTAAAATAAGGCATATAATTTAGGTATCTATGTTACGATGTTCTTTTCCAAATTTTCCAGTATTCAGAAAGTGGCTTCTCTTCAGGGTGATTCAGAACACCACTGATAAACTCCTGCTCTATATTGCCCTCTGGAAGAGTCTCTCTCTCTCCACTGACTGCAGAACTAGACTAGGAAGATTGGTCAATCATACCGGGACTAAAATTAGTTACCCTTTTCAATGTGATCACTGTCCTAATTTTTCTGAAATCAGTAGAATTTTGTAATGTCAGACTACAAGGAACCATAAAGACCTCATTAAGGAGATCTTATATTTCACTGAAATCCAAATTCCTAGGTAAGAAACATATTTTTGTATTTATTTTGATGAAATCTGTGAAATATAAGATGTTAAGATCTTTTCTAACTGGGGACTTGAATACCTGCCAGGTGAAAGTTTTGAAATCCATCTGTCTTATTTTTGATTAATTTCCAGGTTGACCATTTAAGTTTCTTTATTTTGCAATTAGCCTAGAGAAAAGATTGTGCCACCACTTTTTAGAGTGACTGCTAATAATATTTCCTACTTTTCTAGCTTGTGATATAAGTTTAGCGAGTAGAATTACTTCTGAAATTAATAAATACTGTTATACACAGTGTAGTCAAAGGGACAAATACCCAATTTCTTCAATTTTGCTTTATTACTACTGCATTTGGGGAAGTTTATAAAAGGAAAATCCATTGAGAGGTACTCAGAAATTCCTTATAACTCAAGAGTTTTCTGTACCTTGAATAGCTGGAAACTGGGCAAGTAGGAGACAGAAATAAAATGTATGCATTTACACATGAATTTCATTCTCTGCTTGAAGTGTATACTTGTGGATGAGATGTTGGGAGGCAGCTGAATGAGTACTTGAATAAGCAATGACAGATGTGTCTGAATTCTGCTATGAATTTAACACTAAAGTTTATGATGTAAAATGTTTCTACAGACCCATTTAATAGATGTTGTTCCTTGACTTCAAATTCAGCACCTGTAGATACCATGTCACATAACTAGACCTCAATTTCAGTTTGAATCAAGAATTATCAAGAGTCTTGTTGCAGGTCAGTATCTATACCTCAGGAAATCACTTCCCAAATGCCATTGAGAAAAGCTCTGTTCAATTATACTTACAATCGGCTTTTAAAAAAGATCAGCATTAAAAGAGGGGTCTCAAAGGAGTCCTCTAGCTCTTCTACTGCCCACTGTGTTATTTCTTGCACGATCTTTATGACAGCTCTTGCAGCAAATACCTCACATGAGGAACCTTTATGAAAGGTTCTGGCACTGAGTACCTTTGGAGACAAGAGTGCTCAGGGCCTCTGAGAAAAACCTTACTGCTAAGAAATAACCCTTTGGCATAGGAACAGAGCTCTTTCCCAGGCTAACAACACTCTGTGGGACCCTTTCACCCCTTTACATTTGACAGTTAAAATCTCCCTGGAAAAATTATGCAAATTAAATTCTGTGGGGCAGTACTTTTCACTTTTCCAAAAGTATTAATAAAAGCCTCTCTGGAACTTTTGGCTTTGGAACTAAAAATTTTAAATAGGTTTTATTATCAAGTAAACTCAAATTAAGACTGGATATGTCTACTTCTGCTTACAAGTCAGCATGAATTTAATGCTGATTTTGTCACTGTGGAGTGTGGTATTTTGATGCCACATCACATTTTGTATTTGCCATTATTTTTCAAGATGAAACAAAAAACCAATTCAAGAGTTAGCAAATAAATAAATAAGAGAAGACATGATATTCAAATTCCTGATTTAGGGATGTAGATTACTTTGTTTCCTTTGCATGTTCTGCTAATGATGCATAGATAAAACCATGCAAAAATCACACGTCATTTTGTCAGCTCTTCTTTTGCTTTGAACTAAATTGGGATGTGGTAGTTTCTTATAGTTCTGTGATTTTTGGAAGTATTTTATAAGACACAGTTTTTTTGAAAGTATATTGGAAATTACTTTTCTCTCATAAGAATCACAATTTCTTGAAAACAGCAGATACTCCAGAAACCTTCTTCAGGTTGTTTTGGATAAACAATAGGTCAGAGGTAGAAATCCGAGCTACAACAGGTCACGGGAATGAAATACCTGAAAGACAAGGCTACTATTCTTTATGTTCCTACAGTTTGTTGCTTACTTTGCATTAAAGACCTTTTGGCCCTCTACATGTTGTGAGGATTCTTGGGACTGTAATTTTGTTCATGTGCTTTCAGCAAAATCTAAGCCACAGAACTTGCATTTAACTTAATTTAGCTGCTTAAGTCAGCAACAGAGGATAGCAGTGTTCACTACAATAATGAAAATTTTAAAACTATTCATTCTCAACTAGCTTTTTATTCGTTCTCAGAATTAGCTTATTTATTCCTTGATATTCTACCATTTTTTAAATACTTTGCAATAGAGCTGGAGAAACAAATCTGCTAGTGGTTAGCTGAATATAAAGGATAATATAATTTTCAGTAAATGGATACAGAAACAAGCAAATATTTGAATAATGGAAAAAATTAATGTGATTATTCAAAAAACATTTCAGCTGATCCACTCCCCAGAAATATTTAGTGTCATCTGGGCTTTCCTCTTTTGAGCCTTCCTTTTAGTTGGTTGTTTTTTGGATGGTTTATTTTTCTTTTTGTTGTGCTTGGGTTCCTTTTTGGTTGGTGGATTGCTTGAGTTTTTGATTATAGCAATTACAGAAGTAGAATTTTATTCTGCAAGAAAACCCGAATGAAAAATTTGGAAAATGTTATGTTTCAGTATTTCTTAAATGTACTACTTCATTTAAACCATTTCAAAATTTTAATTTTTTCAGTTTCCAATTTCTTTTTAATTTTAATTCTTTTACTAAAGCTATTTGGCGACTTTGACCTAAAAAGTACTCAAATTCTATTTAAAAAAAAAAAAAAAAAGATATGTTGAAAGAATTCCATCCACTCTTTTAATTCCTGTCATGTTTGCAGACCTTAATTGTAACTGAGAAGAACCTTCTTTATTCACCGCTCATTTTATAATTCAGAGAGTTACATATTTATTATAGCATAATGAAAGACAAAAGTAGAATTGATCTGAAACCCCTTCTGTTGTTAGATGAATAAAACAGAGGATATACTCTTTAATCAGTCATGGAAAAGCACATTTACTGCTGAAGCATGGTCCTGTCTTCTGTATCTTTCCAGGTCTCTTACTGCCTTCAGTGAAAGGTGGGGAATGAACACTAAGTCCAAACTGAGTTTCCTTTATCCATCTATTTTAAAAAATGAACCAAGTTCAGCTATCCTACTAGCCTTATAATACTAATGTTTTATGAGGTGCCAAGTGCTGCTGCTGTTGGCAAGATCTACCTAGAGCTTAATTACTAGAATTAACAGAGAAATTAGAGTTTTTGTTCAAGATACTGGCTAAAGAAGAAAAGCCTGTGTTGTGGTTTATGCCTACCCTGGTGTCAATAAAGAAACCATGCAGCCACTCTCTCGCTTCTACCCACCTCCAGTGGGATGGGGTGGAGAAAATACAACAAAAGGTTTGAGAGTTAAGACAAAGGACAGGGAGGGCACAATCAGCACTTATGGTCATGGTCACAGGCAAAAGACAGACTAAACTTGAAGAAAACAAATCAATTTAATTTAAACAAAACCACAACCAATTTACCAATTGAATCAGAGTATGACAGTGATAAATAAATCCAGATCTTAAAAACACCTTTCCCCCAACCCTCCCCTCTCCTTCTTCCCAGGCTCTGCTCCTGACTCTCTACCTCCTCGCCCCATAGGGCAGGGGATGAGGCTTGTAGTCAGTCTATCCCATGATGTTTCTGATGCTCCTTTCTTGTCAGGGTAAGCTCCTTACAGACCTTCCCTGTGGTAATGTGCCAACCCTCCCACAGCAGACGGTCCTCCATGAACTTCTCCAGCTACCCTGGGTTCCTTGCACAGGCTGTAATCCTCCCAGCACCGAAGAACTATCCCAACAGTTTTTTTCTTTGCTCTTAAATATTTTATCACAGAGGTTCTGACTGGCTCAGCTTTGGCCAGAGGTGGATCTGACTTAGAGCTGGGGGAGCTGCTTGAAACTTCTTGCAGAAGCCACACCAGTAACCCCCTCCCCTGCTACAAAAACCCCACCAGACATAAACCCAACACAGCTTGATTTCAGTGCAGGATCAGGTATATCATTTTGCTTAATTTAGTTCTTCTTTCACAGTCTGTGAAATGTAGATGTGGATGCAATAGAGCCTAAACCTAAACTCTCTCTGAATATGAAATTTCCAAGGAAATCTGTGAAAATGTTATGCAAGGAAAGCTTTTTATATTGATTGAATATGCCTTATTCTGAAGAATATGCATCCTTTTTCTCATTTACACTTCAATATTAAACTCTCTGTAACATGCACTACATATTTATCCTTGCCAATCAATGGCTTTTTTATATCCAGTAAATTTAGCATAATGTCTGTTCTAAAAACATCATCCTTTTATTCTTTTATCCTGAAGTTGTAGTATAATCCCTGCTCAAAGCTAGTAATGTTTTACATGCCACTTTTCTCCCTTGTCTTTTTGACAAAGAAATGCCTTCTATTGTCCTATTGCTCAGGTTTGTATCACATATTGTTATTATCATTATTACTAATAAACACAACCTCCTGATAGTAGGGGTTAAATGGCTCTGCTGATAACTATGTGAAATATATAGTGAAGTTTAGAATTAGCATTAGAAAGTTGTCATTCTGAAATGACATTAGTATATTTTCTGTTTAAATATTTTAGTACAAGAAATTGAATCATTTCATAAGAAAAGACAGCAATAATATCTATGTATGCTGCGGTTGGTCTTACTATAAGTTTTGCTATAGTTTTTTTAATAGGTCTTATTGTAGGCTTTTCAAAGGTGAAAGCATAGGTAGCCTCTCATATTGTCTATATAGTGCTGGTTTAGTTTTAAATGGTACTTTACTGACCTAACAGAGAAGAGTGTAGGAAAAAAATGTGCATTCTTGTTCAAGGAAAGTAATGTCCTATGTTTGCTCCCAGACTAGGGACCAAATATCTGTCAGGGTATTCATACATGCAATAATCATTATAACCTATACTGTTGTGTCACTTCATACCAGCCAATTAGTCTAAATAAAATCGGCTTTGCATTCATGTTCTACTGGTTTTATTTTACATTCATAACAAAGAAAAATGAATGAATCATTTAAATTCATGTCTTATCCATTCTTTAGGCATGTTATGAAGTGTCTCATTTCCTTTTTTATTACTTTGAATTCTCATTTGATCTGCTTAAGCATTGTAAGATAAGTATCTATTTTAATAATCATAAAAAAACATTTCAACTTCATTTTATAGTATTCTGCTTGCTGCTTTGAGATAATTTTTTTAACATTAATGATATACTTTCTTCCATGTATTATGCTTCCCTTGTGCATCATGTTGGGATAATCTTGTCTCCAGTTTACTGAAAAATCTGTTAGGGGACTTTGATGTAGTTTCATATAAACGACATACATAACATTTGCACAATTGGTATCAGCTCAGTTTCTTTATTTAGGCTGACAAAATTAGTAATCATACTAAGGGAAAATAGACCAATTTGTCCACACTGTATTCCAATTTAATTAAGCTTCAACATCTGAAACAGAGTAGCATTCTGGGGAATATAACAACAAGTGCACATAACACAAAAAACAGGAAAACTTGCCAGAGGATAATAATCAGGGCATTTTCTATACCTCAGAAATCTAGAGGTACTGAGAGATTTAAAAAAAAGTAGAGATTTTTAAACTGTCACAGGTTGTAAGTTGTCCAAATGATTTGTGCAAGAATATACATGCAACTAAGTATCATCTGAACTTGGATTGCTCTGTATCAGAATTTATTTTACTGCAAGTACATTTGCCATAGGAAACATTTTCAGATAATTAAAATGAAAATGAATCAAAGGCTGAACTAAGTCCTTCCTCATAATGATAAGCCAGCATTAAGTTATATATCATAAAAAAAAAAAAAAAAGTCTGAAATCTATTACTCTGGGTCAATTAAAGCATTTTTAAAAATAATTTTCAAATAGAATCATAGAATTGTCAGGGTTAGAAGGGACCTTAAAAATCATCTACTTCCAACCCCCCTGCCAATGGCAGGGACACCTCCCACTAGATCAGGTTGCTCAGAGTCCCATCCATCTTGGTCTTAAAAACTTCCAAGGATGGGGCTTCCACCACCTCTCTGGGCAACCTGTTCCAGTGTCTCACCACCCTCATGGTGAAGAAATTCTTCCTAATGTCTAACGTGAATCGACCTATCTCTAGTTTTGATCCATTCCCTCTAGTCTTATCACTGGCCAACAGCCTAAAAGGTCCCTCACCAGCTTTCTTGTAGGCCCCCTTCAGATACTGGAAGGCCACAATAAGGTTTCCCCAGAGCCTTCTTTTTTCTAGACTGAACAACCCCAACTGTCTCAGTCTGTCCTCATAGGAGGGGTGCTCCAGCCCTCTGATCATCCTCGTGGCCCTTCTCTGGACACATTCCAGCACAGCCATATCCTTCTTGTAATAGGGCCTCCAGAACTGAATGCAGTACTCCAGGTGAGCTCTCACGAGAGTGGAGTAGAGGGGGAGAATCACCTCCCTCAGCTTGCTGGCCACGCTTATCTACTCTGAAATTCGAAGTAGGAGGTTCCCAAATGAAAATTCGGAACATTTTCATCCATGTATGCTACAAGACTGCATGGCTAACACTATACTAAATAAAGAATATGTTTCTTTGAAAATTAATCCTAAACTCCAAATACATAGATCTTCATCTCATTATCCAGGACAATACAGTACTACCGAAAATGTACTGGATTTTGTACAAAATACAATCTCTACTAGACTGAGGGGGGTTGTTTGTAAAGAAACACTGTTCAACAGAAGTTTTCAATTTTTTTTTTAAGTATTTTCTCCCTTCACCATTTCTGAAATAATTTAGGCTTCTTCCTGTACATTTCTGGTTATATTCTGCACTGCCTTGTCAATAGACCATGGTCCTTCATGGAAAATCCCTCCCCAGTCAGGCATAGTGTATGTGGATGAAAGGAGTGATTTGATAATCTTTCTTTCCTCTCACCCCTTCCACTAAACTCCCTGGCTTCATAGTACATCCAGATGCTGAAACTATGCTTATTTCCTCCCAACCTGCCCCTGTGTTTGCAATTGCTTCCTACATATTTCTGGCCTTGGACACTCCTGTCAAGCCTTCCTTCAACTATTTCTGTCCTTGCAAAACTCCTTGGCATGTCTGTATCAGGGATTACAGAACAGAGATGAGAACATCCTGTGGTTGCATTATGCATGGACTTTGAAAGCAGGTAATTCAGATCATGGGGCTTTTAAAGGTACCTGTGCCATGTCTGGGAGGAAAAATAGTGACTCCTTCTCATGAAAGAGCTAGATGTAGAACAAATGCAGCATATGGGCATTTTTTTAACAGATAATTCCCACCTATAATTGCCTACCTATATATATATAAACATATATGTATATATACATGTATGCACGAATTTAACACTCCACCTTTCCTGTTGTGTACTTTGGTTCACTCTGCCTTTTGCCTGGCAATCTTTAGCACATTCTACTTTCAGTCTCACTTTATCTACTTTTCATTTGCTGAGGACACTTTATCCTCCTTAAATTGTTTATTCTTTAGGCTTCTCTCCTCAAACCATCTTACTACTTTCATATTTAAAGCTCACATCAGCCTTGTCTTGAAATGTTATTCTGATATTTGTCTCCTGTAAAGTTACATACGAATTTTGTTGTAGAGTTGCTGAATTAATATATGTAAAACACTTTTGTGCTCTGCTCAATCTGTTTGAATCCTAAAGGGATATGGCATGTCTGTTTCCAAAGCTACTGAACACAGGAAACCTAATATTAACCCCCAACTACCTTCTACTCTACAACTTAAAAGACACAGTTATATAACTTTAAGGCACTGTGTATAATGAGTATGCTGAACCAATCTACCTAGCTGGTATCTTTGAGACACATGTGGTGTTCCTGGGATCACAGAAACCAAGTTTAAAGCTAACAGATTTGTTCCTTTTATAGTGATTCACCCTTCATAGCTCTCTTCACATCTTCTTTTAAATACTAGTGTCTGTGCACTCTGTCAATGATTCTGTATTGTACAAAGAAGAAGTGCAGGACCTATGAATAGCTTACACTACACTGAAACTCTGCTTTGGGATTTGATGTGAGTTGTGAGATATGCATAGACTTTCTTGTGCATTGCAATATTTAAAGTATTTATAATGCTTACGCAAAAATTAAGTAATCCTCAGGACAAAATTAAGTACCTAAGCACACTATATTGTGTATGAGGGGAGTAAGCACTTCATAATGGGTTTTTCAGTGATCTCTTGACTGGGAAGCTGACAAAGCTGAATGAAATACAAGAAGTGTTAGGGTCCAGTTGTGTTCCTGGGTGCAGAATGCAAGAATCAAAGTAATCTCACTATGGATGCTTTTCTCCACTCAGGTTTCTGGTTGTAAATGCTATCCTTGTACATGGTATGAACCTCAGGTCTTCCTGTGTTGTTTTGTTGGTGGTGGATTTGGAGTTTTTTTGACAGCACCAAGGGGAAGGAGCCTAGTTTAAGTGGAAGATATGAACTTCAGGCACAAGTGTATAATGGGCCTATTCGTCTGAGGAAAATAAGATAAAGCTCTTCATTATAAAGTGCCAAGGAACTTAGGCAATTGAACCAAATGCATTTTGATCTACATAGTGTGTGATTTCTCAGCAGTAGCTTCCCTTTGGAATTCTCATAGCTTTAATTTAATATTTGTATCTGAACAGTGTCAAGATCATTTCCCTTCTCCTCTCCTTGCCTTGTCTCCTGTACTTTCTTCTCTCATTGAATCTAATGACAAGTATTTTACTGACTTTAGTGGGATCAGAAGTTGTTTCCTGCATTTAAACAGAACATGGAAGTGCACAAAGCATTTACAGTGCTGGAAGAAAATTGACTTGTTATTTCAAATATACCTGCTTTACATTTCCATGAATGGTTGCTCTATCAGTTATAGAAAAAATACAAAATTATTTTAGTCCTCAAGAGGAGGACAGATACAAAGTCAGAGATGTCACAACAATTGAAAAGATTACATGGAGGTCATCTTTGTCTTGAGTTTCAGTGCCAGGAAGAAGTTTGTAAGATTGCAGCATCCTTGGTCCCAACATCCA
This sequence comes from Todiramphus chloris collaris, assembly GCA_025345505.1. Classification (NCBI taxonomy): domain Eukaryota; kingdom Metazoa; phylum Chordata; class Aves; order Coraciiformes; family Alcedinidae; genus Todiramphus; species Todiramphus chloris. Next base: position 17,531,231 of record JANVCC010000010.1, read on the forward strand.
GAAACAAGACACAGAGATGGTCCAGAGACAAGACCATAGCGGATATTTATATTTTGGTCCCTGAGTGTGGTGGGTTGACCCTGTCACGGCACCAGGTGCCCACCAAGCCCTTCTATCACTCCACCCAACCCCTGTCAGCACAGCACGCAGGGAGAAAATAAGACGCAAAGAGATGTTGGTTATGATAGCTAAGATGTTATTCTCTACTTCCCATCCACAGGCGATGTTGGGCCGAGTCCAGGGAGCAGGGCTCCAGGAACACATAGCAGCCACTTGGAGGACAAAGCAGAATGCCCCCCATCCTCCTCCTGCTCTCTGCCTTTATAGTTGAGCTGACGTGATATTGTGGATGCTGAAAAGCTGCTAGCAGAGGGATTTTCTCAGGTTCTCACAATATTTGGTGAGAATCCTGCCTTTCTCATGCATGTTATGAAAAACAGTAGGATGTTTTTTTGCAAGCTAGACTAACATGTGGTGTTTTGCAAAGTTCTGTTTATGGTACATTGGAAAAATATTTTGAAATAGGTGTTGTAGGACTTTAGCCAATCACCCTAGGAGGTGGGTGATCACTGACCAATCGCCCTATGGGGCCAGGGTATGTAAAACGGGGTTATAAATTCATAAATTTGCTTCTTTTGCCTGCTTTTGCTGAATTTGTATGTTGCTGCATCTCTCCACTCACGGTATAAACAGTGACATCCTATCGTATGGAATATCCCACTGGTCAGCTCAGGTCAGCTGTATCCCCTTCCTCATCCTGTCCTCCCAGCCTCTGGTGCCGTGTGAGCACTGGCAGTCATAACAAGGGTGTGTTATCAACACCCTCCAGCTCCCAGTACTGCAGCATGAGGGCTGGATGGGGAAAAGCAGCTCAGCCAGACCCACTACACTGAGCTTGCTTGCTTGTGGGATGTAAGGAATTTTTTTTTCTTATTTTTCTCAAGGAAAATGTTGTGTTTTTAAAAGTATATTTATAAGAGTTAGTTCATAAAAATGTATGAAAACCACACTTTTTTTTTGTTTTTATATATATATACTGCTTAGTTCTTCCTTCTATTCCTATTGCCCTCTTTCCAGTTAAATATGTATGCAAGGCAAAGAGCAGTCTGTCCATGAAATACACCACCTTTGGGGTAAGTTGAATTAAAAGGTAGAATTTCAGGAATGATGTTAAATGCAAAAGCTGTGTCAAGTCTGAAGATTTCTTCCCTGGAATAGGATAAAAATTGGCAGCATTCATGTCACTCTGGAGAATCACTGTCTGGCAGAATATCACCCCAGCCCAAGAGTGTTGCATAACCCTCTTTAGAGAAAACTTGTTTTTTTCCAAACCTGTTTTGATGTCTGGTGATGACTCCTGTTCTAAAGATATGCAAGTCTTTTACATAGTCATGAAACAGAGGAAGGATCCTTCCATCCATTTGATTTCAGAGTTCAACTGCTGTCTGCTTCAGCTCCATCTTTATGTGAAAACATTTTTCTTCTCTTGTTGATCCATGAAGTAAATTTTGCATTTCACAAAGGGACCAACACAAAGGCCATACACAAGAAAGAAACATAACAAGTCCAGAAGTCAGGGATTCTTTTTTCTTTCCTACAAGTGCAGAAGTCAGGGATTTTTTTTTCTTTTCTAACAGCTTTAAATCTGGGTGATTTTTTAAATGAGAAACTGAGTAAATGTGTGGAGATTAGTGCAGTGAAAACAAGATGACTTTCAATATTGGAGGAAATGAATGAGGGAAAACCCTTTATTGGGCAAGGAACTTTTCACATACTGAAGAATTAAAAACATGTTTTCTATCTTTAACAGTATCTTTATCTTTATTCTGACAAGTTGCAAAAAGAATAAGATGACTCTTACAACAAAAGTCTGAGACATCTGGGGCTATTTAGACTGGAGAAGACTGAGAGGGGATCTTATCAATACTTCTAAGGTAGTCAAGAGGATGGGGCCAGCATCTTTTCAGTGGTGCCCAGTGATAGGGCAAGGGGCAATGGGCACAAAGTGGAACACAGGAAATTTCATCTGAACATGAGGAAAAACCTCTTTAGTGTGAGGGTGATGGAGCACTGGAACAGGCTGCCCAGAGAGGTTCTCTGGAGACTTTCAAAACCCACCTGGACACATTCCTGTGCAACCTGCCCTATGTGATATTGCTTGGACAGGGGGGTTGAACTAGATAACTTCCAGAGGTCCTTTCCAACCCCTACCATTATGTGATTCTGTGATTCAGATAAAAAATATTTTTCAAGTGAGTCAGATACCACAATAGAGATAATTCAGAAAATAGTACTTCCTCGGTCAGTCCTTCCAGGAGGAAAAATGTTATTTAATATTTTACTACACCTGGCCAAGTGGATTGAGAGTGGCTTTCAGTCCTTCTTAGCCATGTGCTACGTTCAAAAAAAGAAATAGAGAGTGTCAAAATACACTATTAATAAGATATAAGGACATGTAATTAAATTTATTTTGTTGCATTTTTATGTTAAAAAAAATAGATCTTTTAATCAAATTTGGCAATAAGTTTGCAGAAAATGAAAATCTCTTGGCACTAGTGCAACATGAATAGTATCACTATTCACTTAACTATTTTTCTAAAGATTTGTGTGCTTGTGTACAATCCTGTTGCTGACACTTAAAAAATACTTTAAAAATGCTTTAACATATCAATTTAAAGTATTCCATAAATTATTCTAGGATTCTATACTTAATGGATATATGCTTCAACTGCATGTTTTACACACTTTCCAGGCCACATGGTCTATATTTTTGCATCCTTGTGACAGCTATGGCATTGAATGAGTAAAAGGCTCTTGTGGCCTAGATGGTAAAACATCACATTAGTGTCTACATGCCTTTTGAACTAGATTCTTGAAAGATAATAATGCATTCTTTCTTCTTGGAAATATGAACTTCTGTGAGGATTACTGACAACTATGTCATTTACATTACCTTTCAAATATCCAATCTTCCTTAGAGGTCTTTGAAGGAAGAAAGTAGAAAATGAAATGGTGGTTTCTTTTGCTTTTTGGTTAAGCAGAGCACAAGTGCTCCAGTGCGAAAAATTAAACTCATGTTGTCTTAACTATTTTTCCTATTTTTCAGTTTACAGCCCTATGTATTTTCTAAATATGTAGTGTTTTGGTCCCTGTTCTGATATAAAATATCTGATTGAGGAGAATACATGAAGAGACCTTATTTTTCACACTTCATTATACACCAATACGCCTCTGTTTTAAGGGAATGCTATGTTCTTCTGATAATTTCTCAAACAACTGAGCATGTTTATGATGCTTAAAGGGAAATTACTTAAATCTGTTTTGCTCTCTTTGGAAACACTATTTTTTTACTGGAAGGCTGAAAATCTGAATTGTGAACAGATAAAATTGAAAACAGTAAATGTAAGTAATACCACATACTACAAATTTTAATATGACAGATATCAGGTGAGCAATTTTGATTATCATGTTTATACAGAGAATGGAATGCTACTGCATATGGCCTCATTTTTCAAAAAAAATTACACATGTTTATCAGTAAGTTATCCCTCTGGGATTATTAAATCCCTTCTGTGTACACAGCAAACATTTATACTATTGAAAGGCAGGGTTATGTTTTTATGCCATTTCATTTTTTAAGGCATCAGGACTTGCAAGGAGGAACACATAACTGAGATAATTGTTTACACACGAAAGTTCTTCTGCATGGCATCTGTTCCTCAGCTTCTCTGAATTTACTTCAATTACAGTGCTGTTTGCATGTGTACAGAAATTTATTTTGTAAAACTGTTTATATGATGAAAAGTTGTACAGCACCAGCAGGAGAGATCTGAGCTATGTGTACGTAAGGAAATGAAGTGGTTCAGTCAGAATGAATTTATACACTGTAATAGTTTGTGCTTAGAGCCTGATGTCCATAGTGTTAAAATTTCTGAGAGTATACTTCAGGCTGGCTTTAGTCTTATGGGCTGAATGACTGATCACAGTCATATTGCATTAGGCATCTTGGATTGCATTTCCCACTTAATTTCATCCATAAGGAATCCAGCTGATGCACTCTGAGAATGCTGCACAATATGAGCTGAACAGCATTTAAGTGGATTCAACTTGAAGATTCTTTTCCAAAGTGCACTCGAACTAGGAAAAAATAATAATGTAGATGCAATGAGTCCTGATTTCAGAACGTTATGGCATTCCTAAGGCACAGGACAGCAGTTTAAAATCATTGCCCTGGATCACAGTATAAAGAAAATTTAAAATCTGGTTACCTCAAGTTTTAGGTAAATTCTTGTTCATTCTGAGATAGGGCTGTCTGGGACATAGCTTGTCAAAAAGATAAATATGAAAAGAGATAAACTGTAAATAGCAATTTTATCATGCCTATTTCTGACTTGCTTGGGGAAAACTATCAATGTCGAGGAAAAACATGTTCCTAGGAAGCTCAGGTTTTTGGTTTTTGGAGGTTGCTTTTGGTTGTGGGGTTTTTTTTGGTTAGTTTTTCTTTTTTTAAAACTTTCCAAATACTAGAGACAAATTGAACTTTCAACTCTTAAATTATAGACCCAATAAAGGTAGAGAACCAGTAGCATTATTAGAATTCTCTTGTGGGCAGCACCATGTTCTGTTCATCAATCTGCTATGCCCATTTTCTTAGTCCTCTCTGGGAAATTAAATAATCCTGACTGGCAACTGACACATTAATTGCCTTTGAGGGAGCACACCTTTAAAAAGCAGTAATTTAAAGTCTTCTGCTTTGGTGGAAGAACCAATTTGCAGCATCATCAGTCAGGGTTTTGACATGTAACTTTGCACTTGCCATTTTGTTAATAAAGAATCACACTTGAATCCTGAGAGAGTGTTTCCCTAAAGAGAAACTTAGATGTCTTTGTGAAATTAAGATGACTTTGATAGGGACATGTAATGAATGTTTAAATGAGTTATTAACCTTTCATGACTTCAGTAAGTATTACTGCAAGACAATTCATCATTATATTGTCATAAACTGCAAAAAGGTGAATATCACAGTAATATTAATTTATTTAAAAGTTTATTTCTTGCTGGTTTTGTGTGTAACAAAACGAGGTTCTTGTGTATCTAATATTTAATAGCTTCATGAAAAGAGAATATGTTGAAAATAGCTTTGAATATAAACAAATGGGAAATTAAAAAAAAATCCTCCAGCAATTAATATTTGAAAATATTTAATGTAATTCAAATTTTCACATGCATTTGCTTATTAAGTCAAGTATAATTATATCATGCTCCTTCCAGCAAAGATAGTCTATGTGTATCATTTTATCAGAAAAAAAAATCCTGAATTTTTCCCATCCTATGCAATATATCCATGGAATGGAAAATTTAAAAATTCAAAATGGTCATATTCAAATACATGCTCACATTCTGAGGGGAAGTAGATTTTCAATACTTTAAGATTCTACTTTTTTAGATGGGTTGGGTGCATTCAAAATTCATATTTCAGTGAAGATTTTACATCTATTTATAATAAGAATAGTAGGAGGCAAATGATTGTTCTTCAATAATTTGTAAAGAATGTCATGTCTTTAGATATTCTGTTGATATATCTGCAATTCTATTAAATCAGATATGTTCTTTATAAAGGAGCAATTATGTCTCACAACAATTAGAATGCCTGTTTCTGAGGCAAGATATATACATTCTCTAATTCTCTTTACATATGTAGTGTCTTGTGTTGTTTCTTTTAATGACTAAAAAAGAATTAGAATTACTCAATAATAAGAAATGTTTATATTAAAATATAATAAATAATAAGGTATTATAAAATTCATTATTTCTTAATTTTCAAAAGCATATTTTAAAAGGTGAGAAATTGCCAATACTTCGAGGTTACTAAAGGCTCTTTCATTTAAAAATACACTGTAAGTATACAGGGAAACAAATAATGGAAAAAATAACTCGTGAAAAAAAAAAAAAAATGCTGGGAGTGAAGACTTTAAGCAATAACATGAAGGAGTATCTAGGATTGGAAATGCACTGTTTTAAAGAAGTGACACATTCTCCAAAAGCTGTAAATTATTATACACAGTATGAAACTGGAATCAAACAAAGGTATGAGATAATTATCCACAACAGGAGCTATAGGTCTATTTGAAACAATTCTGTGACAATTACAAAAGAGTGCTGCCCTTTCCTGTAATGCATTTGCTCTTGTTATTTGTCATTTTTGTCATCATGTCAGCAATTTCAAATCTGAAAGTTAAATCATAGCAAGTTGTCACAGTGGTAGTTCATGCAGTGTTAGAACTACATTTATGTGATTGTTTTAGTAAATGGCTCATTGGAAAAATATTTTCTGCTCAGTTGAAAGTTTTGCTGCAGGGACTAACGCGTATGAATCTGAAATACAAACTCAAGTAATTCATGTGTAAAAATTGACCTTTCCCTGATATATTCTTAACAGAAATGCTCACTAAGCTGACTGTGAACTGGAAGTCTATGCGTGTTTCCTTTTATTATTCCCATTGACAACAAAATTAATGCACCTTCATTCCCCTTAAGATATTTAAAATGAATTTTAATTTAGCAAAACCAGAAAATTCACATAAGTAAAGAAAAAAACCCAAAATCAACTTCCATTTTATAGTAGTTATTTGCTTAAAACATTATCTTGTAAATTTCTGATGTGCAATGATCTAATATGTGTTATAGCCTGTTTATTCTGAAGCAACACATATGAAAAATAAAAAACCCAATATTTCTGCCTGATTTTATTAGTGTTTCTTTTTTTTTTTTTTTTTTTTAAGGATATTGTGAATGCATGCAAAAGTTACCCTAGAAATACTGAAGAAGTTTTCATTCAGAATCTGTTGTGTCTGGGATCATCATCAGAGACATGAAAACTCCAGGGAATTATGTCATCTCTACTGTTTGCACCTGTGGCACAAAGTAAATAAAAGGTTTTGTCACACATAAGCACATTTGCATATTCAAGATATTTTTGATATTACAGTCAGCTGGGTCCACCCAGAACTCAAAGACTGAAAAAACAGAAGAAACAAAAGGGTTAGAAAATTTAGATGAACTATTAAGATTCTTACGGCAATAGACACAGAATCACTTCCTGCCTATGGCTGTAACCCACAAAAGGGCAACATTGTTTTTCTGAAATCAGTATCTAGTTACTTCAACATGATTTCTGAAACTGGGAAGCATCTAACATCTCTAATGTAGAGTTTCAGAGTAAGACTTTTAAAAAATCAAAAAAAAAAAATTTTTTTTTTTGCCTTGCTAATTGGTCAAGTCATTAGTAAAACGGTGTTTTCTCACACAGTCTACAAGGAGTTGTCAGAGCTAAGACACACTGACTGCTGGCTAAAGCTGAGTGTTTTGGGAAAGGGATTTGTATGTGAGAATGCCTGCTGCATGCAAGAAGCCTAAGAAAGGAGGGAAGGGTGTGCATGTCCATGTGCACAAGAGTGGCAGCTGTTGATCCATAAATTTCCTTCGAGCACGTTCTTAATTACACAGGAGTATACTACTTTCACAAAGGGTATCTTTTTCTCACTGTGAAGGAGAAATGTGCTAGAAGCTTGAATTTAACTTCTACAGGGAACAGGAATCTGCTGGTTCTTAGCACTTGAACACTTGCTTTTGCAGTTTAAATAATAGATTTTCAAGATGTACATCTTTTTGATGTACTCTCAGTGAGATAAGCAATAACATTTTTGAAGCCCAAGCTCCACTTGTTGCTTGGAAACACCAACCTGCTTGATTGTTCTTGGTGGATGGAATGGGCAAACAGGAATGCCTAACTTCCTTGCTTCCTTGGAGTCCTGGTTCACTAGACAGATGAGAGGAAATTCTCTTTTTAGTTTACTGCCAGTTCTCTTCCTGCTGGCGGATGAGGACAGTTCCTACTGCAGATTAAAGCACATGCTGCTTCACAGATGCATCAGTCTCAGAATTTCTGTTTGTAGAGTTGCTTTGAGTTTTTTAGAGATGCTGTGAGTTTGCACTCCATTGCTTACAAGACTCAGACAAATGAATGGTAATGACTCATGCTAAAGGGAGAAAGTTGGAGTAGCCCATGGGTGGTTCGATGGCATCATGTTGGAGTAATTTGTGGGTTAAATTCTTATCTCACAATAATTTACTGCACATGACAGTGGTTTAGAATTTGGAACATCCTATCTCTAGGACATCTGTAGGATATCTCTCCACAGAATGAGCTCTGCTCTCTTATGCTAAAGTAAATATAAGAAAGAAAATGATAGCGTAAATAAACTCAGCAGATTTTGATTTGAGAAGAAAGCTACACTAATTCTTTCCTGTTCTATGAGACTTATTTTCATATGCTTTACTTCCTTCTCCCACACTCTCCATTTTCCTTCATTTAGTATTTTCATTTGAAATAAAACAAGGAGCAGGAGGCAGAATCTTCCTTCACTGGATTGGTGCAACTTAAGCAAAATTGTGCAAGAAAAATTTGGTTCATTGACTCTGAGAAACTTTCATTAAATGGGAGTTTGCCCTGTAGCACATTTGCAAGCTGTTCAGATTTCTGCTAAGTTAAGTTAATCAATCTCCATAACAAGAACCTAGTTTTGTGGAATGTTTGAGGCCCTCTGGTTCCCTGTTGGTTTCTATAGGGCAAATCTCAGGTTTGGTCAACTTTTTCGGACTAAATATCTTGTTTGCTAAGAATGTATCCTCACCAGCATATTCTGAAGACCTGACATCTTAGTTTGTTCCAAGGAAAGAATCACTTTCTGTTGCTTGGAGTAAAATGTTTTCTTAATTCTTTCTCTATTCTACTGCACTCTTTCCAAGGCACCCCTAGTCATTCCAGATATGCCCCTGTTCACCTAGAAGTTTTGCAACAAAAATGACATTTCAAAGGAGATTTTGATAAAAAGTGTTCTCAAGTTAAGTGGAATATAGAAACTTCATGTATATAGGCTTGATTTCTGCATAGAATAAATTCTGAATACAACAGAAATACAGAGCTAAAAACAAAACAGAGGAAAAAAATCCCGATCTGGCTTGTCGATGTTTAAGTGAAATGTATTTGTCACAAATCTTTGACACTCTGTTTTGTGAGACTGAAGACATAAGTTAAAAAAAAAAAAAAAAAAAAAAATTCAATGAGGTCTTGAACAGTTGTGTCCTTGCTGTATGGGAAGCTTAATTTCCAATCTGCAACTTAGTGACTTCAGAGAAATTCTAAACATACAGCTGAACATTACCAAAGTAATGTTTTATTAGGAATCCAGCTGTTCAGAATAAGGAAGATTCAGGTACAAAGTGTTAACACTTACTTTCCCAAGTTAGTAGTAGTCTTAAAGGAGGGAAGAATGGACTGTAGCAAAGTAATATACTCGATATGCTATGGGAGTTTTGCAACAGACTTGAAATAATTCTAACAGCAGACATTACCCCTTGAGTTCTCAAGTCACTGATGAGAATGTGCCATGTTTGCAGAAGATTGAGATACAATTAAGGTTATGTGATTCCACTGGCATGGCTTTCTTACTGCCTTTACTGAGACCTGCTCTCAGTTTAAGATAAACACTTGTATCTTATTTCAGAATGAGGTCCATGATATCCTGATTCTTTAGTCCAGTCTTGTCTGGTTCTATTAATGAAGAAATAGCACTGTATTCTTTTTTTTTTTTTTACTTTCTTCCTATTTTCTATTTTCTGTTCTCTTTTTCTATTTTCTCCTTTTTTTCCCCCTCTTTTCCCTTCTTCTTTGTTTCTCTACTTCCCCCCCCCGCTCTTTCTCCCCTCCTGTCCTTAGTTGCTTAGATTTTCCTATTGGGCTTTCTCGGTTTGAAAACAAGATACGGACTGGTTACACTTCTTCAAAGGACCAAGGCAAGACAGTTGTTGCCTTTTCTTATGTCCATTTGTCCTTTCCACTATTTACACAAATTTGTTGTCTTCAGAGAATGGGTAGAAAGACCTTAGTAGAAAGCTAAATCGGCACACTCATAACGTCGTAAGATGATTTATTTTTTAAAAATATTTGATTATTTTTGAACTCTAATTAAAACAATGTTATGTAAAACAGAACTGTTAATTTTATATTCTTACAGGAAGATCTAGAGAAATGTGCATCTCCCTGGAAGTGGATGATTTTCTTTGATTTCAGCTCAGTAAATCTTAAATAACAACAGGTGATCATGTGAATAGCCCAGGTGGAATTCCCTTCTTGGAGAAGTCTGCATGTCTGCCACTTGCCAAGGGGAGCCGCTCCGCAGCCATCCCGGCCGCATCCGAGTGGTAGATGTGGGCAAATGGCGCTTTCCCGAAGTTTTCCCTTTGGCCGGGCCGCGCCAGGGGTGCGGCGGGACAGGTCCTCAGCCAACAGCTCTCGGGGCCGGGGCGTTGCCATGAAAGGAGCCCTGGCAGCGGGCAGAGGGAGCGTGGGGCTGCTGAGAGCTCTGCAGAAAGCCGTGGCCTCTCTAAGCTCTGCACCCACCACAACTGATGCAGCTTCCTGGACGGAGCTCTGGTGGGAACATGTCAGCACCCTGGCATCGGGCTGCAGGCTGTGCCCAGCTCTGACACTGTGTCACGACCCAATTGTTGAGCTACCCTGGGGAGCATCAAGGGTCAAGCAAATTCAAAAGTTGCCTTGGAGTAAATTAAGGTGAAACAACACCAAACAGCTGTGTTGGAAACAAGAAGCATTATATGTAGTTGAGAAAGCTTTAGTCTCTAATGTCATAAAGATAAAAAAGTTCATAGAAGTAGAAGAAGGAAAAAGGGAAAGGCAGAAGAGGAGTGTGAGGTATCATCACCATTGGTTCCAGTGATATCTTGCAGAACTGATACAGATTTTGGGTTCTGCCGTGGTGGATGCACGCTGATCAATATGCCACAATATGATGCACGCAATCAATATGCCTTTTTATACACCTGGGACATGGGTGGAATGACCATGGACATGTAATGAAGAAATTAACTCAGGAAAAGACACCATCCCACCTTCACAGAACTTATCTTTTCCTATAGTTTACTTCCTTATCTGCAAGGAGCAGGCCTTACCAGGGGGGAATAGGGTCATTGCCACTTTTCACACCTTCCCCCTCCAGGCAGGCCTTTCTTATTCTCTACCCAGGTCACAATGTTATTTCATCACCACTCAAGGTTTGAGACATTAGTGCTTTAAGGAGCAGGCAGGCTCCTACACACTGTGTGACAGCAGTGAGCACTCCTGTGAGAGCTGTGTCCAGGTATAGGAGCTCCTCAAGTGACAGAGCTCTGGGAGAAGGTATGTTGAGGAGCATCAGGGAGTGGGGCAGTGAGACTGACCACTGGGATCACATCCTGCCTTCCCTGAGACAGGCACAACAATCAGAGAAGATACATAACATGGAGGATTGCCTTTCCCCTCTCTGTCTGACTGAACACAATGACCAAAAGGAGAAGGGGCAATGGCACCAAGTTCTTGCCTGGCACAGCTGGTATGTCCCTTCACCAACAACTCCACCTTCCCAAGTACCCTTGCATAACAGGTGTGAGACCTTGCAAGTGGAACCTGATAACAATGAGGACAATGGTTCATCTACCTTAAAAGTGTTGCTGAACTTAAGTCAGACTATGCCCTACATCAAAGCTAAAAAGAAAAAAAGATGGGTCATTGTCATAGGTGACTGTCTTCTAAAGGGAAGAGAAGTCTTAATATGCAGACTGGACACATTTCTTAGGGAAGTCTGCTGTCTTCCTGGGGCCTGGGTTAAAAATGTGGTGAATAAACTTCCTACCCTGATACGACCCTCAGATTATTATCCATTATGGACTTTTCAGGTAGGCAGTGACAACCTCACAACAAGAAATCTGAGGGCAATCAAAAGAGACTTCAGGCCCTTGGGGTAACTGGTCAAGGGATCAGAAGCACAGTTAGCATTCTCTTATATCCCTGCAGTTGTGGGGAATAATGAAGGAAGAAACAGGAAGATCCATCAGATCAATACCTGTCTCTGAGCCTAGTGTGCATAGGAGGACTGGGATTTTTGATCATGGGTCAGTTTACACAATATCAGGCCTGCTGGTGACAGATGGGGTCTGCATGTCTCAAAGGAGGAAGAGGATTCTTGCACAGGAGCTGGCAGGGCTCCATAAGACCATCTGGCATGGAAGAAGACCAGCCTGGCTGAACAGAAAGCTTTAGCTGGAACTCAAGAAGAAAACGAAATCTATGGCCTATGGACAAAGGGACAGGCAACACAGAAAGACTACAAAGATTCTGTGAGTCTATGAAGGGAGAAAATTAGAAAGGCCAAAGACCAACTAGAACATAATAAAACACAAATGTTTCAATAAATACATTGGAATCCACACAAGGGTACTGAGGGAGCTGATGGGAATGCTCACAAAGCCACTTTCCATCGTTTATCAGCAGTCTTGGCTAACTGGGGAGGTACCAGACAGCATGAGTTTATGAAAGGCAGGCCCTGCTTGACTAACCTGATCTCTTTCTGTGACAAGGTGACCTGCTTAGTGCATGAGGGAAAGGCTGTGGATGTCATGTGCCTGGGTTCTAGTAAAGCGTTTGACATGATCTCCTACAGCATTCTGTTGGAGAAATTGGCTGTTTATGGCTTGGGTGAATGTGTACTTCAATGTGCTGGAGCGTGTCCCAAGAAGGGCAATGAATCTGGTGAAGGGTCTAGAGCACAAGTCTTACAAGGAGTGGTTGAGGGAATTGATTTTGCTTAGCCTGGAGAAAAAGAGGCTCAGGGGAGATCTTCTCACTCTCTACAACTATCTAAAAGGAGGTTGTAGTGAGGGGGAGATTGGTCTATTCTCCCAGGTGACAAGTGATAGGACAAGATAAAGTGGCCTCAAGGTGCACCAGGGGAGGTTTAAATTGGATATTAGTAAATATTTCTTCACAGTAGGGGTTGTCAAGCACTGAAACAGGCTGCTCAGGGAAGTGTTGGAGTCATCATCCCTGGAGGAATTTAAAAGACATGCAGATGTGGTGCTGAGGGATGTGGTTTAGTTGTGACCTGGCAGTGCTGGGTTACTGGTAGGACTTAATGGTCTTAAAGATCTCTTCCAACCCAAACAATTATCTGATTCTGTAATTCCAATAGTCTTGTAGTTAGGACTGGTATGGTAGCAACCCTTTTGGCTATTTTGTTGAGATGATGTTTCAGTTGGATGTGGTCTTGACTATGTGTATTTAACATGCATTTCATTCTTGAGAGTAAATTTTAATTTATATTTCATTGGTTTTGCCTGCGAGTTTAAGACCTCTTTAGGTTCAAATCTTATTATGAAGAAGCAAATGAATTTAGATTTCCTGCTTTAACCATTAAGGAAAAAATGAGTAGTAGTATCTTTTCCTTTCTCCATTGTGAAAATGATTTGGATGATGAATGTCTGACTTGTGAACACGATGGAAGGTTGTGGAGAACTATATAGCCAGTCATTCCACAATGTCAATATGCAGCTGGTTATAGCATGTCTATGAACATAAAAATATGTAGCTCTTATTGAAATACCAGATAGGATATTGAAATTCAAGATGGATGCTTAAGTGTTCTAAGAAGGGAAAACAGCTGTAAAATGGCTTTAGGTGATCTCAGTTTTGGAATGATATCCATGCAGAGGCAAGAGCTAAGTTATGTGATAGAAGGCTTCACTCTATGTGCATGGAGAAACATAGAGGCACAAGGATGGGCGGAGGAACCCCAACAACCCAGTCAGAGTCCCATCTTGTCTTCTCCAGGTCTGTCTCAAGAGACCCTCAGACCCATGGCCTGGGTTACACTCATCACCATGAGGCAGTGGGAGATTATCTCCAGGTCACCTTTCAAACTGAGTGTGGTGACTGCCTAGGGGTATAGGACACACTACGTAATGCAGGGGAAGAATATTCTGGGATTGTACAAGACTTTTTATGGGATGTTTGGGGAAGTGTGGTGGGTTGACTCTAGCTGGACGTTCTCAAAGTCACTCTGTCACTCCCCTCGTCAACTGGACAGGGGAGAGAAAATATAATAAAAGGCTTGTGGGTTGAAGTAAGGACAGGGAGATGACTCAACAATTACTGTCATGGGTAAAACAGACTCAACTCAGGGAAAATTAATTTAATTTATTGCTAATCAAATCAGAATAGGGTAATGAGAAATAAAACTAAATCTTAAAACACCTTCCTCCCACCCCATCCTTCTTCTCAGGCTTAACTTCACACCCAGCTGTGCAGGGGAATGGGGAATGGGAGTTGCAGTCAGTTTATCACACATTGTCTCTAACAATCTTCTCCTCAGGGGGAGTACTCCTCACACTGTTCCCCTACTTCATTGTGGGGTCCCTCCCATGGGAGGCAGTCCTCCATGAACTTCTCCAACATGGGTCCTTCACAGGGGTTTCAATTCTTCATGAACTGCTCCAGCGTGGGTAATTTCCATGGGGTGCAGTCCAGGAAGAGACTTCTCTAGCATGGGTCACCCACAGGATAGTAAGTTCTGCCAGAAAACCAGCATGGGGTTCTCTCTCCATGGGGTCACGGCTCCTGACAGAATCCTGCCCCCTCCTGAGCTTTCCATGGGGTTACCTTTGGTCACATCCCTCTGCTCTGGCGTGGTATCCTCCACACGCTTCAGGTGGACATCTTCTCCACTGTAAATCTCCATGGGCTGCAGGGAGACAGCCTGCCTTACCATGGTCTTCACCACAGGCTGCAGGGGAATGTCTGCTTCAGCACATGAAGCCCCTCCTCCCCATCCTTCTTCACTGACCTTGGTGTCTGCAGAGCTGTTTCACATATTTTCACTCCTCTCTTTGGTGGTTGTGCAGATTTTTCCCCCCCTTCTTAAATACATTATCAGAAAAGCACTACTATCATTGCTGATTGGTCCTGCCTTGGCCAGTGGCTCTGTTGGGCATAGGGGAAACTTCTAGCAGCTCCTCACAGAAGCCACCCCTCTAGCCTGTGCTGCTATCAAAACCTTGTCATGCAGACCTAGTACAGGGAAGAACCAAAAGCAAGGAAAGTTAAGGGTCAAGGTGGTTTGGTGAAGAACAAACAAGAATAAATAGAGGCATAAAGGATAAAAAGGGCTGGATGCACATAAATCACAGCCAGCTGGAGAAACTTTGAGGTCTGGAGTTTGACTTAGAAACCCATTTGCATGTGAGCATGTCTCTGGTCAGGAGGCAGCCTCCAGGCAGGAAGATCCAAAGGCCAGTTACTCAGTATACTAGGTGACTTAAGCACAGGAACAGAAGGGATCAGCTGTATGTGTGTATGGTATAAGGCAGGTCAGCACCAGCAGTAGGGTTAGACGCCTTGAGGCTTTGAACAGCTGGTTGCCAGCAGCTGGGCGAATGAAGACACAGGAATGAGTTAGTACATAGACTGTGTATGTCCAGCTCCTGGGGAAATCTGTGTTACACTTAAATAGATACAGATACAAAACCTAAATAGATGTACATAAATATACTTCTCACTAATAAATCTTCTGCCCACTCAGCCAGTGAGAGAAACAGGATAAGGCCATTGATACTGTTTGTGCTTGTGTATATGTTATGTTTTCTGTCTGTGCTGACCTGTGTGGCTAGCCAAGTGGACAGATATGCATATTAAATACAAATATTTGTGTGCATATTGAGAAAACATGCCCAGACTTGCCACTGGTAGGACCTGGGCATGATGCTGAGTCAGCTTTGCTTCTGTTGGGCTACTTGGTTCAGCAATCCCCAGCAGTAGTATGACTCTACCCATCAGGTGTCAAGACAGTAGACACTTCCAGTGTGACACTACACTAACACTGTAGATCAAGAACACCTATAACACTCACCATGACTCCATCCGAGTCTGAGGTTCTTCCTGTGTTGCAGGACCTCAACGTGTTTGTAGGGTCTTTCTCCTTTGATATCCACACCTTTGAAACTGGAAATACAAAGCAAAGAGGAGTTTTTCTTTTTTTTTTTTAAACAACTTTTGTAATACATTTGCAGCTGGATAGCTGTATTTAAAATCAGAAATTTTTAGTTCCTGTTGGCTGAAAGCATTTTCAGTGCAGACTATGAAGACTTCAAAGACAGGAGAACGTTGCAGACTTTCACTCATGATTCATTCTCAGATGTCTGTGGAAACGTCTCTTAACTATCAGAGATTTCACAAAATAGTTGTACATGCATAAATGTACATGCAGCCAGGTTGAATGTGATTTCATATCAGTTTCTCAATACAAAAGATACAGAGATATGAGACTAAAGGTGAAACCTCATCCTACACATACATATCTTACAACCTCATAAATGTTGGTTAAATTACTTTTATTAAGCATGTATCTTCTCCTCCCCCAAAACAAAGAGGACTATAACTAGTACAATGAGCACTAGAAAATACTAATGTCCACAAAGTTGAGAAAAGATGAGATTATAATTCTTTTATGGCCTACATAATTTGGAAGAACATCATCCAAAACTATAAATCATTTGCTTCACTTCTAATTAGTGTAACTCAGAAATAGGGACAATACATGAAATTGCAGCATGAGAAGTTCTGTGTCTGATAATTCCATTTTAGACAATCACTCAATTTCTCTTCTTTTGATCAAATAGCAAAGTATTTGAATAAGCATCTTTATTTTCTCTCATTT
The DNA here is from genome assembly GCA_025345505.1 of Todiramphus chloris collaris. Classification (NCBI taxonomy): domain Eukaryota; kingdom Metazoa; phylum Chordata; class Aves; order Coraciiformes; family Alcedinidae; genus Todiramphus; species Todiramphus chloris. The sequence continues at coordinate 17,547,835 of JANVCC010000010.1, forward strand.
CTAATGTTCCCATCACTCTAGCTTTCATATTCTCTGAAAGACAACTGTGGCATGTAAAATGGATGCCATAATAGACAACAATGGAATAATTAAAGCCTGCAGTATATTTGACCTATTACAACAAAACATTACAATGCTAACAAACTACATTCAAGAGGAAACAGAATTCAGGTTGTTAACGCATGGTCTTTTTTCCTTTAGCTATATCTGCTACATGAGATCCCATCTTCTGAGCCATATGATACATTTCCATTTTAAAGACTGGCCTGGGGCTGCTGCTATGTGTGATGAGGAGAGGCCGAGGACACTGGATTTGCTTGGCTAAAAAGGGGCACTGAACAGTGGAACTGAACAGCACTCCCCTTAATGCCAGGGGGAAAATCATCAGGAAGACAGGGCCAGGCTGTTCACAACGCTGGAAGGCAGGGGGACAAGAAACAACAGATATCATTGAAATGGGAATAATCATGAGCAGCAGTAGGAGTACCTGCCCAACTGGATATAAGGACAAATATTTTCACCATGGGGATCATCAAGCATTGGAGAAAGGTGTCCTAAGAAAGGGTTTTTTCCAAAGTCTACATCCTTAGACATTTACTCATCTGTGTAAATCTGTGAGCAACCTGGCTTGATCTCACAGCTTGCCCCTGCTCTGTGAAGTTTTGACTAGAGATCTCCTAAGGTTGCCTCCAATCTGACTTATGCTATCATTCTATGATTTACACTGATTGCCTTCCCTGAATATCTGAAAAGGATTTTTCTTTCTACAGAAGACTGACTAAAGGTAATTCAGGTTTTCATTAGAGAGGTATGACAAATGCTAGTGCTTGGGCTTTGTTGTGAGTTTCTTTGTAATATTTTTTTTTTTAAATTTCTTTGAATTTTTGATTTCTTAGTTACATTGAGCATGATGTGTTTTGTGAGATCAGGTTTTACCAAGCTGATGGATTTGTGGTATCTGGGATAAGTCAGTAACCCAACATACGTAGACAAGCCTCAGAGCTGTAATTCCAAACAAGGCACAGCTGACAACAGGCAGAGGCATCTTACATTATTTTAGAAATCCTAGCTTCCTTCTGGATAACAGATTATGTAAGAGTTTTCAAGGTCATGGTCAAAAAGTTTGTATTACAGGGATTTAGGTCTCCATCTAAAACAGTGCTTTCACAACCCAAAGCATAATTGATGGACTGTCAGAGAGGGAATTGTAGAAAGAAGAGACAAGAAAGCCTCTCTGTTTTTCTGCTCTCATCAATACTAGCAGCAGAAATTTCTGGATTGTGGTGTGTCTAGAACAGTTGATGACTGTCCCTCTGTTGTACTGTTTTGCCACTTTGACAATTTGTCACCAGAGGAACTTTCTCAACTGAAAGGAAATGGAAGAGGCATTTGAGATCCTGATCTCTGAGAGGTAAAGCAGAAGAAGTCATGGAAACAAAGACTGCATCCCCAGGCCACTCTTCCATAAGAAGACTGTCTTGTAGGTTGTAGTGTCTCGGTTATAGTCTTGATTGCACAACATTACCATTTTCATCTACCTTCACAAGACCTGTTTATATGACTAGACTCAGAAGGACAGTAAGGAAACTGGATTCCAAGTGAAGTTAGAGATCTTGCATTTTCCTCTGGAACCCTCTTGGGTCAATGGATAAGATGTGTGTATCCTAATTTAGAAGGACCAAGCAATTTCCCAAAATCTGTAGAGATGACTCATTCTGCATTTATAGAAGTATACCCTTACGTTGGAGAATATAAAATCAAACCCTCTACTATTCTACTCTCTACCAAACAGATATCTAATGGTGCATTTCCTTTGTTAGGTCTGTAATTTAGGTACATTGAATCTTATATGGGTATTCCCAGTCTCATGAAAGTAAATGTCCAGAAGTTGTATGCAGACAGTTTAAAATTTTACAGTCCATGAAGAAGTTTGGAGTTTAAGTACTTCTGAGCTGTGCAAGTGCTTTTTCATAATCTCAGTCTGACATTGATCTGCATTATTTTAAGTCCCTCTTTGGAAGTTTAAATCTGCCTTCAACCTAGGCTTCCCAATCTAATTCTTTTCTTCATCCTGCAGATTGAACAGGAAAAGAAAAATCTGGTGAAAGGATTTTACCAACATGCAAAGTACTTGGAATTTTATGTCTGCATATATAACAATAGGCATGGAATTTAGCAATAAATTTCCAATCTTTGTCAAACAGTTTAAGGGGATTTTGTCGCTTGCATACCATGCAGGACTCATCTTCAAGAGAGCTCTATTGGCACTTTATTTTGTGTTTATGTTTATATACATCTGAAAAAACCCCTACACCCCAGGCTATAGACATAAATCTACAGAGCTGCCAAATAATATTTGTCATTGTATTTTGGTAGGATAAACCTCCCTGACATACTGAAATCTCTGAACTGAACACTGATTTATGTTTCACTTGAACCCCACACTACAAGAAGAACCATGAGAAAACAAGTGAAAACCAAGAGAAAAGTTCTGACCTTCAACACTGAGCAAGGTGAATATGTTTTTAACTTAACCTTTCAAAATCTGAGGTGTATTGTTTACATATTCTATTCCACTAATGTCTGAGCTTCTGCTTGTATCTTTTATGAATGTGTGTCAATTTTGACTATTTAGAAAACAGATCATTTCAAAGCTACTGAATGAAGTCCCTTCTATAAAGATATATGCATTTTTAGTCTATAAGAGTACGAATATTTGAAAGAATGTAAATGTTGACCAAATACAACATTCATCAGGAAGCAACCTTTATTTTTAAAACAAGCATTTTTATTAAAAAGGTATAATTTAGATTTCTCTCCAGATAATTTTTCCCCCACTTTTGTTTTTTTTTTTTTTTTTTTTTTTTCCTTTCAAATCATGAATCTGAAGTTGCTGTGCTGCAGGAATTAATGAAATGTGAGTTTTCTCCCTGTTTTTAATCTCAGGACTAAAATTAAATTGTGTGATTAGAATTGGCTTCCCATTGAGTTTTATTAGGATGCATTCTGAATTCTCTGTGAAACCCTGATGTTCTCCCATGTTCCATTAACAGGATGTATATTTTGTGGCATTTTGTTATCTCACAGACTTGTGTTAAACTAATTATAAAGACATAGAAGTTTAGATTTATTTTCAGCAAAGCCTTAAAAGTACATCAAGTACCCTCTGAAAGTGCATGAAATTGTTGTATATTGGCAGGGGTAGAGTGAGGGTATCAGATCTCCTCTGTGGTCATTGCTCCAGGCTGCAGTTATTTCCATGCCTACTGAGCATGGGTAGTGAAGTAGTGGATGAACATTCTATCAAAGCATCTACCAGTAGGTGATAAACTACCTTCCCAGACTGCTACTGATTGCCCCTAGGCTGTCCCACTGCCTTGCCAAACTCTCCTCCAGTACAAACTGTTGGCTGAAATCTTACAGAGCCTCAATACACAGTAGCTCAGAAAATGCTATACATAAATCACAGTTTATCTGTGTTTTTCCTGATTGCTGATTCACTGGTAAAAAATTGTCATTGCTCATTAGTGAGAAAGAAAATGTACACCTTTCCCTACCTTCTCTTTCCCTCTGTGCTTTTTCTGTCTTCTAACATTTTCCCTCATTTAAGTCAACAGCAGCAAGGATAACCCAGGACATGAATTTGCATATTTATTTTGTTTTGCTGTTTACTAGTATTCCAAAAGAAAAGACGACGGTCTCATTATTCTGGAGAACTGCATGACTAGTACTTAAGAAAGTACAGTATTTAAACATATTTAAAATAAGGACATTACAAGGGTAAACCGCACAAAACCAAGGAGAGGCAGTAGTTTAATTTTACTTCCAGGAGATAAATTGGAGTTCAGGTTTTCAATCTTCATTAAATTTTTTGCAACCACAGCTAATTCCCTCAAAACAGCATGAAAAGTGAAAACAGCCATTGTACGCAGCTACCAAAAACTCTTATTTTAATATGAAAGATTCAGTTTCATCATGAGTGTCCAGAGTGCCCTTCTAAGAATGATGCAATTAAGTCACAAAAGAGAGGATTCCAGGAGGCATTGTCAACCTTACAGCAACTTGAACAGGAGACTTTCAGGTGATTTCAGCAAATAGTAAAAGCAATCAAAGGGTAACAACAGTGCCACCTGAAAATCCTCTCAGACTTCTGTGCAAGGAATATGCTTTAGACCTCAGAACGGGAATGTTGCTGCTTTCAAGCATCTTCTGCAGCAGCCGTTAATCAGTGAAGATAACAGTGAACAGTTCCAAAACTAAGAGTTATACAATGTTATTGTAATTTAGGCATTTTGTACAAGAGCATCCTGAAATATATAGACAGAAGTTTACACACCTATTGAGAAACCATATTTCAAACATACTTTCCAGACCCTAAAAATCATTTTAGGGACATTGCAACATCATTGATGCTACCAGCAAAAGTAAATCCATAAATTTCAGTTTCAGCAATTTGTCAACTTTAATACATAAATAGCAAGTTAGCCACACAGCATACATCAATCAGCAAAACAGACATATTTATAGAGTTTGAGGTTCTGTGCCCAGTAACTTCTTTAAATATTAATCAAGGTTCCAAGAGATTACTGAATGGGTAATTCATAAAATATACTCTTCTGAGGAGCTATCAAAAGCAATATAAGATGATAATTTCAGCAGACAAACACAAAAAGGAAAAAAAAATGAAAAAAGAAAACATTATTTTGGCAAAGTTAATATTTTAAGTTATGCTTAGAGAGAAGATGGAATGTTGTACATAGTACATAGCTGTATATAAAATATCAAAATAATATGGATAACAACTAATGTGAAGAAGGAAATAATTGTAGTGTGAAGCAAGTAGTCTGATCTTACTCAAATTACAAAAATATCTTTACATGAGATTGAAAGACAGTACTTTTCTACAGACTTCAATACAGAATTTTTACTCAAATATATAATCATAGAATTATAGAATACCAGGTTGGAAGGGACCTCAAGGATCACCTGGTCCAACCTTTCTTGGGAAAAGCATGGTCTAGACAAGATGGCCCAGCACCCTGTCCAGCTGAATCTTAAAAATGTCCGGTGTTGGGTAAGAATAATCACATGATAGATTTAAGCATTTGTGTCACTAATAAGACCATCTACACAGAAATGTAAGAACAAAAATAGCTTACTAAATTCCAGTCAATATAAAAATCTTCAAGCATATAATAAATTCTTAAGCTTATATTTTCAAGGCTATTTACATTAGATAGTTTTAAAAACTGTGCTCTTTATGGGGTGCTAACTAGAGATGATCTCACAGGGAAATTATGAAGCCTAGTACTATCTAATTGTGCAGACACTACTGAAGTAAATGTACAATTGATCATTCTGGAATACCCAGCTGTTAAAAGCATGGGTACCTTCCAGTGAATATCACCTAGTTCTGGAAAAAGGACCCTCCCCATTTATAAGGAATCAGGGAAGTGATCTATTTTTTTTGTATATACATATATTCAGAATATATATAATTAAGAACGATAGAGGCCTTGAGACCTCCCGTGTCTGCTGTACAACAAAATCTTGAAGTTACATTTTGTTCAGTATTGGTGATTGGAGATTACTCAGCTAATTATAATTCTTATCATATTTGAATAAAATTTACAATTTTTCTGTTTAATCATTATCATTGACACACTGAACTGGTTAAAAACCATAAAAGATAATTTTCCAGTGCCCCGGGTACAGTTCCTTTCTTTTAACTACTCATAGCACATTGGCTGTATCAGCGCACTGGTTGCACAAGGCAGGACTGTAATAATTTTATTGAGAAGAAGAAACATATTTGTGCACATCCTATTTTAAATAATTTTTTTTCTATTCCTGAACTGAATAAGCATTTTTCTTGACTATGCTGAATATTTTAATTTTTTTCCTATTAATTATATGTATACATACAGTAGTATGCACATAATGTCCATTAATAAAATAAGGCTAGAAATGAGAATAAAGTTTTTAACAGATGTGTTTATGAATTTGTAAAATAACAATCCAGTAGGCAGACAGGTCATAATCCAGCTATTGTTAAAAAGCATTCATATTAAGTCACACACTGTACTATTTAGGGATGCTGAAGTTAGTTCTATACCACTGTCATTATCTAGATTCCGTATCTCTTCTTTCTCTTCTAAAGAGTTTTGATGTTGTACTGAAAGAGAGTATAAAAATATTTTATTCTATATCTGCAATGACAGCATCAATTACATAAATAAAGCTCATACTGAGTCATTAGGCTTTTTAGGTTAGGAGTCATGTCCTAATGGCTTCAAATCCAATCACAATTGATAAGTTTGAGCTACTTGTCATATAGTTGATTCTTGTTGAATCTTTTGTCTTTCTTCATTAAGAATCATGGACGTTCTAATTTAGAGGAACATTTTTTTCCAATAATTTAAATTATGAGAAGGAAATCATGGGTACATACTCCTTGCCTATAAATTTGACATTGCAAAGCATAATGTATTCCTATTTCCCAACTTGCTTACTTTGTTTGAAGGGTTTTCTTTTTAATGGTTTGGTTGGTTGGTTGGTTTGGTTTTGGGTTTTGTTTTTATTTGGATTTGGGGTTGGGTTGTGCTTTTATTACTACTATTGCTATTTCAATTTTCCCAAGGCTTATTTTAGAGTTATAAAAATTATGTTCTCTCCAAGAGAAGATGTTAGCTTTCTGCCATCATCAAAATCTGCACAACAAAGGTTTGACTCTTATTTTAGGCTCTTGTTCACTGCAATTTCTGTTTGATTAGCAACAAGGTCTCCGCTGGCACATTGCTCAAGGTCATTGGAACGGGACTCCAAGTGTGTCCTATAAGTCTTGAAAGGATTCCAGACATTCCAGTTTGCATAAGTAGTTAAATTCCCTGGATCAAGATCTTGCAGACAGGACATTTCCTAATTGCAAGTCATCCTTTTTTTTTGATGTGACATCTTTTTCTTTTCATTGTTTTGATAAGAAATTTCATCCTAAGAAATATGTTATATAGATACATATTTTCAGTATCAAACTACTGATGTTTCTATTGGTTCAGAGGAAGTGCAGAATCAGCTCTAGGTCTGAATCATGTAGGAAAGCTTAGTGTGGACTATACATCAGCAATGATGACAGGATCATGATTGCAGTCAGCCATAGGTTGTTTATTTCTGTACTCAAATTCAAGCTTGTATTTGGTAATACCTTACTTGATTGAATAAAAGAAAACTGCAGTATTTTATATGCTTCCCTATTTAAGTTGTTCTTCTAGGACATGTCACAGGATTCTAAATATTTCAGAAGTCTTTAAAAACTAAAGCTATCTTTCTTTAGGGAAGCCAAATAGGCTGGTAAAGAGAGAAAAAAAAATGCCTTAACATCCCCATCATTTTGATCCTAAAGGGAAAGTTGAATGAATTTGTGGAATCTGAAACTATTCTCCAGAGCCTCAGTTTTACATTAGAAAGCGGCATTTTTTTACTATTGCACTTAACACATTTTCAAGTCTACTCCCAGTCTATGATTTAGCTTTCTTGCTGAATGAAAAGGTTTTAGCGTCTCTGTGCCTTATGCTACATTATTTATTGCAGTTGCAAAGCATTCCGTGATTTTTTTCAACCTAAGAGGGAAAATATTCCCTACTTCTTATGCTGTATCTCCTTCATTTCTATGCATAACCTGTTTCCTCAGGAGCATTTTCTCCCCCTCTCCCCATTTATCACCAACACTGAATCAGAGATCAAGATCCTAGTTACATTTTGTTGTCATATTGTTCAACTGATCATATGTATGTAAGAAGCAAAGAAAGACCTTTCTCCTCTCACATGTTGAACCACAACAAAATAATGTATCTTGTTTTTATTTAGTCTCTTCTCTTGCCAAAGGAGTAAAACAGAAAGGACCTTACAGTATTTCATTGTGAATTTTAGAGGATTCAAACCTGTGAAATAAACCAGAGAATCAAATAAACCAGTGCAACAAAACACACTACAAAAATCTCTGTTGCCCATGATCTTCACAGGTAACCATGGCTAAAAAGGAACAACATGACCTGTGAGACAAAGACAATGGTGGCATGAGCCACCATTCATAGAATCATAGCATCGTTTAGGATGGAAAAAGCTTTTAAGATCATCAAGTCCAACCATAAAACTAACACTGCCAAGTCCAACATGTCCATAAGTGCCACATCTGCATGCCTTTTAAATACCTCCAGGGATGATGACTCCACCACTTCCTTGTGCAGCCTATTCCAATGCTTGACAACCCCTTCTGTGAAGAAGTAGTTCCTAATATCCAATCTAAACCTCCCCTAGTGCAACTTGAGGCCATTTCCTGCTTGTTACTTGGGAGAACAGGCTGACCCTCACCTTGCTACAATCTCCTTTTAAGTAGTTCTAGAGAGGAGAAGGTTTCCCCTGACGCATCCTATTCTCCAGGCTAAACAACCTTGGTTCCCTCAACCACTCCTCATAACACTTTTTTTCATCAGTTTTGTTGCCCTTCTTCGGACATGCTCCAGAACCTCGATGTGTTTGTTGTGTTGAGGGGCTCAAAACTGAACACAGTATTCAAGGTGTGGCTTCACCAGTGCCAAATACAGGGGGACGATCACTTGCCTGATCCTGCTGGCAATACTATTTCTGATACAAGCCAGGATGCTGTTAACCTGCCTGGACACCTGAGCACACTGCTGGCTCATATTCAGCTGTCTGTCAACCAACACTCCCAGGTTCATTTTCCACTGGGCCACTTTCCAGCCAAGTCTCTATTGTTGCATGGGATTGCTGTGACCCAAGTGCAGGACCCAGCACTCAGCCTTGTTGAACCTCATACCATTGGCCTCGGCCCATCAATTCAGCCTGTCCAGTTCCCTCAGTAGAGTCTCCCTACTCTCAAGCAGATCAACAATTCCACACGATTTGGTGTCACCTGCAAAGATACTGAGAATGACCTTGATCCCCTTTTCCAGATCATTGATGAAGATATTAAACAGAACTGGCACAGTGTTGGGGTTTTGGGGAGTTATTTTGTTTTCCTTCTTGTCTTAAAGAATTTTTCCATACTTGTTTGTCAGGGAGGTAAATGGTACTTAAGAGAGACAAAAGGACCTGGCCACGGGGGGAGTCCAGCCTGCCGAGAAAAGGGGGTTGGGTGGAGCCCCTGGGGCTCTCGGTTTGCTCCCTGCATTAGAGGAGGAAAAGCTGCCCTCGTGGTGCAGAGAACTCTCCCTGCTGCGTCTCCTGCTCTCCCTGCTGCGTCTCCTGCTCTCCCTGCTGCCTACCAAGGATCCTCTGGACACCGGGATCAGCTTGGAGAGAGGTCGTCCCTGCTTTTCGCCTCCTGCTTTTCCTTCTACCCCTGCTGTTTCCCGAGGATCCTGCTGGACACCGGGATCGGCTGCCCAGGGGGTTCGTGACGCGGGCTTTCCGTCGGCCATTGCCACGTGGGGACTGAGCTGGCTCCGGAGCGGTGGGGAGACCATCGCGCCCTCCCTGCTCCCCGGGAGCCCCCGAGAGGTTGGGACTGGGTTCCTGGCGCTGTTTTCCTGTTACTGCCATAGTTAGTGTTGTTTGTTTGTCCTGTTATATATATTTAGTAAAGAACTGTTATTCCTATTCCTCCTATCTTTGCCTGAAAGCCCCTTAATTTAAAATTGCAAGCATTTGGAGGGGAGGGGGTTGCATTTCCATTCCAAGGGGGGCTCCTGCCTTCCTTGGCAGACACCTGTCTTTCAAACCAAGACACCCAAATACTGGCCCTGGGGAACACCACTTGTGACTGGACACTAACTGGATTTAACTGCATTCACCATAACAATTTTGGGACTCTCAATCCAGACAATTTTTTATATAGCAGCCAATTTCTCCAGGAGAATGCTGTAGGAAATGGTATCAAATGCTTGCAGGTAGACAAGATCCTCAGCCTTTCCCTCGTTCACTAAGTGGGTCACCTTGTCACAGAAAGAGATCAGGTTAGTCAAACAGGACTTGACTGCTAGGACAACCCATGTTGACTTGGCTTGATTGCCTGCTTGTCCTTGCATCCACACGGTGGCACTCAAGTGTTCTGCTCTGTAACCTTCCCTGGCACTGAGTTCAGACTGATAGGCCTGTGGTTCCCCATATCCTCCATCTGGCATTTCTTGTAGATGGGCATCACATTTGCTGACCTCCAGTTAGCCAGCATTGCTGATAAATGATGGGAAGTAACCTGGTGAGCACTTCTGCCAGCTCCCTCAGCACCCTTGGGTGGATCCCATCCAGCCTCATAGACTTGTGTCTGTCTTTGTAGTGGGTCACTGACCATTTCCTCTTGGATTATGGGGTCTTCATTCTGCTTCCTATTCTTATCATCCAGCTAATGGGGCTGGATACCTGGTGAAGACTGGTCACTGTATTAAAAACAGAGGCAAAGAAGATATTGAGTAGCTGAGCCTTTTCCATATCCTTGGTCACTATATGTCCCCCTGCATCCAATAGATCTTTGGGCATAGCTGTCATGTTTTGGTGGCAGGGGGCTGCAGTTTGTCCTAAGATGGTGAAGACCATGAGCTGATGGCACAAACTGATCACTGAAGTGAAGAAATATCACTCAAAGATCAGAGATAAAAGCCTAAAGAAACCATTTCCATTACTTTTCCATAAAAACAAACTTAGAAACTGTACTTTATATGTTCTGTGTTGAGGGAATATATCAAGCACAACCATACAGACATCAAGCTAAAAAAAAAAAAAAATATATATATATAAAAGAAATTTCAAGGTCCATATGAAGCTCACTAAAGGTACTAAAGGATATCTTACATAAATTAGGTGAACTAAAAATATATAAAGGGTGAGTGCCAGGAGGATGGAGCCAGGCTCTTGTCTGTGATGCCCAATGATAGGACAAGGGGCTATGGGTGGAGGCTGAGGCATGGGAAGTTTCATGCAAACATGAGGAGGAATTTTTTCATGGTGAGGGTGATAGAACACTGGAACAGGCTGTCTAGGGGAGCTGTGGAGTCTCCTTCTCTGGAGATATTCAAAATCTGCTTGGATGCATTCCTGTGTGATCTGGTCTAGGTGATCCTGCTCTGGTAGGGGGGTTGGACTAGATGATCTTTTGAGGTCCCTTCCAGCCCCTGACATTCTGTGATTCTGTGATTCTGTGAACTCTAACCTATTATAGGTGACTAAAAAGTTCAATGAGATATGTGTAAGAGGGTGGCAAAAATGAAGATTTTCTAAACACCTTTTTCTAAAATTTTCATATAATATAAAACCACTACAAATTACTTTAGCAGGAAAATTATTTGAAGATGTTGTAATTTAAAGGTGTTACAAACTCTGTAATTTCCTAGGAGCAATTCAAGTTTATTTGAGTGCAGTGAGGGATCATGTAGACAGGTAACTGCACTGTTAGAAGGTATTTAGATTTCTAAAAAGCTTTTAAAGACATCTTCTCCCTAAATATCTTTTATAAACAGAGTTGTTATGCAGTAAAAGAGAAAGTTTGATTGTGTCTAAATAAGTGATTAAAAGGCTATGTTTATTCAGCATGGACAATGATTGTACATTGATTGTATTTACCTGTAACATCCTCACCGTTACAAAGAAGCTAAAGGAAAAGCTAATTCAAGATTGCACATAGCTCATGGCAGGGGTTTGACACAGAAATAATCAGGCAGCAATTTAAAAATCAGCAATAGGTAAGTCTTTTTCTCCCAGCATGTAATTTAACTACAGGACTCTTGCTGAAGGACATTGTGAAGCTGAGTTTTAACAGGGAACTGCACAGGAATAACAAACTTGTGTAAGTTCTCTCTAAAAGGAATTGTTAAGAAATGTAGTCCAAATGCAACATCCAGTGCAGAAAATTCCTGGTCCTCTGGCTGTTGGCAGGTGGGAGGGCCAACATGCCACAGGCATGACTTACTGTGTTGCATAATTCTTAGAACCTTTCCTTTGTTGTCTGACACCGGTCACTGTTTGAGACAAAAGTACTGCTGGCCTGACTCTCTGTAACAAATCCTAAAGAGTAAATCACACATTCTGGATGTTGTCTTGCACATTCTGAAGTAAATTACAGATCTTTCATGGACCTCACCAGGGCTTTTAGAAATTATTTATGTATTTACTCGAGATAAAAACCATATTAATTAAAAAAATTAACATACAGTGGTTTCTTCTGTGACCATGCTGAAAAAATATTCAGAGCATCTACAAACCTTGACTGAGATGAAATCCAAGGCCTGCTGTGAATGCCGTTCCTAGCAGAAATGTGGTAGGAATGTGTGTTACTGAAAGAAACTAATGTACTAATCCAAACAACATTGTCTTGGCTTAGAACAATCCATTAGGCTGACTTACACTGCAGGACCATTAACTTCCTATTTTTGTTTGTGATGTGTTTTTTGGTGGTTTTGTTTGGGTTTTTTTTGTTTGCTTTTTAATTAAAGAGTGTGAGTCAGCTGCTTTTCTGTGGTGAAACAGCAGTTAGTTTTAGTTGTGACTTGATTCAGTAAGCCTGGCAATAATCAACCCCCAAATTATTTCAAGCTTAGTTTTTTATAATATCTGTATTAGTATTTATTGTGACTTCATTTTATTTCATGACACGTTGTAAGACCATTCCAACTAGTTTTGATATTTCTAACTAATAAGCATTTTCATTCTTCTTTAGGAAAAAAAAAAATGAACACAGGTATCTATTGTGTTAAGCAAAACATAATGGAAGTAGCATCTATAGACAAACATAAAGCATCAAAAAAAAAAAAAAAAGAGGAAATTCTCATAGTTTTAGCTATTCTAACAGAAATTTCAGCTCTATATTTTATATTCTTTTTTCCATTTCATATGTAATTTGCCTTCAGTTCAAATTTAAAATTCCAGCTTTGGGACATCTTGTCTCAACCTAACTGCTTTCTCTTCTTTTTAGGTTATCACTGTTTAAAATCTGCCATTGGTTTTCCAGTTACACTGCCTTGATACAATTCTGCCTATAGAAACACAAGATGCATCTACGTCTACTTTCTACCTATTATCAGTAGTATCAGCCTTTTATGACAACTTGAATGCTTTTCTCAACACGTTACTTGAGCTACCTTGTACCTGTGTGATCTAGGTATTGTTTAGGTAGCATATTGAATTGTTGCTGTATGTAGGCTCATTTGGCAGGTGATCTGTCAGGATCTTTTGGGAAGAAACTATTGAATATTTGTTACCTAATATCTGAATTCAGAATGCTGTGGTTCACAATTCATCAATGTGTTCTTGATTTGTTTTTAGATTTAGGTAACATCCATGATTTTATTTTTCACCAGGAAAAGTCCAGATTTCCCCAGAAATAGTTCCAGCAGTGTGTCTATGGGCAAGCAAACTGTCTGGGCTATGTATCCACTGAAACATGACCATTGAGCTCTCTGTCACGTTTTTCTTATATATTGGATTTGGTAATGACCTGATCAAATGAGACACTATTACTACTTTTCAGATTGCTGTAGAAACACATTACTGCTTTGGTGCTTGTAGGACACTTTCAGTAGACAATAAATGCAAAGTTGGGACCTTATTTAATGACATAGTTTTAAAAACAACTCTGAGGGAATGTGATCTTTATTAATGGTCCTCTTGAACTGGGAGCACTGTTGCAATGGCAGTGTCTTCATATTATCTTCAGAATAAACATACAAATTGAGAAGCATAAATGTAACATTCCTGTGTGGGTTATTAAATATATAAGAATTGATCAAAGTCTATTATTGGAAGGTTTAGCTGGCTAGATGACAAAAGCTGTGCCATCCCTCCAATGTTATAACAGAGAGCAAGGTAGTAATTGTTAGAGCAGGAATATGGAACTCATTATAAGTCCTTCCGTATCTCTGTCCTGATCTATATACAGTGCCTCTAATATTTTTGCACAGCATTTTCATTTCTACCTTTCTTCCAGTAATGGTAGAAAGGAAACTTTGCTGAACATAAGAACTCAGAAAGAAGCCTAGTTACATTACAGATAACAGTAGGATAGCAAGACTATACAGTTGTATTATGGTTCCATGAGAGAAAATGTTGTTTTACATACCATACTTTTAAAGCAGCTTAGCATGCTAGCAGGTATTTTTCATTAGACTGCATATGGTTGTCTAAGGAGATGGAAGTCCTGAATGTCATATAAAGTATACATTCTCTGGTGAAGAGTTTAAAATTGCAGACTGCAGTGTATTCCTGTAATGGTCAGCTGTCTTCTCTTTTAAGCATTTAATAACATCTACTTCTTCTGAACCAGAAGTATGAAAATATAAAATAGTTGTGAGGTATGATCCAGGAGAAAAATATGACTGAGTAAATACCAGGATAGTGAAAATATATTCTGGTTCTGTTATGATATTAATATTACATTTGAGTTATAGAGTAGAATTTTTTTCCAGTCTTTAAAAGAACAAAGATGATTGTGTTCCATCAACTGCACAGTATGAGGAAAAACTTCAGTGATAAAACCAGTGCCAAAAAAAGCAGCATGTAGCAGAGTCTCATACCCAGTTAGTATTATTAGAAAACATCTACATAAAGATTTTTTTCCTTTGAACTCTCAATCTCTGTCATATTTAGCTTTTTAATGAACCAAACATAAATCATAAGCATAGTACTGCAAAATACTAAACCTAGTTTAGCATGATACTCATTGTAATGAGGATCTGCATGGAAGTGTAGCAAAACTACTATTTAGGATGTATTTCCCTTTATGTTACAAAAATCACATAATCGCTATAGTAAGAAACCTTAAATAATTCCTTACATGACTGATTCATTATAGGAATCTGAGCCAGTGCTCTGGAAATACTACAAAGGCTTTCTTTTGTTCCAGGTGGTTTTGCATGAGGCTTAGAATGACCACTCTCTGTGCCTACTATCAGGTAAAAACAATCTTCAGTATCCACATACACCAGCAGTTGATTAGTAGGAAGAACATAGGAATTTATGATCCTTAATAGTACTCAAAGTACATCCATTCCAATGATATTTCTGATACAGGTGACTCCATTCCACCAACAGAAAACACCTAAGATTCTGGCAGTTCTTTCTCTCACCTCAAGACAAAGATGTCTTAAATTTAGTTTGGCTTCTGGTAGAGCTGTGTTCATATCTTGCAAAGAGCTTGTGGATTCATTTTGAGAAAGCTTAACTATGCAATCATGTGCTAATTGAATTTGGTTTTAATTTGGAAGAGATCTCTGGAGGCCAACTGGTAACAGCATTCTGCCCTCTGTCCTCCCCTCCAAAACAAAGGCCAACAATTGCTTTCAGATAGGTCACCACTCTTCCCCCTTCATACAGATAGTATGGTTCCTAACAAAATATTTATTTATTTATTTCCCTCCTCAAACTGGAGAGCTATGAAACTAGATCTTCCACTTCCCTGAAGATATCAAATGTTAAAGAAATTTTAATAGCCTCCATATCTGAAGTTTTCTGAAACGGAGCAACAATATAACAAAGTTTGGAAGATTCTTGAAGTTAGACAGGAGAAAACAAGGAGCCATGAGACTAAATATAGTGGCGGAAGGTCTTGTGTTCTAGCTTCACTTCTCAAAGCTTTATTCTAGAGAAACAAAATAAGCAGAAATAATGCTGAGAACCCAGAAGAAAGCCAAGATAGTGCCTTTTTCAGCTAAATGCCACATCAACTTGCTATATTGAGTTCTGAGACATACTGAATAAATATATTCAGTGAAATTAATATTGTTTGAAACTTCTCCTAATTATTGCATTTATTTATTTATGAAATCCAACATAGTGATGAACAATGATGATACAATCTGCTTCCTAAAGAGACTAGTTACAAAGGAGGAGGAAGGGAAAAATAAAAATGGAAAACAATGTTGTTTTTTTTGAAGTGGTCGATGGTGGACCTGTTTGGGAAAAGCTGTGTGTGACTCCCAGGCCCCCAGTCACAACAACACAAATACCTTTCTGAAGTAACTGAGTTAGCAACAAGCTAAATGACTACTTCAGAAAGTCACTATGACATTGCTATTCAGCATGCCCAAATGCCAACACACCAAATAAAACAAATTCTTCTATAGCATAATCCCTAAGTGATATTTATTCATGTTTTACATTCAGTGATCTTTAATTAGAACTACATTTGTGCTAATGATACATAATAGTAAAGCAAACAGAATGTTTAAACCTCTATGATATTCAAGCATTACTCAAGCAACTAAATAATAAAAAAGTCTCAAACACCTAAAAACCCTAAACCCAGAAACAAAAAAACCCCTCACAACTCTATAAAATCTATATAGCAATATGAGAAGTACTTTCATACTTCACAGTTTGATTAGAGCCAAGTAGCATAATTTGTTAGTGTGTAGAACATGAAACTGTTTGATTTTGGTACTAGGTAATTCTTCCTACTTGCATTCAGTGAGAAGACCCTGTCCTATTCAAGTCCACAAGAAAGTGGAAGTACTTTGAGCAAACAAGAAAAGAATAAAATAAGAGAAAGAGAGAGAAGAAAAAAACCCAGGGACCTGAACTGAATCTTGAATCAAATTTCACAGATGTGTTCATACAAAATTTTCCCCTCCACTGGGACTGATGATGGAGTATTGGTCTGTTCTATGGCAATTCTTACATTCTCATGTAAGAAAGTAATTTTATGAGTGACATCTAATGCAGGAAAATAAATTATACTCTGTCCTTGCATTACAGTGTCATATGCTGATAATGTGAATTGCTACAGAATGTTATTTACTCCAATACTGCTCCTTCCTAAAAATTTTTGCACATGGTACACATTATATAACAAATATACTTTTTGTCAGGGCAGGTTGTGAATACCAAATTATCTTGCCAACACTGATTCAGGTGAATCCTGCACACTTCTGCATTTCAGGTCTGATTCTACTTAAAGTGTTCTCATAGCAAGGAAAGTCTTTGGACTTTAATGACATTCCATCTCAGCTCACAGTTTCTCACAGAGAAAAGTATTAAGCCCTTCCAACAGCTACCTGGATACCATCTGCTTGATAAGATGTGTGGTCTATTGATATATGTTCTAGATGAGAATTTGAGGTCTTGAACACTGACTTTTTGCATGGGAGTGAATTCTATAGTAATACTACTGATTAACTAGAGGATGGAAATTTTTAAGTCACTACAATTCTTTGAAATTAGTTTGGTTTTATACCAGCAAATGAATGTCTCCTCTCCTCTCCTCTCCTCTCCTCTCTTCTCCTCTCCTCTCTTTTCTTTTCAAGACATAACAAAAATTCAGCCTCTATTTATTATTAAATACCCTTGGAAGGAAATTCCATTTTCCTGAGATTGTATTTCTAACCTCTGATATGCATTAAATTATCAACTGAGTATTTCATGTTATGTATTAGTACCAAAGCGTGCAGTTAGTTTTGGGAATTTCCTGGACTTTGCAAGTTGATCTAATGCAGGTGTTCTCATCTTGCTTACAAAACAGTCTTGTGACCCCCAGTTCTGTCAATGATCAGAACGTTTGAATCTACTGTTGGTGACATCAATTTTGGGGCCTTCTTCATGTTTCTTTCACTACCGTCCCTATAGTTCTTCCAGGTTGTCCATGTCTTGCCAAAATTTAGTTTTGAGTTATGTGTGTCTTCAGGTGTTTCAGATCACTGTAGAGCAATCACACATGCTATGCTGTCTGCCAGCAGGATGGTGCCTATACTGCTAGGTGAACAATAATTAGAACTGGAGAACCAGTGTGTGTCTAGATGCTGTGGTTATTTTTTCTTTTAGAGCAGGGTCCTTTTCTAGTTATCTCTTGTATCACCTCTACTCTTCATTGTCTACCTTCTCAACAATTTTGTAAACTTTTTGAAACAAATTCATGTGTTTATGCATTACTTACAAAGCACCTGCAAGACTTTAGGATTTGGTAAAATCATTGATTTACTATTTCTTAGTGAGAACAGTTTCTTCAAACTGAAATCCAAGGGGATTGTAATTTCTGTTTAAGTAATGTTAAAACCCAAGATATCTGACAACCATTGTCCACAGAAAATACATTCCTGGATGTTTAGAAGAACGAGTAGCAAGTGAAAATTCTTCTCCTTGGATACTTCAAAGGCTAAATCAATGTGGAAATACACACGGAGTAAGAAGAGACCAGTGAAATGATGCAGACACTGCTTTCCATCTCTGTTAATTAAAGACTAGCTGTTGAGTGGTTGGGTTGCATTTTGAACACTATTTTTTTTCCCTCTGTACAATCTTTTGTTAGTCTTGAAAATGCATATGGAAGAAATAACTCAGCTTGATTTAACCTGCAGGACCTAGATGGAGTCTGAAGCACTGTAGTTAATAAATAAATATGTTATTCATAAATTAAATTAACCTAAGCAAATTTTTTATGGGGTCAGTGCGACACAATAAACACAAAATCCTACAAAACCATTTGTAGTCACTTTATTGTAAACCTACATTCTAATTTGTCACTCCATCTGCTATTTCATCCCCATAAAATGCTTTGAGATGCAGTTGGGATGAATGGTATTACAGAAAATTAAGCTCTATTGTATTACAGCTGTAGGAATTATGAAAGAATGGAAGTCTTTTTGAAGTGGTTTTCTCACAGATCCCATGCAATAAAGTGATGATCTCATAATATTTATAGAAGCATTTGGTATGCTCTTTCTTAAAGAGGTTCCTTCACCCTAGGTTTCCCATAGGAAAGTCTCAGACATTGAATCTTAAATATAATTTATTCACATAGTACAGAAGAAAAACTGCTTGAGATAGATGCCTCCAGGGAGATAGCCTGAACAAGGAAATCCCTGGGCAATTAAACCCTTTACAATTTAAGTTCCCCTTCTCTCATGTGATGGTTTGGTCCAATAGTAATATTTGGGTCTGCGGTCTTTTTGTTCCTCATCAGATTCTTTCTCTGTCTCCAGGCTGGTAGTTCCCTTTCTTATGTAAAAGATGCAGCTTTTGCTGAAGAATGTGACTACTTTATTTGTCAGAGGATGCAGCTTCCTTGGGGCCTCCCTTCATGTAACAAAGCATAAGTTCACCACTTGTTGCTTCAGTAAATCTAGCTACTCTTGCTTAATAAAGCAAAACAAGTTCCAATTCAACTTCAGTCTAAACTATCACCCAATTAATTCTAATAGTCTACAAATAAACTATTTTAATCCTCAACACTCTTAAAAATTCTTCCAGGTTGTCAGACCTCCCCAGATTTTTGATTTATCATTATACCTTCTCTATCATTGGATGCATGTCTAAATATTAGATGATCGAGTTTCCTGTAGTTCTTTTAAATTAAAAAGTGCTGAAAGCCAAATGAGGCAAATCAAAGCAGTGAATTATTAGTGTAGAGTCATAGAATCATAAAATGGCAGAGGTTGGAGGGGATCTCTGGAGATCACTGAGTCCACCCCCCCTGCCAGAGCAAGATCACTGTAGCTATATATCTATATATGACATCGCAGCTATGGTATGTGTGTGTGTATATACACAGATTTTATCAAGTGAATTTAATTGTGAGAAAAAATGACATTTGCTACTGCTTAAAGAATGAACTGGTTAGATTTCCAAACTGAGGGCTACTTTTCTCTTTCCTTTGTGGGAACAGAAACACTATTATTTACAAGTTTAGAAAGAGATCTATAAAGTCTGTGTTAAATTCTTATTTCACAGCAAAGGTTACAGAGGTTGAAGGCCCTGTCTAGACAAGAAAATAAGTTGATCATTGCAAGATAGGACATTTTAAAGGTGCTATAACCTGTGTACTTCCATTTTTTGATATGTTTACTAGTGAATCTCTTAGCTTGAGATATTTTAGTAGGTTACACATGGCTTCAGGAGGAGGACCAAGACAGAATCTGTTTGTTATGTAGATATTCTGGAACTCAACCTGCTGTTCTCAGAGCTATTTGCTGGAAACTGATGAGTGCACAATCCTAGAACAAATCTTTTCCTCTGTTGCTCATGTTCAATGATTTATCACCTCACCTAAGTGGTCAAACAGACATATATATGTACATATGTGTGTGTGTATATGCAAGAAAAAAGAACGTGTGTGAATTAGAGTAAGTTTTTAATCTGCCTTCTAAAGGGATTGGTAAAGCAGTTCTATTTTTTTGCAGTTGTATAAAGGATACTTTGCTGAGAAGCATTTCTTCTCCTTGAGGAATGTAAAACCTGAATGCAGAGAAGAGTGCTGCTAACAGGGACTGGTCTGCACAAAGATATTCTGATAATTCCAGACTAAAATATGCTAACAGAAAAGTAGGGAAAAGGTGGTATATTAAGTGTGTACGACTTCTACAGTTTGCAGAAAGGGAGTAGTACCATGGCAGTAAACTTGTCCCCATCTTCTACAGCTGTCTATCAGTTTTGTTTATTACAGGGCCTTCAGTTTTGCAACTGTCTGCAGCATCCAAGTGAGGACTCTGTAGAGCCTTCACATTCTTTGTGAACACTTTAGCTGAGCTCTAGTCTAAATATAAAATAAGCATGCTATTTGCAACACATGCAAAACCATAGTTTTATAGAAGATTGATGCTTGAAATTTCATCAGCACCTGAGAAATATCAAGGTTTAATTAACAAGTCATGCAATGGTATATGGAGTCTTTGAATATTTATGATGACATTATAATTTTTAGAAGAGACCAAGGGAAGCATGACATGAAACTGGGAAATGTTTCAAAATGTTTTCAACACAAACAATCACTTGTGAATGAAAAAAAAAGGAAGTGAGGCACTGATTTTAAAATTCTAGACAAATAGAATGACCAAGAAACACTTAAAGTAATTGAAATTTGTTTCTCTAGAGAATTTTGGGGGGATTTATCTGTTTTTATGCTATCAGATATATAGTGCATGCAAACCAGTGTTCCTAAGACTTAATTTGTGCAATTAAGTATGTAAAATGAGGATACATACTCAGTAAGACTATAAATGTATCCTTAATTACACTTCCAAGTGTGTATTATTACATGGTGGGTAGTTCCAGTAGCTTGTGGCAATATTAGTGCACCTACTAGAAAAACAAAAAAACCTACTATGGTTGAGTTGTTTTTCTTGCACAGAAAAAATTCAGTCCTATCCAACCATGACCCGTATCTCTTGATATGAGTTGTAGCTTGTTCAATGGCTTACAATTTCTTCTTGTGTCCTGTATGAAGCTGACAGAACTGATTTTCCAGTATACCTTGATTCCTTTGATTTCAAAATTGTAATCCTTTTTAATATGAGAAAATAGAAAATACATTTGTGGGCACTACAGTAGGAACAGATTTAATAGGAATTTAAAAAGGGGGTTCCAAGCTTACTTGAATTTTGCAGCAAAATCCTAATCATTTTTTGCCTTCTACCAAGTCTACTAGACTCAGGGATGGACCTACTAAATGTTTGAAACATCATCTTCTCTTTTTTTTTTTTTTTTTTTGAGTCAAAACATACGTAGAATTATCTTTTGAAAAGCAGAAATCCAATTTTTTCAGATATCTGGTTTGAATATTTTACTCAACCCAGAGTAGGGTTTAAGGGTTTCTAAACTGATACTTATATTCATAGCAGTAAAAACTCTTGTGGTACTCTGCACCAGTGGTCCAGTCAATTTATTTTGCCTTTAACACACATCATTTATAGATGATGCTGTGAAAGAAGTATTCTACGTGAAATTACCTGAGATAAGATTTTATTAACAGAATCACAGAATAGCTATGTTTGGAAAAGACCTTTAAGATCATCAGGTCCAAACATTACCTAACTTTATCAGGGCAACTACTGCACCATATCCTTGAGCAGTTTTAGAGAGCAAGTTTCTGTACTTCAACTGATACCGCAGGCAGCGAGGCAGCGGGTCTGGCTCTGGCACTGGCCAGCTTTGTGGTGCCTGCTTTTTTTTCTTTTAAACAGGGGGTTTCCTAGATGTAGGGGGATTCAGAGAGACAACGAGGAGTCTGCAACTCTCGCAGGAGCGCTCATGAGAGTGATGCAGACAGAGGACATTGCTGGGAAGCCATGGGACATTTAAACACAGTGAAACTGGAATTGCCACCATATTGCAGGCAGCGAGGCAGCTATAGCCATTACAGCGAAGCATTGCACGCGTGGGGGCTGGGCAAACAAACAAATAGAATAATAAAAATAATTAAATAAATAACCTTAAAATAAAACAAAACAAACTACTAACCAACACCTACAATAAATCGATACTGTAGTCCTAGAATAATGGTCTCCACACAGCAAATGAAGGCTGTGCTCCTGACGCATAGAGGTAGGAACTCAGAGCTCCCACAGAACATGATGGTTCAGGTCACAGGCTGCAAGGAATGCCTCAGCCTCATCCTGGTAGCAGGGAGCTGTCCACGGTGTGAGCAGGTTGATGATCTGCTCAGCCGAGCAGCACAGCTGCAAGGGGAGGTTGAAAGGCTGGAACCTGAAGTGGAAAGTCTTAGAGGATGAGGGAGGTTGAGGAAGAGATTGACTGGGGGATCCAGGCTCTTCCCTCTCTGAAACTCAAACAAGAATGGGAACACCTGCCACAGAACACCCAGAAACAGGGGGTTCCTGGACCATCCCTGAGGCAGTTTCATTGGGAGACACATCAGCATAGTACAAACCAAAAAGTCCATGGTCAAGGCAGCACGCAAACTCCTGCCTTGTCCACCTTCCCCCACCTCCTCAACAGGGAGCAGTGGCAACAAGATCCTACTCAGCGTGGCAGGAGTGTTCCCTCAGTTATCCCCCCAACCTCCCATGTGCCCTTGCAGAACACGTATAATGCCCTGCAAGTGCAACCAGCCAAGGAGGAAGATGAATCATCTGGCTTGGAAGTATTCCCAAGATTAAGGAAGCCTAAGCCCATCATCCAAACATCTTCCACCAAAAGAAAGAGAAGAATCGTTGTTCTAGGTGACTCCCTCCTGAAGGGAACAGGAAGCCCAATATGCAGACCTGACCCACTTCAAAGGGAAGTTTTCTGTCTCCTTGGGGCCCGAGTTAAGGATGTGGTAAGGAAGCTTCCTACTTTTGTACAGCCTACAGTTTATTATCAATTATTGACTTTCCAGGTTGGCAGTGACGATCTCAAAAAAAGGAAACTTAAGGGATGTCAAGAGAGACTTCAGGGCCTTGGGTCAACTGGTCAAGGAAATAGGAGCACAGGTAGTGTTTTCTTCTATCCCCCTTGTTGAAGGGACCAACCCAGAAGGGCTGAGGAGGACCCTTCAGATCAATTCTTGGCTTCAAGCATGGTGCCACCAGCAGGATTTTGGTTTTTTTTGACCATGGGTCAATTTACATGATGCCAGGCCTGCTGGCATCAGATGGAGTGCATCTCTGTCAAAAAGGAAGAAGGTTTCTATCACAGGAATTGTCTGGGCTCATTTATCGAGCTTTAAACTAGATTCAAAGGGAGAAAGGGGAAAAACCTGGTTCACAGGAAACAAGCCAGGGAGATCAGTGGGGTGTTGTGCCAGCTCCACTGCTACCTCAGAGTTGGTACCAGTCAGAAGGTACTCCAGTACTGCAAACTTGCTAAAATGCCTGTACACCAATGCATGCAGTATGGGGAACAAACAGGATGAACTAGAGTTGTGTGTGTGATCTCGGGACCATAATCTCATTGCAATCACTGAGACATGGTGGGACAGCCCACATGACTGGAACACTGTCATGGATGGCTATGTCCTTTTCAGGAAGGGTAGCCTGGCAAGGTGAGGTGGTGGAGTTGCTCTCTATGTGAGAAAGCAATTGGAATGTATCGAGCTCTCCCTCGGGGACAATAAGGAGCAGGTTGAAAGCTTGTGGATTAGGATTAAGGGGGAGACTACTATGGGAGACATTGTAGTAGGTGTTTACTACAGGCCACCTGATCAGGATGAGGAAGCTGATGAGGCAGCTGGAAGTAGCCTCGAAATCACAGGCTGTGGTTGTCATGGGGGACTTCAATTACCCTGACACTTGTTGGGAAAGCTACACAGCCAGGCACGCACAGTCCAGTAGATTCCTCCAGAGCATTGATAACTTCCTAATGCAGGTGGTGAAGGAGCCGACGAGGAGAGGAGTTGTGCTGACAAACAAAGAAGGACTAGTTGAGGGTGTGAAGGTGGGAGGCACCCTTAAATGTAGTGAGCACGAGATGGTGGAGTTCAGAATTACAGTCAGTAGGCACAGGGCCACAAGCAGGATCACTACCCTGGACTTCAGAAAGGCCAACCTTGGCCTCCTCAGGGAACTGCTTGGAAAAATCCCATGGGACAGAGCCCTAGAAGGTAAGGGGGCCCAAGCAAGCTGGCTAATATTCAAGCACCATTTCCTCCAGGCTGAAGATCAGTGCATCCCAAAGAGTAGAAAATCAAGTAAGAAAGTTAGGAGATCTGCATGGTTGAGCAGGGAGCTACTAGATAAACTTAAGCAGAGGAAAGGATTATGCAGAACATGGAAGGAGGGGCAGACCACTTGGGAAGAATACGGGGAGGTTATCAGAGGATGCAGGGATGCAAAAAGGAAAGCTAATGCCTCCCTAGAACTAAACCTGGCAAGGGAGGACTTTTCAAGTATGTTGGAGGCAAAAGGAAGTCTAGAGGAAATGTGGGCCTGCTGCTGAAGGAAGTGGGTGCCTTAGTGACTGAGGATAGAGAGAAGGCTCAGTTACTGAATACCACGTTTGCCTCAGTCTTTACTACTGAGGCCAGCTAGCAGGAGTCCCAGGCCTTCAAGACCACAGATGAAATCTGGAGGAAGGAAGTTTTTACCTCTGTTGAAGAGGCTTAGGTTAGGGATCAGTTGAACAAACTGGACATCCACAAGTCCATGGGCACCGATGGGATACACCCATGAGTGATGAGAGAGATGACAGACGTCATTGCTAGGCCATTCTTCATAATCTTTGAGAGGTCCTTGAGAACAGGAGAGGTACCCGAGGACTGGAGGAAGGCCAATGTCATCCCAATCTTCAAAAAGGACAAAAAGGAAGACCCAGGTAACTACAGGCAGGTCAGCCTCACCTCCATCCCTGCAAAGGTGATGGAACAGCTTGTTCTTGCTACATTCTCAAAGAATGGGGAGGAAAGGAGGCTTATCACAAGTAGTCATCATGGATTCCATAAGGGGAAATCATGCTTGACTAATCTGATAGCCTTTTACGATGGCACAAGTAGTTGGATAGATGAGGGGAGGGCAGTCGATGTGGTATTTCTTGACTTCAGCAAGGCTTTCGATACTGTTTCCCATGGTATCCTCACGGTCAAGCTTAAGAAGTGTGGATTGAGTGATTGTGCAGTGAGGTGGATTGGGAACTGGCTGAAAGACAGAGCCCAGAGAGTTGTGGTCAGCGGAGCAGAATCTAGCTGGAGGCCTGTGGCTAATGGTGTCCCCCAGGGGTCAGTGCTGGGTCCAATACTGTTCAATATATTCATCAGTGACCTGGACAAAGGGATAGAGTGTACCCTCAGCAAGTTTGCTGATGATACAAAACTGGGAGGAGTGGCTGACACTCCAGAAGGCTGTGCTGCCATCCAGCATGACCTGGATAGGCTGGAGAGCTGGGCAGGGAGAAATTTTATGCAGTTTAACAAGAACAAGTGTAAAGTGCTGCATCTGGGGAAGAACAACCCCATGTATCAGTTTAGGCTGGGGGCTGATCTGTTAGAAAGCAGCTCTGGGGAAAAAGACCTAGGGGTCCTGGTAGACAAGAGGGTGACAATGAACCATCAATGCACCCTCATGGCCAAGAAGGCCAATGGCATCCTGGGATGCATTAAGAAGACTGTGGTTAGCAGGTCAAGGGAGGTCCTTCTCCCCCTCTACTCTGCGCTGGTGAGGCCTCAACTGGAATACTTTTTCCAGTTCTGGGCATCCCAGTTCAAGAAGAACAGAGAGCTACTGGAGAGAGTCCAGTGCAGGGCGACCAAGATTATTAAGGGAGTGGAGCATCTCCCTTATGAGGAGAGGCTGAGAGAGCTGGGTCTCTTTAGCCTGGAGAAGAGGAGACTGAGAGGGTACCTCATTAATGTATATAAATATGTTAAGGGTGAGTATAAGGAGGATGGAGCCAGACTCTTCTCAGTGTCATCCAATGTTAGGACAAGAGGCAATGGGAGTAAGTTGGAGCACAAGAGGTTTAGGGTAATGTCACGGTTTAGGGTCAGGGCAGCCCCTTAGACCAGAAAACTTTTTCACAGTGAGGGTGACAGAGCACTGGAATGGGCTGCCCAGGAAGGTTGTGGAGTCTCCTTCTCTGGAGACATTCAAAACCCGCCTGGACATATTCCTGTGTGACTTGTTCTAGGTGGTCCTGCTCTGGCAGGGAAGTTGGACTAGATGATCTTTGTAGGTCTCTTCCAACCCCTAACATTCTATGACTCTAAGATTGTATGAACTGAAAGAATAAGCAAATGCTTAAAACAAGAAAAAGAAAAAAAAAGAAAAAAAAAAAAGAAAGAAAAGAAAAAAACACAATCATAATAATGACTTTTTTTTTACCTTTTGTTTTTCAGACCAAGCTATCCCTTCATTGCATAAAACATCATTATTAACAGAAAAAGATTTTTACCCATTGTGAATACACAAAATTTAGACTGAAAACCTAGTCGAAGCATTAAAAAAATTAATTAGAGCTCTTATATGGGCAGTTCCTGTTTTCTCTTTCCTTTTAGATGACATTAACTACTCTCAGGAGAAAAAAAATATTTTTAAAACTGATGCTACTTTCTCCAACAGAAAGAATTGCTAAATCCACGCAAAATAAAAAGGGATTAGAGAAGATAGAGCAGACAATTTTGGTCTTAAATCCTACTTTCCCATGCAACACTGCTGGAAGAAAAAGATTGGCATATCACATAGACTTATCTGTCACTCAAAGAACTGAATTTTCTGGCATGGTATTTCTGAAATCATTGATTTTATATTGCCTTCCTAGCCATCAGTTAGCAATAAGTTACAGAAAGTGAACCCTTTTACTTTGTCTAAGTCAGATGTTTTGTAGAGAGAAGTTAAAAAACAAAAGATAAACAAAAGAATTAATAAAAAGATATGGTGAGGAAAGAAAGTGTATTAAAGAAAGACTGGTAGTAAGAACTTGATACTTAAAGCCAAAGTGTTACTCAGTGCTTAGGTATTCGAAATGAACCTAGTGCTGTAATCTTGTCTCCTGTCAGACTACTACTATCTGGATTTTTCTTTCTTTTCAATTTTTTTTTTTTAACAGAATCTTATACAGCAAGGTTAATTGCATTTTGTTTTGTTGTTGTTTGTTTGTTTTTTAATTCATTTCAGACAACTTAGGATCCAGGACAACCTTGATAAAATTCCACAATTAATATTAATTAATATTATTATTCATGGCAACCTGACAGTATTGTGCAATGGTCAAGGTTGGTCAAATCCCTGAAAGGAATGAAAACTGTGGTGGGTTGACCCTGGCACGGCACCAGGTGCCCACCAAGCCCTTCTATCACTCCCCCCGACCCCCTTCAGCACGGCACGCAGGGAGAGAATAAGACGCAAAGCACAGGGGTGTGGGTTATGATAGACAAGATGTTATTTTCTACTTCCCGTCCACAGGCGATGTCGGGCCGAGTCCAGGAAGCAGGGCTCCGGGAACACGCAGCAGCCGCTTGGAGGACAAAGCAGAATGCCCCCCCATCCTCCTCCTGCCCTCTCCCTTTATAGTAGAGCTGACGTCATATGGTATGGAATAGCCCACTGGTCAGCTCAGGCTGGTTGTATCTTCTCCCCCCTCCTGCTCCCCATCCTCTGGTGCCGTGCAAGCACCGGCAGTCACAACACGGGTGTGTTATCAACACCCTCCAGCTCCCAGTGCTACAGAATGAGGGCTGGATGGGGAAAAGCAGCCCAGCCAGACCCACTACAAAAACATAACCTCCAATAGAAATTAAATAATATCTTAAACTTCTGGGAGGTACTAAGTCCCTTGAAAAATGGTCTATAAGTGAATGTTAGTTATTACAGTCTACATATTCTGATATAAAAGCATGTCATATTATTTTCATAGTATACACTTTGAAATCATAACTATTAAATTATTTAGACAATCCTTCTTAATGTACAGAATTGTAAGAAATATAAATATATTGCAGCATTGGTAGTCAGTGAGTCAAAGAGAAACTGTACCAGGCTGTAACCTTCAATTATCTAGTCTAGAGAAAGAACAGTTTCATTAAATCAATAACTATGATTCCTTAAATTTCAAATTTTCTCATGATCTCACTGAACCTCACTCTCCACAGATTTTCCAGATTTTCTTGGTAATGAGATGTGGTTGTCCTGTAACAAGATAGGCTATCTTTGGAGATGGAAATGTCCCTGTGGAGGACTGCAATAGGTATTGAAAATGTTCAGTAATGCTATAGGTGGCAGACAACACTTTACAGGATTTTCAGATGTCATGAAATGCTGAATATTTATCTTCAGACTTGGTACATATTTTACAGATCATTCCAAATCATATAGGCCATAGCTGTCTGTAATTAAGATTTTGTAAGAACACATACATGCTAAGAATTGGTATGTATTCTTTTGTAGTCAGTAAGTGTTAATTTTCCCCAATTAAATGAAAGTTCCATCTTGAATTTAAATTGAATAGTGAACTGTCATGGTTTGAGTGAGAACAGAACTAATTTTGTTCAGTGATTTTACTTTTCATTTCAGTTCTTCTAACTGCACTGTCTGAAGTTAGCAGCCTGTTCTCACAGTGTCTGCTGCTAGCATTGATAACACCCCATGTTTAGAGTTACTACCAAGGATTGGTATGCAGACAAAGGCCACTGCTGGGTCTTATGTACCACATTGGGGGGTGCAGAAAGTGAAAGGCTGCACCTGCACGGAGGAGCAGACAGGGCAGGTGACCTTGAACTGACCGACGAGGGATTCTAGCCCATATATGCCATATTCAGTATAAAGCTGAGAGATCTAAAAGGTCTGTGGCTCTTCTCCTCTCTTCAACTGCTTTGCCAACTTTGCTTGGTTCCTCTTTTGCTTCCTTCCTCGGAGCATCCAAGGAGGACTCTGCCTGTTCTGCCTTTGATTGCAGTCAGTGTGTTCCTGAATCCAGCTCCCGAACACAGCTCCTGTCTGCTTCAGGGTCCAGTCTGGGACTCCCCTAGTGCCTGCTCCACAGCATCAGTGGTGACAGCGACAGAATTACCATCGGGGGGTTGAGTTCAATACTGGTTTTGTATATATTCCATTTTTATTATTATTATTTTCATTAAAGCTGTTTTAGTTTCCTTTTCTAATTGCCATGTCTCTCTCATTTGTTCCCTTTTTAACAGAGTTAAAACAGGGTTAACAGAGAGAATCTGTTATAGGTCTAAGGGGCCTCCCTGACCCTAAAGCATGACAGTGATTACTGTTTTTCTTTCCATACAGGAATTTTCAGAGATTTTTTTTTTGCCTGTATATAAAGCTTGCTTTCAAAATTTGATATGATTTTGTAGCAGGATATTTGTCTCTTAGAGTGTTCAAAGGTGGAACACATTTGCCATTCTACCAATAGTACAAATAACAGACAGTAATATTGTCTCACTTTATTTTACCTTATATTTGATTTTGATGACATTAGTATGAGCAAAATAATCCAGTATTCAATATTACATGATAGTGGGGAAAACACATTTATTTGTGTTGATGTCTTTAACTGTATTTCATGCACTCTAGTAACTGAACACTCAATAAAATAATTATCAAGTGTCTTACAAGGTGGTGTTAGGTAGCAAGTAGTTACTAAACAAAATCTCCTTCAGATAAAGCAGTTAGCTTTTTCCCATAGCGTCTGAAATGATTATCCTGGTTCCAGACTTTAGTAACATTTTACAAAATCATTTCTAACAGCTAGTTGCTCCTTGCACATGTACTTTAAAAAGTACAGTAGGCTCATAAAAGGCAATTCTCCCAGCTGTGGATGTGTCTAATTTAATGAGAGATTTATCAGCTGAAGGGTTTGAAGCAGCAGTACCAAGTGACCTCTCTCAGGAATGAAATTCTGACTTTCCTTTAGCACATGAAGTTTAAGGTATAGACTATTTGCAGCAAAAGGGCCTGTTTATATGTTAAAACAGAAACCCTGCTTATTCACAAATAGTTCTGAAATGGAAGAGGAGGCAAACACAACTGTATATAGAGAAGCTAAAAAAATAAAAATGTGAGACAAAATTATGCCTTTGGGGGTGAAAAAAAGCCCAGACAGATAGCTGGCTGAATAACAAATTATTAAAATATATACTTACATAAAAGTGATTTTGGTAATTTCATTAATGGTAGAAACCAGACAGCTTGTATTTCCCATCTCTTTTTATCCTTCTTTGTACTGTGCATACAAGGGAACAGTGTGCTGCACCAGGACTGGGCTTATGAGCTTTTCTTTTCAAATAATGCTGTAACTCAGCAATTAGGAAAGTCTGATGCCAGCTAATTAGTAGGTAATGGGTGGCAGAAGTGATGAAGAAATGAGATGAGGTATACTTTCAGCTCAACTCTATTACCTAGAATGAAATGCTTTACATCTCTCTTTCCTTTATTTAGCCATCAGTTCTCTGGTGGTGTGCAGATGTGTCTGATCTCAGGTTTTGGAGCACAAAACACTAAATCTTGCTGTTTTATGCAGTTTATCACGCATGGTAAAATTGGTTATGTCCTTCATTTTAACTATAAAAATAGTGGCTGTGTGTCATTGCATCTTCACACACAGATGCATCCACAGAGTTAGATGAATCATTTTAAGATCCTTGTCACCTTAGTGTCTTAGGCAGGAGGAAATTCTGAGAAAACAGGCTGGTTAAAATTCCTATAAATTTTCATGTGAAAAATAAGAACTACATGTACTTGCTTTATTAAGAGGATAGAAATCAATGAAGAATACAGGTAGGTTATATGAGTGGACTGGAATGTATTCAAAAGCTCTTGGGGATATTTCGATTTTGAAAGACAAGGAAGTTTTAATAATTTAATGAACATTTCTAAGATTACTTTG
>JANVCC010000010.1:17578813-17618007 GCA_025345505.1 Todiramphus chloris collaris
ACTTTGCTTTTTTTTGGAGTATTTTGATAATATTTTGAGAAAATTATTACAGCTCTAAAAGACTTCAATAAACTTTGTAAATTATATGTCTGTAATAAAATTACAAACATAGCAAATACAAATATAAGTTAACTTAAAGTACATCTGTGAAGCATACCAAAGGTACTATGAAATTGGTTAGCACACTAAGTTTTTCTCAGTGAGAAATCATGATTTATAAAATCATTTTTGGTTTAAAAAAAAATTCTCAAGATATTACCTTCTACATTGGATAGTCCTCTTGCTTTGGCACATATATATGAAAGAAATAACACATAGCGATGTATTGCTTTGTAAAAAAGTTGCTTTAATAGTAAAATAAAAAAAAAATACTTAAGATTAATATATTCTTTGTTTCTGCATGTCAAACTCCTATCAGTTTTTCTGAAGGAACACCTTTCATAGCTCAGAGATATCATCAAATCATTTCCTTGTATACTCTAGGAAAAAAAATACACAATCTTAATTTCTTCTTTCCTATAAAGCATTTGATTATATCTTCCTGAAGTAGTAAGCCTACAGTAGCCAGCTTTTATACCCTCTATGAAGAATCAGCAGGACTCACAAAACTTATTAAACCCTCTGCCATTGAAAGGGTGCTAAAACCAGTATGTTTTAAAGTACATCAGACTTCCTCTGTAAATGGCACCACTGAAGGCATCTTGATCCCATTATCAGCATGATCTAGAATAGTTTGTACATCAGATAGTCAGGTTATGATTATGTCAATCACGTCCTGCCTACAGAATTTTACAGCTCTCTAGTTTCATCCATTTCATCCTTATGCCAGTTACTTTCCACAATAAGCATGGGTTTTCAGATTGACAGATAACTGATTGTCCCATCATATGCCAAACTTTTAATAAGCTGCTTTGATTAAGAGATTTGAATAAGTTACCATAAAGTCCATGATGCACTGAAGCTGTGTAACATCCTCATCTTAGTACAAAATCATTGGATAACAAGCCTATTATTGCAGCCAAAAATTAACAACTATTATACCTCTATGGGAATTTAATATATATATATTACAATATTTTTCCTAGGTATAATGGTCAGTGTACAAAAAATTATAGCCTGTAAACTATAGTATAGTGCTAAACTTGCAGAACAACATCCATACCCACATAAAGCTAAAAGCCATATGAAACACAGTGAAGTATGCCCTATAAAGCCTTAGGTACAGATACATTTTATAACATATACTGGAAGAAGAGCTCATCTTGACACAATATTTATCTGGAGA
This sequence comes from Todiramphus chloris collaris, assembly GCA_025345505.1. Taxonomy (NCBI): domain Eukaryota; kingdom Metazoa; phylum Chordata; class Aves; order Coraciiformes; family Alcedinidae; genus Todiramphus; species Todiramphus chloris. Next base: position 17,580,099 of record JANVCC010000010.1, read on the forward strand.
TAAACTGTGTGAAAGGATGCACAGCTTCCAACATACCAGATGGAAGTAAACCAAATAATATCCATGAACTAGTGACCACATCTTCCTACTGTTTGAAACAAATGACAGAGTGGATTTGGCACTAGAAGGTATGCATTTTTTTGATCCTTTTGAATTAATTTCTTGACTTGAACTCAAGAACAAAGAATCCCACGCCCATGATATATTCTTTTGTATCCATTTAGCTGTGGTTTCAACCATGTATTAGTTCATACAGTTGGATAATTAGGTTGACATCAGATTTAAATGTCTTCATATTTAAGATGGTCATGCAGTTAAATTTGCACAAGTTAAATCTGTAACTCTGCTGACACTATTTAGTGGGAGACAGGGATTCAGAATGTTTAAAAATCAGGCCTGATAGGTATTTTCTGTCTGTTCTGGTTTTAGATCTTGTAGCAGTTGAGAGTTTTTGTTCAGTACTATGCAAATTTCACTACGTCTCTCTCATAATGCAACTAGAATGCATCCAATGAGATGTCTAATTCATAGTCATTTGAGGGTTTTTTTTGTATGTAAACATACCATCCTCAATAATACACTAATAACTTCTTATTGATGTAAGATTTTTGTCTAGAAAATTTTAAGCGCCGTCTTCCTACTATATGAATTTTGAAATAATTCAAAGAATAAAATAAAACAAAACAGTCTTATCTCCTTTTGGTATAACAACAATGTAGTATACTGAGATATGCCCTATTATCCAAAGATTTGCATTGTGCTTTGTAAGTTATTCTTCAATGAAATTAAATTTATTCTTTATCAGGTATTCAACAGATGCTTCTAATACCCATCAAATTCACTGTGTTCAGACTCATATTATTTTAATGTAAAAAGTTATAAAATATTTATAAGGAGATGGTGCAACAGTACTTTTAATTATGTTTATGTCTTTCTGCTCCATTTAAAATATTTATTGCACCATAAGGAGATATGTAAATTTGGAGGGACAGGAGAAGAAATAAAGGAACTTTGTACAGCTTATATAGATTATGCCAGCATCAATATCTTACATTATTTTATCTAATTAAAGCATATTGTGGAGAGTTAATTGGAAAAATTCTTGTGGTTTCATTTTATAAGCAGTAAATCCTTTACAAGATTCAACAAAGAAAGGGATTTGACATTATTGAAGGAGGAATCCAATTTTTAATTTTTTTTTTTTTTCTTGAAATGTTTGTGTTCTGTAAGTATTTAACAGCAGGAGATGTATTTCATCCATGATTTTTCCTATCTGTTTCAGAGGTGTAAAGAAAATTGAAGATTTTGAACTCCTATATTCAAAATTCCCTTCAAAGTCTCTCTAAATTACAGAATGACAGAACAGTAGGGGTTGGAAGGGACCTCTGGGGATCATCTACTCTAACGTACCCTGCTAAAGCAGGTTCATCTAGAGCAGGTTGCATAAGAATGTGTCCAGGCAGATTTTGAAAATCTGCAGAAAAGGAGACTCCACAACCTCTCTGGGCAGACTGGTCCACTGCTCCATCACCCTCACAGTAAAGTGGTTTCTCCTCACGTTCAGAAGGAACTTCCCATGTTCTAGTCAGTGCCCACTGTACCTCGTCCTGTCACCAGGCACCACTGAAAAGAGACTGACCCCATCCTTTTGACACCCAACCTTCAGATATTTATAAGCATTTATAAGATCCCCTCTCAGTCTTCTCATCTGAAGACTAAACAGACACGTGTCTCTCAGACTCTTCTCCTAAGAGAGATGTTTCAGTCCCCAATCATCTTTGCAGCCTTCTCTTGGACTCCGTCTAGTAATTCCCTGTGCCTCTAGAACTGAGGAGCTCAGAACTGGACATTCCAGATGTGGCCTCACTAGGGCAGATTGGAGGTAGAGGACAACCTCCCTTGACCTGCTGGACACAGTCTTCCTAATGGATTCCAGGACACCATTGACCTTCTTGGCCACAAGGGCACATTGCTGTCCCGTGGATAATTTATTGTCCACCAGGATTCCCAGATCCTTCTCCATGGATATGCTTTCAAGCATGTCAAACTCTAACCTGTACTGATGCATGGGGTTATTCCTCCCCGGCTTCAGTGTTCTACACTTTCTTGAACTTCATTAGGATCTCCTCTGCCCAGCTCTCCAGTCTGTCCAGATCTTGCTGGATGGCAGCATAGTCCTTTGGTGTGTCATTCACTCCACCCAGTTTAGTATCATCAGCAGACTTGCTGAAGTTCAAGCAGCGCATCTCTCCTCATTGGATCCTCCACCACTTATGTCAGACAGTTATCATCAATGGACTGCAGGAACCTCCTGGACTACATGTGCCTCACTGTGTAGCCTTTCCAGCAAATATCAGGTTGGTTCAAGTCCCTCATGAGCAACAAGGCATGTGATCGTGAAGCTCCTTTCAGCTGTCTCTAGAAAGCCTCATCAGTTTCCTCTTCCTCATCAGGTGGCCTGTAGTAAATACCCACAACAGTGTCACCTATATTATCCTGCCCCTTAATTCTTACCCATAATATCAACATCAGCTGGGCATCAGTTTGGATTCCATAGTATCCACATCTTCTACTGGTGTAAGACAATCAAAAGTAAGGCAGATCAAAACATACCTAAGATGCCAAATTAAGGGTTCACATTTGTAAATGGAACTCTTATTTTTAAATAAAATACTATATCTGTGTGCTGTAATTGAGTGATTTAAATACCCAAATAACAGAAAGTATGCAAAAAAGAAAAGCTGGTCTGTTATGACTGGTCCCCTGGTCTTCCAACAGAACAAGAGGGGATTAAACAATATCTGAGGTGTTATACTCTATGAAGTTTTGAGTAGAAAGTGAGTGTCATGGCCATGATCTCATGGGTTACAGGATATTGAAGTCATGTGTAGGAGAAGGCTGAGCTAAAAAAGCCAGTGTCAGGGTACTGAAATTGAGAAGCTGAAATTGAGTCGTGACAGTTAAAAGAACCAGAATTAGGGATAAATTGGTCAGGAGATGAGCAGCAGGAAATGGACTCAGAAGTGCAACCAAGAAACAGGTCAAAAATAAAACATCTAACCCTGTTGTTAAGTTCTCAGGATGCCTTTTTTCACAGATCCCTTGGTGTTAGCCTTATGATTGGAATATTTTACTTGGTGCTACACCATTTTCAAGTCAACCTGCCATGACTCGTGGACACTTTCCATCACTGCTCGGCACTGTACTCGTGTAGTAGATAAAGACTCATAATCCATTGTAATTTGGGGGTTTTTTGTTCCTCCAGTGTGGAAAAGCCAGGGTGTGAGAACTTTGATACCCTTGCATCTTTCTATTACACCCCCATCTTAGATGGTATGATTTAGATGAAGGTTTTAAATAAATCAATTGCATCTTTCATTCAGTAACTTGGCTCAAGCTTTCTTTGCTTGATATGATGCATATGACTAACTTAAACATTTTACTAAAACACTGAGGGTTTTTTTTCTGAAAGATGTTTGCTTTTTAGATCAACTGTCAAAGTGGAAAATACATTCCTGCTGAAGTGATTGCTTACAATTTTCCATTTTTCCAAGGGACCTGACATTATCCTTGACCACCTTCACTTCCTCTCTTTTGGGTTTAGTTTGGGTTTTTTTTTAGGTTTTCAAGTGGAATCAATTGGAATTAGAAACGTGACTTCAAGAAAGTGATCTAAAAATATGTCTCACAGAATTCTTGGAACCAAGAAGCACTTTGTAGCAAATAGGTTCTCCTTACAAATAAGATCTGAAGCTATAGGTATTAGAAGCTTAATGTATGCTGATTGAAAAAATATTTTTATTTTCAAATTAGAAAAATTATGGGACAATGGGAAAGTAAATGAAAAATTAACAGGTCTTTAAAAACAAATTCTACAGTAAACCAGAGTGACTTGAAACTAGAAAATAGTATAGAATCATAGAATCATAAAATAGTTTCATCTGGAAGAATCATAGAATCATAGGATTATGAGGGTTAGAAGTGACCTTAAAGACCATCTAGTTCCAATCCCCCTGCCAGTGGCAGGGACACCTCCCACTAGATCAGGTTGCTCAAAGCCCCATCCAGCCTGGTCTTAAAAACTTCTAAGGATGGGGCTTTCCAGCTTTTCAAATGGAAGAGACCTTCAAGATCATCAAGTCTAACCTTACTCCTAGCTATATCATAAACCACTAAACCATGTCCCTAAGCACAACATCTAACCATCTCTAAAACACCTCCAGGGTTGGTGACTCCACCATTTCCCTGGGCAGACTCAATGCCTGACAACCCTTTCTGTAAAGAAATGCTCCATAATATCCAGCCTGAACCTCTCCTGGTTCAACTTCAGGCCATTTCCTCTTGTTCTCTCACTCCCGCCTCGCTACAACTTCCCTTCATGTAGTTGTAGAAGGCAATAAGGTCTCCCCTCATGTCACAGTTTAGGGTCAGGGAAGCTCCTTAGACCTATAACAGACACTCTCTGTTAACCCCCCTCCCTCCCCAGAGGGGAAAGAGAAAGGGAATAAGGGAGAGAGACTTAGCAATTAGAAAAGGAAACTAGAACAGCTTTAATGAAAGGAAAATTAATAATAAAAATGGAATATATACAAATATATACAAAACCAATATCAAACCCAACCTCCCTGATGGTAATTACATCACCATCACCACTGATGCTGTGGAGGCTCTGGGGGAGTCCCAGACTGGGCCCCACAGCAGACAGGAGCTGTGTTCAGGAGCTGGATTCTGGTACCGGGTTCAGGAACAAGCAGACCGGATCGAGGGCAGAACGGACAGAGTCCTCCTTGGGTGCTCTGAGGAAGGAACTGAAAGAGGACCCGAGCCAAGCCAAGCAAAAGCTGTCAAGGCAGTCAAGAGGGGAGAGAAGAGCCCAGAGACCCTTCGCATCCCACAGCTTTAAACCAAATATGGCATATATGGGCTGGAATACCTCCTTGGTCAGTTTAGAGTTACCCGTCCTGTCCGCTCCTACCTGAAGGTGCAGCCTTTCACTTTCTGCACCCCCCAATGTGGTACACAAGACCCAGCAGTGGCCTTGGTCTGCATACCAATCCTTGGTAGTAACTCTAAACAAACATGAGGTGTTATCACTGCTAGAAGCAGACACTGTCTGTGAAAACAGGCTACTAACTTCAGAAAGTGCAGTTAATTAAAAGAACCGAGCTGAAAAGTAAAATTACTGAACAGAATTAGTTCTGTTTTCACTCAAACCATGACACCTCAGCCTTCTTTTTTCAAGGCTAAACAGCCCCACATCCCTCAACCTTTCCTCATAAGAAGCAATGTTCCAAACTGTTTACTAGCTTTGTAGCCCACCTCTGTACCCTCTCCAGCACCAAAATGTCCTTCTTGTAGAGAGGGACCCAAAACTGGACACAGTATTTGAGGTGCAGCCTCACCAAAGCTGAGTACAAAGGAATGATCACCTCCCTGCTCCTGCTAACAACACTGTTCCTGATCCAGGCCAGGATGCCATTGGCCTTCTTGGCCACATGGGCACACTGCTGTCTCATGTTCAGCTGGCTGTGAATCAACTCCCCCAGGTCCTTCTCTGCCTGGCAGCTCTCCAGGCCCTCTTCCCCAAGCCTGTAGCGCTGTTGGGGGTTTGTTGTGGCCCAAGCTCAGGACCCAGCATTTGGCCTTAATGAAACTCGTGAAATTGGCCTTGGCCCAGTGATCCAGACTATCTAGATCCCTTTGTAGAGCTTCCCTACCCTCAAGCAGATCGACACTTCCACCTAGCTTGGTGTCATCTGCAAATTTACCAAGGGTTCACTCTATCCCCCCATCCAAATCATTGATGAAGATGTTAAACAGGAGTGGATCCAGTACTGAGCCCTGAGGGACACCACTTGTGACGGGCAGCCAACTGGATTTAACTCCGTTGATCAGAACTGTTTGGACTCGTCCATCTAACCAGTTTTGTACCCAGGAAAGTGTATGCCCATCCAAGCCTAGAGCAGTCAATTTCTCTAATAGAACACTGCAGGAAATGGTGTCAAAAGCCTTACTAAAGTCAAGACAGACAACATGCACAGCCTTGCCTTCATCCAACAATTGGGTCACCCTATCACAGAAGATCAGGTTTGCTAAACAGAACCTGCCCTTCATCAACCCATGCTGAGTGGGCCTAATCACCTGGTTGTCCTGCATGTGCTGCATAATAGAACCCAGGATGGTCTGCTCCATCAGCTTCCCTGGTACTGAAGTCAAACTGACAGGCCTGTAGTTCCATGGATCATCCTTCCATCCCTTCTTATATATGGGTGTTATGTTGGCTGACTTCCAATCTGCTGGTACCTCCCCAGTCAGCCATGACTGCTGATAAATGATGGACAGTGGCCTGGTGAGCACCCCTGCCAGTTCTCTCAGCTCTCTAGGATGTAACCCATCTGTCCCCATAGATGTGTTCACATTGATATTGAGGAGCATGTCATGGACCATCTCCTCCTGAATGTAGGGGGTCAATATGTTTCTGGCCTCTGTCTCTTGGCGTGGGGGAATGACTTTACCTGGTGCAAGTGTTTCCATTACTAAAGACTGAGGCAAAGAAGGCATTAAGCACCTCAGCCTTCTCCTCATCTTTTATTAACATATTTCCTCCTGAATCTAGTAGGGGATGGAGGCCCTTCCTGGCCTTTCTTTTATTATTAATGTATTTATAGAAAATTTTCTTATTGCTCTTCACCTCTAAAGGCAGATTAACTTCTAGTTCAGCTTTTGACCTTCTAATTATTTCTCTGAATGACCTAGTAATTTGAACATAGGATATCTCAAGTAATGATCATCCATGTAAGGCATTAGGTAGGATAAAGTGCTAAATCCAACTTCGTTTTCATTTATTTGTTACTGACATTTTTAATGATACAAGTATATTCAGTCTATATGGACCAGACTGAGAAGTGACTGACAGTTTATTTCACAGAATTACATTGTGGTTCATGCAAATGCATCTGTCTATACTCACCAATTTAAGTAAATGCGACTCTCCAATTTTTCAAGCTTCCAAAGCCTGATGTTACATTTATTCTGCATAGCAACCCCTCCAGACAAAGTAGTTGCTTTCAGGACTGTAGAAACCCAACTCCTCCAAAAAAGATTAATGTCTCAGACTTTGTGTGGTGGTAAGATATGTTGTGACTGAATCGGAGAAGGCTTGGACAGGAAAGGTATGGAATGCAGCAACATCTTTGCTCCCCTACTCAAGCTGAGACCTGGTCCCTGCAGATCAGCAAGTTGACAGTAGGAAGAGGTAAGTTCTGCATAGGTGCGACAGTGTCCTTTCCTGAGTTAATGTCTTCATTGCACAACCATGAGCAACGTGACTGTGCCAAGGAAAGGTGATACAGCAGTCATCACACTAGGAGGGGCCTCACCAGAGGGTCATCCAGCGGTAATGAAGTACAGGGTGCCTGAAACCCCATCTCAGTTCGTGGAAAGGGTTAATGCTACCTTTTCCCCTCACTCTCATGTGAGGAACAGTGGTTACCACCTCCCTTTGCTTCCTCTGTAAACTGGGGGATGCCAACCATATTACAAGTGTATAAAGTGACAGTAGTATATCGATCTGTGTGTGCCCACAACTGAAGAACTCAAGATTTGGTATGGTCCTGCGAGACTTCACTGGATCCAAGGGTGGTGCTTTCTCTTCCCCCTGCCTTCTTTTTCTTTCTTCTCCCTTTCCTTTCTTCTCTTCTTACAATCAGTTTTACCTTTAAGGCATTAGAGACCAAGGCTTTCCTAGGGTACATATAACACTTCCTGTAAGGAATAAAATTAACAAATTTATTAGTTATTTGGTGTTGTTTCACCTTAATTTACTCCAAGAGAATCTTGAATTTTACACAACCCACCCCACGTTGCCTTGAATAGCTCATCAATCAGGTTATGAAAAGGACAGCCCCCAGAGTTCAGTGCCCTTCAGAAATATTGCTCTAAATGAACTTGCTTGGAGACAGAGATTATTAAAGATCTTCAAGATACTGGAAGTTATCAAGGAAAAATGAACTCTGCAACACTGCTTGCTTTCATTTGCCTCCATGGCAGAACTCATCTGCTGGCATTGGATCTCACACAAGTGCCAGTGTTTGTATTCTGCTAGTCCTAGGAAACTAAGATGTCTAAGTGAATATTAAATAATAGAAACAACTTTCTTGAATGGGTAGAAACTGGACATTCACCAGAGGTTTCACAATCATTTCCACTTCTCCTTTTCATCCACATTGATTCCCCTCCTTCCAGTCAGCATTTAGACACATCAGATCTCTGTCCCCCTCTCAAAAATCCAAGATGTGCCTACTCTTGCAGCTCTGACAGCTGATGTCAAAAGGAAACATTGTTAAATGGAAAGGGAGGTAGTTGGGAAAAAGTAGTGTTTAGCAAAATGTTTAAGTCAGTCATATGCTATTATCCCAAGCAGAATGATCTTGAACCAATTTAATGAGGGTAAGTTACAATTGACTTTGAAAGGATTAATTTATACTCTTGAGTCTCCTCAGTTGTAGAGCTAATAGAAAGCTGTCTGAGTACATGAGTTCTCACACATCTTTCAGCTCAACCAGAGATTCAGAAGCTAAATCAAACACCCTGGGACATCTGGGAGGACTCGGAACAGATACATCAGTGAGCTGTTTGTTCTGATCAGGAGGTTTTTATTCTCATCTATAATATTATTGATAATGCTCCTCATGTAATTTGTTAATATTATTCTTCTAACAATTAGCTAAACAATTCAGTACAAGTCATTTATATTAATTGAATGTTACTAATTTTACTCTTTCAGAAAGCAGGAAATCAGGTATTGCAGGAAATGGAATATTCACAGTATTTGCAGTGTCTTGTCACTGCAGTATCAGGTCTCCTTACAGGTTTGAGAATATTGATCCTCACATCATGTCACTCAATGTAGACTAGGAAAGTGTAATGAGTGATGAAGGGAAGATCAAGTTTGTCTGCTCTCTGCTCTGGGCTCTGCCTGTGTATTATATGCTAATAAATTCTTGGATAAAAAGTGAATCACTAAAAGGAACAAATATTAGGACTCAGGATTCCCTGTAGAGTGCCTTCAACCCTGTCTCAGGATGATAGTTTTGTTCACTCTCTCTCTCATCCTGTGAATTTACTTAAAGCTTCAGTTAGAGTGTCAGTTGGAGCCTGGACTGTGGTCCAATACATCTGTTCCCCTGGGGAAAAAGTGACTGGCCTCCACAACAAAAGAGTGACTGTTCTTCTATCAGGTGCAGGGCAATCACATGCCTCCAGTCCTTGCACTGACTTTCATGGTAGAAGTCAGGCAGCTCTACAAGATTTCAGCCACAGTGGCAGGCACAGTGTTATGCAGTACTGCAGATTTTCTCCATGCTCTTGCACCTGATCTTTGAGTTGAAATTTCAGACAGAAACCCTGTCTCTGTCCTAGGAGAATGTGAATGATTAGCACATTGGTGAAGGTAGCTAATGGTGACCACCAGCTGTTTGGAGAAAAGTACTGTGTACCTCTGCACATAAGGTGTCCATCAGTTGCTGTTTGTGAGGTTTAACAACTGAATGCCCAAACAATGTGTCCAGAATTTTCACTGGCAGAACCCAGAACAAAGTCCAAGTCCAATATACAATCTGATGCAGCTCTTGATGACAGAATTTATCATATTTGTAGCATGACTACCTGTAATTTCCATTTGCTTGAGTCCTTCAGTGTTGATAACATTTTTTATAGGGACTTTTCTTCTCATTTTACTTTTTAATGCTGATTCTGAGGCATTTCTGTGAGGAAAATGTGATACATGGGCCAGATTGTAGTTAGACATGGAGGGGTCTGAAACACTTGTCTAAATCATGCCATAATAGTTGAGTGATGAACTTTGCTGACAGATGAAAAACATAAGCTTAAAGTCGGTGTCTAGATTTGATACCTAAGTAGCTCTGTAAACACCTAGTATCTGCCAAAATACTGTAAGCTGTATCATTAGATTCCATGGTTTGTTTTTCAAAGAATTGAACATATCTGCTTAATGCCATTTGTAATCTCAAATAAACCACTATGGTCTTTCTAGATATAATTTGGAGTTGTTATATGATTTGCCTTAATTGTGTAGCTCATTCTTTAAAGCATGTTAATCCCAGCAATTTAGGAACACAAAATGTCAGAGCCTCTTTCCTTAATCCTGATATAGTCAGAGTGGACAAACTGGCCTCCAGTATCAGCTGTAGTCACTGCAAGACTGTCCTGCTTTCAAGTGTAATTGGTCCTTAAGCAAGTATGCAGCTAGCAAGGGATTAAAAATGCATTTAAAATCTGGACTCGGTACCCCTAAATTTGGAAAACAACTAGAAAAAGAGGTTATTGAAATAAATCTCCTGTTGCCAGAAGTGTAACTTTAAGATCAATTTACATTTCTCTGTCAGTGCAGTGTAGCTTTATTGGACCAAAGGAAGACATCAAACGCAAATAAAAACTGTAGGACATAAAGCCATGTAGCAAGTGTGTGGCTGAAATCACTTTCTTGCTGTTCTAATTAGCTCAAGCCTGAAATTAGAGGATGAAACAGTTCTTCATAAGAGTGAACTTCTTTGGAAGATCTGCTTTAGTGGTACACAAGTTATCAGGCTTTATATAGGCTTTTATATACGTTGTGGTGAAATTTTACATTTTGGTTATTGAAAGTTCCATTAAATATTATGTATTAGTCCCTTCTGGGGACTAATCTGCCCCCAGTCTACAGAAGAATGGGGATTACTCTCTCCTGGTGACCAGTGAAGGGGTATTAAATGCATTTATTCTAATTTCTTAGAAGAGCTAGACCTAAATGAAAGGTTGTAACACAGTTTGATATATCAATTCTGACAACATTATGCCTTTACACTTTTACATAATGCTATTTATGCCTTCATCACTTGAGTCAGCCGTAACTATTTTGCTTTCTGGAAATTAGCTTTCCTGACTGAAATCACAATAAAAGATACTTCTTGATTTTGCTGCTTTTGCAAGTAACATTTGACATTTCTAAGCCATGTTAGTACCTGAACCTGCTGCATGCTCTTTGCATGAACATAAAGAGGAATGGAGAGAATGCTGCAGAAGCACTGAAAGATCAGCCTTGTTAATGAGCAATGCATCACTGACTCTGCCTTGATTAATGTCAAAGACTGCTGATCAAAATCCTCTCTCATGTTCTCTTATCGACTGATTTCTAAGTATCAATTAAAAAAGTCTCACAAGGAAGACATTAGTAAAGATGTGAAATTGTGCTTGATAGGGTCAATCACAGAGCCTCTGATTGACCTCAGTCTTCAAAATGGGGCTTGAGTGAGGATTAAATTAAGGACATAACTCGAAGAGCTCTCTGACCTAAAATTTAACATACCTATGTATTTTCGTTCTACTCATTTTATTCGTTCAATTATTCATTATTTTCCTTCAGAATACATGACAGACCAGTCCTACAAAGCTAAAATGTTATTCCAAATTTGTCAGAATTTATTCCAGGTTTTTGGATTCTTCTCATGGCATCTCCCTTACTTTCTTGTCCTCTTCCAGCTAGAGCAACTGTGAGATGGAAAGTCCTTGGTAAGAATCCAATTAGATGTTGAAAAAACATCAAAACAGATTTTTTTTTTTTCTTCTCTGGGTACATTGTTTTCATCCAAACTTAAGTTCTTTTCAGGATTCTTTCTTTGCATCCATATTGGATACCTGAAAAATCTTGAGAAGACTAATAGTAGTCCTATTTTCATTGAATCTGCATTTTTTTATTTTTGAAATACAGGTGTTATTTCCAAGGAGCAAGATAAAGTATTTATCTTCTCTTTCAACACTAACTCTTCTACTAAGTAGACAAACAGAAACAAATAATTCTTGGCTCACAAAATATATCTGTAAACAGTCATTCAAATATCCTTCCTTTTTCCTGTGTATAGCTGATTGGCAGCTGATGGGCAGACTAATCAATTCATTTGAGTAATTGAAAAAGAACAGGTAAAGTAACACCAGGTGAGAGTCAGAGGACTGACTCCCAATGCCCTTCAACTCTGCTGCTAAGGTAAGGAAGAAATGTTTCCCAGTGGCCTGAGAGATTTAGCATGTATGAAAACCACTGCTCTCTCTTTGTCATTACTGTCTTCCTTCTGGAAAAAAAAAAAAAAGAGAGCATAAGAGGTGGAGAAGAACAATCTTCTGTAGAGGACAAACAAGGCAGAAAATAACTGTGTAGAAAAAAACCCAGATTCTTGGAAGAAATGACTCACAAAGAGGCAAGTGTGAGTCAAAGTAGTGGGCTGGGAAAGAAATGCATTACCCTGTGTGTTTGTAAATGTGGGACACAGGCAAGTTAACAAGAGGTTTTTGGAAAGAAAATATCAAAGCACTTACACAGAGCTTTGTCAAATTCCTCCATTTATTGTTTGTTGTTTCTGATCTTTCTTGCTCACCTTCATGCAGCTGCTGGGCTTTTATCTTTTTCTTGCCATCCAAAGCTTCGGTTTGGTTGTTTCTGTGTCTGCTGCACTCCCTTCAGATATGGTGGTCATTTATTCACTTTTGTTTTCATCTAGCTAGCCTCTGGATTACTCAGTTTGCAAACTGCGCCTTCACTATTCATCTGATGAAATTTTCATGGCACCAAATAGACATTGTAGAGTGTCTTGAGAAAGTTAGTTGCTTCAAAAAAGTGAGAAAATGGGTGGGCAGCATATGCAGGATTAATATGTTCTGTTTCAACCACTTCCATTTACCAATGTACAGGGGTTTTTTTGTGGCTGGAACCCTAGTACAAATTTGTTCAGCTACCACAAATTTGCTAAGAGCGAAAGCTTTTCTCACTAGTGTCTTCTGGGGCACTTCTTATTTCCTCTTTCCAAAACAACCAGATGCTTTTTATGCCCAGCTCTCCTAGCAGAAATTGCTAATTCATAGTTCAAAAACTCTGAGCCAAATATACCCCCAGTGTAACTCTGTAGCCTTATATCTGTCCCTCTGTGCTTGAAACCACTTCATGACACATTCAGACACCTCTTTGTTCTACACTAGCTGGCATTCTTCAGGAACTATTGCACACAAGGATATTTCCTGCTAGTAAGCTCATGCCAACTTTCTGAAGTACTTGGCAGTACCAGAGGATCATTTGTAAAATTAGTAGCTCACTTTTATCTATTCACTTACAGCATTATTTTGTTCAGTGGCCCATTCTCTGAGAAAATAGAGCAGAGCACAATTCTACTCTTTGTTATAACAACTGAGCAATGATGAAGCTTTGCTACTGAGCCTAAATGCAATGTTAGGAAAGGGTAGGAACTGTACAGTGGAAATTTTAAGACACTTTCTTCTTCTTCTCAGACATACTGTTCTTCTGTTTAATTTATCCATGCAGCACAATGGTGGCTGATTTCTTCCTCTGGAGAAATCTGCCTAATTCCATTTGCGTAGGAACATTCAGGAACAGAATTCAGTCTTACATGCTTTAGAGATCTAACCTCCTTTTGTTGTAGGAGATATTGTGTACATATTGAGTAAAATAAGAGAGAACAGATTTCTTTCTTTTTAACTACTATTTTCAATATAATTTCTATCCAGGCACCCATTACCAAGTAATAAAAGAAAAAAATTCAATTTCAGTTAACATTTGAGTGCTGCACTCATAATGATTAGTGTTATGCCTTTGCAATTGTTACATAAAAAGGTATTTGTGCTAGAAGAACCACAGTAACAAAGTAGACTTGGGTTTATTATCCTATTTGGTCAGGATTAAAAGTGCAGATTCCATTTGTCTTCATCAAAGTCTGCATTATTTGACTATATGAACATCACAGAAATAGGTAGTAAAATATGTTAACATGACATTAATAAGGTTTGTTGGGATACTACGGACCTGGATATGATATAAAATAACCTTGGCAGTCCCAGTGACAACAAAGAGTTGTTTTAATCACTCAAACATGGTAATCTTGATGCTTAACCAAGATTCTGTTCTGAGAAAAGAGGAGGAAATATGTCTAAGCTTGAGGCATCATGCCTGCTCCTGACATTTGCAGGCAGAGTGCATGCAAGGTTGTTGGCGAGATCAAATGTGCTTACTATTTACAATGCAATCTGTTTGCAGTATTTGCATTACACTCCAGCCTTGTGGCCATTTGCTAAAACACAAGGGGAGAAGAAAAAGCAGTTGCAAGAATATAGCTATTACTATACTTCATCTATACAATCTCCTTGGGGCACTGAGTACTGGTGGCATTATCCCCTATATGTGCTCAGGAATTTTAACAATTATTTACTCTTTGATATGCAATACAGGAAAACAGAACTTTGTTCATGGTTTTTCCTAGACTCAGTATTACTTTTGTAGAAAGTGAATGAAATATGGCAAAATTGTTAAATAAATAGCTAATACAGAGCCATCAAACAACCTTTAGACCCTAACAGAGGCAGTCCAAGACAAGAAACTTCCTCAAGGACTTGTTCAAGACTTCAAGATAACCTCTCAACAGAAACAATAAACAAGGAAACTCATATAAACAGACGCTTTTATTAAATAGCTGAAATTAAATGGTAAGACATTGTTCATTCCATGCCCTTTGGGAAGATATTCAAGTTATATAGTCAGAAATACGATATAACAACCTGATGAAATCTAAGTGCTGTATAGGAAAGTCGTGTGCTTTCCAATATTTCAGTTCTTCTAATAAAATCAGTGAGATTTCTGATGTAATGCAATTTAGTAAAGACTATGGAAATTAAGCCATATAGGAAGCTTATCTTTGGTGACAAAATTTTGCACCGTGGGATAAATATAGACAGAAAGGCTAAGAAAACTGGCATTCCAGAAAAAAGGGTTTTTTAAGAATCCCATCCTAGTGCAGGATAAAAAATATTGGCTGTAATGGAATGTTGTTATTATAAGAATTGCAGAGATGGGTCTTCAACTGACTTGTCCACAGCAGAGAAATTCAGTGCAATGCACATCAAATAACAATACTAAAAGTCATGCCTGGTGTTTTCTGCAGATGTCCCCAAATCAGTTAAACAACCATAAAATGGTGTCTGCTTACATACGTTTCCTACTGTGCAAATCTGTTCACCTCATGTTAATTTCCTTCCACTGTGAATGAGCAAAAGCAACCATCAGCAGCATGACTATGGGAAGAGATTTTCATAAGTGACTAAGCTGGCTTCAGTGGAAGTGCCTTTCATAGAATCATAGAATCATTATGGTGGGAAAGGGCCTCCAGGGTCATCAAGTCCAACCTTTGTCCTAGCATTTCTTTAACCACTACACCATATCCTCAAGCTCCACATCTAATCATTCTTTAAACACCTCCAGGGATGGTGACTCCACCACCTCCCTGGGCAGCCTGTTCCAGTGCCTAACTACCCACTCAGTGAAGAATTGCCTCCTAATATCTAATCTAAACCTCCCCTGACACAACTTGAGTCCATTCCCCCTCATCCTATCATCACTAATTTGAGAGAAGAGACCAACACCAGCCTCTCTACAACCTCCTTTTAGGTAGTTGTAGAGGGAAATAAGGTCTCCTCTCAGCCTCCTCTTCTCTAGACTAAACAAACACAGTTCCCTCAGCTGCTCTTCACAGGGCATGCTTTCCAGCCCTTTCACCAGCTTTGTTGTCCTCCTCTGCACTCGCTGCAGCACCATGATGTCCTTCCTGTACTGTGGTGACCAAAACTGGACACAGTACTCAAGGTGCGGTCTCACAAGTGCCAAGTATAGGGGTATGATCACCTCCCTAGAATAAAGAATGTAGGATACATTCTTTATTCAGTATATGCAGAAAAATTATGAAATACCTCATGAGAGCTGAAACTTTTTTTTTTTAAAGTATTTTACACAAGTATTTTAACTGTGCATGTAGATTATTCCATCATCTATTGGTAAGAAGTATGTTATTTCCCATTACTTAGTAGAATTTAAGATCCATCTGTATGTAATTTTTTTTTAATTTTTCTTATTCTTCATTTCTTGATTAATTAGTCCATGACTGTTCTCTTATTTTCTATTTTTCACCCATGGAATAATGGTAAAGTTCCCTGATCCAGCTGCATGTAAAAATGAAGAAAGTCATATGTAGTCAAGGTTCTTCAATATGACAAAGTATATAATGAAAATAGAAAAAAAAAAAAAAAAATTTCCACTTCAAGATTATGACTGTTGCTTTCTTGCTATTGGTTTGCTTGTGTAGTGATTTGTACAATGAATAACAGTATGAGGCATTATATGCAATTAGAGGAAATGCTCGTTTCTTGATTAATTATGAATATTAACCTAAAAGAATATGTTAAAGAATTTCCATATAAATTTTCTTTCTAAAATCATTAATTCTTTCATATTTCACTCTACAGCCATATGGCAACACTGAATAACTACTTGCTTTCAGAACCAGGACATCAGCTATTCAGTTTCACTTTGTAACATTTGCATTTATTTATTTTACATTTCCTTCAGCCTCCACAGCATTTACAAAACCCTGATCTCCAGCAGTAGAGCTCCAAAACAACAAAATAAGATTATCGTTAATAATTTCCTCTCCTGAAGAAGCTGCTTGGAACACAAACCCAATTAATTCCTACAATATTTCCCATGACAGATTTTACTTTTCAAACCAATCCCTTTCAGACCTTTTTCATCTATGTCTTTTATGACACTAAATTGTTCTGTGGACCTATTATGCCCCAGTCAATTATAGGAAAGTGGGTGTTTCTATTATCTTTACTTTCTACTATCTACTATCTGCTGTCATTAGTGCTACACCTTACTAAATGAGTCTGAATGCAGTGCTGTGGGTTAGCATAAGAAAAAACAACCAAAACCAACAAAAGAAAAAAACCTCCCTGTGATTTTTCTTCATGCTCCAAGTGACAAATGCTGAGAAATAATCACTCAGGAATAGAAGTGCAAAAGTTGAGGAGGCCTGTCCATCTGAGCAGTCAGCCTCTGCTCAAGGCTTGCAGCAGCTAAGGGGCTGTAAGGAGTATATGACAAATGTCTGCTTATTTTTATCAGTACGACTTTGATAGGACATTGTTTCCCATGGGAAAAATTGATTTTTCACAGCAGTAGCAAATAGAATCTCATAATGCTAAGTTTCATAAAATGACTAAAGCACTGACACCAACCATTTCATGAAATGCCTGACACTTTAAGGCATTTCATATAATGACTCAATGGAACAGTTAAATAATGTAATAGAATGCCTATAATTCCAGGAACGACTTTCAGTCATATCATGAAATGAATGATTTCACAAGATGTCTGTAAGATATTTATAAAATCTTCACTGTGAGCTATGAAACAGGTGCTATAAGCTGGGAGTTTGCCAGTCAGTGTTACAGGCCAAAAAAAATTGTTTTTGTGAAGAGTTATCATAGATTTGATGAATGATCAGAATTAAAATTTCTTTTTCATCATTTAACCTGATATACCTTGTGTATAAGAACAAATTTTTAACAAAAATAATAAAAACAGCAACAAAAGCAAGGTATTGCTCTCAGTAATTTGTAAGAGAAAATAAGCATTATTATTCTCCAGGAAGCTGACTGAAGTATTTTTGGGAAAACACACTTTTTCTGAAATTTACTCTTTTAAGAAAGTCCAAATTTTCATGAAGCTGTATAACTTTGAATTAATTTTCAGCCAGAAGATAACTGATGTCCAAAGTTTCCTAGTCACATCCAAAGCGTATGTGAGTATGTGTCTGATAGAAAAGCAAGCACAAAACCTGCAGGTTTGACCTTCCTGAGCAGGGATTAACGGAATAAGACATACTCACTTTTGCTAAGCATACTTGCAAGTTCTGGCCTTGTTCCCATGTGGAAAAGCAAGCACGAGTTTAAAACACTGAAGTTACCAGAGAGCAGATTATATACCCTCCTGTACATTTACAGCACTTAATGAAGAGAAAATCCTATCTTGGTGACATTGCTGCACTAACATACCTGAGTGGAGATTGCTCTGGTTGGTGTGTTAGGAAGTGGTGCATTTTATGACACACTATTTTTTTTAGAGAAAATGTGATACAGAATGTTTTAAATGACTTTGTTAAGAATGTTCATACCTGTTAGATATTGTTATTCTGCAAAGGTCATAACATCAACCATTTTAATCAGTTTCAACTGATATTCAAAAGCCTCTAATCTGTATGTATCAAAATAGACAAAAGACTAAAATCTTGGCCCTGAATAACTACAACACTGCTGTCTTACACTAGAGTAGTTGCACTGATTTCAGTGGAACTACCTGAGTGGAAAAATGGAGTAACAGGATAGTAAGCATGGGCCCTTGTGTGTAATGATCACTCAGAAAATCTCTTTTGGATCTTCCTTCTTAATAGGACTCTCTATCACAACATAGAGAGACAACAAAATAAAGATCCATAATTCGAATAAGAAGTTCTGTAATTAGCAACAGGGTTAGAAATAAGATGATTTTTAAAAAGGTATATTGCTGGATTCCAGTGTGGATGGTGTTTTCCCAGTTAGATGGAAACAAGTGAGAAGTAAACCCACCAGTCTTTTAATGAAAAGAAATTAGCATTAATGAGACAAAAAAGTAATAGGAATATGCAAGAATTGTAGCTGTTACCTCTGATTGATAATACATTAATTTTCCTCTGAATGGACAAGTTTAATAGTACAGTTTTGCTTTTAAACATTACAGAATCACAGAATGGTAAAGGTTGGAAGGGACCTCTGGAGATCATCTAATTCAACACGCCTGCCAAAGCAGGTTTACCTCGAGCAGGTTACATGGGAATTCAACCAGGTGGGTTTTGAATATCTTGAGAAAAGCAATGCCACAACCTTGTTCTATCACTGGTCACCACTGAAAAGGCCCCATTCTCTTGACACCTGCTCTTGAGATATTTATAAGCATTGATAAGATTCCTTATCAGTCTTCTCTTCTCCAATCTAAACAGACCTGGGCCCTCAGCCTTTCCTCATAAAACAGGTGCACCATGAGAAAAGAAGAAACTTACTTACATGAGAAAAGAAACTTGAAAGATCATTTTGCCTGGGTAGATATATATGATATGTTAGCTTTGTAACCGATTGTAAGCACAGAGAGATTTATTGAAAAGCTTTCATGATAGTAATTTATGTATCTGTGTAAGAATAAAATGTCACAAAGATGACTGAGATCTGTAAAAATCAGCACACATCTCTATCATAGAGAAAGCTTGATTTGTTTGTGATGTTGTCATAATCTAATAGTAATGTTACCCAAGAGTAACATTAAAAGATTCAGTGCTTTTTTGGTAAAAATATACAAAACAATGTTAATTTTATCTGATACTATTTTCCTTCAAATGTAAAACTATATGAACAAAAAATGTTGCTCCATATCTGCTTATTCTCAGTAAGTTCATTTTACAGGTTTGTTGATACCTCACAGGACCCACTTAGAATTTTTCACAGAACTTTTTTGTTAGTGTGATAGAAGTGTGACTAATGCCTTTATTCTTGATAAGGTAAAATCAATAGGCACAGTACACATATACAGCCTTGTTCACTTTTAAAAGGTCATGCCTTCTGTTCATGATGTTGCTGTCACTCTCCACGTCTTACTCATATTGTATTAAGAACCACATTTATGATAATTTTTGTTAAAAACAAAGGGAAAAGAAAAACAAACTAACATACTTCAGATATTAAAACATTGTTGAATGGCATATCAAAACTGTAGAAGAACATTTTTGTACCTTTTGTCTTTATCTACTGGAATCTTTTGTCAGGAAATTATTTACATCAGATTCTTTTACAGATATTAAAGATGACAGCACCATTCTTTATGTGGGAAAATGGGTACTTTAGATGATTTGCCCTTTCAATTGCCCATTTCTTCTGTCAGCAGCTGTTGGAGTTTTAATTTAGAAGTTTAAATACTGAATTTGGGCAGATGAATCCCAACCTCAGATGCTTAAATTCCATCATAGTCACCTAAATCCACTTCTGGATGAGGCCTAATAACTCATTCATATTAAAATTCTCTTGTAGATTGTTGTGCCTTTTCTTTCCTTGAAGCGCATAAACCAAACATCAGAGTTCCTAGAAATCATAATTTTGGTGTGCTCCCTATTGCCTTCCAGTTATCTGTCTTGATCATTTTTACTGCCCAAGAAACATCTCATCCACTCAGGGACCCTGTGATAACAGCACTCAGATAGGTCTGGAATTTTACACTGACACATCTTATTTTTCTTTGATAGGAAAATGCACTGGCGACTAAACAGGGTGTGCTGTTACCCTGATCTAGATATATGCCAAAAATGTGTATAAGGTATTTCTTGTCATTATAATGCCAAGAGACATCTCTCATTTTCATCATACTATATGTAAAGAAACATAACTAGTGCAACATGTTTAGGATAAATGCATGAATGAGACCAGCCATAACAGTAATTTCCCATTTTGGGGTGATAACATGTTTAAATTTATCTTATAGGAAGCTTAGAATTCCAAATATAGCTAGTGTTTTAAGATAATAATTATTTCCCATCTTCTTCTGTGCAAGCTTAGTATCTTTTGTCCTTTTATCCTACATATTGTGTTCATCAGGTTGCCTGGCTGCGTAATAGTGCCTGCTTTTGACATTTTTTCTGTGGATCTGAAAATTACCCTCTTTTTAGAACCTGGCCCCACTTGCCACTTAGTGTTCTCTGCTTAATAGTTTGGCTTTGTGGTCTCTGAGTTAATCTAGGGCTCAGAGTAACATCAGTGTTTAACCTGCTTTAAAGATCTTGATAGAATTTTGGTAATTAGAGAAGCCAGATGATACAGATGTTGCACCACCTGCAGTTTTTGAGGTGTTCATGGCGGGGCAGATGTCTTATCTGCCTGTTTACATTCTTAAAGCCCTGCTAAATCCTGAACCTTAATACAGAACTGCTCTGCTTAAGCACATTGTACCTGATGTAGATTTTTTTTATACCTAGCCAGGTGGTAAATTGTCATCCTTCAATGTCAGGCTGAAATGGTTGGCATAAAGAAGTGGTATAGAGTTTTCAATCACAAACTGGGATAAGGGCATTAGGACCTAATTTGTTATACTTGAGACCCCTAAGTGCACTCTGCTATTTACTCAGCCTATAAATATGAAACTGCTGTCTTTCTTGACACAGCACAATAGCTGCTTTAGTTAACTTACAGTCTCCAGAAGACAAAGTGGTCTATATTTGGTTACATTACTTAACTTTCATAAAAAATTTTTCTTCATTTTCACTGACTGACAACCACTGAGCACCTAGACCAAATGGTATGAACTGTTTAGGCCTGAAATATTTAACAGACTACTGCTTTTCCTACTACTTTGGTTTAAGGGAGGACTCTGATCATGGTCACTTCACTTTTCACCCCACAGAAAAGTAAAAATGCCAAATGAAAAATATTTAGGTATGATAAATGGAGAAGAAACAACCTACATGGGGAAAAAAAAATCTGTTCTGAAGCTCTAAATTAAACTTTTTTAGTTAATTTAAAGCATCAGACTTCGCTTATCTTCCATAATGACTAGGTAACATGATCTGGACCAGCTTCTATCAGCAGATTCCAGCTTTTGGGATGATGTAAGAAAAATTCAGAATCATTCTCCATAGCTTTCATCTTCTTATAGAAAAGCAGAATCTTTTCTGCCTCTTTAGTCTGAAATTTTCTATTTACAAGACGAATAGTTTTTCTTGCTTCCATTACGAGTGGAAAAGGTAAGTCTGTAAAAGAAATCCAATTTCCACTGCCTTTTTGCTGTCACACGTAGGAAATATATTCCACAGAGGACTGTGTCTGTGAATGGAGAGTGCTATTTCCTTCAAAATGTGAGCTTACTGCTGATGGAAAGAGGAATTTTAATTTAGAAATGGCATACTCAGTTGTGCTTTCAGCCTGTGCCATAATTAGAAGACACACCTTTTACTTGTTTGTTGCATTGATTTCCTTTTCTGAATATGGTGTGATCAATAGGTTTTTTTCTTCTTCTAGTCTTGTTATAATCAAATCCCTCAATGATATGAGGATGACCTGTCACTGCTCTATAATTCAAACATTTTAGAAATTAAAATTAAGTTTAATACAAATGACACCTAATAAACTGCCTGCTACAAACCCTCTATAGAGTTTTATTTTCTATAGCTTGTGAAAAAAGCTCACAGCACATAAGAATAAAGACCTAAATTTCTATACCAACATTTAATTTATTCCGAAGAAAGCAGTCAGTCTAGTGCTGCAGAGTTTTTCCAAAATGTTGTTCTAGACTAGTATTTTGTAAAAGTCTGGGGCTCAGTAAGTATATACTGTAACGGCACAGAAATTACTACTCCAAGGTACACAGTAATCTGACCACTCTGACATGCTTTGTCCAGCAATAATATGCTACATAATTTAAATATTTAGGCACACTACAATGTTATCATTAATTATAAATATGTTTCTGTCCATATTGATCTCATTTGGTTTAAGAGCCTAACTGAGATGGTAAACTTTGTGTGCACATATCTTCCTTATACAGTCAAGTGATACAGAAAGCTGTTTCACTTGAGGGTAATTCACATTTCAGTTATGTTAAACAACTGCTAGAAGCATCTATTAATCTGTTTTGACCGTACCTAAACAAGGGTGAGTAGGCTTCTGGATTTGGAGTCTCAGATAGGTGATGTGAATTCAAGTCTGATGTCCACAAGGTTCCCATTTCTTTACTATAACTTGCCTTTGACAGTTGCTAGCTTCTCATACTTCCATTCTGATTGAATACCTAATAACAGAAGTTCCTCAGCTGATCTAATAAGAACCTATTCTGTCCCAGTTTTTTCTCCTCCTGTGTCTTCCTGAAAGCTCATCAGAAAGTGTTGTGAATTATGTCAAGTGGGCAGAAGATCCTACTTGAAGATCACCCCCAATCTGCGAGCAAGAGAGGTTATTGGGTATTGTTTCCAAAAATCTGCCTCTGACTGAACTGATGGGACTGATAGGAGAGTGACACACTACATTGTTCTGACATGGAGACAAAACCCATATCCACCTGTGTTACTGACAGTTCCAGACAAGGATGGGTAATTTACTAATGATTTACTAATCAAATTGATGGACTTACCGTCACTCACTACTTACAATTTGCCAGACTTAAATTATGTCTTCACAAATATATTTTTCTAACTGTTTCTGGTTAGGAGCTTATGCTCCTAGGAATCAAATATGTAGATATCTAATAATACTGATCATAGATTCTGGTATTGCTAATGCTTCACTGAAAAAAATGGAAAATTCACACACCTCATCTTTTTATTTTTCTAGGTTAAGTTGTGAAGTGTCTCAGCAAAGAATGGCCTTGTCTGGCAAGATGACCTCAGAAGTTCTTTAAGGAAACAGCATTATCTTTGGGTCTGAAAAGAGCACAAGTAACACATTTTGTTCATTTTTACTCCACTTTGCTTAAATGAGGAGGTTATGAGCTGTATTCTCTTTCTCTGCTCTTTTTTAACTCTTATAGCAATACAATGCAAATTTGATTACATCTTTGTAATGAGTGTGATATACAGAAGTTGATATAAAATAATGTGAAGCAAATAGAAGTGAAAGTGTCACACACATGAGATAAGACATCACAAATGCAGGATTTCTCCAGACAGGAAGAGAAGAAAGATACAAACAAGGAAATCTACTTTGCTTCCCTCTCAGGGAAAGAATGGAGCATGAGTTCATTCCTTAATACCCTGAGAATACACAAAGGTGAGGATTGCTAACAGAGCTCTGGAAATAAGGTTGAGCAGGAGTTTCTTTTTATCAAATGTATCAAAGTTGTCCAGAAAATTTCTTGTTGTTCCTTTGGAATTGTTTTGGGTTTTTCTATATAAGACCAAATTTTTATGTCAGTGGGCTTTAGAATTAAAATTGATATTGAAATATCAGTCCATGTTATTCCTAAATTTATTCAGAACTGGAAGCATCTACATAAAAATCTATTAACCCTCCATGAAACGAGCATTCATCTGATTGGTCCTGGTGTAACATGATTGCTACTTGAAATATTGGACAAATGTAGGGTGTTTTCCCTGAAGTATGATTCTCTCCCCATTAAACCAAGTGCAAGCAGCTAGCCTCCAGTTTGGACTCACCAGCCCTAGAACCCCAATATGAAAGTTGCTGATGGAACCAGAAGTATAATGATTGAGAAAGATGGAAATTAAAATTTGACAAAGTTTTTTTTCAGGTAGCATATGAAAATGTCAAAAAGCCTATACTTATTGCAGAAGTCCAGTGGAAAGAGATAAGGTTTGATTTCTAAGCATTCATCTATTTAGCCTCATAAATAAGTGGTCTGCTAATCATTACTTTATCATGAAATCCAAGAGGGAAGGTTTATTCCTGTGATAAGATTTATTCCTTTTTCTTTTCTTTTCTTGTATTTCAGGGGATTTAAAAATAAATAGATGCTCTTCAAAGACTGCAGCCAAGTAATTATTTTCTTCTAACCAGCTTATTAGTTTATTGACATGTTGAAGTGGGCTTCTCAGTTATTATATTTCATTTGCAAAACATTATTTTTTGAAGAATGATAGGATGATTAGTGTCATATTCGAGTGTCATCTTTTGTAATGTTATAGTTAAGGTTTCACCATGATTTACATGTCAGATCCCTTTGGTTCAATGGCTTCTTATAACTTGTCTATGAAAAGAACTTTTTGCTGCTGGCCCATGAGTCTGTCTTTCAACAATTCAGTATAAAATTATTGCTGTAAGTTTCATAAAGGATAAAAGAACTTGTATATTTTTTTGCAAATTTTTATATAATCAAATATTATAGTTTTGATTAAAGCCATACTTCAGACAGCATTTTAAAGGAATGAACAATATTTTAAAGGAAAACATCCAATACGCATGATAAGGTTTTAGATAGTTCATGTAATAAGGGGCATAATTTGTCTTTTCTTTTGGATATATCATGGAAAACATGTAGCTTGAGGTAACTTAAAAATTGGCAGCATCATTATGATAAAGACCAATATAAAGTTAATGATGCCTCAGACAAGTTGGAAGGCTTTAAAACATATACAAGAATAGGCTACCTTATCTTTGGTAGTGCATCCAATCTAAAATGATGTAGTCTTGGTTCCTGACTAACATATTTACAGTTTCTTGACTATCTGCAGGCAAGAAAAAAAGTTCCTATATACTATAGTTGCCTCTCATTCTCGTCGAAAGCAAAGGCACTGATTTTTCAATGCAACTACTCAGCCATTTATATTCATACATACTGTCACTGGTATTCATATCAAACGGATAAGGGCCCACTCTCCTGGATTGGTCTGCAAAACTGAAGCAGTAATTCCCACATAGCTGAGTCAACTATGACATTCATCACAACTGAGCAACCATCTGCTTGGATATAAACCAGTATTTTTACTATAGACTAAATGGTATACAGAAAATGGGTGAGTTCTCAAAGCACAGTCTGAATGCATTTTACTTAGTCATATTTAATGTTGTTCCATGAAATTGAACAAGTGTAGCTACGTCCTACTACCTATTGAGGTTGTGCTCCTGAAAAGTGAAGGCCAGAGATTTTATACCAAAGCAATTTTTTTTCTGTTAAGAATTAATGTAATCAGGAAAATGCATCCAGAGACTTCAGAAACATGCATTATTTAAATGCATAACTGGGTATATGGTGTGGAGAACTGAGAGGAACAAACAGGACCATCAGGTTTGTTAACTGTTATTTCAGAGACTGCTATTTTTATATACACATATATGTTTGGGGTTTGTTTTTTTTTTTTTGTCAGAATGAATCATAGCTTCTTCATCTCTGAGACTGACTACCTGTTATTAATCTTTCTGTGAACATCCTGTTTGTAAGTGGTTATTATTCTATCATGTCAGTGTCTTAGATGATTCAAGGTCAATCAAGGATAAAGGACATATAAAAGAGGTATTGACAAGAGTTAAGAGAGCATAGTATTTAACAAGATAGAGAAATGATGACTAGAGGAGTGAACAGTAGAAGATAATGAAGGAGCATTGGAAGCATGACCATTTTTATGCCCTTTGGACATAGAACTAAGTCCACTGTAGTTTTGAGGCCATCTCTACTCTGATGATGAGCTTATGAAGACATGGAACAATTGTATACTCATTAGTGAATTTGGGGTTAACTAATGATTTAAATGGAAGCAAAGGTGACCTCTTAGTAGAACTTTTTTTGTTTGTTTGCTTTTTTCTCCAAGGTGGCATGAGTCATAGCATCATAGAATCATAAAATGGTAGGGGTTGATAGGGACCTCTGGAGATCATTGAGTCCAACCCGCCCTGCCAGAGCAGGATCACCTAGGGCAGGCCACACAGGAACAGATCCAGGCAGGTCTTGAAAATCTCGAGAGAAGGAGAGTCCGCAACCTCCCTGGGCATCCTGTTTTAGTGCTTCATTACACTCACAGTAAAGAAGTCTTTCCTCGTGTTGAGGTGGAACTTCCTGTGTTCCAGTTTGTGACCATTGTCCCTTGTCCTATCACAGGGCACCACTGAAAAGAGACTGGCCCCTTCTACTTGACAACCACCCTTCAGATATTTGTAAACATTCATAAGATCCCCTCTCAGTCCTCTCCAAGCTCTCAGCCTTCCCTCATAAGAGAGATGTTCCAGTCCCTCCATCATCCTCATTGCCCTCCACTGGAATCTCTCTAGTGTTTCCCTGTCCCTCTTGAAGTGGGAAAACCAGAACTGGACACAATACTCCAGATGTGGTCTCACTAGTGCAGAGTAGAGGGGGAGGAGAACCTCCCTTGACCTGATAGACACACTCTTCTTTATGCATCCCTGGATACCATTGGCCTTCTTGGCCACAAGGGCACATTCCTGTCCCATGGATAACTTATTGTCCCTCAGTCCTTTATCTGTATCTAAGTACTCTTAAGGTCTAAATGGCATGTTTCTCCGTTTTGCTACTTTCAACAGCTCAATAGTTTAGAGAGTGTAATCAGCAGTTTGGGAGATTAAGACCACAGAGTGTTTAATTCTGCTTTATAGCAGGATTTAATGAGCTTGCAAGTTAACAGAGACCTTCTTATTATAGTCAATAGCTACAGATTTGATTGTTGAGCTCCAAGAACACATAACATGCACAGCTTCCCAGAGAGTTGGTGGTCATAGTGAATGAATTCATTCAAGTCTCAGAGGTGTCAAATAGTTCCTAGTTCATGTTTTACACTCCAGCTGCAGTGCACTCACTATTTACTTTATTTCAGTAGTGTTATATAATAGACAATACCTTCTGAGCATTCACTAAATTAGTATTGTAAATAAATTCTACAGACAACTCCAAGGTGAAATTTTATTCTACACAGGGGAAAATTTGAGCAAAATAAATTTAAATCTAGAGCTATACTACCTAGAGTTTTTCTTATGGTTGTCTGGTTTAAAGAGGTAGATGAATTTTCATATGATTTTATGATACAATAGACTAATAATCACTCGGCATTCTAATACTTTTACATTTATTGACCCACTGAATAAATATAGCTGTTTATTTTCTAGGTAATAACGCTTTCCAGGATAGATGTGCATCATTTGTTCTGTGTCTGATCAGGAATCCAGTGATACCAAGCACATCCAAAAGGTTCTGCCCTGCAAAATTGTGCAAATTGACCTAATTTTTACATCTGTTCTTCAGGGAAATATGATCCAAATTACAACAAAATTGATGTATGTCCATTCTCTGCATAGGAAGGCTGTCAAGTCCTAATGAACAGGAGTTTGCAACCCCCTGATCTTTGCCATGTTTGTTATCATTCTTTTGCAGGGCAGCATGTTGAGTTGAGGTAGTTGAAGTATAGCTATGTCTCCCATATAAAAGGCATCTGCTACTGATAATGTCACTGCAGCTGATGGTGTATGGTTTACAGTAATGATGTACCTAGGAACAAACTGTTCCTGCATCTTTTTTCACATGCCACCCCCAGACATTCTTTCTATGGGAGAATCTTCCATCACCTCTTGACTCTGCTCAGTCTGAGCTCCATATTGTTTTATCTTCTATGCTGCAGCTTTATCATAGGTATAGTTTCAGCAACAGCACCCCCATAAGCTGTTTCTGATGATAGAGTCATCTTCCTTACCCAAGAAAAAGCTCTTAAATTATGGTATATTATAGATTTTGTAATTTTTCCTTGCACGTGGATGTACTATCTTTTTATCATGACCAGAATTCACTCTTATTACCCTGTGATACGCTTTCAAGGTGGGATTTATTTTAGGACACTAAGAAGACATGGTCTTCTTCTCTACTCCTTCAAAGGTGTTTTCCTCTTTACCTTATGCACAGGCATATATTTAGCATGAATACACCTCTAGAAACTTAGAATTTTGGCACAGGTTAGTTGCCTAGGTTAGACAGATTTGAATCAATTCTCTTAGGTATTTTCTCTCCCATTTTTCTTTCTCTAAGAAGTGTTTCTGTAGCCAGGCTTAACAAGGTGAAAAACATCAGATTAATGTCTATGATATCAGTAAGTATACATAATATGATAACTCTCCCATTTCCCAGGAAAGCCACCAATAGCTTTTGTTTTTTGGAAGACAGATATTTTCCATGCAGGCCACTTAAAATCGCATAATGAAAAGATTTACTTTTAAAAGTAAGAAAAAAAAAACAAACCAAAAAGTATAAGCACTTCAAAAATGTCCATCTCTTTAAAATGTGTGCTTTCACTACCCAGTGTAGCAAGTACCAAACTGCAGGTGAAAAACATGTCATTCATTCTGTATTGAAATAGAGTTCAAGTGCTATGCCTCCCCAGCCAGCTTTTGCCAAACAGATCTCATGAAGCTACTTACGAAGCAAAGCTTGTTTTTGCCAGCGTTGTACATGCCAGTCAGGCACATTCAGTCACTAGCTGTAAAAGATTAATTAATATTTGCAGCCTTGGTCATGCTACAGGTATAAATCTGACATCTGCTTTCAGGAAGAGAAGAAGCACCCAACAGGTGCAGCTGTAGATACTGTGCAGGCACTGAACAATACTATTATTTGGGGAAGAGCCATTCTTTGGAAATGGTTGTGACTGGTATACTATGTCACTAATTCAGTATTTTAAGGTCTTGTTTATGTGCTATGCCCTACGAATGAGAAATAGTGCCTGTGAGTTGTAAAATGTGTTTCATATTTGCATGCTGTTTGATTATTTTTGTTCTGCATTTTAAGAAGATTAATCACTGAGAAATATATCTTACCAGCAATTTTTTTTCATAACTGTTACAGTACACATGAAAACTAAATTTGAAATCCATTTATTAACATTCTCATTTCAAAAGGAAACAAATAACAACGATAATTTCAACTGCTCATTTCCCAGGAGACTTTGGAAGCCAAACAATAACAGATTCATTTATTAAATCTTATAATGCTCTTGGAACATAACACAGCCCTACAGAATTTTAACTCTAAACTCCCTCATTTTCCCAGATGTAGGGTTGGAAGAATAAAAAAGACAACTAGAAGGTAAGAAATTAATTTAGAATCGGGGAGATCAAAGTTCAAGTCTCAGTTCCACTGGCTATTTAGATATTTAAATTAAATGGAAATAATCCAAAAGAAAAGTCAGTACTCCTAACCTATTATTACTGGGAGTGTTTGAATGCAAGTCTGCATGTCAAAGAAGTTCTACAGCTGAGGGAATGAGCTCTTTGCTTTCTATTGAAAACTCTTTGGTTCATCATGAAGCTGGCTGGGAAATCTTTCCAATTTCTCAAGAAGTTTCATTTCATTAAAAGTGGTTTCTTTCCCAGATTTACACTGCAGATCCCCAGTTAATGCAATTCAGGATTTGAATTTTACATATCAATATTCTCCTCTCTCTCTCATGACAGAAAGCTCTACTCCAGGTGCTCTGAAACCATAATTTCTTTAAAGAAGAAAGGACATACCTCTATTTTGTTGAAAACTTCCATAGATCATCACAGCTGGGATATAAAGGAATTTTTTTTCCCCATCTATTATGTGGGTGTAACAGTTCAAAAACCTTTAAAGTTTCAGTTCTGACTTTCTACCATTTTCTGCCTAAAATTCCTCTGCTTGCATCTGATGACAGATCTGTTAACTCCAATAAGAAATAACTACTTTTTTTCAATAAGGAATATTTTGCAGTGCAAAGATGTTGGTGTGTATGAAGCTGGATTTTGTTTGGTGTAGTTGCTGGAATTATAAATCATCTCATATTCATGGAAACAATGTTCTACCACATATATTGCCATATTGCCATCAAAACTGGGATTTGATTCCTGTAGTGTTAGAGCTATTTAATGCCTATGTAAAACAAATATAAGTATTAAGCAGAAATCATACACTTTTCAAGGAAAACAGCAAAGCTGTATACTAAATTTGACCAATGATCTATTCTATCAGTTTGCTGCTTTCTTTATGACAATTAACCAGTGTCAGATACCATAATTACATTATAATCTGTTTATAAAATGGTTTTTCAACTCTGAATGTTTAGCAATGCATTCTAAAGTGGTAAGTTTTATAGGCATAATGATATAAAATCCTAATAATATTATTATGGAAGTTCATATTTAGATTCAGTCAGTCCATTTTGTAATTCTGCTAAACACTTCACATTACAGCATTAGGTTCTACTGAATACATTAAAGGTGAAAAATAGTAGCCATATATTAAAATATCAACTCAGGTTTGGTGAAAATCAGCTGCTTTTCATATTGTAGAAGACTGGAAAGAACTGACTGAAACCAATTTTTTTTAACAATAAAATATATTTTTAAGGAAAAAGAGTAAAGAGATACTTTACCTAGTAAAGTTAAGATACTCATTTATTAAAAAGGGAAGCATTACAGATTCTACAGCTTGCTCATATAGTGTCCAACACTCACTTTCAACAATGTATAGAGATGAAAGGTGATGAAACTACTGTTCTTTTTACAGTATAAAATTCTACAGAAGAGTAGAGAGACAACATAGTTCTCTTGATATTTTACATCAAAGAGATGATGCACTTTTCAGTGTTTTTATTATTATATATGGAAGGTAGGAGTGATGGTCTACAAAGGAAAACTAAGAAACATTGCCATGTCCTGTAAGGATGGTGCTAAGAAAGACCAAGCCCAATGACAGATGAAGCTTGTAAGGGACATTGAGAGCACAAAAAAATCTTCATCTGCTACATTAGTAGAGAAAAGCTGCACAAGGAAAATGTGAGCTCTTTGCTGAATGAAGTAGGTGATTTTTTGACAGTGAACACAGACAAGGATGAAGTATTCAAAACATTCTTTGCCTCAGTTTTTGCCTAAAAGATGTCTTTGCCCAGGCCTTTTGATAAATGATTCAAAGAGAAGAACAACCAGCAGTAGACAGGAGTCAAGTCCAGCATTTCTTGAGGTGACTTGACCCATATATGTTCACAGGACCCAATCACCTACATGTGAAGGTAACCAGAGAATTGCCTGATGTCTTTGAAAGGCCATTTTACATCATATTTGAAAAGTCACAGAGACTGAGGAAGCACTCCAAAAATTGGAGAAAAGGAAATGTTCAAAAGTCCATCTTCAAAAAGGTGAAGAGTAAACCTGGGAAGCTTAAGGTCAGCTAGTCTCACCTTACTCTCTAGGAAAATTACCGTGCAAGTCCTCTTGGAGCCTATTTCTGGTCACATGAATGAGAAGAAGGTGTTCGGCAACACTCAAGTGTAATTTAACAAAAGGTAAATCATGTCTGAACAACCTGATTGCTCCAAGATCAAATGACTGGATTTATGGTTAAGGGGAGACCATAATTATCATTTACAGGGCAAAGTTTTGGACATGGTCTGCCACAATATTCTTGTATCCAAACTGTATATTACTCTGTATGGATAACTAAATAGACGGGAAAAAAATAGATAGAATGATCAAACTGCATGGTTAATGGGATTTACTCAACCTGCAGGCTGGTGAGTAGAGCACCACAGGGTTCTTATTTTGGGATTTATCTCGGTTAACCTCTTTAATAATGACTTGGAGAAGGGAATGATACATACTCCCAATCAAGCCAATACATAAGCTGATTAGTAAGTGTACTTAGGAGTAACCATAGGTGGAACTTAATGCAAGTTTTGAGGGAAAAATTTTTTCATTGTTATGGTGTTAGACTTTGAGTTATTATCAGACACATTTTGTTTGCAGGGAAAAAAATTATTTCTAAAACTTGTCAGCTGAATCCTTATATTACAGGTCTAGTTTTTTGCAGATCATCTTTTAAGAATTTATCAAAAATTATTACTGACTCTCAAATAGTTTTAATTTTTGTGTTTTGATTTCAGAGGTGTCTAGATGCAAAGGACCCATTTTTCAGAAAGGGCAAAGCCTTTATTTTTTCCTGGAGATTATGTTCAGCGTGGCTACACTGGACATTCTAACCCACTAGATGCTTTTAAAAATTTTGGTGTGATACCTTCATATGGTCAAAACCTCTACCTAACTTTTGAGGAATTGTTAAACTTAGATCATGTATATTTATGCATCCATGCTAAGGTACCACATGAGCATCCTGCATATACCAGATCTGAGAAATGGGTCTCTTTTCACATTTAATTTGTACTCTGAAAACAGTAAAAGGGCATTCAATTCTAAAATGCAAATTTTTATTGGAATGGACTCTAGAACATACTAACTTTGAGGAAAACAGGGGAATGACAGTAAAATTAGTAACTGTCACAGTTTAGGGTCAGGGCAGCCCCCAGACCTATAACAGATGCTCTCTGTTAACCCCCCTCCCTCCCCAGAGGGGAAGAGAAAGGGAATAAGGGAGAGAGACTTAGCGATTAGAAAAGGAAACTAGAACAGCTTTAATGAAAATGAAATTAATAATTATAATAAATGGAATATATATACAAATATATACAAAACCAGTATCAAACCCAACCCCCCTGATGGTAATTACATCACCGTCACCACTGATGTTGTGCAGGCTCTGGGGAAGTCCCAGACTGGGCCCCGCAGCAGATGGGAGCTGTGTTCAGGAGCTGGATTCTGGTACCGGGTTCAGGAACACACAGATCGGGATCGCAGAATGGACAGAGTTCTCCTTCGATGCTCCGAGGAAGGAACTGAAAGAGGACCCGAGCCAAGCCAAGCAAAAGCTGGCAAAGCAGTCCAAGAGGGGAGAGAAGAGCCCAGAGACCCTTCAGGTCCCTCAGCTCTAGACCAAATATGGCATATATGGGATGGAATACCTCGTTGGTCAGTTTAGAGTCACCCTTCCTGTCCACTCCTACCTGAAGGTGCAGCCTTTCACTTTCTGCACCCCCCAATGTGGTACACAGGACCCAGCAGTGGCCTTGGTCTGCATACCAATCCTTGGTAGTAACTCTAAACATGAGGTGTTATCACTGCTAGAAGCAGACACTGTCTGTGAAAACAGGCTGCTAACTTCAGAAAGTGCAGTTAATTAATTAGAAGAACTGAGCTGAAAAGTAAAGTTACTGAACAGAATTAGTTCTGTTTTCACTCAAACCAGGACA
The DNA here is from genome assembly GCA_025345505.1 of Todiramphus chloris collaris. Lineage (NCBI taxonomy): Eukaryota > Metazoa > Chordata > Aves > Coraciiformes > Alcedinidae > Todiramphus > Todiramphus chloris. The sequence continues at coordinate 17,613,596 of JANVCC010000010.1, forward strand.
GTAACTTAAAAAAAAAAATCCCTACATAAATAGTTTTACCAGAGGGAGCATAGAATTCAGAATCGTAGAATAGAATCATAAAATGGCTTGGATTGGAAAGGGACCTTAAAGATCACCCACTTCCAACCCCCCTGCCATAGGCAGGGAGACCTCCCGCTAGTCCAGGTTCCTCAAAGCTTTATCCATCCTGGTCTTAAACACTTCCAGGGATGAGGTGTCCACAACTTCTCTGGGTTGCCCATTACAGTGTCTCACCATCTTGATAGTAAAGAACTTAATCTAAATCTACCCTGCTCTAGTTTAAAACCAAGGCACCTTGTCCACTCCCTACATGTCCTTGTAAGGAGTCCCTCTCCAGCTTTCTTGTTAGCCTCCTTCAGGTAATGGAAGGTTGCTCATAGGAGAGCTTCTCCAGCCCTCTGATGATCCTTGTGGCCCTCCTGGGGACACTATCCAATAGATCCATGTCCTTTCTGTGTTGAGGCCTCCAGAGCTGGATGCAGTACTCCAGGTGGGGTCTCACAAGAGCAGTGTAGAGTGTCAGAATCACCTCCCTTGATCTGCTGGCCACACATCTTTTGTTGTAGCCCAGGATAAAGTTGGCTTTTTGGGCTGCCAGCACACATTGCTGACTCATGTTAAGTGCTTCATCAATCAACACTCCCAAGTCCTTCTCTGCAGGGCCGCTCTCAATACACTTGTCACCCAGACTGTAGTTGTGCTTGGGATTGCCCCGGCCCAGGTACAGGACCTTGCACTTAGCCTTGTTGAACTTCATGAGGTTGGCATGGGCCCGCCTCTCCAGACTGTCAAGGTCCCTCTGGATGGCATCCCTTCCCTCCAGCATGTAGTCTACATCACACATCTTGGTGTCCTAGGATCCTTTACCCCTACACTGGTTTTAGCTCCTGCTGCTTTGAGTGACTTCCCAGATTCTCTATTCTGTCTTCCAATTGTCCACAAAAATATGTCTCTCTTTCTGTTATGTTTGATGTGCTGCATTTTTCTTCCCTCTACTTGACTCAGAGATACTGCAACCAGCAGTTGAAATTCCGGTAGGAATTTCTACCACTCCTTGCTGTGAATCTCAGGCTGTTTTTTCTCATTATACTTAATGAGAAAAAGTTTAGTTGTAAATTCTCACTAGGAAGGTTTCTTTTGCTTCTCTATTTTCTTCCTTTTCCATACTCCCTTTGTCCCTTCACATTGACCTTATTTCTTGTTTGGCACCCTCTTCAGTTTAGCTCACGATTATCAGAGCAGAGGCAGAAAGGGAGGGAACATGCAGCTGGAGGTCTAGAGACTATTCTTTTCAGCAGCAACCAAGAGCTGGATTTCAATGTGAAACATCTTCTTTACCATCCCTACACTGCCTACCAGAGGTTTCTCACAGAGTGAAATTTCAGTTGTTTTCAGGAAGGCATTACCTCTCCACCTCTACCCAAGTGATTGCACCTGTCCTGGAGCACAACATCCAAGACAGAACTTGCAGCCAATCCCCTCTGCTAGGTCCTTTTGACAAAAATCTCATTGGAAAAGATTTTTTCATATTTGCTTTAATTTGGAATAAGCAAAGGATTTTTCATTCCCTGAATTGGAAATGATACATTTAAGGATGTGGGTGTATTTCTTTATGATACACCCCAGTATCAGGAAGAGAAATATTAATTGCAACTATTCCAGGATAGAAAAGGATTCCTTGAACAAATTCCACATACCTTACCAATCTCTTTGTTAGCAGTACCTGCTGCTTCCTTCTGAGGAGGGTTTACAGAAGGGCAGCTTTGTTACAGCTGAAAGTGACTGTCACATCCCTATCCTGTTTCTTATGTTGCATAAAGGTAGGTTGCATTAATGAATACCAGGTAGTTGGAATAGACCCATCAGCATTTATATATTCCCAATTAACTGAATTAGTTTCTTCTTTTTCCTCCACAAAGATCAAGTTTCATTCATAAACTGATCAGGCCCGCTCAGACAAAATGTTCCTTTTCTTTCTCAAATGCAAGTAATCACTTCTGTCCCCTGTTTTTTGGTTTGTTTGTTTATTTTATTTTATTTTATTTTATTTTATTTTATTTTATTTTTGTCTGTGGAATGCTGACTTATCTTTTTTCCCATCTGAAAGAAAATATTTTTTGGAAATATTGAAAAGCTTCAGCTTTCAGGAAGTTTAATTCTCAAAAAAAAAAACCCAAACCAACAAGCAAGTGGTTTTACAAAAACATCTTTTCAGGAACTAACAGAGATGTATATTTGCTTTGCATTTTAACTAACTATTCTTAATATTTTCTTTCATTTCATTGTTATTACTTTTCGGCTTCATATAGAAGAAATTCCAATAGGAACTGAAAGTAACAGAGAGGGAGGCTGTTCTTTCAAGCTGAGGGAGGTTTCTGAGAAGAAGAACAAGGACAAACACATTTGAATTAAGTAGAAGAGTGTCAGCAAGAACAAATTTCAGGTAGCCTGAGAACCAGCCTGTATCATAGAAGGATGCTTGCCTTTCCGATTTTAAGAATGAATGATAGCTGTTGTATAGGATTTTTGAATTATTTTATGCCAGTTCTATAGCAAGAACTTATTTTCCAATTTTATTCTCATATTCTCTGAAGGAAATAATCTGAACCATAAGACACAGTTGGTTGACTTCTTCACTCATCTGTCAGTCAGGAGAAACACAATAACAGTCTGTCTTCTCATAGCTGTTATAAAAGTGGCAGTGATATCCCCTTTCTTGATCCTCTGTCTGGGAAATGAAACATAGTGCTGGTTGCCTGTAGCTAGTCAGATGAGAGAAACTAGTGATAAACAGATGGCATGACATGCACATGAGCCAGGTATTTGGAGAAAAAAGGCATTTTATATACCTCATATAAATATGTGTTTAAAATCCATGCTACTACATGCCTAAACTACAGTTTTGGAAGTGGCTGTTCTTTTGGTAATTTGATCAAATTATTGAAACCAGTGAGGCTTTTCATCTGTGTAAATTTAAGCAAGTCAGTTTGGCTTGTATGACACAAATTTTGCAACTCCTATAATCAGATTTCCATTCAATGTTCTATTGATTTCTTCCACAAAGCAATGCTCTCCTTGCATGGTTCTTAGTACAGGACAAAGCCTTACTCTTTAATGTATCACTGTGTGGACACACAGAGCTGTAACACTTAATTGGGATTCATGTTGGAGTTGCATCTTTGAGTGACTCTAACTCTGGATATACACTCCCCATAGGCAAGGTTACTTGATCTTGAGCTTGGACTCTTCTTGAAAGAGCTTTGACCCATCTGGAGAAAGCATGCTGTAAGTATTATTTAATTTTGTTGGGAACATATTTTTATGATGAAAACTTGGGAAGATTGTGGAAACAGTGATTGACTGTAATTACTGAGATTATAGAAGCACTTAAGTTTTGAAAACCAGCTTTTTGGCATACAACATTTAAAGTCCTTTCCTTCCTTCCTTGGATATTTTTTGTAGGTGCTGCAAAACAGTTTGTAATTAATCATCACGAGAAGGATAAATAAATCTTTTGGGAAGAGGTGCATAATTTTTATCTATTCAGTAATTATGAATTATTCTGTAAATTAAGTGTAATTAAATAAAGCAATGAGTTTCTTGTGTTTTATTAATCCAAAGGTACAGAGCGAACAAATTCTATTGTTTCTAGACAGACAGACATAATAATCTCTGTTTATCTGTAAGCAGTCAGTTACTAGGCTTTGGGTCAATTTTGGGGTGTATATTTTTTCATTTTCTTAAACTGAACTTTTATGTTATCTGAACACACTAACCTTGTTTTTTAAGGTGCATTTCCTACTCACCTGTCTGCTCTGCACTGTGTTCATAATCAGGACAGGTCTTAACATTTTGAAATATATGCAAAAATTACCTTGTGGTTTTCTTTGAGCCAATTCAAGGGAGCACAGCTGAATTTCCACAGTTGAGAAGATTTCACAGGAGTGTTCCAATACAGCTAGACTATCTCTATTTTCCAGCTCTTCCACAGACCTATTTTTTGATTTAATGAAGTTAATGAAGTTTAATGACTATAAATCATAGGCTACCAAGTGTATTCTCCTTTATTATCAATGTTTAAATTATCTCAACATTAACATCAATGGGAAGTATTGCCGTCTGTCTCATACATTAGATGAGCAGAAAGGTCTCTCTTTTTGGATTTACAATCCCTGAAATTAAAGACAATAGAAGTTTTACAATGTAGAAACTCAGGAACTTCGTAAAAGTTGTTTTGCTAAAGTCAGTAGATTGGATGACACAAGCTCTTTCTGAAAGAATTCAGCTGAACTTGAAGGAAGCTGGTTTTTGATTGTGGTGCTAAAATGACAGACTGGACAATACTGGCAAGAGTTTTATGCTTTAAGTTCTGAGTTGTTTATACTTCCCCC
>JANVCC010000010.1:17618107-17631657 GCA_025345505.1 Todiramphus chloris collaris
CCCCCCCAATTCCTCCTGCTCTCCATTGGTTTTCCTTGGCATTAACAGAAAACATGGAGGAACCAATTTCCTTTATTATGCATAAGCTATTTCCCTGCCTGAAAGACAGTTGCAGGGATGTAAATGCTCCATTTGTTAAGCTGATGCATCTGTAAATTGGTTTTAGATGTTAACAGTTGCTAATTTAAGGGGAGGAGGAGAAAAGAAGAAAAATACCATAACATTTAACATCTCTAAAACATTTCAGCATCTATTATTCTTTCTAAATTTTATCTGAAAAGAAAGAAAAAAAAAGTAATGATGGTCATCTGTCCATGAATTGTAAATGGATGTTGCTTCTGTACTCTCTCCCATGGTTATTCTCTTTATAGCTGGCACTTTGAAAGGCTGTACAAATTCTCTTTCCTAGGTGCCTGGAATCCTAGAGATGTGAGATAACATGTATCCAGACCAACTGGTAGGTGTACGTTTTGAACAGGGAAACACACTACAATTATATCTTTTTAATTATCTATCCTTATGTATGTGAATAGTCTAAATCAAACTAGCTGCCTCTCTAGATATTTCAGTATTTTAATTAGAGGTGTTTTCAATGTATATGCTATTTTTGAGCACCTGCAACACTTTATATCTTTCAAAGATTGAAAAGTTTTCCTATTATGGCTAAATTTGTGTCCACAGAAAGAAAGAGAAGAATGAGCTCTTCATATTCAACAGAGAAAAGGAAGCTCAATTATTTTCCCTATTTGATTGTTTCTTTTTTGGCTTAATTTAAAAGTCAATAGTTGAGATATAGCAATGCTTTATTTTCAGTTTGGTGAAAGTGCAATGAAAATATTGTTGCAGCTTTAAGCAGAAGGGTACATGAACTTGGGTAGAGATGTTGCTGGATGAAGATGATACCCCCTTTTTGAGAATCTGTGATTTAATTTAGTCATTGATGAACATATCTGTATAAACAAAACAGAACAAGCAGATAAGTAAGCTGTGCTTATCCTGATTCGGGCAAATTTTTTTAATACAGAGTTATATTGTCTGTAAGCCTTCTGGAAAAGTACTGAAAGGTATATAAAGCAAAAATAAATCTTGACTTATGAAAAAGATAAAACAGGAAGGGGAAACTTATGTATTATGGTATTACAGAGAAAAAGAGATAAGATAGCTGCTTAAAACTCCTGGCACTCACTGAATCAACGAATTTGAACAACTCAAAAACTGTAAAGGATTTTGTCTACTGGAAGTTTTTTTCACAGCTAATAGCTTAATTTATACTTCAAAGCCTACAACAAATGAAAAAAACCCCACAACCTACAGGTATTATAACTCTATACGGCAACATGTCTTAATCCACCCACTAGTAAGAATTGTTTTTGTCTTTCCTGTTATCCTCAGTATTTCCTACATTGATTGTGAGATGAAGAAAATAATCTCTACCATTAGCAAATGGTAGCTTATGGTCTGAAAATTATGTCTGCTTACAGAAGATTCCCTGTGTTTCTTTTGAACAAGAGGTATGTGGATTGAGGGTGCTACTTCAGTGGCAGCTGAGATATTTTTAATTTTTGATTAAGATTTTCTATAATTATCTGTACTAATACTGTGTCTGAGAGACACAATGCTTGCTAGTTCCATATAATTTGCACCCCAGCATCAACTGCATTTTTGATTTTGTAGTTGAATGTCTATATGATTGAATGTGGTAACAGGCAAAACAATCTCCAGATTGTCTGAGCTGTTGTAACAGTTATATTCTTTATGTATTGATAAGTAAATGTAGCTTCAAACATAAATTTAAAGAGACCCATCCCTTGCCTTATCTGAGTGTGTTGTTCCTTTCTACTGTGTGTAAATCAGTGCTCACTTAAAGTGGCTTTGTTAATGTAACTGGATTATTGCGATGTAACTGTCATCAGCCCTCATTCCTAATTGTCAGATTCACTTAAGATGTCTTCATTTAATATGTGTTATTGCTGTATTATGTCAGGTTTTAATGCATTGAATATGCAGCTAGATAACCAGTTACTGAGCCATAGGCTATAGCTGTCATTTTCCATGGGCATGGAAAATACTGTCTGTCATAAAATTCTGGTAGGCTTCTACAGTTCTTAGATTTTCTCACTGTGTTTGTTGACAAAATTGTTGTCTTATTTGTCCAGGTGTTCCAGTCTGGAGTTCTGTTCAATTTTTCAAACAGAAACTTCAGGCAACTTTTACTACTCAAAATCCTTTAACTTTATTTGTCGTCCTCTGATAGGTTTACAAACTCCAACTCACCATAACCTATCCATTTTGCTCTTGCTTCCTCTGTCCTAGTCACTTCTAGTTTCTCACCTACACATTATTTCCACAAAAAAAATGTGAAGAATAATAGTGAAAACATAACCTTACTCACCTTCATCACTGTGTCTGTAGAAACTCCCTTGAGAAGGGAGCCACTTCTTTATCTGTCACTTCTTTGCTTACTCCTTCCCCTTTTCTTTCTCCATCAACTTCTGTGCATATTTATATATGTTATTCTTACCTTGATCTTCAGTTAGTATTTTCTTCAAATTTAAAAGGGAAAAATAAAGATCTTCAGTATTCTCTTATCTACCATTCATCTTCATAATCCAACTACTTATGTTTTCTGCTTTAATCCTTCAGATTTTCTTTGCTGGAGGTATCTGTTTCTGAATTCTTTCAACTGTGAATTACTTTAAACTTACTTTGGTAGTTTTGGTTAAAGTGAAGATGTCTATACTTCAGTAGGTTACAAATATAGTATATTTTTGGTTTTTAGAAAATATTTGCCTGGAATCTGAAAAAATCCTTGGATATATCTCATCCTACAATTTACCACTGAATTAAGTGACAAATCATGTTTGGGTATGAACTGAGTTGAGATACCATCATGTCTGGAATTAGTCGTAGGAGAAGGGTTTAAGTCTAAATCTCACTACTGCCACCTGAGAAGTGCTAGTATTTCAGAATAAAATACCCTTTGTTCTGTGTAGACACTTAGACAGTAAACATAATATATTTCTGTCATTTCTCAGTGTTGTCTTTCTGAATTAAGCAATTCTAAATTTTTCAGTCTCTGTCAATTGTCCTTTCCATTTATCATCCCACTTGCCACATACTAAATTTTTTCTATCCTACATAACTGGCACTAGCTATTACAAAACTGATTTTTCTGAATTGATCTTGAAGCATTCTATACAATAAGAATGATTTCTGCATCCATACAGATCAGAAGAATCCAGAATAAAATAGAATATCTCCCAATTAGTGCCATTATGTGTTACAGGGAAATTTGTGCCTCAATAGGAATAGATGTTTCTTCACTTGAAGATAATGCTGTGAGTGTTTATCTCCAGAAAGTCTTTTTGTGTGGTATAACTATCTCATTAACTTCATTCTAACTGCAAGCACAGAACTTGATGTGTGCTAATTTGTCTTCTTTCACTTTGACTGTAGTGGAGATGTACCTTCTTCCTATATGACCAGATTTCTACTGGAAGAGTAGAAGGTGATTATACGCTTGGCTTTTAACTTGGCTTTTATGAATTATTTTCTTAGCTTCACATCAGATTTGTCAGTGCTTATAGGTTTTTTCCTAAGTTCAATATCTATGTTTTTCTTTCACTCTGTCATACAGTAGAATGTTGACTCAACTGTGAACATTTGCAAACATGGCTGAAAGATCTGTTTTAAATTGTCTTTTCACAATTTATTGTCACTTTCGCATTTGCTTTATTTCACTTCCTGCAAAAGAACAGTGCCAAAATGAGCTCAAATTTCAAAACATCTACTTTTACAGAAAGCCAATCAAACAGTAAAGCATATTAAAGGAGCTTAGGAGAATGAATAATAGCAAAGCTGCAAACAACAGCACACTCCTGACAATATTCGCCTGTTCTTTACAGAAATAAAGTATCCTTAAATCAAAGACACCGTCAGCTTCAAAACTAGTATGGTTGGGGTTCTTTTCCAGAAATGAAAATTGCTGCACAATACATATTACACAAAGATGAAAGCAACTTTGAAAACATTATAACAATATGTGCTACAGATAGAATTTAAAAAAAAATGGTTTGCAATAGCTGTTATTTTTACTGAATTAACACAATATTGTATGATATTTTACCTAGTTTTAAACTGTCACTGAATGGGATGGCTATGTCTGATGTGTGGTACCACACTTAGTAAACCTGTCAATGCCAATCCTCAATTCAATACCATATGGTTAATTATTAGTTGCTCTTTCAAATATATCCTTATGATTATGTTTCTTAATGATTGTGGTGAATGTTACAGAACCCCACTTGTCCTGAGGCAGAATTTAGCTTTCTCTTCTGTAAACTGATCATGTGAAAAATAAGAGAACCTAAGTTTTCTTAAAATGATATGTAGCCTTTTAAATGACAATAGAAAATAAAAATCATAATTATTTGGTGTGAGATTATAATAGAAAAATTTATAGCAAATCTCCCCCCTTTCTACTACGACTCTTTAAAATAGGCACATTCCTTCTCTTGTGTTCTCAGTCAAGCAAATTTCATGGTGTTTTGGGTTGCAACTAAACTTCCCTGCAAGGTAAAATCTTATTTCCATTACTCCGGGGTCCAATGGAATGTCTGCCTCTATTTCTATAGAGATTTCTCCTGGTTCCTACCTGTGCTGTATTTTTTAAGCTGCTGTTTAGTATTACATTGAATTAGACACTGTCAAGTTTTAGGGTCAGTGCAGTCTGCTAGACCTATAACAGATGCTCTCTGTTAACTGCTCTCCCTCCCCCAGAAGGAAGAGAAATGGAACAAGAGAGAAAAACTTATCAATTAGAAAAGGAAACTAGAACAGCTTTAATGAAAATAATAATAACAAAAAAAAAAATATATAGACAAATATATACAAAACCAGTATTGAAACCCTTTGCTTCTGATGGCCATTACGTCACGAACACCACTGATGTTGTGGAACAGGCACTTAGGAAGTCCCAGACTGGACTTAGCAACAGATGGAAGCTGGATTGAGGAGCTGGATTCTGAGACTGGATTCAGGAACAGAAGGCATAATGGACAGAGTCCTGCTTGGATGCTGGCCATTGAATAAGAGAGCTTGACCCTGGTGATTCTCCAGATTTGTACTAAATATGACATATATGAAATGGAATACCTCATTGGTCAGTTTAGGGTCACCTGTCCTGTCTGCTCCTCCCTGCAGGTGTGGCCTTTTACTTTCTGCACCCCCAAGTGGTACACAAGATCTAGCAGTGACCTTGGTCTGCACACCAGTCCTTGGTAGTAACTCTTAACATAGAGAGTTATCATTGCTAGAAGCAGACAATGCCTGCAAAAACATGCTGCTAACTTCAGGCAGTGCAGTTATTTCGAAGAGAGTTAGCTGAAAAGTAAAATCACTGAACAGAATTAGTTCTGGTTTAACTCAGACCAGGACAGGTACTTAAAACCACACTGGCAACATTTTAAAACATTATTGTGAGCTTCCTAATTGATATTAAAATCATGGAGTGAAGTATCTGAATATCTTTGAAAGTGGGAAAGTTAAATCATTTGAATGCAAATAACTGGGATCCTAAATAAATTTGTAAAAGTAAACATAAACCTAGTGTTTGTTGGCGATAGGCATATTAATGCCTCAAGGTCAGAGATCATTTCAAACTAAAGTTAAATGGTAAGAGATAAAACTCAAGTATCTAATGTAGTGTAACAGCAGAAACATGAGGCTCAAGTTCCAGATTTCTCTCAGACTACAGCTGATTTGAAAAAAGGTGAAAGTTCATACAAATTCCTCAGAGTTAATCAGGAAACTTTTCAGGTTTTGGATGCTTAATTCAACAGGGTGTTGGGAAATGGTTTGTAAAACTACAGACTGGTAATACAAATTTACTGAGGAAAAAGGGATTAAAACTGTAATAAAGAAAAAAAGCAACAAAAAAAAAGTGAGAAGAAATATTTTTTGTTTCTTTATTTATAGAACACAGTTGAACTGTTATACTAATTTTTTAGGTCATAGATCTCAGGAGATAGAGAATATGATTAAACTAAGTAATGAAAGTAAATAATATTGAACTTAAGGATATGGACATCCCAGTCCTGGTTTGAGTGAAAACAGAACTAATTCTGTTCAGTAATTTTACTTTTCAGCTTAGTTCTTCTAACTAACTGCACTTTCTGAAGTTAGCAGCCTGTTCTCACAGGCAGTGTCTGCTTCTAGCAGTGATAACACCTTATGTTTAGAGTTACTACCAAGGATTGGTATGCAGACCAAGGCCACTGCTGGGTCCTGTGTACCACATTGGGGGGTGCAGAGGGTGGAAGGCTGCACCTTCAGGGAGGAGCAGACAGGACGGGTGACACTAAATGGACCAAGGAGGTATTCCATCCCATATACACCATATTTGGTCTAGAGCTGAGGGACCTGACGGGTCTCTGGGCTCTTCTCTCTCCTCTTGGACTGCTTTGCCAGCTTTTGCTGGCTTGGCTCGGGTCCTCTTTCGGTTCCTTCCTCGGAGCATCCAAGGAGGACTCTGTCCATCCTGCCTTCGATCCCGATCTGCGTGTTCCTGAACCAGGTACCAGAATCCAGCTCCTGAACACAACTCCCGTCCGCTGCGGGGTTCAGCCTGGGACTGCCCCGGTGCCTGCACAACATCAGTGGTGACGGTGATGTAATTACCATCAGCGGGGTTGGGTTCGATACTGGTTTTGTATATATTCCATTATATATACATTATATATATACATATTATATATATTTGTATATATTCCATTTTTATAATTATTATTTTCCTTTTCATTAAAGCTGTTCTAGTTTCCTTTTCTAATCGCTAAGTCTCTCTCCCTTATTCCCTTTCTCTTCCCCTTTGGGGAGGGAGGGGGGTTAACAGAGAGCGTCTGTTATAGGTCTAGGGGCTGCCCTGACCCTAAACCACGACAATCCCATACAGTTGACAACTGAGAGGATATACCATGGGAAATATAATTAAGAATTATCATTCAGAATACCTAAATATTTCTTCTTCACCAAGAATTTGTGGATAATATCAGGAACCAAATACAAACCAAAACTGGGTCTTTAGTTGGACACTGTCTGCCCAATTTTTGTTGTTATATCTTACTATAAAAACAATTGAAAGACTGATACTTTTGAAAATACTTACAGATATATTAGAAATTAAATAATAACTTGCAAATAAAATACTACAGAACATTTTCTGAGCTTTGTAGGAAATCCTCTCTCTCTGCTGTTTTCCCTAATTTTTCTAAATTGTATTTCTCCAACCAGGGATTATGAAATGTAAATTAACTTTTCAAAGTCTGTTTAATTTAGATTTATCTGAGAATAAAGCACTGTAATTTGAGTGGTTTAATCTGATGTAGAAACTCATTCTGTAGGATTACTGTTTGAGATCTTCTTGCTGAGAGAATCATTGACTCAATAGAATTTCATCATTGCTACTTTCTGTTTACTCGTTTCTCTTTCCTGTTTTGTGACAAATAAGATATATGTAAGAGAAACAGAAGGGTTATCTTTACATGTTGTCTATGCATGTGGGTCCAAATAAATAGGAATATATATTCTCAGGAAAATCAGTGAGGGAATATTTGCAGGGAATGACTTGATTACCTGTGCTACATTCATTAAATTTTTGGTTTTATCTAGAGAAGCTCTTAAGCTTTTAACTAATTATAAAGCCTGTCAGTAGTCTAGTTGTATTTAACAGGAGTCTTTAACACTATAGGATTAATTTTTATAAAAGTCTAGGCTTTTTTCAGTGTTTTGGATGCCTTTCTCTTCTACCTTTTCTACTTTTCCAAGGTCTTTACTTTCTCCTCCCATTTCTCTTAGTATTACCCAATATACTTCTTTATACCAAATAACCAATTTTTTGTAGATGGGTGAACAACAAAGTAATTTCACCAGTAGAATGTATGTTCTCAGTCCCCTAAACTGAAATAATAATCTATAATGTATACTAATATTTTTATTTAGAAAGGAATAAATATGTTAGATGCTAATAACCTTGAAGACATAAGCTTTCTACAGCATTCTACAGAGAAAGATCTGCATTATATGAAGTGGTCCTATGGCAATTTCTGAGAACCTTTTCTTTTTAAATGCACCTAATTAAAATTTCTGGCTTTTAACTTCTGCTTCTTGTACATTTATGGTAATTAAAAAAAAAAAAAAAAAAGAAGAAAGTTATCTTATGCTATCAGGAAAGCAAATGTTTTAGTATAGTAGCCGTTAAATACAGAAATATTTTAATACATTCCTCTGTTTACTGGCATACAACATTATATTATTGCTGTATAAAGTGCCCTGCTCAATCAGACCTTCAACAATTATTAGTGCAAGACTAAACATATTCTTAGGCTGTTGTTTAATTACTTGATTTTGTTTGATTTGATTCACAAAATAATTAGCCCACTAAGCATCTAATTATTGCTAAGGCATGCATTATAGAGATCTTCACCATCATGTAAACATTGCATCAGTGAACACTGTAACATTTGAGATGTTGACTGTCTGACCTAATAAAAGTAAGATCTTCTTGAGATTAGTAATTTCGTCTAAAACTCTGTGTTTAATTTGTCTGGCTGTATATTTTCACATATTTTTTGCTGGAGCATAATTCTTGATGAAATAGAAACATTGTTCTAAATTGAAATACAGATATAGAATTTTCTGAACAGTCTTTCAACAGACTTTCAACACATTATTTTCAGAGAGTCAAATCAGTGTATTTCCCTTCAAGTTTCTTGATTTGGGATCTATATATGAGAGAAAATAAATAGCTAGAACTAAAATTCACTTGTTCGCTGAAAGGTTCATTTATTTATAAAGTCATCAGAGAAGCAATTTATTTATTCACTAATCTTTTGTCTCATAAGATCCTTGTTATAAATTTACTGTTTGTCTTCTGAACTTGCAAGATTTCTTATACAAAAATTTCTTATCCAAAATAAAACTTTTCCTCCCTTAATTTCTTTTTAAATATTAGGTAAACATGTTATTGCAAATTCATGTTAGATGTAAACATCATTTGAGAATGTCTGAGCATATATAACATACTGTAAATTGTACGAAACTTTCTGGATGTCTTTGGCCTATATTTCTTGGAAAAAAACCCAACACAAAGCCTACAAAAAACACCAAACATCAAATGTAAAAGCGTAATTCAAGTCTCAATCCACACCAGGCCAAGCAGAAAGAGGACTGATGAATCCAAGAAAGAATGCTTAGCCCCAGAGAGAAGATGTGAATTCTTCCATTCAGAGTTGGATGAGAAGGATAGTGGCCATGACAAGTCATGAGGGAAAAGTGTGTGTGCCTAAGAGAAAAAGAGAAAGTTCTGGAGGTAAAATAACTTATATGATTGAATTATATTAAAAAAAATGCACATGTACTTGGAATATATGGTACATCTAAAGTACAAAATGATTTTCCCCTCCTCTTCTTTGCCTTTTTCAAATCAGGAACTCCACTTCATAACTACCCAATATGACATTTGATCTGTATTTATTATTTTATTTTAATTGATTTATTAAATACTTCTGAAAATAAAGTTTGAACTACCTGGTAAAGTCTGTTACAATTGTGATTATGTTTATTGTGCAGCACTGAATAAAAACCACAGTTATTGTGGTAAATCTGGTTTTTTAATCATTATTTCCTTCTGTAAGTATCATGAGACATTTCACTTTATGATGAACTGTGTAACTGTTAATAACAGGAAAAAAAAAAAAGATCATCAAAATCTCTGTACAAGTAAAAGTTCAAAAGATCTTATAAAAACAATGAAGTATAAAGAAGGCTATATTTTGTTCAACATAATAGGAAATTCAGTAATCTGTGTAAAACACACAAAATAATTTTCTAGCTGGGTTTGGACATCTTTGACATAATGTCAGCATCCAAAATGGACATGCTATAGTATGCACAGTTCTAATTATCTTTTAGATGGCTTTGCCTGGTATTGATTGCTGAACATAGTCTCAACACATAATAGTGATTTAAAAGGATAATTCCTGATTAGGTCTGTGAAATATTTATCTTCACACTTATTACCCTGCTTCTTATAATTAAATGACATGATGTTAGATTTGCATGCAAACCTTCATCAATAGAAAGCATAAACTAGGTATTTATAGAAAGCAACTCTGTACTCACTCCTGTGATGTAAAAGTAGCAAATAACATAGGAGCTCTTTAGTGTGTGTCATGCAGATCTTGGATTTGGTCAGGCAAAACAGTATACTTTTGTGTCTTTATTTTTTTAAATCATGTTTGTAATACAGAATGACAAATCAAGGGAACTCTTTTGCCCATCTAGATCTACTTTCAGGCAGAATACAATTAGAGGCTTAGTTTTGCTGAATGGCTGTTGATAGCAAGATAGTTCAAGGTCCTCTGTCATATTTTTTCCAATACCCAAGTATAAGCTATTTATAGAAGCTATAGTATATTAGCTAAATGTCTAATTAATAATGTTCCTGAAGAACATTTGTCAGGGAGTTAATTAGATTTGGGCAGAGCTACTCTGTTCTCTCACCAGAAAACTACTATTGAAGAAAAAAGTTGGCCCCTTTTTTCCTGTCTGTCTATCTTGGGTTTAGTAAGGGTTCTTGTCATTATGACATCCTTACTCTTTCCCACAAAATGAAACAATTATTTGTTTTTCCAAATTAGCAAATAGCAAGTAGGAAAACAAAGATACATCCTGTCATATGAAAGGATATGACATTTAGCACTGAAATTTAGCACAAGAGACATGCAAAAAGCTGGGGATTTTTCCTCTCCCGTGATATAGTTATGCAAAGTCTTTATGCATTTACTCTAGTATTGCATAATGGCTTCCTTTTTCTTTTTCACTTTGATAGAATCTTTTGGCAAAATGAATAAATGAATTCTGAAAGGAAGCAACTTGTCTTTGTGCTGCTTGCTACAAGAACTCATGATTACTCAACTACACAGTCAAATAACCAATCAGATGGTTATTTGTATATTTAACATTTAATTTTCACTTGGGACCCGAAATCATTTACATAGAAGGCTGAGTGTCATGCTCAGTTTCTGATCTGCTCCCACAAAGGAACTTGGGAAATTTCCAATTTTGACTTAAAAGAAAATAATAGTGCAATTAGAAACCACTGTACACCTTTATCTTTACCAGCTAAATGAATTGTGACCACCTGCTGCTTGTCAGATTCAGCAGCACAGCATGTCCTTCTGGAGAGGATGGCTTCATAGCTTTGTGTCTTCACTAAGGGAAAATTGTGCCTGACAAATTTGGTGGCTTTCTAAGGCTTGGTTACAGTGTTGACAGATAAGGGAAGAACAACAGACATTAGCTACCTGGATTGTGCAAAGCATTTGACACTGTTCTGTGCGACATCCTGGTCTCTAAAATGGAGAGGCATGGATTTGATGGATGGACTACTCAGTGAATAAAGAATTGACTGGAAAGTCACAATCAAAGTATTTATGCTATAATGCTAGGATGAAACATTCCTATTCCTATATATATAGTCAGTGGCGACAAATAGTGTGGTTCTTGTCCTGCGTTAGTGTTTCACCCTGAAAATAAACTTCACTTTAAGGAAAACAATTTTTGCTCTGAAAAGGACTATTTTTCTCAATGAGCTTTCAGGTTTCAGGTGTGATTTCAGTAACAGTGTGTCTCTGATCACTATGAACATTCATCAGGTTTTTTATCACTCATGTTATAAATTCACAGGCAAAGTAAAGTGAATGCATCTAAACACTCAAAAAATAGTTTGAGTAAATCATTCTTAGTTCTAGATCTTCGCTTTATTGACTTAAATACTCTCTACACTGTTAAACGGGTCTTTATCTGACTCTGTTTTTCTTTCTCAATAACACTCTGCTTCTTGTGAATTATTTTCTATTTAAACATATACTGAAACTGTTGCACATGCAGAACTATAACGGCCAGAGCAAGGAGTACTATTTTTGACCTATTGGCTTCAGGAGGTGAAGAAGGAAATTAAGAGAAAACCACACTTTCCTCTGCATTTGTCCTTATCCTGAAGATGAAACAGTTGTTTTCTATCATACAGACAGTTCAGACTGTATGTGTTCATTTAATGTGAAGACAGGGATTTCGCTGACACAAATTGGTCCATATGCATTCTGTAGTGTGTATACAGGGAATTTGACATATTCTCAAGATAGCACATTTGCTGTATCTTCTTTGATCACCTATGCAACCTATGGGTTAAGCTCAGTATCCCTACACAGACTGCTGGTGTTTCTCAGCTTCATCTGATACATCCTAGATACGTATAGATATCAATCAAAGCTCAAATGTCTTCCAGTTCTACCTGGTCATGTTTTTTTGGTTTGTGGGTGTTTTGTTTGTTGTGGTTTTGGTTTGCTTTGTTTTTTTGTTTGTTTGTTTCTTTGTGTCTTTGTTTGGTTTTTTAAAAATTACTATTATTGTTACTGTTATGCTACTAATACCACCCCAACAGCTACACATGATTATGGTAGTACATCCTGTCATGACAGAGTTCCTTAGTGCCAAATATATGTTATTCTAAGTTTTGGGATTTAAAATCTGGTTAGGTCATATGTGTAAGGAGAGAAAAAAAAATTGAAGTCCTCCTGATATCTCTGTGTGCTTGCTTTCCAGTGTGTTCGGAAAGTTGATAATATATATAAATTCAGACTTGGTGATAGATTAGAATTTGGACATTGTGATGGTCTCTTTAGTGCTAAACCTTCTATATCTTTAGGAAGAAGTGAAAAATAAAAACCCAAAGTTTTTATTTCACTTTTTAATAACTTCCCCAAAACTCTGAAATGTTCAGCTAAAAGGTTCCATTTTGGTTCTGTATTTATTTCTGGATTTGGAGAAGGCACTTGTCATAGTACTGAACATTGATCAGAAATGATCTAAGAAAAGTTGACATCATGGTGAAATTAAAGTCCTTGCCATTTCTTGACAGAAGGTGACACACAAGCTAATACATTTCTTTCAGTTTACCTGATGAAATTTGTCTAGACACCATAAGGATCCAACTCACAAGGATAGTCCAAATTCAAGCTGTGTTAGTGAAAGGGAAAACCTGGAGGTGAGTCATAGGAGTTATTATAAGGGCATCTGTGTTGCCAAAGAAGTGTTTTCAATGCACTGGTTGTAACACAGGACCAAGTGTTTTCAGGTGTTGGGGGGGAGTATCTGGGATAGATCTTTGTTCCTCCTACCATTTTATTATTATGTTTTTAAATGGAATGCAAGGTCAAACAATGTGATTAAATCTTACTCAAATGCCACTACCTCCTTTCTTCTTTTGCTAATGACTTCCCGAGACCCTACTCTCTCCTGCAGGATGACAGAAAGCTCAACATAAAAGTTGAAGAGAATTACTCCCTGCAGGGGGAAAAAAGAGCCCCTGGAGTGGTTAAACCTGAAAGGAAGAAATGAGAAGAATAGAAATATTTTTTTGTTTTATTGACTGTGACTTTTTATGAGAGGGAAGGGAAGGGAAGGGAAGGGAAGGGAAGGGAAGGGAAGGGAAG
>JANVCC010000010.1:17631757-17878738 GCA_025345505.1 Todiramphus chloris collaris
GGGAAGGGAAGGGAAGGGAAGGGAAGGGAAGGACCTCAGCAGGTCATATAGTCCAACACCCCTGATCACATACACTCACCAAGAGCAGACTGACTAGGAATATGTCCAGACAGCTTTTGAATATCTCCAAGGATGGATGCTCCACAACCTCTCTTGTGAAACCTGTGCCAGTCATCGTCATAATAATAATAATTTTTTAAAAAGTGTTTCCTGATGTTCAGATGAAAACTCCTGTGTTCTGTATTGATACCTGGGTCAGTTTTGCACCCTGAGGTACACCACCAGTTGCTGGTCTCTGACTAGACACAATGCTAATGATCACCTGGTCCCTCTGGGCCCAACTGTTCAGCCAATTTTCAATCCATCTGCTCATCCAGGCCATATTTTAACAGTTTATCTTGGTAAGTAAACTTACGTGAAACAGTGTCAAAATCCTTACTGAAGTCAAGTAGACAATATTCACTGCTTTCCTCGTGACTACAAGAGTTGGTCAAGCATGACTTCCACTTGATGAAGCCATCATGACTGCTCCTCATGACCTTCTTGTCCTTTATGTGCCTGGAAATGATTCCGAGGGCTACGTGATCCATGAAGTGATGGAGTGATCAAGGTGAGACTGATTGACTTAGGGTTCCCTGGTCATCATTCTTGCCCTTGAAGATTAGAGTGATATTTGCCCTCTTCCAGTCTTTGGCCACCTCTTCCAACGTATTGATCAAAGATGCTATCTGCAAGATCCCTTAGCACTCATGGGTGCATCACTTTAGGGCCCATGGGCTTCAGTGTGTTCAGTTTGCTTAAGTATTCTTAAATATCTATGTTACCTAGGATCAGTCTGCTATGGAAACAAATAAGTTACGAGAAAGTGTGGGAAGTTCATCTGGTGTTGCTCCATTTTAGCACAGACCCTTGCCCTAGGTCCTTGTGTGTGTTTTATTGCAGCTGTACCTCTGCCTGGCATTGCACATTTCTCTCCTTGACCTGGTATAATTGACTTGGTTTCCTGGCCTTAACTCAGACCTGCATTGTCACTATAGACATGACAGGCAATCACATGAATGTTGTTGACTTGCTTGTACCTGACACTTCTTTTCATAAACACTTCTATTCACCAGCCACCTTAAATATTTGTAAAGCTACTGTAAACAAAAGCATATTTTCCACATAAGTGATGAGAATTCATGATGCACTGGAATAGTATCCTTTCGTGAAGTTGGCTAGATGTTTGAGCATTCCTTTTCCAATCAGCTATGGAAAAAATACCCTACAAAATGGCCGTTCATGAACAAGGTCAATATTTCCAATTAAACAGATACCTAATTAAATTGCTCAGGGCTTTGGAGGTGTAGGTGAAATATCAAGCACTGTCCCAGCATATAACAAAACAATACTATGTGAGATCTGAAATTCAGATCTTTTATTTACTTGTCAGTTACAGTATGTTGTCTGATTTGCTTAAGTCAGCAGCAAAGATTATCTTCTTGACACAAAAGTCATGTTGCCCTTCTCAATCTAAAGGTACTCAGAGATACTACTTGATGAAAGAGAGTATACCTGGCACTTAATTATAAAGAAGAAGCAGATGTTGTAACTGTGAATAGTCTACAGGAGTTACTAAAAGGTCATTGTGATTTGTTCCATTTTTTTTAAGGAAAAAAAACAGAAGCAGAAAAAAGCAAATAGCTTGCCCAAGGTTATCTGGCAGATGAAGATCTGGAAATACCTTAAGCCTTCTTAATCTTAGAAAAGATGAAAAAGACAAGATTGGTTTTCTTATGAAATTCTATGTGTTGCACCTTCATTGGAACTATTCCTGAACTAAATGAAATTAAATTAAAAAAAAAAAAAAGAAAACTAAATATTATTTGTTAGCTGTTCGGCATGATTCCCCCTGCTGCTCAAACATTATTCATATTTCTGATTACACAGCAATATTTTTTTTTTTTTATTCTTTCTTAGGCATTCCTTTCTGAAAGCACAAGAACAATATTTATTTTATATTTAAACCAATTTTGCATTTGACAGGTAAGGTATAAGAAAAATAGGTTGCACATGTGACATAAAAAAAACCCCACCTCTTTTTGTGTATATAGACAAATACAGTCAAAGTATCTGAAAGAAATTTACCTTTTTATTGCTTCTCTTGTACTTCGAAGCTCACATTATAGTGAGCTATAATTTGACATACAGCAGTCACTGGTTTTAATCAGACCAACATCTTTAACTTTACTACCAGAATCATTTTCTGTACTCATGATAAACCAAAGACAGTGCCTCAGGAGCTGAAATATTTTTCACTGCTTTCCTTTAGTACTTCAGAAAAGTGTCTTTTTTCAAATTGCTGACGAGAATAATTAAATCTGTTGTCTGAAAAGTGATATGTTTTGGGCTCTATATAAG
This sequence comes from Todiramphus chloris collaris, assembly GCA_025345505.1. Lineage (NCBI taxonomy): Eukaryota > Metazoa > Chordata > Aves > Coraciiformes > Alcedinidae > Todiramphus > Todiramphus chloris. Next base: position 17,634,158 of record JANVCC010000010.1, read on the forward strand.
TATTTGGACTTAGTTTTCAATCTGAAGTAAAAGTATTTGTTTTCTTGTCTGATCCAACTTTCTACTTCCCCCATATAAAATGTCTGTTCTATTTTCTTTCACACATCTAATCTCCTTTCTCATGTACTTTATTTTTTCCACCACAAGGTTAATCTTTTCTGTTCAGGAGTCAACTGAAAATGTGATTTTTTTTCAGCCCCAATATCAAAGACCACAAAGTTTCCATTCTTCTAGGTTTCATATTTTCATGACAGACAAAAAAACTGTGAAGAGTGTAAGATTTATCATTTGAAAGTATTTGGACACATGATTTTAAAAGCATGCTCAGGAGTCTTGCAGAAGGATGGCCTATGAACCTGAGGTAGTTTCAAACAAAAGTACATGTATAGGTACTACACAGCACACCAATAGCAAACCTGATGTTGTTTGGGAGCATACTATGGACATACGTATTTATTAAACATTAATTTTATATTTTGCATATGCAGATCAGGGATAAAGATGCCTAATTCACAGAGCATGAACTGAAGTATTGCTGTCTGCATAGACAGAGTACATACTTCGGATTACTGCATGGAAATTTCAGGTGAAGAAAGAGTAGCTAAATATGTTGAAGACTTAAATTACTAACTGCAGGAACCTACTTTCAATCCTGAAAGCCATGGATTGCACCAGTTCCTAGGCTGCTTTCTCAAAACATATTTGTCAAGTTCCTAATGAGCTAGGACTTCCTAGGTCTGCATAAACTGTACATTGAATTCAGCTCACAGAATTTAATTTGAGTTTCGAGTTTCTCTGACACCTTTATTGCTTTTTTCACATGTATCTCTATATTCTATAAGCAAGCAGTTTGACAAGTCCTGAATTCTTCAACACCGTCTGCCCTTTCTGCTGATAACACACTGTGGGCTGGGGACACTTATTAGATAACTGAACTCTACAGGCTTGCTTCCCTAATTCTGGATTTTTTTAGTTAAATACTACATGAACACTAGTCTTGCAGACCCATTTGTTTTCCAAAGTAACCTGTGAATCTGTGAATGACCCTCCAAAAAAATTAGAAGCAGGCTTATCAATAACAAGAAAATTTAGTCAGAGGTAAAATGATGAAATAAGGCATCTGAAAATATTGGGGAAAGATCATGATCTTACTCCAATGGTAAAAGATGAACTCCGAGTACCAGTGGAGAGTTAGGGAAAAATGTATTACGTTGATAATATTGGTCAGTAATTCACTGAATAGGTTTGATCCATCTCAATTTTCAATAGAAGTTTGTTGTGCAAATAATTAACATGCAAAAAAAGGACCCAAAAAAATGTGAAACTGTAAATATGCAGCTTTGTCAAATAAATTAATTAATAATTCTCATGTAACTGTGATTTCAATGACAAAGAAGTCCTTTCATTACTCGCAAGCATCTGAAATTCATGTCCTTGGAGATTTGACTCTGGAGAGGTTCTGACAAGACCTATACTGTACATCTGTGTCATGAGTTAATTGAGCAGTTACTGGAGACATGCAATAGTAGGCAAAGGTTTTGTTTCTGGATTAATCTATGACATGTACTGTTACGGGCAGAAGTATGGGTAATTTTTCATGGTGATTAGGCAATGAAACCAGGTAACTAGTCATTGAAAGGTGGAAGTTCTACCCACTATTTATATTTTTTTCTTAATAGGGAAAAATGAAATAACCAGACATTTTCCCATCAACTGTGTATTTGGAATTGCTCACTCGATATAGATTTGAAAGGGCCCTCAGGAAAATAAAATGACTCATGATGATCTCTATTTCACATCAAGCTTGACCAAGTCTTAAATGACTCTTCCATAAGACTTACAGATATTCCCAGTCTCTTCATTAATATTAATAGTGCTTTCACACCATGGCATGGAAACAATTAAAGTCTGCAACTTCATCTGTGTGAGACCTGTAGTAGCAGGTTGTTTTCATTCCCTTCAATTTTCTGTTTGAACAGTACTATAAAAGGTATTATGAAATATTAAAATGAAAAAGTAATAGGACTGCACCATTCTGCTTTCTGTTCTAGTTAAAGGTCTTGTGTACATTTCATTAAGCTGAGCATCTTACAGAAAGGGAAGAAAAAAGACGTTGCTCAAGTTGAGGTTCCACAATTATTTTAATTGGCATAGTTTTCTTACTTATGTTCTAATTAACATGAAAAAAATTATAAATTTCTATACATGCTAAGAAGCTAATAGTGAATTCTCTGAGCATTCCACCAAAATAAAACATAAATGTTCATGGGGTGACAAGTGTTTCTCTTGAATGACTTGTGTGTGCACAAGTCTGTCCACAAACAAGACCAGCTTTATCAAGCCATACCCAGAATTGCAAGTGTTCACAGAATGAGGCTTACATTTCTAAAATGCTTTTATTTCCAGTTTCTTCTTGTGATGAAATCATTCATTAAGCCCATGCATAAGTGAGTTGAGCAAATTAATTTCAGGTATAAGTGGGCATGAATCAAGTTAATTCTTTAGAATTGTACCCACTTACATCAATGTTGAATTTTTCTCATACTATCAAGGAGTGGTTACAGTGGGGTCAGCTTAACAACATTGATCCAGATAAGATGAGTAGGGCATCATTTTAATATAAAATTCCAGTTTAAAGTCTGAAAACTCACAAGAAAACACAACTTTTCCCATAACCATTAGTTTTAGAAGCACTGTTCAATCTTAACAACACCAAAAAAAATATATTGCATGTCTTTACAGTTTGTTTTCTCTATATGCAAAGACTTGGATTTGTAAAAATAAGAATTCATGAATTATATGTCTTAATGGATTTATTCTAAGGTTGCTTTATTTTTCAACTCTATGTTCTTTATTGGCTGTGATTCACACTGGAAGTGAAATCATGTCTGTGCATGCATTATGCCAGTCTGAGAAAATTTATCTCAATATTTAGACAATCGGGCCCATAGTGGTGGAATTTCTTTTGTTTAAAGTATAAGAGCATTTGGATGAAAAATTATAGAAATAGGTCAATGAACTGTTGGCATTGTATAAGGGATTGTGCTAGCTATAGCAAATCAAAACTGATCTAGTTGACATCAGAGTAAACCTGGCATGACTGCAAATATTTTTTATGAAGTTAGAGAAGGAGGTAAAGGGAATACTATGCAGCTGGTTTTTTGTTTGTTTGTTTGTTTGTTTTTTAATATGTTTATTTTTTTCCTATATATGAAAACTTCAGTTCAAGAGAGGCTTTTGCTGTGCTTTCTGATAGGAACAAATAGTGCAATGGAAACAATCCATTTTGGTTCCATACAAGGAGAGAAATCCTGTATGCATTGTAACATAAGAAGCATACATCAGCTCACTCTACAGTTTTTCCAGATGTACTAATTTCCCAGATGACTTTGTTAGATGTTTTCTATTACTTGCTGAGGGAAGCCAGTAGCTGAAAGATATATTTGTTTTATTAGCACTGAAGAAAATTTGTTCATAGTATTATAAAGAAATTACTTCTTGTTTAAGCAAGCCTTGAGACAAAGCTCTAGACATGATGTTATGTATAAAGATAACAATAGTGTTCAGCATGAAATATGCATTCATTCTATTAATGCAAAATGTTAAGTAAAAGAGAGGAAGTCTCTCATAGTAGAGGGAAGGGGAATATTATAATGGATATGTCTACAGAGACAAAGTAATTGTATCGTATGCATTGAAAATAATCGTCTTCTCAATTAGAGAATCTTTCCACTACAGCATACTGCTTACAAGACTAGAAAGGTATACATTTTACTAATCACCTAGCAGTATAATATACTTGTACCTGAAACACAACTGGCAAAATGTTGTTGGCATGGGGTTGTGGGCAGAGTACTGATCACCTGTGGCATCCAGGAAGAGACTGCCACCCCTATTGCTAGCAACATGCCATCTTTTTCTGCAAGTGCACTGGCAGAGCAGAATGGGAAAAGGAACATATGTTAAACCAGGCACAGAGAGCTCAAAGAGTGAATGTGTTTGCAATACAGGCAAAACAGTGATGCTACTTTTTTCCCCAGCAGGAAAAGAGGGACAAAATATGGAGATGCTCATGTAAGAGGTAAATTACGTGTCTGTGAGAGGCCTATGGGAAGTCTCACAAATTCTCCTGCACAAGATGCCTGGTCCATAGCAATAGATCTGGCCGAACATGAAGATTCACAGCTGCGGCAGATGGTACACCAAGACACCACAAGAGATATGCTCCTATTATAGATTATGTTCACAGACCTTTCTGTCTATGCTGTTCTCTCACTAAGAATTTCAGGGAGCAGAGAGGTGTAGCTGAGGAGATAGGTATGAAGGAAGAAAATGTGGCCATGATATTTCAAAATGAAGTGAATAATGAAAGTTACCAGTTACTCTTTAGTTTCTAACATGTTCAAGAGACAAGTGCAGTGTTTTGGTGTGCCCTGAGTCATGAATAAAATAGAATACAATCAGCTTTCATCACAGAATCTTCAGTGGCATTTTGTTATAGTCATCATGATTATCCTTGTTCTACAGATCTATGTATATCAGACACTTAAAACGCAGAAGTCTAGTGATGCTATTTTCCATGACATTGTATAAATTTTGAAATAGGAAAAGGAGCTACAAGGGCTTCTCATCAGTAAAGATATTAAAAATTACTATTTCTTTTACTTTCATTCTCAGATCAATCCATTCTTCAGTGCCATCTTAAGGAACCTGAACAAATAACATATATCAAAGAACAGATGTCAAGGTCTTTAAAAAAGGCTGTTACCTGAGAGATTCCTCTTCAGTCTGAGTGCTATCTTGAAAGTAGTAAACCTATGCTGCAGTTATTCTTATTGGGATTCCATAGTCCAGCCAGCTTGTAAATAGACAGACCAATTACATCCATCTCTTATTAACCCTTTTGTTGCTTTTGTCTTCCAAAACCATAAAAGAAAAGGTTTCCTGTCTCTTTCTTCATACCTTTCATTATTGTATCCACTTTTTAAACACGTCTGCTGTCTGATGGAAGCAGTACAAACTGTCTTGGTATTGGAATACTATTGCAGAACTTGTAGTTTCAGTTCTCCTGCTATAAATTGACATTTATAATACAGTTTATTTTTTGAGATGGCATATATAGAGTGCCTTAGAACTGTGTAGATTCTTAGAATGCTGAATTACTTTGTAGCACTGATACATACAAAATTATCCTAGTATCTCATGAGTAAATCAACATTTTATTTGTTCTACAACACACCTCATTTTTGTTTGGACAGCAGTTGTATACTGGTCAGAGACACCCACTGTGGTTTCTTGAATGGGAAAAAAAGATCTATGAATTTCATCTTAACTTCCTACTAGATTTTTGCTATGCAACCCTCTATATCTAAACTAGTCATCTTTACTGACGGTATCCACATAGATATCTATATTGTAGTTGTTTATGTTGATTGGGTGTTTATATTACTCTTGAGGTAGTTATGTTATATTTATGTTGGGATGAATCTATTCACACTTTCTGATCTCCCTAATCATCTACTTTTTAACAATTTATTAAAGTGAATTTTGAACAATCATTAGTAAGTCCATCTCCTCTACAAGCAATTCCTGAATTAGAGTAGCCACAAGGCTACTCTTGCCCATTGAATATAAGCTATTCAGTTTATTGACACGTCTCTTGCGAACATACTGAGGTCTCCTGCTCATGTGGGCTACACAATGCTGGCATTTACCGATACGATGTGTGTGGAAACATCTACATACTCTCCTACATTTTTCTTTCTTCCTTTTCGGAAGAAATTTATTTATTCTTTTTAGGATTTGGTATCAAAATAATACAGTCAACTTTAAGAATCAGGTAAGTCTGCCAAGAACAAATTGGGACACAGACATGTTAACAATCATTGATTTTGTTGGGAATAACTGGAATGATTCAATGCAACCTCTGCAAGCCATCCCTATCTGTGTAGAAAAGGAGGGTTTGATGTGGAGAAATAGGATTTAGATTATAGACTTAAAGACTCTAAGAAAGAAATCTTAGAGGCCGACAAAACAGAGCAGATTTGAACAGAAATTTGTTGGGCTTTTGTAGATCTTCTGAGCCCAAGAAGAGAATAAGCATAGATTCCGCCTACCACAGGACCTGTGTTTTCAAAGCATGTTAGGAAACTCATCTTCCATGACAGATATGTTACAGAAGTATTATATTTTCTCATATATTTGTTTATCAGTGTGAAATAAGACTGCACTTTGGAAAGAGAAAAACAAGCAGCAGACTCCCTGCACTAAGCTAAGAACTTCTGTAATTTCCCTTGAATAACACCTACAAGTCAAGACATCACTGAAAAATACGTTGTTCTATCCTGTAAAAATTCAATCCCTGCCCAAGAGGACTGCAGTCCAAGCCTCCTAATCAAAAGGTGATAGTGTAGTTGCTTGAATGATGATAGCCTATTTGTCATTACCAGTCTTCTTTCCCCTGGTGCATAATGTTGTGAGACTAAAATGTACACCTTGTACCTTCTTCCTGCCTAAAGGAGTATCCACTATGATATTGTTTAAACCATTCTTGTTTAAAACATTCTATTGTTTAAACCTATCCAAGGATAGGACAAGGAGCAATGCGTGCAAGATGGAGCATAAGGGGTACCACAGAAACATAAGGAAAAACTTTCACAGTGAGGGTGACAGAGCATTGGAACAGGCTACCCAGAGGGGTTGTGGAGTCTCCTTCTCTGGAGACATTTAAAACCCACCTGGACACATTCCTGTGTGACCTGCTCTAGGTGGTCCAGCTCTGGCAGGGGGGTTGGACTAGATGATCTTTCAAGGTCCCTTCCAACCCTTAACATTCTCTGATTCTGTGATTCTTAAAAGTCTTGAATGATGGAGCTTCTACAGCCTCCTTGAGCAACCTACTATCTCCTGAAAATTCCTTGCTACCACTTAAGGACATTATTTCTTGCTTTGTCCTCCAAATACACTATTGCCTTTTGTGTGTACAGTGCCTTTTTAGACAACTAACGAGTGCTGTCATGGAGATTCTGAATTGTCTCTTCCTTAGACTAAACAACCCCTGGTTTGATTTGGTTTTATTGGTTTTTGTTTGTTTGTTTGTTTGTGTTTGGCTTTGGTTTTGGATTTTGTTTTGGGTTGGTTTTGGGTTGGGTTGGGTTGGTTGGTTGTTTGTTTTTAATTTTTTGCTTGTTTGGGATCTTTGTTGATGTAGTTTTGGGTTTTTTTTTTTTTTGTGTATGTTGGGTTTTTTGTTTGTTTTATTTTGTTTGGGTTTTTTTTTGAAGGCAGTTGTGTTTTCTACATCGCTTACCATTAGTAGTGCTTTCTACTGAAACTTACTCAGTTGGTCCAGACTGAAAACAGTACTCCAGTAGGAGTCTTGTTTGAAGTATGCTTGTCAAAGATCTACCTCATGTTCTGTGACTTTTATATGCTTGTTTATATAACCCACTGTGGTGCTTTCTTTTTTCACAAGATTGTTGACTCAGCTTGAGATCCACTGCATACCTGACTGTTTTCTGCAAAATTGTTTTGTAGCCAACTCTTCCCAATAAGGTATTTGTGTAGCCAATTATTGCTTCCTACTTTTTGTAGTGTCTATATGTTACTGTTAAATATATTTTTCTTCTGCTCCAAAGAGAATATCTTTGTATCAAAATTCTAAGTTTGTTTCTAATTTTTTGACAGCACCAACTAGATTAGATGAGAAGTAAATGTAATGAATATAATCTCTGGATTATACTTGTTATTATCCAGATCATTTGCAAAACTTATAAATCATAAGGGTTCCAGATGAATCACCATGGGACTGGGAAATGGAAATATGTAAAGTATTTTTCAGAATGCACTCAGAATTGTTCTACAGACAAGACTGATTATGTGATACAAACTTGTACCTACAGGTCTGAAGTAAAGTTTGGGGACATCTTTTCCAGTAGGAGTTTACTGAATTATATATATATTTATATTTTTTAGCAGAGTTCCTTAAGTGATATTAGCTCAATCTGCACATTACTTATCATTTATTGCATGTATCTCCTGTCTGAGAAAGGAAGGATGCATTGGTAAATGCATGGATTAAATATACAAAAACAAAACTGACAAACATTGTGTAAAAATGGGGGAAAAATACCCCAAACAAAAGGGCATGACATAGATGCCAATTTCATATAGAGAACAGTTGAAAAATCTGTTTAATATAGCTGGTATCTATCTGTTCCATTTCTTCTCTGTTGAATTTCAAACATATTAAAACCATTTACCATAATTATATTAATGTGATGCTACAGGTAATTTACTGCTACATACTCAGGTCTTCTCTGAGTCCTTTTTATAAAAGGTTGTACCGTAGAACTCTTAAAACTGACTGTCAACATGATCACATCTAGGAAGATGGCCTTTTGTCATAGAAGAGAATCCTCTTAATGAACGTATCTAGATCTTAGCTTCACAAATGCATAATTCAAACACTTTGGTTATTCAGCTAGACTGGATGAAGTGTAAGTGGTGAAGAGTAATCTATCCAAAATACCAGTAATATTTATGTCTACTTTTAAGTAAGCTGTGCTGGACAGGAATCATATGTAAGGTTAACAGAATATGTGATTACAGTGCTAATTTCACATAGAACAGAATCATTTTGGTTTGAAAGAGTCATAGAATCATTTTGGTTTGAAAGGCCCTCTTGAGATTAAATAGTTCAACCCAAAAGCAGTGTGAGCTAAAGTATATTGGCCAATGATAATTCCACAACCTCTCTAGACAATCAGCACTAGTGTTTGACCACCCTCAGTGAAATGTGGTTTTTTGAAATGTGAAATTTTGTTCAGAAGGATTTTCACACTTTTTTCTTTGTGTTCATTGCCTTTTGACCTGTCACTGGGCATTACTGAGAAGATCCTGCTTCAGCTTCCTTCCCTTCCATCAGGAATTTATACACATTTCTGTGTATTTATACACATGTGCTTCCCACTGGATGGCAGCGCAACCTTCTAGTCTATCAGTGTCTCCTCCCAGTTTTGTATCATTGATCAACTTGCAGAGGGTGTCTTCTGCCCCATAATCCAGGACATTAATGAAGGTGTTAAAGAGTATTGGTCGAGTATTTGACCCTTGGAGCATATACTAGTGTTTTGACTCCACCTGGACTCAGAAGCACTGAGCACAGCCCTCTGGGGACCGTCCATTCATCCAGTTTGCAATTTGGTTACCTGTCCTGCGTTCATCTAGGATAGGTTTAATGTTCACAAGCAGCTGGGAGTGGCCACAGATGGGATAAAGAACCAAACCAGCCAATGGGATTTTTGATGTCATACTGATGTCATGTGCACTATATAAGGGTGGACTTGCCTGGGGAAAGGGTGCTGTGATTTCAGTGTGTGGCTTGGAGCAGGGAAGTTCTTGTTCTGGATGCCACTAGAGCCTTGTGGTTTATATCACTCACTTTATATTACTTGCTTTAGATATTATTTCATTAGTATTACCATTAATACTGTTGTTTCTTCTCTCTTTGCATTGTTTTATTAAATACTCCTTATCTCTACCCACAGAGTTTCACTTTTTTATCCCAATTCTCCTTCCCATACCACTGGGGTGGTGTGTCTGTATGTTTGTGTGTGTGTGTGTGTGTGCGCGTGTGTGTGTGCGCGTGTGTGTGTGTGAATTAGAGCAGTGACTAAGCAGCTATATGGTACTTAGTTTCCAGCTGAGGTTAAATCACAACACTGCCTCAGTGTCTGCTTGTCTAACCTGTAAATTGCTACTGAACAAAACTTCAGAAATTGCACTTTACAAGGACCAGTCAACATACCACCATATGCACACAAATGTACACAGACAAAGCAGATGACCAGCTCTCTCGCAGTACTAGTATTGGAGGGACTAGAACAAACCATGGAAATGCAAGAGTTTCCAATGGAAATGAACTTTTAAAAAATCTGTTTCAAAGAGTTTTTCCATGAGCAGCTGACAAATACTGACGTGTATTTTCTGTCTGTTCCTTTCACTAGGGAACCTTCTTCCAGTCTACAGGATGAGCAGAAACAAAATATTATTATTATTATTATTACTAATATTATTCAACAGATCAATGAGGGACAGGGAAGGGAACTGCATTTCCCATCTTACAGTCCTATACTCTGTTCCCCAAGGTCAACATAGTTGTTTTTGAGAATGTTTGGAACTCAAGCAAATTATGACAGTAAAGTTAATATGTTGTTTTGATACTTTAAAAAAACCCATTACAACCAAGTATTACACCACTCAATAGTCTTGTCATGTCATTAATACTGTTTCACAAATTTGGAAATTGAGACTGAGGCACATAAAGATTTTCAGAGAAATCAACTTGGAAGTCACAGAGTTCTAAATAACATTCTTATCTCCTCTCAGTCTTCTGTTGAAATCACTGACCCTAAAAACAAACTGTTTATTTGCACTTAAAAATTTCTAGAAATAAATTGACTAAACCCTTCCTTTATATTCTGGTAAATGGGAGATTTAAATATTATATTTCTGATTACAGCATCCTGTCTCTAAGTGCTAGAGTGGAGCTTTCCTTTAAAACATTTTTTACAAGTTGAAAAGTAATTTGGGCAAAGCAGAGTCATTCAATTCACATTGGTTTTATTCAGATTTCTAGAAATAATAGAAAATAATAAGGCTCATTATATCTAATTTTATTGGAGATTTTGATATATCTTTTCTCTGCACATCTGGGTAGACATTTAGTCTGCTCATAGTGAGAATAAAATATTTACAGTAGTGATCATAGAAAAGTCATAGCACATTCTGTGAGATGAAGATCATTTCTGTATTAATTCTGAAAGGCCTCACTACAGACAAGAACAAAATGCCACTCACCCCAAAAGAAATATACATTACATTGATAACTCTTTGTCTGACCAAAGTTTCAAAGAACTTCTTTCCAGTGAAAACATAGATTTTTTTTAATTTTTTTTTTAGTATGGCAGCATGATCTTTAATCAAAATCAGTGCTTATTTCATTAATCAAGAAATCTGCTTTTACTGTTCTTTAATGAACAAACAAATAAATAAATACAAATCACTAGCCGTTGAAGTTTTCAGTCCTTAAATTTTTTTCCACTGTTGAGTGACAAGTCTCATTTTTATCATGGAATCAAAGCTTACTTATTTTTTTTATTCTCTTGACAGGGAAAGAATTGTTTGGATTATGAATATCAGTTGGGTGCTGACAAGTGAAAGAAATTGCCAGCTTTCAGTAACTGACTAAAACAAAACCAGAATTGGCCTTGGAAGATGAAGATATGAAAATAGAAACTTCAATATATCTTTTTTACTTGACTATTAAAAATGCATTATCTTCTTCCTGACATACACCTGTATGGAATCTGACTAAATAAAGGCTGCAAAATTACCTAAGAGTGCAGACACATTTTAGGAACATGTTTCTGTGTGACATGGTTCAGCATTAGCAGATGCTGATCTAACCACTTGCTTTAGAGATGTCAAAAAACTATTTTAATGTGGGTAGAACTGAAGCCATTCTGAAGCTGCTCAACCTACAGAAATATTTATGATGACTGTTCATCATTAGGCAGAATAAGTTATGCAAGATTTTTTGAGTATTTGTTGTGAAGCATGGTGTGGTTGGGTATGGTATATAGCAGGAATTTCTAATGAAGAATTTGAGACATAAAGGATTACAGATCCAGTATTGTCAAAGAAATAGAGAGAATATCACTTATCTATCTGATGGACTTTCAGGTTGCAGAAATTACTCTAGTAAAAGGCAGTTGTTAAATAAATGCAGTCTTAGGAGTAGAGATAATTTTTATTTTTGTAGTAAAAGGGATGGTCCTTTTTCAGGCACATTAGGTTTCATAAAGAACTAAGCCAAAGCTATCTAACCTTTCAGTGATTACGAATAGGATTGGACTCTTCATTGTTGTTCATCTCAGTGAAAAGTAAAAAAAAAAAAAAAAAACCCAAAACAACATAAATCCTTAATCAGTAGGTGATTAAACTGTCCTGACTATAACAATGAACAAGTTACATTAAGCAACTCAGTATCTAAAGAAGATACTAAGCCATGGACCCTTTGTGACTTTTTCTAATTGTTCCAATATGTATGTGAAGGAGAAAACATGTTATTTTCTGTATGTAGTTCTCAACCACATAATGAAGATATAAATTATCAGTGTTGTCTGATTTTATTTTAGCATAAGCATGAGTAAAATGTCATATGATCTTTAATGAAATAAGGTGATGTAAATGGATTTACAGTCAAGAGCTAACAATTCGCTTTCCTTTTCAAAATGTGGTATGTGATGTTCTCTGAGGATGTCCCGTTCTTGTACTTCTTTTCCAACACTAAAATACTACTTTTCAATATTTTAAGGATTAATATTGTCAGGTTTCTACCTGGAGGAATTTCACTTTATTTACCTATTGTGTTTGGTCTTGGGAAGTACTTTTAGAGTACAAATTGAAGAAAATATGCTTTCAAAGGACTCAGAATATTTCAGCGAACTCCAAGAGGCTACTGTCTGTTCGGTTCAAACAAACTCACCTTCTTTGTCTAAGACCAAGGTTCCTGGAATCTAGCCAGATTCCCACCCTTTCCTTTTCCTCTTCTTTTCTGCATCTTTGTGTCCTACAAAAGCTGTCTATTCATGCTATTTTCCATGACCACCAAACTGTTCTCTCTCTGCCAAAGATATCTTGCCAAGGTAATGCTAGATACAATAGCATTTATCTTAATTAGTTATAATTTGTCCAAAGGAATTTCCTTCTCTGAAGGCAGCCTGGATAATGACAATCAGATTGATGTCTACAAAAAAAAGATCTTGATTCTTAGTAGGCTAAGACATGCTAATACTGCTTTATAGATGTAAGACTGGATTTATGAGACTGGATTTTATCCAGGCAGTCCAAAGCAAGAGCAGGGAAAGACAATTTTGTCTGCAGGAATCTGTACAGATTTGGTCACAGAATGCAGAAGTGAAAACACCACCATTATCACTGAGCCCTATAATCTTCAGTCATCATGGATAGACCAAATCCATCAATACAAGGATAGCAAAGCATCCTCAAATACATGTCTATTGAATCCTCCAAACTAGTAGAAAAAAAACTCAGGAAAATGTTTTCTACCCTTTCTTGTTTTAAATCATTGTAGGAAGGTTTTGCCTTCCTATAGGCTTTTGATTTCAACTCTAAGTAAAATATTTTATCAAGTAATTTGGTGAGAAAACAAGTTACCATTCTAGAATATTTGCTAGAATTTAATTGTTCAAACACAATTGATTTCTTATCATTTATAGGCTATTCTATTTATTTGGAGATGTGTGAAATGGTAATATTTAGCATATGGGAATATGCTGAAAGTACAGAAAGCTTACTAAAGGGGAAAGAAAGAACAAAGGGATACAAAACAGCAATTGACCTAGTTAGTATGTCAGATCAGGACCAGTGCTACTACCTACATCTCATAAAAGTTTCATCTGTGAAGTCTTCAGTACTGATGGGACAGAAATAAAGCAAGGGAGAGAAATTATTTCCTCAAGTATAATTCTGAGTTATAGGAAGTAGTGATAAGAAACAGTTCTATAAGAAACAAGGAATCATCTCCAAATATATACATATTTCACAGCTTAGTAACAAAAAAGTAACATGTTCTTTAAAATATGATGTGAGAGGAGCTGATTGCCATATTTCTTGCAAATTATGTTCCCATAAAACTTGGTGGAGTTACACTGAAATTTTCTTCCTGTGTAAAACAGGGTTTATCTTCCTTCTCTTCATAGCAGTTACATACCCTAGAGGGTAGAAACTCTCAGGAAATATCTGTGTTATCTCGGGACATTACTAACAGACCTAGAAGTGTGGCACCACGTACATCAGATTACAAACACCAATGTATCCCTCATTTTCTACAGAAATCCGTCACACAGATGATTTCTTTATTATAATTATTCTCTAGATAGTATGAAAGCAAGCATCTGACTTTTCTTATTCATACTGTCCATATCCAGGTGTTGGTAGCACAGGTGCTGAGGGGTTGGCCTCTGTAAGAGGTGGCTAGGGTTGCCCTGTGCTGAACTTAGCGGGTTCCCAAGGACCCACCACAGGACACAACTGAGCCCATCAGCCACAGTGGTGGTGTCTCTCTGACAGCATATTTTAAGAATGACTATACAGAATTTTGACCATTCCTCAGAAAAGGAGAAATGAGGAAAAAACTTGTGAGATACACCCACAAACACCAAGGTTAGAGTAGAAGGAGGAAGAGGAGGTTCTTGAGGAGCCAGAACAAATATTGCCCTGCAGTCTGTGGGAGATAGCACAGTGGAACAGATAGCATCACATGGAGAACCCCATAATGGAGAAGGTGGATATGCCCTGAATTAACTGCAGCTGATGGAGGACCCATGTTGGAGCACAGGAAAAATGTGAAGAGGAATGAGCAGCAGACAGGAATGGATATGGTCTGACCACAATCCCCATTCCCCATTCCCTCTATGGCACTTGATGGGGGAGGTCAAATAGCTGGGAGTGAAGGAGAGAAGTTGACCCTGGGAAAAACAGGGATAGGGAGGTGTTTTAATTTTGCCTTTGTTTCTCACTTTCCAAATGTATTTTAACTGGCAATAAATTGAATAAATTTTCCCCAAATTGAGTCTGTTTTGTCTGTGATAGTAAGCAGCAAGTCATTTCCCTGTCTCTGTCTCAACCCATGAGCTTTTCGAATTCATTGTTTCCCACCTGTTCTATTGAGGAGGGAAAGTGAGTGGGCATTCGGCAGACAGACAGGCTCAATACACCACACATACAGAATACTCTGTTGCATCTTAATAGGTCCTTGTTACTTTTTTCCTTTTCAGATTTTAATCCAACTGTTTTCCTAAAAGTGCTTTCCAGCATTCTTCTGAAACCTTCTGCAGATTCTCATCAGTATTCACCTTATCAACTACTGGTTTCATGGGTGAAACGGTCACAGAATCACAGAATCAAAGAATCTTTGGAGTTGGAAGGGACCTCTGGAGACCATCTAGTCCAATCCCCCCCATAACCAAAGCAGGTTTGCCTTGAGCACATTACACAGGAACGCAGACAGGTGGGTTCTGAATGTCTCCAGAGAAGGAGACTCCACAACCTCCCTGGGTAGCCTGCTCCAGTGTTTTGTCTCCCTCACAGTAAAGTTCTTCCTCATATTTAGATGGAACCTCCCATGTTCCTGTTTATGCCCATTGTCCCTTGTCATGTCACTGGGCACCACTGAAAAGAGTCCAGTTCCATTGTCCTTGCACCCATCCTTTAGATATTTATAGACATTGATAAGGTTTCCGCTCAGTCTTCTCCAGGCTAAGTAGTCCCAGCTCTCTCAACTTATCCTCATAAGAGAGGTGCTCCAGTTCCCCAGTTATCTTTGTTGTCCTCTGCTAGACTCTCTTGAGTAACTCCCTGTCTCTTGAACTGGGGAGCTCAGAACTGGACACAGTATTCCAGATGTGGCCTCACCAGGACAGAATAGAGGGGGGAGGATGATCTCCCTTGACTAACTGGCCATACTCATATACCACTGGCCTTCTTGGACACAAGGGCACACTGCTGGCTCATGGTTAATATTGTCTACAAGAATTTCAAGATCCTTCTCCTCAGGGCTGCTTTCCAGAAGGTCTACGCCTAACCTATATTGATACATGGTGTTGTTCCTCCCCAGTTGTAGGACCCTACATTTGTCCTTGTTGAATCTCATTAAGTTCTGCTCTGCCCAACACTTCAGCCTGGCCAGGTCTTGCTGGATGGCAGCACAGCCCTCTGGTAGTTCATCAGCTCCTCCCAGTTTTGTATCATCAGCAAACTTGCTGAGGATACACTCGGCCCCCTCATCCAAGTCACTGGGTTGACCCAAGGGATGCACAGAATTCGTGCTTGGAAGTTTTGTTTGAATACTGACCAGTTCTCATGGACACCCCTGCCTTCTAGAGCCCTAACTCCTGGTATTCTACCAAGCAGATCTTTGAAGAGGTTAAAATTAGCTCTTCTGAAGCCTGGGGTTGTGATCATAGTTATTTCTTTAGTCCTTCCACACAAGATACTGAACTCCACCATTCTGTTGTTACTACAGACAAGGTTGCCTCCAACCTTTTCACCCCCAACAGGATGCAGAAGTGCACATCTCCTTGTAGGTTCTTCTACCACTTCTACTAGGAAGTTATCCTCAAATCTCTGCAGGAATCTCCAGCACTGAAAGTGTGCACCTTTCCAGAAAATATCAGGGTGGTTGAAATCCCCCATGAGGACCAGGGCCTGTGCTCGTGAGGCTACTTTCAGCTGTCTGTGAAAAGCTTCATTGACCTCCTCATTCTGATTAGGTGCTCTGGCGTAAACACCCACAACAGTGTCACTCATGTTAGCCTGCCCCTTAATTCTCACCCATCAGCTCTCAACAGGTTTTTAATGCTCTCCTAGGCAGAGCTTGGTGCATTCCAGGTGCTCTTTCACATAAAGAGCCAGTCCACCACCCCACCTTGCTGGCCTATCTTTCCTCAATAGTCAGATATTTATGTCTCCCAGCATCACTTATATAAGGCTTTTATGTACCACTCAGGAACCTGTTTAAAGAAGCTAAGTTATAAATTAAACTGAACTGTGAGATAAATGAGCACAATAATCTACTGAAATAAGAAGCAAGAAAATTATCTTATTTTTAAACTCTGTTTAAAACATTTTAATGTTCCACAGACTGATTTTAAGTAATAATAATGATTGCAAAAGTGTAACATTTGTTTATTTACAGTAGAGATATGTTTTTCTAATAATTTGTTAGTAAATCCCTAAATCAGCACTACATGATAATCAGAAATTGCTCTTGCTTAAAGTGAAATTATGTTGCTTCAGTGAGTTATAAAACCAGAAAACTTATTTAATAGGGGTGATCTTTTTACAACAAAGAGTAACTAAATTATGTACTTACACTATATGAATTTGCAAACGCATCTGCACCTAATGGAAAACATTTGAGGTGGTGCATGGAAAAGAAACAGAAAATTGATGAAAAAACAGTGATATGCAGATGTTAATGGCAAAGAATAATTTTATTATTATTATTAGCAGTAATATTGATAAAGCAGTATCTATTCTTGATTGTAAATTCTTGTGAAAAAATTATATTCACACAATATCTCATTCTGGAAAAGCTGTTTGATAGAGAAAATTATTTCCTGAATTGTATTGTAGGCTGCCACATTAAAATGCGGAAGCCATGTAGTTAGTAAGATGAAAATGCTTAGGAAGTGTTAACTAGAGATGGAAGAGCTCTATAAATGGAAAAAAGCTAAACACTCGTCTAAAAGTATTTCCTAGGGATCAAACCAATACTATTAGGAAGGCTTTTTCATAGTTTTTTCTTTGTCCATTTTGTACTGTTTCTCATTAAACTACAATCGGATTACTTCCTCCTCTCCTGAAGTCTGGTTAAATATGAGGGAATTACAGTGACTTCCTTCATGTGATCAGTGATTAAAACATCAGATAATTAACTAATACAAATTATCCCAGAAATATATGTAATGAGGAAACAGTGGCATTGGATTTAATGACAGATCATAACTACAAGGTTTTTTATAAAATTATTAGAACAAACACCTTTTCTTAACTGCTTATATTATTCTGAGTCTTCAAAGAAACTATATACTATAAATACTATAGTACTATAAATTAAAAGTTTGTACACAGCTATAACTATAGATCTCAGATTTATCCTAAGACTGAATCTCAGTGTTCAATGAGAAGTGGATTATATTTATAAGCTTCCAGCTCTGGTGAAATGCTGTTCTCAAACCAGCTGCTCATTTTAAACATAATATACTAAAATTTAAATTACAAAAAATATAATGCATAGTAGAATGAAGAATTTAGGATCATGCAGACACAGAATTTTTGTCAGAGATGATCAAATCATGAGCATTCATCAACTGATGGAAACATGTAGGCTGTACAACGATCCAGGAGTTACTGGAAAGCATCTTATGTTGTCTGACATAAACAGATGTAGATGGCACTGGCAAATATGACAATCCAACACATCTCATAGAATTGAATCAAATGCGTTTACTGTGATAATTTAAAATCACAAAGCAAACAGTTTGAGGCTACAATAAATGGCTTTTCAGTAATCTGTGTGTGAGATAAGAAAGAATTCTATCTTTGACTTTTTCAAAATATTTGTTGACTATGTATGGGAATATTAAAAAATGTAAAAGATAATATTTTCCCTATGTGTACACCACTTGAATGACCATAGGCTTGTTCTCTGCTCCATCACTTGCCATGTAATTAATGTTGAAGTTTGAAAAAATATTTATTATAGAATATAATCAAGCATTTGATTAAAATGAATATGTCATTGATTAACCAAAATTAGAATGAAAATAAAATGCATGATTAGTGGTGAATCTGTGAACTAGTTAATTAATTCAGTTCTCTGGATCATTTACATTCTTTCAAGTAGACTATTCTAAAAAGATCTAAAAAGAAACAAATAGTATTCCATCACACTTGACCCCTCTTAAAGCTGGAACAGAAATACGTATATGAAAATGTAGGGTGGTTTATTAGTCAGGAATTTTTTCACTTTTTCTGGTATCATATATGAAGGTGAATAATAAGAAAACAAAGCTGCAAGGAAGCAAAATTGAAAGGCTTCAAATTATTGTGATAATGGTGTTTATATATTCTCCCATGTTGATAAAAATATATACTAAAGGGTTGATTGGCTTTGTAATACAAGACACCAAGTGAAAGGACAGGCAAGACACATCATGGTAGAATTCTGCAGGCTTGGTATAAGTGGTGGATCAAGACAGATGCAGAAATAATGATACGTGGTTATTCAAATAGATGAACACCTTACATATTGATTTCCATATTTTTAACTGATGCATTTTCATTGTTCTTGGACTTGAAGGAGCTGCCTTATTATCCTGTGTAACTAATGTGTCTGAAAGAAATATACCACAGTGAGGATTTTTTTTCTGTAATAAAAGGTCCATAAAAGCAGAAGGGCACTCAGCAGACTTTTCTATTAGTTTGTTTCGAAGCCAGATGCAAGCACACTGAAGTAGCATAAGTGTATAAGCTGCAGTTTTGCACTCAGTGGCCCAGTGAAAAATAGTACTGCTGTTATCTGAAATAGACTTTATACTAATTGTGCCCTATGCTATGTATGCAAGGATGCATCTCTGTTTTGTTTAGCATGTTACCAATTTCTTATGAAGGCCTGTTTATGAACTAGAGCTTCATACCACATATGTCTTATGATGTACGGTTTAACAAGGGATAACTGTAAACACCTTGAAAACATGGGCACACATTTTCAAGCCCATGAAAATTTACAGACTGACAAATAATGGGCATTGAAAAAAAGGCAAGGGAAAAGTCCACTTTTGCTTTAAGAAAATAAGTGGAGGGACTCCCTTTCCCTCCATTAAAAAAACCCAAAACATAAACAAACAAAAAGACAACAAACCAAACAGCTGAGCAACAGGATAAGGCAGTTGCCTGGAGAAGCAGCATCTCTGAGACATGCAGTCTGGGGATGTGTTCCAGGAACTGGGAATTGCCTAGAAACTCAGTCATCTTATAAAAGGATTAGATATGAAAATTAGAGAGGGTAGAATAAAGATCTCTGTTTCTGTAGTATTGCTTCATACTGACAAATTTCCAGTTCTGGTGACAGACATCATCACAGGCTGCATTCATCAGGCTAACTACACAGAAACAGCTCTGTGAGATTGCATACTCACAGACAATGCATGATGTGATAGTCAAGTACTGACTGCTTTGAACATGCACTGACAATGATGTGTAAGAGTTAATATGTGGTGGTGATGCTTAACACTGGGTAAGATCTATAAGCGTAAAATGTATTGTAAATGAAAGTCAGTCTAGAATGTTTGTTGTTTGGGTTTTTTTCAAGTTTTAAACTATCTTGATTTATCAGACTTTACTATTGCAACATTCCTATTACAGTCAGCACTAACACCCTGACTATATATATTATATATAACTAAATGTTTCTCTGTTTGTGTGTGTATGTTTGGATATACATGTCTGTGTACAGTCACAACATATCCACTGTGAAAACAGAATGATAGACATCATCAGATGGTGAGTCAGGATCTAGATTGGCTAAATTGCCCTTGGGGGTGTTATGTCATATTGCTAAATAAAATCAAGCACAGACAACTGTGTGACCCCGAGGCCAGATGGCACAGGCTCACTAAATTCACACTGTACAGTATTTGGCCCAAGGCTTATTCAGGGCCCATATGGTGTCTCTACAGCCAAACAAATAATTCTAATTCTTTATGTGTATATGTGTATGTCTGTTCATGAAGGAGGGGGTTGAGTTCAAAGTAAGTGAAGAAATTGAAGAGATGTACTAAAGTTCATTACGAGAATGTTTTCATGGTAATAAACTGGTATCTTGTGTGGCCAGTCCTAGTGTGTGTGGTGAAATCATGTAATGGGTATTTGAAGATATAAAGCCAACTGGGGTAATGTTGGAGGACCTTGTAGGGCAACAAAAGACAGATGGTGTATTATTCTCCCTACTGTCTATGGGAAATGATCCCTAGCATACGTTAACACCAAAATCATGCCCAGGCAATGTCTTGGAAAGTGCTAATTGGAAAGGATCAAAATATGCCAGTGAGCATGTAAACAGTTAAGCAGTATGGATGATCAGCAGTCCAATGCTGACTTTGCCTCCTGGCGCTGTTTTATTTAACACTACAGATGTAAGCTATCTGTCTCCATTGTCACTAGAGGGAGGTTTGGGTGAATAAGTAAGCTTTCCAAGGAGTGCTTTTATTTTAAATTATACCGTTCAGAACCTAATGAAATTAAAGATCTATGAGCTCAGAAGTTAGGTAAGTCAAATCCAGAAAAAGTAACCTCATGGGAGGATTTCTTTGTGACTTTCTGGTTTTGTAGTTTTGGTTGCTTGTTTTTCTTTTGTTTGTTTGATTTTTTGATTTTGTTTGGTTTGGTTTTCGTTTTGTTTTGATTTTGGTTTGGCTTTTCTTTTTTCGTTTTGTCTTTTTCTTAATATGTTGAGACATATGTTACTTATAGTATACCTGATAAACTGATAGCATAAATAGAAATGGGAAAAGGAAGACTATTTAAATTCCAAAATAATTAGGCACATCCTGGTACTTTGAAGTTCTAGCTTTTTTTCTTTCTGTGCTGCATGTATGAGCTGTCTAAATCTCAGATACTGGTATATATAATCCATGATTATTTCATTTTGTAGAAAGTCTAACAGCATTCATTTGTGTGTCAAAGATTGTTCAGTGTTTTGCTATCAGTACAGGCATTCATAAACCTTACATCTGAAATTTAACTAAGCTAACATCAGGAGAAATTACATCAGGTAGAAACTATATAAATATTTAACAAAAAGTAAAGAGAAAATCACATCAGCAACAGCTTCTGCCGTGCAGTCCTCGGGCAGGTGCCTAAGATGTGGTGAATCAAGTGCTCTGTGCCTGTAACTAATGTTAAATGTCATTGGGATCCTATATGTAGATTAAACAATATATGCCATGTGTCAGACCAGTGGTTTCATTCAGGTGCTTACACGTGAACAAGATACTTTGCTGGAGAAATATGATGCATAACATGGGGGAGTTTCTTCCTATCTTCACTATAGCCAAGTATGATTTTTGTTTTGTTTTGTTTTGGTTTGGTTTGGTTTGGTTTTTTGTTTTTTTACCCCCCCCAGCATTAATCTAAAGCCAGCAACAGACTTCATGCTCAGGGCTCAGGACTCACAATGGCCAGAGCTGGGCTGACCTGGTTTCAGCACCTTCATGAACATTATACCCCTCCCAGTGAAGGCTTTGGGATACTGAGGGCTTGTTGTGTTACCCCTTTGTGGAGGAATGGCTGCGTGCCAGAGGAGGACATGAACTTCTTGGAGTGACCAATCCAGTCTTTACCCTGATATCTAAGATGGAGGACGTTCCCTTAGCATCTGAGAGGGAGGACGTGCCTTGCCTTTGAACATCCTTGAGAAGGGAGTAAAGAAGGGAGTAACAAAGGGAGTATCTAAGTCCCGCAGACGGAGTTGTGTGTAACCGCGAGAACAGTAGCTGACCACCAGTCCAGAGGAGGACTTGTGCGGTGACCGAGAACTTGTAACCAATAATAAGTTTGTTTGCACACGTGGCTTTTTTGATAGACTATATAAACACGGTGTGTACTATTAATAAACGAGAACGACCATACTCACATTGAGGTTACGTCGTTACTCGGGTTCCGACTCCCACTCCCACACCCCTTCTCTGATGGAGAGTGGTCAACAAAGTAATCAACATTAAGTAATCAGAGTAATCAGTATTAGAGGGACATTTCTAGGGTGAGAGCAGCATCAAAGGAAGGGATAAGTATTATTGTTTTCTATATAACAATTTAAAGGGTATTATTGAGAGTTTTCTATATTAATTTAAACTTAGAGTGCTAGTGTTTCTTTACGTGTATGAAATTGATCATTTGTTGTATTTTAAATAGATTTTTAAGATTATAATTATATAGAAAATGAGTTGTTGAGTCCACATGTATGGTGTGTCCCCTTTTACCATAGTGTACCACTGTTGGTTAGAAGCTAACTTAAACTTTTTGCACCATGTTTAAAATTTCTTTGAAAGGTTGTTGGCCGCATGTTCTAGTTACCAGCACTAGGGGAAACTTTAGAACTGCTGAAGCCAAAAGTATTTTTCTCATGCTCTTCAAGGGGCATACATTGTATTGTTTACTCCCCCTGAATTCTAATAATTTTTTTATCTGAATTATAACTTACACTAATAGTACGCTACCTATGCTTTCTATGAAATCCAGTCCTTTGATTACTATTAAATATTTTGCTTTTCATTGCTGTTGCGTGCTCACTTACTACTGTCCAGAGAAATGGTGAATAAAGAAGGGCTACATCTCCACAGCTTTTAAGTGTTATTATCATGTCCAACTCTTAAATGAAATTGTTTCAGTCTTAACTTTTCCCTGTACATCTCTCTTGTGATAGCATGTCTATAAATAAATACAATATTCCTTTTTATTATATAAACTGATTTCAATACTGCAATAGCAATGTCCATCACTATTTTATATGTTGAATCTTTTGCACAAAACTATTCATTCAAGTGTTTTATTGTTTGTTGTTTGTTTATTTTTTTTGCCCGAGCAGAAGCTGTTGGTTTGTTTTACTTTGTTTTTACATCTGCATTATACTGAGAGAACTTGCTTTTGATAGGGAAGATGTTTTTCTTTCCCTGTTACAACTGAGAATATCACTCCCAAATGCCTTTCAGTATCCACTTTTTTTTTTGTTTTTTTCTTTTTTTTCTTATTTACACTTGGTTTCAGCTGTCATCCCATTGCCTATTCAAATATCTTTATTGAACACCATAAGATTGTGCATGAGCCATGGTTTCAATTAATCTAAGTCATGTAATGATATTTTGTTTTAAGTTTAGAACATGGGGATGAATTTAGTTCATTTTGCAAAACAATATTTACAAAGTATCCCACATGTTATTAAGGGTTTTTATTGTTTTGCACCATTAAAGAATTTAGTTAAATATATGTGCATGTAGGCAGGAACTAGTACTACTGTTTCTTTATACTGCTGTAGACTTACTATACATAGGACACACCATTCACAAAATACTGATATATTTCCAATTAAAGTTGATTTATGCTGCCTTGCAAGAGGATTCAGCAGAAGACAGCAATTAATTTTTTTTTCTATAAAATAGGTTAATAAACCTAGTCTTAATTTTATGTCAACAATAACATGTGGCCTTGATCGTTCAGAGCAGAAGTTAAAAAATACATGGTTAGGCTGTCTTCCCAAAATGTTTAATGCTTAACTTTGGAAAGGCTGACATCCTGAGTCATCAAGTGTATTTGCTTTTAAAGGCTTTTGAAGGAATCACAAGAACCCTTTAGGATTCTAGACCATGCTGAATTACTTGATAACTATTTGCACAAAAAAAGGGTTAGGATTTGCAAGCAGATTTTTCATAAAGTACTCTTGGGGCTTGCTAACTCTAATCACACAGGCTTCATTTCTAGAGGGTGCTTGATGTAATATTCTTTATAATTAAAATACATTCGGTTCCAAGTAACAACTTTGTTCTTGGCCTTCAGAAGCCAACAGGCATTAGGATAGTGTTAATGAGGCTAATTAGTTAAGGCATTGGTTAAGATTTAAAAGGACATTTCTAGCCAGAAATAACTGGGTATGTGATTCTGCATGGCTTTTGTGGTTTAAATTGTTCATTTAGGTTTTTTTTTAGTTTGCAATATGGGACACCATCTTTCAAAATCTGCTGTCTTCTTCGAAGCAAAATATTTTTGATTAATAAACACAGTGGCTTTGTTTCTTTCTTTGTAAGATTACGTATAAATAAAAAATTGAGTTATCTTTTAATATCTTCTAGTATTTTTTAATATTATTACAAAAATAAGACTGCTGTTGTCACTTAATTCATTGACTCATTGACTCACTGTTACTTGCCTAAGAGCAGATTTTAATGAGTTGTAAATGTACACTGCTACAATATGTAGAGGATTCATTAGATCTTCTTACTTTCCTCTGTTTTTAGTTTCCTGTACGTTAAGTATTTTTGTGCTACATACCTACTGGATGAAACAAACTGTCACAAGCCATGGACTCAGATAATTTAAATGGCCCAGGCTGCAATTATGGATTTTGGCTTATCTATTTTTTTCTCTGTTTCATAAATTGAAATGCATGGTATGAACATAAATTAAGGGTTGCTTGTAAATATAAAAACTTGAATTCACATCCATAGTAAACTTCAAACATAGAGAAAGCATTAATATTGTTATTTGTGTTCTGTGTGATAACTGGCAAATCTATAACTGCAGAATTAAAAAAAAAATATGCAAAAAGACCAGACAATCTGAACACTGAAGTGTCAGAGATACCGTAGGTAGGAAGAGAAAAAAAAAAATCAGTCTTTGCAGATACTTACTTTTTATGTAGTCTTTCAGTGTAAAAATATTTACATCTACCACCATCTGAAAGTATTTCTGCCACTTTTTGCATTTTTCATAGTTTCACTGTATGTGTTTGTATAGTTTACAGAAGACTAAAAGCTGATACATAAAGGTGGTTGTATATATAGCTGTTTTCACATGGATGTGAGCTTGCTGGGCATAAACAGTCTCCGAATAGAAATTATCCATACATAGTCAGAATAGCTCTTTACCCCAATAAATATGATTGTACTAGGGGAGGATACTACCCCACCCAGAATACCATATCAACAACCCCCTCAAAAAAAAAAACCAACACCTTAGAGGTTGGAATTATTTATTTTGTGCTTCATAGCCACTGTTTAATAGCAAAGTGCAAACATGATGTCAGTGGCAAAAAAAAAAAAAAATGCTTTTTGATGGTTAATTATGGGATCACTCCTTATGTGGAAATCAAAGCCATGTTGTTAGTCTCCTTATACTTTTATGAAGATAGATAATTGCCTTAAAAATGGTGGAAGGATCGACAGAAACAACATGTGCTGAACTGATCACAACCCGCATTCCCCATCCCCTCGTATCAGTGGGTGGGGAGGAGGTAGACAAATTGGGAGTGAAATTAAGTGCAGGAAAAAATGAGGGAGTGGGGGGAAAGTATGTTAAATTTAGTTTTTATTTCTCATTATCCAACTATAATTTGATAGGTAATGAATTCAATTAATTTTTCCCCAAGTTGAGTCTGTTTTGCCCATGACAGTGACTGGTGAATGTCCTCTCCCTATCCTTATCTCAACCCACAAGGTTTCCATCTTACTTTCTCCACCTCCATCCAGATGAGGAGAGGGAGTGTTAGAGCAGTTGGCGTGTACCTGGCACCCAGACAACGTCACTAGATGTCAACCCACCACAACACAAAGGTTGTTTGGCAGATGTAAGAAATACATTGATCTGCAAAGCCTTATGCATAATTTACACGAGTTTCAGTGAAAGTATGCATATCTGTATCATTATGCATATGTAAATATTTTCAGGACTACCAAGATACAGGTCAGATCCAAGTCCTCAAGGATACTTTAGTATGAAAAACTGGAAACTCCACTACTTTTATAAATACAAGTACAGACACAAATTAACATAACTGAATAACCACCCAGAGTATGAACTGGCACAAGGATTTGCAGGAAGATTTTGGAGTCTCCTTCTCTGGAGACTTTCAAGACCTGTCTGAATGCATTTCTGAGTGATCCTCCCTAGCTTTGTCCTGCTCTGGCAGGGGTGTTGGACTCAAGGATCTTCGGAGGTCCCTTCCAACCCTCCACATTCTGTGATTTTTTGATTCTGTGACATTTCCAGATATAGTGTGAGAGGATACTCATTTTAGCTATGGAAATCCAAAAAATATAAAGAAATATGAATTTCCTTCAGTCCATTAAGGAGCTACGGTCAAAACGGTTACATGGACTGAATGATGGGGGAGAATTATATGAAATGTGTCATAGAAAGAACAGATATACTTATGACTGACAAATGGAGATAAGTTATGAATTGTATGTTATAAAATATAAAGAAGACTATGATATCTTCAGATAAGTACTGATGGTTTATAGAGATAATACAGTTTAGGTTATGACTGATTTTAGGAGCACAGACATTCATTGGAATAGACATAGTATAAAATGAAAACATGAAAGATGGATATATTAAAATTGGGAGTTGCCAAAGCAATGTGCCCTGGAAACCAAAAAAAAATTGATTGATGTAAAGGTTTCCATTTCCATAGTGAAAACAATATACAAAACTAAAATAGTTGAAAAGTTCAACTGTACTGTGGTCACTGGGCTAGTGTTTGTCCAAATATATTTCAGTCAGGCATGATTAAATACCAAAATGAATGTTTAATTCAATCACGCCATATCTGAGGGAAGGGTTTACAAATAAATGTAGTGATATTTAGAAAGGGATCAATTAACAAGAAATGTTTAGTATTTAAAAAAATTTACAGTAGATAGTTATATTGAATAACTTAATGCCATATGATTACCAAGTTAACAGAAATAAATATTCTCTAAAATTAATAGATACATCTTCCTTTAAAAGTTATCAAATGAAAAGGAAAATTGTGAGTTGCAGACCTTGAGCAGAATGTTAAAAAAGACAAAAAGGATATTAAAAATGCAGAAAGAGATAAAATAGAAATCTGAGAAGAACAATGAAAAACATTAAAATAGACAAAGGGGATATTAGAAAGGAAAAAGAAAATTGAAATAGATATGTGTATTAAGAGATGCTAACCACATTTCTAAAAAGATTTTGAACACTGCAAAATAAGAGATCATTGAAGGATGAAGTTGAAAATTTCAAGATGGAATAAGATACAGAGTAAAAGGGAATAAGAAAAGAGATAAACCATTAAATTGATTTTTCTTCCATGGACTGCACAGTAATTATGAGAGAATAAGAAATCATGTCATCTGATATTAGCTTGGTGCCCAGAATCTTGAAGGCTTTCAAAGGGACTGAAGAAGTATTACGTTTGAGAAGTCTACAAAACATCTCGAGGGGCAAAAAAAAAAAAAAAAATTCCTCTTGTCTGACAAATAAAAAAATGGCACAAGATTTAAATATATATATATATATATAAAATGTAGTTGCAGTTAAAAAAGTAGAATTTTCAAGATGACATCTCATCTAAGAACATGAAGCTGACATTTACACAGTACTGTACTGGAGTGACAAAATTTATGTTAATAAAATCATACTTTGCACTAAATTCATGAAGCATTTGTGCTACAGTTCATTTAAAAATCCATCAAATACTAATGGAAAAGATGGATTATGAACAGTTGTCCGTATAAAGGAGTACTGCCTCAGGAATGCATTGTTATCTTTCAGAGAAAGAAACAAGTAAAAGACCATGATATATATATTGATCTTAAAAATTAAGATATTTGTACATTGAGTAAGGAGTCATCTAAAGTGATGTGAAACAAAAAGCTGTCTAAACTGGCTAATGGGGGAAAAAACAAACACACACAACTTATGACAGAGATATGTCATAAATCCCGTTTCCCTATCTTAATGAAGACTCCCAACCTAGAAGACTTATGATGGAAGTTATGTGTCCTTATTTTTTAATTCATCTCAGCAAACTAAAGTCAGAACTTTCTTTCAGAAAATAGCCGCTGAAAGAGATTTCACCCCTTGTATCTTTTATGTAATGATTTCATAGGTGATGTTAATTCACACTTCCCTTTTACCTTCCAACAGAATGTCTTAATAACCAGAATATATTCTCTAAATTGGATTATTTTTGGTGCTTTCTATTGAAGATGATGTGTTAAGGATAAAACAAAAAAAAAAACCTTTGTAATTATAGCTTCATAAACTTGCAGTATCCATATACTTGAGAACAGGTAGTTAGATGGAAGTCCTGATCCCACATCTTGGTACTGTACATTAATTTTTTAATAACACCTCCAGTCCCTACCCAACACAAAACCCCACAAATCCGTAGTCGTTAAGACAAGGACTAGAAATGTTATCACCCAGATGGCCACATAAACTGTAATCATAAATCTCAGAGTTCCATATAGTTTCTTCTTTCTGACAAATTTTAAATTTCAGGTGAAATGAATAAATAGATATCTGCAATGTGAAGTGTTTAAAGTTCTTCACCTTTGAGACTTTAATCCTTAATAGTTGGGACACATTCTTTCTAGAAAGTTTGGAAGAGTTCTTCTTAGAGAAGAAACACCTTGTTCGGATGTATTAACTCATCACACTCTGACTATTTCCTCCTGTAACCAGCAGAAGTAGTGGCTAAGGTAGTTTGTTTGAGGCCTGATCTGTTAGGCTGAGTGCAAACTTAACTCTGCTTATCTATTTTAAAACATTCCCAGTTGCCAGAATCAGCTAAAATTTAGGCACAAACAGTCACTTATTCCCCCTGGAGTAAGCAGTATGAACATAAAAAAATGAATTGTCATGTATCTAGGAAATTTAGTATTGAAAATTGAAATAGATACAAAACTTTAGACTTACCATGGTGAGATGATAAGTAAGAAAAGTCATCTGAGTGTTACCTGTAAAAGCTAAACTTTGCTAACTTTTTCTGAACTTAGCTTTTAGCATAAAATCATATTTGGTGATAGGGAGAACCACAACATTTTGTAATAGCTGCACTATTTCACTCAGCTAGATTCTACCCGCTCCTGCAGATAATTGCATAGTTCTCACTGGGTATGTCTGAATGCTTAACAAGAAATTTTGTTTTGCCATCTTGTTCATTTGTGCTTACATTATATGCCTTGATTTACATGAATTTTCAATATATGTATCTTGAAATCTGTCTCTGCAAGCACATTTACTGTGTGAAGCAAATCTGAAGCATTTTAGTGTTAAATGGAATTACATGAATAAATGAGTATCAGATTAAATAACACACTAAGGTATGTTGCAAAATGTGAAGTACTTTACCTAAATATCAACCTTTACAATCAAATCTCTTCTTGAAAATCCATGTATTAGGAATACATTTCCATACTACCACCCATAGCTCCAAATTGCACATAAACATCACAACCCCACCACCTGCCCCCCCCCCCCAGTCTAATTAATAATATTAATAACAAAAGCATAATGTAGAAGTTTAAAATCTATATGGTTTTGTACTTAAAGTACTGTGTTGAGAACCAGAAAGGAAGAGATAAATAATAAATCCAGTATGTCTCAGAGAAATTGTGAGGATTTATAGCATTACTTCACATAATGCTTAGTATGATTGTTTGATAGAAATTCAACATATTATTACTGTAATTTTCTATGTGTTCTCATTCATGGAGGAGATTTCTATTCTCACCTGTATATGTTTTTAGATCCCATTTTGAAGTGAAATTGAGAATAGAGCTTGTCTTTCCTTCCTTGACTTTATAGTATTCTCACAGTTTGCAGAAAGCATGGTATTGATTTTTTTTTTTTTTTTTTTTCTGTCTTATATATAAGATTGCCTAAATGCCATTCCTTCTTTTCCATGTCTTGATCAATTGTAAAAGCAAAGTCCCAGAAGGTAGTTGTCCATATGGAATTCAATGTTATGAAAGTAAAATAAGCTTATTCAGAATTCCTTCTCATCTCTCGTAGTGAATATTTATATACACATGCAGAAGACACGCAAAAATTAGAATCACCTGCAGTTCTCTCTAAATATAACACTGCCTGCCTGTGTCAGCCTGATTGACTTTTTTGAGGCACTCTCAGCTGTATGAATAAACACTCCAAAGAGAGAGAGATACATACACACATATACATTCACACACATATATATGTAGGAACTTGTTACTTAGAAATATGCAGTAAACTAGTATTTAAAAAGCTAATAGATTAAACATTAGTATGCCTGAAGAGTCCTTGCTTGCTGGCCAGGCATCAGGAAGGGAAGGGTGAGCCTCAGCTGTCCTTAGGAAATACCTTGCCTGTTGCTTAGCAGCTTTCATTTTTGTTTTCTTTTTCTTTTTCATTCATTTTCTTTTTTTTTTTTTTTTTTTTTTTTTTTTTTTTTTTTCTTTTTTTTTTTTTCCCCCAGTAATGATTTTATGGTGTTCCATATTGGTGCTTTTCCTTTCGAAACCTTGAGCTACTACTGATCAGTGCCTCTACAGTCATAGTTTCATCTGTAACCTTTTCTTTCTTTTCTTGCATGAGTTGAAATTTCCCCACAGGTTATGTAGCAGAGTCATGTCAGAGCTTGGCCCATGGACCATGTACAGATGAACAGGGATGAGGCAGGCCAGTGGGAAGAGGAGTGAAGGCAGGGTTACAGCGAGTCCTAAACAAACAGAAGTCTAGATATGAAGTTGTGATCATATCTGATATTCAGGAAAACTGTGAGGATAGACATTTTAAGCAAAATTGGTGTACAACATACGAAGTCTAACTCCAGGCAGAAGAGGCATTTGTGCAAATCTTCAGGTAGACAGCACCTAGAAAAAGCATATAGTGTACTTCAGGGAGGACTAAGAGTGTGTTACAAGTGACAGGGTGTAAGGCAGAAGAGTTTGCCTATATATCAATGTTTGTTGGCCTGGGAGTGTCATCCTCGGGCCAGCATCTGATGGGAGCTGCTTCTCTCCCACATAAGGGAGTTCAACATTACCAGTAAAATCAGCAAGAGCTTATTACCTCCTCTGCTCAATCTCTCTACCTCTGATTAACCTGAGAAAGGCAAGATAAGAAACATGACTGCATCAGTAGTTATGGCTCCACTTTGATCACCAGACATCTTGAATCCTGAGAATATTAACAAAAAACCTTATTCCACCCTTTTGCTACTCTTCTTTTTTTTTTTTTTTTTTTTTCTGTCTCTGTGTTTCTGCTTAGTCAGTGAGCATTATCTTCCATTCTGAACTGAACAGACTGCTTTCTCCCCCAAATAATTCTTTTGCCTGGTAATTTTATTTTACAAAATATTTATCTGAAAAAAAATATTTATATTTTTGATCAAATTTGCTTTGAGCAGCAGTTTCAAAGAAAATTAATTTTTTGTACATTTATTCTGCTAGTATTATTATACCTTTTGAAATATACTGTGTCCTGTTTTGACTTGCCTTTCTGTGTGTCATTTTTGGAAATGTCACACATTTCCAAATTGAAGCACGACTTTTTCTCAAAGTTTGGAATGATAGTCAAACCAACTGAACTCTCTAAAGTAGAAATATCAAGACTCGATTAAATATTTGATTTCTTTATGGAAAATATGGCCCTTGATTCTCCAGGTCTGTTTATTCCATCAGAAATAAAATAGTAGTTTCTGAGTTAATCTTCTTTCATCCTCTTCCCCGGCCCTCAAAAAAGGAATATGTAAGTCATATTGTATTTAAGGTGTTCACGGTGGATCCTCACATTCTTCCTCAGTGAGAACTTATTTTATACCATACGTAACATATAACTAATTCATCTGTTGATGTAGCCATACCAGTGTTAGGGCATGATTTTTGCCATTGGTGTTGTGTGATAAACCTGATATGACCGTTTCCCAAGTTTTTTTCAGGGTATCCTTTTAAATAGATGCATTTTAAGAAGGATCTTGGTAAAGCTCCCGTAGGCCCTAAGGCTACTACTAAATGGCTTTAAAGTAGTAAAATGAGGAAACCATGCCAGTGGATAGGTTCAAGACTCATAATCTTCTTGAACATAACTTACCATATATGCCAAATGAAAAGTTGCCTCTTGACTGAAGTATCCACCAGTCTAGATGTGGTCAATTGTTCTTGAAAAATCGTTCTTTCTTTATACCAGATTTAAGCCATAGTAGGAAGAGTGTAGACCATGAAATATCATTTTATCATTACTGGTAAAAGGCCTCAGATCTTGAGTTGACATAATGCTGCAGGGTCTAAGGACCAATCTGGGGTGACCGTGGGTAGAGCTGTAAGCTCAATTTACCATGTGCTATTGCCTCACCTGCCGAAGCTGTTGTATACAAGAGTTGTCCGGGAAACTGAGGGAATCACAATGTAAAAAAAAACCAAAACAAAACATATTCCTGAACTGATCCTGGGAAAGGCTGATGGGCCACTTACAGACTTTAGCTGGACTGAAGTGAGAAAGAAACAGCCTCTGATAACAAAAATAAACCCAAGATACCCAAGGCCAAGGAAGAATAAACCTCATCATGAATAACATTCTCATCTCACTGATGTTGAAAAGCTTGCTTCTTGAAAAAGAACCATTGACGCTAGGACCCAGAGGGATACTGGAAAGGCAAGCAGCAAGAATAGAAAGTTTATGTTTGACAATAGTAGTCTTACTGATGAGGAGGTTATAAATTCCTCAGGTAGTCTGCACTTCTAAGGTGTTATCTGAACCAATAATAATTTATTAGCTCATTATATTTACTGTATTCCCTTTTTTACACAAGATTTTGAAAGCACTAGAAGCAATACTCTTAGAATAAAGGAAAGCTAGAAAGGAGGACCCTGGGAACTGCTGACCTTTCAGCCTGTCCTCTGTGCCTGGGAAGATCATGGAAGAGGTT
Source organism: Todiramphus chloris collaris (assembly GCA_025345505.1). Taxonomy (NCBI): domain Eukaryota; kingdom Metazoa; phylum Chordata; class Aves; order Coraciiformes; family Alcedinidae; genus Todiramphus; species Todiramphus chloris. The sequence continues at coordinate 17,667,246 of JANVCC010000010.1, forward strand.
CTTCTGGAAGCTATGCTAAGGCACATGGAGGACAGGAAGGTCATTCAAGAGAGCCAGCATGGCTTCACCAAGGACAAGTCCTGCCCAACCAACCTAGTGGCTTTCTACAATGCAGTGACTACATCAGTGGACAAGGAAAGAGCTATGGATGTCATCTATCTGGACCTTTGATTTGGTCCTTCACAACATCCTTCTCTCTAAATTGAAGAGATACGGATTTGACAGTGGAACTGTTCAGTGGATGAGGAACTGGTTGAATGGTTGCGTCCAGAGGGCAGTGGTCAATGGCTCAATGTCTAGTTGGAGACTGCTGACAAGTGGTGTCCCTCAGGGGTCTGTAATGAGATCAGTACTGTTTAATATCTTCATCAGTGACATAGACAGTGGGATCAAGTGCACCATCAGCAAATTTGCAGATGACATCAAGCTGAGTGGTGCAGCTGACATGCCTAAGGGTCAGGATGTCATCATAGGGACCTAAACAAGGTGAAGTAGTAGACCCATGCAAACCTAATGAGGTTCAACAAGGCCAAGTGCAAGGCCCTTCACCTGGTTTAGAGCAATCCTTTGCATCAATACAAGCTGGGAGATGATGGGATTGAGAGCAGCCTTGTGGAGAAGGACTTTGGGGTACTTATGAATAAAAAGCTGTACATGAGTTGACAATGAGCACTTTCAGACCAGAAAGCCAATGGTATCCTGGGCTACATCAAAAGAAGAGTGGCCAGAAGGTTAAAGGAGGTGATTCTCTGCCTCTACTCTGCCTGGAGTACTGTGTCCAGCTGTGGAGTCCTCAGCATAAGAAGGACGTGTTGGAGCAGGTACAGAGGAGGGCTACAAAGACAATCAGAGGTCTGGAAGATCTCTCCTATGAAGAAAGGCTGAGAGTGTTGGGGTTTTTCAACCTATAGAAGAGAAGGCTCCTGGGAGACCTTATAGTGGTCTTTCAGTACTTAAAGGGGGCCTGTCAGAAAGATGGGGACAGTCTTTGTGACAGGACAAGGGGTAATGGTTTTAAACTAAAAGAAGTTAGACTTACAGTAGATATAAGGAATAATTTTTTACAGTGTTGCTGAAACCCTGGCCCAGGTTTCTCAGAGAGGTGGTAGATTCCACATCTCTGGAAACATTTTAGGTAAGATTGGATGGGGCTCTGAACAACCTGCTGTAATTGAAGATATTCATGCTTGTGGATGCTGAAAAGCTGCTAGCAGAGGAATTTTCCTACGTTCTCACAATATTCGGTGAGAATCCTGCCTTTCTCACACGTGTTATGAGAAACAGTAGGACGGTTTTGTAAACTAGACTAACACATGGTGTTTTGATAAGTTCTGTTTATGGTACATTGTAAAAATATTTTTAACTAGGTGTTGTAGGACTTTAGCCAATCACCCTAGGAGATGGGTGATCACTGACCAATCGCCCTATGGGGCTAGGGTATATAAAATGGGGTTGTAAATTAATAAAGTTGCTTCTTTTGCCTGCTCTTGCTGAATTTATATGTTGCTGCATCTCTCCGCTCCCGGCATAAACAGCAACACATGCTCACTACAGAGGGTTTGGACTAGATGATCTTTAAAGATCCCTTCCAATACAAATCATTCTATGATTCTATGATTCTATGTATTTATGATTCTGTGATTGACATAATTTTCGATTTTGGGTAAGTACTCTTAATGGCAAAGTTTGACCAGCCTCATAGTAAAACATTCTTTGGTTTAAAACAGACCTGGTGCTCCAAAACCATTGATGAACTAGTAAAAATATTAGTTTTGTGAAATAATGTCGAACATGTTAGCAGTTGTTTATTACTAAGATCATACTTTGCCCAATGCCTGTGTTATTTGCTCTTCTAACATGTAAGGGATCAGCCTAAGCCTTGCACATTGATGATCTCCTCGGATCTGATGTCAGACAACTAGGAATGTTTGTAAAATAATATGTGTGTTGCTTAATAATCCAAGCTGTAGAAATATTAAATGTGTTCATTTAAAATGCAATACACGCAATTTTTCTACTTAGGACATTTTTTTAAATTTTACAATGGGGTAAGATAATCTGAAAATACATGCTTGAAAACCCTTACAAAACTTTGGGGGGAAAAAGTAGGGAAATTAAGGTAATGTAGTGCATTAAATATACAATTTGTCCAAATACCATAACAAAATTACTAATAATTGAAGTAGAATAATTAGAATACTTTGCTCTTCTGTGGTTACATAAAAGGCTTGTGTCACAGTTTAGGGTCAGGGTGGCCCCTTAGACCTATAACAGACGCTCTCTGTTAACCCCCCTCCCTCCCCAAAGGGGAAGAAAAAGAGAATAAGAGAGAGAGATTTAGCAATTAGAAAAGGAAATTAGAACAGCTTTAATGAAAATAGTAATAATAAAAATGGAATATATACAAATATATACAAAACCAGTATTGAACCCAACCCCCCTGATGGTAATTACATCACCGTCACCACTGATGCTGTGGAGCAGGCACCAGGAGTGTCCCAGACTGGACCCTGCAGCAGATGGGGGTTGTGTTCAGGAGCTGGATTCTGGTACTGGGTTCAGGAACACACATACTGGGATCAAAGGCAGAATGGACAGAGTCCTCCTCAGGTGCTCTGAGGAAGGAATCAAAAGAGGACCCAAGCCAAGCCAAACAAAGCTGGCAAGGCAGTCCAAGAGGGGAGAAGAGCCCATAGACCCTTTGGATCCCTCCACTCTATACCAAATATGACATATATGGGATGGAATCCCTGGTTGGTCAGTTAGAGTCACCTGTCCTGTCCTCTTCTCCCTGCAGGTGTGGCCTTTCAATTTTTTGCACCCCCCCAATGTGGTACACAAGATCCAGCAGTGGCCTTGGTCTGCATACCAATCCTTGGTAGTAACTCTAAACATGAGGTGTTATCACTTCTGGAAGCAGACACTGTCTGTGAGAACAGTCTACTACATTCAGACAGTGCAGTTAGTTAGAACAACTGAGCTGAAAAGTAAAATTACAGAACAGAATTAGTTTTGTTCTCACCCAAACCAGGAAAGCTTGTCAGTCATAGTCATGCAATTCAGATGGTTATGACTTGTTTTCAAATGAGCAAGGCTTTGCTATATAAATAACTACAAACTTAACTCAAATTACAGTTTCCAGTTTGGAAGACTTCAATATTTTTATATTTAGTCTGATAATATTTTAGATCCATTTGACACTTCTAAATTTATAATCACAGAATCATAGAATGGAAGTGGTTGGAAGGGACCTCTGGAGATCATCTATTCCAGCCACACTGCCAGAGCAGGTTCACCTAGAGCATGTTGCACAGGAAAGCATCCAGGCGGATGCTTTACTTTACCATTTCTAGTGGGAATGAGGATCCTTTCATAATCATACCACAAAGGAGAGTCATCAAAACTGAATTGTAAAAAAACACAGCCTTTTAAGTCTTAATATATGACTTCTTTATTTGTATCAATCTATTTCTATGCAGTCCCCTAATATGCTTTATACCACTACCTGCTTGCCTTGTCCATGATTTTATTTAATTCTGTAAGGCACCTTGTAGGAAAGAATCCTCATCAGATGTAAATCCAGTTTGATTCCAAAGGAGCTACTTCAAATTATATCAGCATCCATTGTAGCTCATTATGTTCCTTTTCATATCTACTCTGTCTTATTTATAGTGGGACAGTAAACTATGATTTACATTGACTATTAAATTTTAGCCTGAAATTACTAGCTTTATGTTTTCTATTTTAGCATTTATCTTTAACTCCATTCACAGCTGTCAAGGTTTTTATATACCCTGGTAGCAATTCTAAAAGGAATGTCCCAGGTACAGCAAGATGCAGCTGAATGTCTTTAAAGTTAGAGATTTCCCTGTTCCCCCAGGAATCTAACATTCACAGCACTAGCCTTTAATGTTAACAGATTCAAATATTCTCCTTTGACTATTATCTTATAGTAGCCCTACTGTACACCTTGTGTTCCTATAGTGTACCCTGACAGGGGTCATACTTTTATTCTTCCCTGTAATTTTCATCATCTAGAACATTTACTTTTGTGATTTATCAGGTGTGCTTAAAGATTTTTTTTCCTGAATAAATATGGAATAATTATTTTAGGTACATACAAGTATTTCAAGTGAATATGACCATCAATACATTGTAAACTGTTGTTATTATTATTTTTACCACTCTGAGGTATTCAAAATTTTAATGTTATATATTAGATACTAATTCTTTAGCCGCAACAAAAGATTTGATGGAAAATTTGGAAGCATCTGGAATGTTTCATTTTCCAACCACCTATTTCCTTGATGCTGTGTAGTTTATTGGAGGTACCTTTTTTATTGATGCAAATTAAAGCAGATGTTCTAATTTGTATATGGCTGCATTGCACCCTGATAGGTTTTTCTTCAGATAGGCATCTTAAGAGTATAGGAGCAACACAACTTTATTTGTTATAAACTGCATATATATCTGTAAGAAAACCTTTTAAAAGCATTAAAAGTTGTGTAGAGACACTATCTGTAGAACAATACCAATATTTCCCTGGTTAGGTTTTGGTAAAAGTATAAAGGTTATAAATCTTTTAAAAAGGTATTCAACCCCTGCACATATATATTTTTATAAAATTTTGTTCGGCAGCTGTCCCTCAGATATCAAATCCCCTGGTACCTTGCAAATTTTTGATTACAGAAAGAAAATCCTACTGCTCTGGCCGTCCTTTTTGTATTCCCTGTTAAGGCTGTATCAAGAGGGCACAAAGGTCATAGTTTTCATCTACGATTGTTTTTTGACTCCAGCATTTCTTTATATGCATTTTTTGGTCATGAGTTAAGAGACCAAACTTGTGCTCAAGCCTGCCCCATCATCACACACTGGGAAGAAACTATTATAAAAATAGAAAACCAGAAAATAATAATTCAAATGAAGACAGCTAGAGAAGTGTCCATCTGACCTTTGGTCAATCATAACTATATTTAGAATCTTTCTTGGAAAGATCTATTAAATCATAAATAGAATATTGATTTTTGAGTTGTTCATAGGTAGCAATAAAAAATATGTAGATGTTGTTAGTCACTTCTTTTTGTTCAATTTCTTAACTACATTGCTGAGCTAATCAAAAACCATCCTACATTCTGTATACCTGTTTCTTACGAATATTTGAATTTCAGTAATCTATATAATTTTTAAAAGCACTTTGACATGGATTGAAAGCAAAGCTTATAGTTTTAAATAACGTATTTTGCAATCTTTAATGTAAGAAAAAAAATTGTTAAAATGCTCTGACTGATATTGAATGATGACTAATCAAATTGCTTATAGCTTTTCAGTTTCTCTCTTTTGTGACAATGACCATAAACAGAACTCTCTTTATGTTTGTGAGTCAGAAGCAGAGACTTTCACACTTGAGCTGGTTCTTCAGAAGTTTCAAGTACAGTGATTGTTTATGAAAAGTGTACTGTGTAAATTGATTATCCCCTCCAAGTATTTCAAAGGAAGTATCTGTCCTTTGTGTATATATTTATTGTAAGTCCTTGCTGGAAACCAGTTGAATCTTAGTCACATCACAGTTGTGATCTGCAGATACAATTATATAGCAATATTTAATGCCCCAGTGGATAGTTCCATATCACAGTTTAATTTTCCACAGAAATCTGAATATGTTCTTGGACTGTGTATTTTTCTATCATATTAGATAATCAGTCTGAACAGAAATCCAATTTTAACTCAATCAACAATACTTTGAAGAAGGTTATGTAAAATAACTTGAACAGCTTTTAGTATGTCACCTAGTATGTGACTAGCCTGTTCATTTGTTCATTGCTCAAAACATTCTGGCATGAGACTGAAACTATTAGTAATGATCTCTACCTGGAGTTTGTTTTTTTTTTTCAGAAATGTTCTCACCCTCCTTTGTACATATATAGCATGGAATATAGCAGATTATTTACTGTTTAAAAATAGTCATATTGCACTGACATATAAGATGCTTATTCTGAAGCACACCTAGTTCACTTAGCTTCATATCCATTCTTTAATAATATTCAGTACCAGAAGCTTTAGAAGAAGGTGTAAAAGGGTGATTGCCTTGTACTGTGAGGCAAAGTGATTAGACTGATAGGAACCATATGCCTGAATCTGGCCAGTGTGGGGATTTAGAAGTGAGCTGCTGTATTTCTTCTCATGTTCAGGTGATCCATGTATCTAGATATAAATGAAATACTGTCATGGATCCTGAATCATACAGACTTACAGCAAATTCCTTCCCTATTACCTGACAAAGCAATTTACTAATAAGGTCGGTACCGTTCATTCTCCAATCTGTCACAGTTTCACAGTCTTTCTGTGAAAAGAAAACAAGCTGTGTAGTTTCCAAAGCCAGCTTCCTCTGCTAGCCTTTGGTACACTTTTCAAGGTTACCTATGAGCACTTTTGTACCTAAGGTTGAATGCTGTGTGCTGGCCATATACAGAATTACTGTGGCTGCAGTTTTAAGACTTTATTTCTTTTTTTTTACTAGGCATTTATAAGACCAGCAAAGGTTGCTATACTTTTCAAGAGGAAAACCACAACTTGGTAGCAATAAAATAGTTTGCTCTTGTCATAAAGTCTTGCTCTCTTAAGTGTTTCCCCTCTAGGAAGTCCTCCTTTTTATCATCCTCTCACAACAAAGTGCAAGTTCTAGGTATGCTTACCTTTTCCAAAGTCATGCCTACAGCAGGATGGAAGCAGACTTTAGGGTAAATCAGTGCAATTTTATAGAAGAGGCTGATGAAAGCACAGATGGTAGCTATGCTACTCTCTTCTCTTCATTAGGAATGTAGAGAGTACTACTCCCTTTGTTTTACTGTACATATCAATTGTGATCTACATGGTTCTCTCAACAAGTTATGGCTTAAACATGAAAACTGGAAGAAAGCTATATAGCTATAGAGCAAGAGAGAGAAAGAAATATTTTTATGTATGTCTCTGTGGATATATGAATGCGGTAACGTCATGGTCTGACCCTGGTTAGCAACTAAGCAACCACACAGTTGCTCACTGACTCTCCCCTGACCGTAGGATGGGGGAGAAAATCGGAAGAGCAAAATTGAGAGAACTTGTGGTTTGAGATAAGGACAGTTTCACAAATTAAGTAAAGCTGTCTGTGCAAGCAAAGCAAAATAAGGAATTTACTATTACTTATCGACAGGCAGGTGTTCGTGCACTTCCTGGAAAGCAGGTGCTCAGCACAGGCAGCGAATACTTGCAAAGAAAACACTGTAACTACCTTCTTCCTTCCAGATCCTTTCCTTATGCTTTTATTGCTAAGCATGATATCATATCATGGTTTCACTAAGGACAAGTCCTGCTTGACCAACCTAGTGGCTTTCTACAATGAAATGACTACATCAGTGGACAAGGGAAGAGATCTGGATCTCACCTATATGGACTTCTGCAAGGCCTTTGACAAAGTCCCCCATAACATCCACCTTGCCAAGATGGAGAGATATGGATTTGATGGGTGGACTATTCAGTGGATAAGGAATTGTCTGGATGGTCACATCCAGAGGGTAGTGGTCAATGGCTTGAAGTCCAAATGGAGATCGGTGACAAGTGGTGTCCTTCAGGGGTCCATACAGGGACCATACAGAAAAGTCCTCATTATCAATACAGGCTGGGGGATGAGGTGATAGACAGCACCCAGTGGAAAAGGACTTGGGGGTGTTGGTGGATGAGAAGCTGTACATGAGCCAACAATGTCCCCTTGCAGCCCAGAAGGCCAATTGCATCCTGGGCTGCTTAGAGAAGCATGGCCAGCAGATTGAGAGAGGTGATTCTGCCACTCTAATCTGCTCTGGTGAGACCCCACCTGGAGCACCACATCCAGCTCTGAAGCCCTCAATACAGGAAGGACATGGACCTGATGGAGCAAGTCCAGAGGAGGGCCATGAAAATGATCAGAGAACTGGAGCACCTCTCCTAAGAGGACAGACTGAAGCTGTTGGGGTTGTTCAGCCTGGAGAAGAGAAGACTCTGGGGAGACATTATAGCGGCCTTCCAGTACCTGAAGGGGACCTACAAGAAAGCTGGTGAGGGACTCTTTACAAGGGCATGTAGTGATAGGACAAGGGGCAACGGTTTTAAACCAGTGAAGAGTAGATTTAGATTGGACATTAGGAAGGAGTTCTTTACTATGAGGTGGTGGAACACTGTAACAGGTTGCCCAGAGAGGTCGTGGAGGCCCCATCTCTGGAGACATTCAAGGTTGTGTAAGAAATCGGCAAAAGTCAGGTGTGTTACCAACATGGTTTTAGCCACAAATGCAAAGCGGAGCACCATACAAGCTGCTGTGATGAATGTTAACTTCATTCTAGCTGGACTCAGTTCTCATGTCCATCTGCCTGGCAGAACTGTCTTGTGGGGTATAAAGGTTTGGAGAAAATGTCTGTCTATATATTGGGCAATGCATTTTCTGATAAGGCAGAAAAGGACTATTGATGGAACTCCATATAAAGAATACTTTTCACTGCTTCCAGATGACAGACAGACAAGATGAGAAGGAATGAACATTTTATTTTTTTTATATCTGAAAATGTTTTCAGTGAGAAGTACAGAGAAGTGCAGTATGGGATAGTAAGTATAGACAGACTTCTGCTGTTGTCATAACAACAGAAGGGGAAGTCTGGTCTTCACAGAAAAGGTGGAGACAGTAAGGAAAAATGGAGAAAATTGTTTCAAAAAAAGGAAAGGCGGGAGAGGAAAAAAAGGAGATGGATATTTCTGGGTCAATCATAGTTGATGGAATGGTTGCTAACCATTGTACTTGGTAGAATTTTTATGGATATAAAGTCAAATTCTGCTGTATTTTGCTCATCCTGGAGATTGAGGGTACATTTGGGGCTTTCCTGCGAACAGATTGGAAGAACTTTCTGTATATTCTTGCTCAGATTTTAGTATGTGCATAGTGGTTCTGATTATATTCTTATTTTTGGAATCTACTTGATATCACATATATCTGCTTTAGATAATGAACCACTTAATGGCATATATGAAAGCCATTGAGACAGAGCTGAAGGCAGTTCCTTTACTACCTGGATCACCAAGAGAGGACTGTGTGTAGCATGACATTGGAGGTAATTATCATTGCTATGAATGAAGACTGATGTTTTCACGCCATAGTTGATTTTGTAGGCTGAAATAAGATGTCCATTTGTACCAGGAGCTGTCAAATCTTCAGGTATGAGCAATAACGTCAATGTAGGTGATTCTTGTATGTCTGAATGTTCTGAACTGACAGGTAAGGTCCTAGAGTACCTTACAATACTAGTAACTACTGGCCTTCTCTGGGGCAGAAATACAATTGCCATTAATAATCTGCTGGGATCCACTGGGGACATGCTGGTTGGGGACATCCATCACTGATGGTCACAACAAACTTGGATATGTTGCTTTACAAGAATTCTGCAATGAATACAAGTATGTTACAGATGGTAATTCCTGATAGACAAGAAAATGCTAACATCGTCTTGCGTGAAGACAGCTGTAAGAGCAGATTGACAAGTATCTGATTCACAGATAGTTTTGTGTCAGATCTCTAGAAGGAAAACCAGGAAACTTCCTATGACCTGCAATTATCAAGACAGGAATGCAGATATTGCATATCCACAACTAATACTGTATTCCTTGCAGAGGGCTATGAAGGCTAGTTCATATCTGGAAACGAGTGATTCATGATAGATGATATCTAGAGTGAGATGTGATCCTGATAAAAGATCCTGTGACATAATCCCTTTATCTTTCCTGAGGCTGGTGGCATTTATATTTTTATATATATATATATGTATATATGTGTATATATATATATATTTGTTCTAATTTTAATGGGCTACTTCTAGAAAAAGCCAGTAGTCTGTTAAGGAGTAGAATCTTCTCAGTATAGTGTATCTGATTATACAGGTGTCTGCAGGAACTGTTTTGTCACCTTATTGCATTTAAACTTGTGTCTAGTTTGATAGGGCCTTATCCAAATCTTTTTTGATTTGATAATATTTCTAAGTGTGTTCTGTGAATAGTTTCCTCCAAGATGTATTAAAGTAAAACATTTTATGTGATGCAGAGAATTTTAACACTGATTTCTATTCCTTTATTATTTTTGGATATTTCAATGGTTCTACCTGCTAATATGGTAAGTCAGTTTCAATGAGGGTCCAATTTAAAGGCCTTTATGCAAATACATGGGAATAAACAGGAGGAGTTAGAGATGTATGCACATCTACAGGGCTATGATGTTACTGGCATCACTGAGGTGTGGTGCGATGGCTCCTATGACTGGAGCATAGCAATAGATGGGTACAAGCTCTTCAGGAAAAAGAGGAAAAGGAGAAGAGGAGGGGGTGTCACCCTCTATGTCAATGACCAGATGAAGTTCATGGATCTTGGTCTGGGGATGGATGACGAGCTGCCGGACAACTTATGGGTCAGGGTTAAAGGGAAGGTGGGGGAAGGCAATATCACAGTGGGGGTCTGTTACAGGTCTAACCATGAAGAACGAGTGGATGAGGGCTTCTGTAGACACACTGGAGTGTCTTCACATTCACAAGCTCTGGTCCTCATGGGGGATTTCAATCACCTGGATTTCTGTTGGAAGGATGGTACAGCAAGGCACCAGCAATCCAGGAGGTTCCTAGAATACATTGATGACAGCTTCCTTATCCAGGTGGTACAGGAACCAATGAGAATAGGTGTTATGCTGGACCTTGTCTTCACCATCAAGGAGGGGATGGTGGCTAACATGAAGCTCAAGGGCTGCAGTGACCATGAAATGGTGGAATTCAAGATCCTCAGGGCAACAAGGAGGGTCAATAGCAAGCTCATCACCCTGGACTTCAGGAGAGCAGATTGTGACCTCTTCAGGGATCTGCTTTGCAGAGTACTATGGGATGGAGCCCTAAAGGGGAGAGAGGCCCAAGAAATCTGGTCAGTATTCCAGAAACACTTTCTCCAAGCCCAGAAGCAAATCATCCCAAAAAAGAGGAGGGCAGGCAAGAATATCAGAAGGCCTACATGGATGAACAAGGAACTCCTGGACACACTTGAAAGCAAAAAGAGAATCTACAGAGAGTGGAAGCAAGGACAGGTAGACTGGGAGGACTGTAAAGTTGCTGAGCAGATAGGGATCAGGTTAGGAAAATTAACGCCCAAATAGATATCAATATAGGCAGGTATATAAAGGAAAACTTCTACAGGTACATCAGTGATAAAAGGAAGGCTTGGGAAGATGTGGACCCTCTCTGGAAGGAAGGAGGAGACCTGGCCACGAGAGATATGGAAAAGGCTGAGGCACTCAGTGACTTCTTTGCCTCGGTGTTCACTGTCAAGGGTTCTAGCTGCACTGCCCAAGTTCCAGGGCAGGGCCTGGAAGGAAGATCTGCTCTCTTCAAGTGAAGATCAGGTTCAAGAACGTCTAAAGAACCTGAAGATGTACAAATACATGGGACCTGATAAGATCCATCCATGGGTCCTAAGGGAACTGGCAAACTAAGCTGCTGAGCCACTTTCCATCATATTTGAGAAGTCATGGCAGTCTGGTGGAAAAGGAGAATCACCACTTTCATTTTCAAAAAGGAAAAAAAGGAAGACCTGGGCAACTACAGGCCAGTCAGTTTCATCTCTGTGCCTGGCAAGATCATAGAACTGATCCTCCTGAAGGCTCTGGTATAGCACATGGAAAATAAGGAGGCAATTGCTGGCAATCAACATGGCTTTATCAAAAGCATATCATGTGTGACAAATCTGGTGGCCTTTTACAATGCAGTAACAGCATCAGCAGACAAGCAACTGACATCATCTACCTGGACTTGTGCAAAGCCTTTGACACTGTCCCACAAGACATTCTGGTCTCTAAATCAGAGCGACATGGATTTGATGGAGGGACCACTCAGTGGATAAGGAACTGGCTGTATAGTTGCACTCAAAGAGTTGTGATGTTCAAGTGGTGACCAGTAACAAGTGGTGTTCCTCAGGGATCAGTACTGGGACCAGTGTACCAACAACATCTTTGTTGAAGGCATGGACAGTGGGATTGAATGCATCCTCAGCAAGTTTGCGGTTGACACCAAGCTGAGTGGTGCAGTCAACATGCTGGAGGGAAGGGATGCTATCCAAACAGACCTGAACAGGCTTGAGAGCTGAGCCCATGCCAACCTCATGAAGTTCAACAAGGCCAAATGCAAGGTCCTGCACCTGGGTAGAGGCAATTCCAAGCACAGGCACAGGCTGGGCAGAGTATGGATTGAGATCAATCCTGAGGAGAAAGACTTGAGTGTGCTGGTTTATGAAAAGCTCACTAGGAGTCAGCAATGTGTGAATGCATGCCAGAAAGCCAACTGTATCCTGGGATGCACCAGAAGAAGCATGGCCAGTGGGCTAAAAGAGGTCATTCTCCCCCTCTACTCTGCTCTGGTGAGACCTCACATAGAGTACTACATCCTTCTCTGGACTCCTCAGCACAACAACATGAACCTGTTGGAGCAGGTCCAGAGGAGGGCCACAAAAATGATCAGAGATCTAGAACACCTCTTCTATGAAGAAAGGCTGAGAATCTTGGGGTTGTTCAGCCTGGAGAAAGGAAGTCTCCAGGGAGACCTTATTGTGGCCTTTCAGTACTTAAAGAGGGCCTATATGAAACATGGGGACAGTGTTTTTAGCAGGGTCTGTAGTGACAGGACAAGGGGTACTGGTTTGAAACTGGAAGAGGGTAGATTTAGATTGGAAATAAAAAAGGAAATTCTTCACTCTGAGGTTGGTGAGACACTGGAACAGGTTGTCTAGTGAAGTTGTGGATGCTCCATCACTGGATGTGTTCAAATCCAGGTTGGATGGGGCCTTGAGTAACCTGGTCTAGTGGGTGTGACTCTGTCTGTGGCAGGGGCGTTGGAACTAGAAGATCTTGAAGGTCCCTTCCAACCCAAGCCATTCTATGATTAAGGCACAGATTACCTCTGTTCCAAAATCATGAAGAAATGAACTTAGTAAAAGTAAACACAGTGTCAGTGCTTTTTGACTGTAACTGAACTATTGCTCCCAAATCAAAACATTGTTATGCTTTAATTTAATACTTCAATTTTGGGTTTTGATAGGGTTTTGTGCAGACATTAATCAGTAAATTAATCTACTTTCTTATGAGAAAACTTGGGCAAATATTGTTTCCCCAAGTTTTTAAGAGATAATTGTGTGATAAAGAGTTAGGCTGAAACCAGAAGTTAGGCTGAAAGAAGGAATTTGTTTTTGTAAGCTCTGTGTGTGAGTTCTATACTGACACAATATCTACTACATTTGCTGTACTCACTGAATTTGTAATTGAATCTGAAAAGCATTCAGCTGTATTCTGTGTTCATGATGAACTGGAGCATATGTCTACTTCTTTGTAAATCTTTTGACAGAAACATAATTTCAGAGGTGTCACTCATAGTATTTAATATACCACATTTCCTTTATTATAAAAATTAGGATTCGTTCTTGAGAAATTAGTATCAATTGCTCTGTGCACATGCATGTGAATAGCTTTCATATTTAACTTCATATGTTGAGTTAAAACAGACTTATAGTGCCCATTACAGGAAACTTTAAATGCATTGGATTTCTGTAATGAAATAATTCAGTTCTGAGAGATTCTTAGAGATCCCTAGTTTTCCTTCTTTTATTCTTCTTAAAGAAAGGAATGTTACAAAGACTTTCAAGAAAAGAATTCACATCTGATTTTGTTGATAAAAAAAAAAAAAAGAAAAATTAGAAAGTGATTCTAATTACAGAATTATATCTAATAATATTATAGCTACATAAATTATAAAATCCTGAATTATAGCTGACATTTTATAGCAAGAAAAAATTGAAATGTTCATTATGAGCTCCTTTTTTACCTCTTTATGACATAAATCTTGCTACTGATAGTCCTCTGGTAACATAAAACATTCTTGTAATGTGAAAAGCTAGTAGAAGTTAAGCTAAAACAAAGAAAAAGATGCACGCAGTATCAGTCCTGTAGAACTCCTATCTATAGGATGCTGTGTGTCTGGAGTCAAGAGGAAATGGAACAGTTAATGCAGGAAGTACCTCTGCTTCAAATAGTTGTAGGTTAGAAGAGACTTAAGTGGTAATGTCATGTGTAATTCCTCTGTTCTTAGTCTTCCACTGACAAAAGTTAATGGACATTGTTGGAAAAACAATTCTAGGCTAGAAGGACATTTGGTCTCATCTGTCTATTCTTATAATGCATTTCTTCTTTATAACTTCCAAGATAGATTTTGAAAAGAAAGGGAGATACACTTCCCTGAAATGTACATTAAGAGGTGAAAAAGAAGAAACTGGTCTATGAAGAGATATACAAACTGTCTTTTAAAAAGGAGGTGTATTAAAAAATTAGAAAAAATCCAGAAAGGATGTGTAAATTATCATTTCAGTTTTAACATTTGGGCTGTTTATTTGATGGTTACAAGCACTGTCTGATGTCAGCTTTATTCATCAATCTTGCAAGCATCCTGGCCGTGAATTATCTCCAAGGAAAGACACATGCTGTACCAGAGTCTTGGTACCTCCAGTGAACCAAAGGAGAAGATTTATTTGAAGATATCCCATCATAATCCTTTCCCATTACATGCCATTACTCTCTGCAGTTTTTGAACATTCTCTAAAATCTGTTAAGAGAAATTTAGTAGCTTTGTTTTGGATTCATGTCCCTCTCATATAAACGTCCAGATGAATGTGGGTGCTTTGTTATATTACTTGACATCATTTTAAGTGTTATGCCAGTCCATTAAAGTGTTATGGTCAGAACCTTTGCATTTCCAATGGGAAAAGCTTTAGGAATCTTGGATCTCTTTTTGTCAGAACCTGCCAAAAAAGGCTTTGGAGGCACCAGTGTTCATTCTGCTTTTGCTGATTCTAAACCAAGAAAAGGACAAGGACCATAAAACAACAGGATTGCTGGGAATGTCCTAGAAGAAGTAGCTCCTCTAAGTATGTAAAAGAATTCAGTATCTCCTGAAATGCTAGACAAAGGCAATGGTATCTGATACATTGCATCTCCTTGTCCATCCTCACCAATACTGAAGGAGACAAATGACTCAGCACTTGCCAGTACAGTACGGACACCTCAGTTTAGTGATGAAGTATACCTTTTGATGCTGTTAGAC
This sequence comes from Todiramphus chloris collaris, assembly GCA_025345505.1. Lineage (NCBI taxonomy): Eukaryota > Metazoa > Chordata > Aves > Coraciiformes > Alcedinidae > Todiramphus > Todiramphus chloris. The sequence continues at coordinate 17,682,416 of JANVCC010000010.1, forward strand.
GAATAAAGGATCTAGGCCATCATTTATGGAAAGAATTCTCTGGAATGAGGGAAGATGGAATGATGAAGGAGAAATAGAAAGGGCAAAGTAGAAGAAAACAGCTGCAACTATATAGTGAGCTCTCCACTCTTTTTTTTTTTGCAAGGAAAGCATGGGGAAGCAACCTAGGGACTAAGGATACTAACGACTCTCCAGATCATGGAAAAATGTTCTGTACCTCACATATAAGAAGTAGACATGGACTCTGACTATAAAGTATTTGAATACCATAATCCCATATTGTTTACAGTATGGACAGAATATTGACCTAGCATCTCACTAGACCAATCTTTATGTGCCAACATTTCCTTATTTAATACTTCCTAATATATAGTCTGCTATAACCTATTGAGGACACAGCAAAGTAACTAATTCATTCTAACTTTCACTATATACATATTTGTCTCATCATGGGGATTTCTTGGTCGATACAGCTCTAGCTTGGGATAGTATGGCTTTATCCAAGTAATGTCTAGTTAAGGGTTGGAAAGATTAGGGAGACTATCAGGGAAAAAATTGGCAGGGGAACAATCTCTGAGCCTTTATGAGAGAAGGCAAAGTAAATTGCCTAGGACCTTTGCAGGCCTAATTCTGTATGGTTATTAAATTTAAATACATAGTGAGTTTCAAAAGTGGACATGACAGGAAAGGTGAGGTGAGCTGAGGTACAAGATTTAATAAAATAAATCACATCTGAATGTCTAAATTATGGAGATCAGTTCAGACTTTTGTCTTTTTTAATAAAGGGATTAAACAAAAGGAAGCTTCAGTTTTCTTCCAAAAGATATTTTTTAGAGGTTAATAGATTTCTAGAACAAAGTAAAGACATTTGGATGAAAAGCATTATGAGCTATGAAGAACTAGTGTGACTACTATCATTATTTTTTCTTTAGAATTTTGCACACAAACTGCACAGGACATATAAATATCTTTTCTGGGAATATATTCTAGGCTGACAAATTTAGAAGATTGAGCTCATCACACCTTTTGTGTTGTGTAAACATGCAAATCTATGTGACCAGCTTGCAGTGGTTGTAAATTTTCATCAGGCTTCCCACAGATAATTTTAAGTGCTTTCATCCTGGTTTTGGCAAGGGAGTTCTCTGTTCTTATAGCAGTTGCACAGCTGAAATAATATAACAGACCACTGCAAAAGCAAATGTTCATGATGGATTTTCTCCTACTGTTCAGAAACAAAAGTGAAGGCCAGTGTGCACAGTAGGAGGTCAATCTATCTTTACTTGATTTAATTCTGTCTGAGTTGTCTCCTGTAAAACCTAATGAAAACTCAATATTGTCAGCATGGTGTAGCAAACTATTCAACAACTTGAACTTAGAGAGAAAGTTCTAAATTATTGATTCTTTCTTCTACATGATCTGCATAAAACTGCTAGCCAAATGTATTCAAATTAATTAGAAACCAAACGTGAAAGATTTGCCTGTGCATATTCCTACACTTGTTACCATATGACTTCTACTCTTAGAAAAGAGAAATAGAAAGCACCTGGAATTGAAAACAGTATGAAAAATGCATCTTGGCAAAAAATTCCCAAAATTACAGTGACATGATTTTATTCTTTTCATATTATTTTTTAAAACGGCTGTCTGTGTGTTTTGCCCTTTTAAAGTCATAGCTTGAACCGCCTTTTCTGTCAAGTCGTAGATGGAATATCAGACTTCAAATCATATGAAATATTTATGTTTTATCTCTTTGTTAAGATTTCTTTCACTGTTCATGAAATGTCATCACCTCTGGAGACTGCTTATTTAACCTAAACAAGGGTATCCACCTGCACTGAATCACTGACTAATTGGGCATATGCCTTACTTTATTTCTCCTTCAGCTGATAATTGCCTCTTCAGTGGACACTAATTCATTGCATTAGTCAATAAATTCATCTGCTTGAATAAATAAATTTTTAATATATTTTTTCTTAATAGTAAACAAAGGATATTATTTAAATTTTACTTAACAGGACCTATGTTTTCCTTGAACTAGTAACATGGTATTTGCACATTTTTACTGACAATTTTGCTAGAACATTTTTTTTTTTCAGCTATTCTTCTGGATACCTAACTGATCAGACAGAAACAAAAAAGTCATTTTCTCTTTCCTGCAACTATCAGAGAAAACCGCATACATATTTTTTTTTCAATGTTGTTAACTTTATGTTACATGTTTTAAAAGTAAAAACAGGACTGCTTGATCATCCCTGTGGCAAACTGCCAAGATATTTTGTGAAGGAGAAAATCAATGGATATTGTTGCTGAAACTACTTATGGCTACAGTAGACGGTAAAAACACTGTGTTAACTTGTACATGCCATTTTGCCAGTAAATGAAACATGGTATAGAATTAAATGATAACTTCAAATGTGATTCTGAAGGATAATCTTTTAGATTAGAAAATGGAAGAAAATGGATTTCTATATAGGTCATACTGTTTGATTTTTTTTAACAATATAGGTCCAAATATCCAGCTGGTAGTTGGTAGTAGTTCAGGTAATACATCTACAGCACTGCTTCATGATCACTTTTGTACCCTTGAGTGAAGAAACATTGAACATCTTGGCCAGATTTTACAAAGTGACCTTAAGAAAGAACTTCCTTGTAGACCTTGGAAGTTACTTTCCTTCTTAGCTGGGCTATCTGTCAATGTCCTCAACATTCTTCTATCTTGCCTGCCAGAACTATAAAGAACATCACTTACTTGCAATTGCTTTTTGCCTTGGGTTTGACTGTGGCTTTGCCCTGCACATGGGGCATCAGACTGCTGTGTACTGCAAGATGCAAATTGTCATCATCTGCTTCCATTTGTTCTGCATGGAAGTTACCCTGTGACACTCCAGCCTTTGCAAGATTATGCTGCTACAACAGCCTAAACATAGTGGCATGAACCCTTGCACAAAGCTCATAAGCAGTGCCTTGAGGCTTCTGTTATTCTTGTCTGGAGAACTGAAACAGGACTAATCAGAGGTGCAATACACATGCTCTTCATTTCCTCATCTGTCTCTTAAAACTGTACCACAGTTTTTCCTTTCCAGAGGCCTCGATTCAGAGAAGGAAGATAGGACCAGATCCACAAAAGTGTGCAGGTAGGTTGATACCCGCCATTCGTAAGTTTTAGTAATTTCATATCTAGGACATTTTCTCATACAAAGAATTCATAAATTGAATTTGGCAGTGTGAGAGAGGAATTTATAACACTCAGAGCACTCAACAGGGTTAGATTAAGCTAACTCATAGAGGATTATGAGAAGCTTAATGAAGACTTTAACTTTCCTAAAACATTTGTATTAGGAAACAACAAACTTTTTTTCAATTTTATATCAAGACTTTCCTTTGATGGCTTAAACCATAATATAATCAACAATGGGAGATAACTATCACTTTAAAAGTCACAAAAGTACTAGCTCCCTTCCAGACTTAAGTGCTTTACTGTCAACTTCAATCATTTGGCTGTGAAAGTTATCCAAAAGCAGGCTCTCTTTTATCTTATGAAAAATAGCTAGAGGAGTCCAGCAAGCGTTCACCTTTTATATATAATTGATTCAATTGCTTACTTGTTACAGTGTTTGTCAAGGAGGTGAAAAACCACATGGAGGGAACTGATCCACATCCCTCTTGCCTCTCAGCAGAGTGCCTAGTAGCAAGCTACAGAGAAAAGGTGACTACCCTTCTGTTCAACATACGTACTAGCATAGCAGAAAGAAAATATCAAGGGGCAGAGAGAGTGCATAAGCAAAAGAGAACATGACTCTATGACACAGAAATAAGGTCACTTCTTGGCAAGGGAGATTTTACTTCTAATATGTGGTCATAACATTATTTATTCATTTTATCCAATATTTTTTTTAATGCAAAATGCAGAAGCAACCCCTGACTTCTATGATGTAATAGGTACACTCTTGTCTGTACCAAAGTTACTCCAAAGCTAATTTTGGTCTGTTTACAGAAATTGTAGTCATACAAATAACTGCATCATAGATTTTATCTTTAAGCTGCCTGTATCTCCTCAGGCATTGTCTAGAGAACCTGTATGCATAACTCCAGGCTCTGGGAATCCCCTAAGCAACAATGCTCAGGTACTTCAGTGTTCAGTGATGTGACAGCCAAGTCTTCTTACAGGTCCAGATCTGTATGACTAAGCAGAACTGATGTGAACACTTCAAGAAAGTAGCACTTAATAAGCCAGCATAGACTATCTGTCTGCTGCTTTTCTGTTGTAACACTAGGACAAAAATCAGAGCTATATTTCTATGGAAAGGGCTGAGGTACCTGTCTAGAAAAAAATATATATCTATGAACAAGACAGCTGTAGAAAAGCTCCAAGGTATTTTAACTGGAGCTGGTGACATTTTTGGCTCTTAGACCACAGCATAAATATAATAATTTTCATTTCTCTGTATAAGGCACAAAAGCTACTTCATCATATTTCCTTATGCTTTCTCTCTCAGTGTTGTCACTTCTGACACCACATAACCAGTTGTATACAAAGTCTTTGCTGCTGAAGGCACTGCAAACTCTTGGGAAATAAGAGGTGAAATCAAGTATTTCCTCTTCCTAGGAAGATTATAATCAATTTTAATTGTGAAAAGATAACTGGTGCAGGGAGTTGCTAAATACTAAAAGTTCTTATATCGGACTGGATTCTTGAAGAAGTTTTACAAAAGTCTTGTATAGAATCCTGCCTTCACCTGCACTTTGACATATTACATGGTTAATATCTGCAAAGAAACAGAGATGGAAAACTTAAGTATCAGATATAATTGAATTACATAAAATTGCACACAGAAGATACTTTAGAAAAAACGCTAACACTCGGAAGCTATGATTAGAAAAAAAGGCTGCCTTGTCATCTGCAACTTATCTATATCCATTTGTGTTTTATATGTTACATAATACACCTCAATTAGTTGATCATATGCTACTGTTTTGAACAAGCTTTTGCTTCACTCAGTACTTGGAGTTAATATATCCAATATTCAGAAAATGATCTGTTTCTCAAAGTATATTTTTATCTTTCTCAAAATACCTTTTGGTATGAAATCTACCTCTGTGTCTGTGTATGAGGTGTTGAAATGCTGTAGTTCTAATGGAACAGAGTGTACCTGATCAGGTGAAAATATATACAGCTTAACTCTCATTACCTCAACAATTCCTAAATTCACATGCTGATATTTTTCAGAAATTCTTATAATATAGTCAATATGAAGCAGAACAGCAGTGTTATATTAGATGTAAAGAAACCTATAGACAATATTGTAAAATTACTTCATAGTATGTATCTCAGTTTACAAAGCTGGGCACACCTCAGTGTTGTAAGTTGTCCTGGTTTGAGTGAGAAAAAAACTAATTCTGTTCAGTGATTTTATTTTCAGCTCAGTTCTTCTAACTGCACTGTCTGAAATTTGCAGACTGTTTTCATAGACAGTGTCTCCTGCTAGCAGTGATAACACTGTATGTTTAGTCAGTACCAAGGATTGGTATGTGGACCAAGGCCACTGCTGGATCTTGTGTACCACATTGGGGGATGCAAAGAGTAAAAGGCCGCATCTGCATGGAGGAGCGAACAGGACAGGTGACCCTAAACTGACCAACAATGTATTCCATCACATATACATCATATTCCATGTAAAGCTGAGAGATCACGAGTGTCTTGCCCCTCTCTTTGCCTTCTTGGACCTCTCTGCCAGCTTTGATCTGCTTGGCTCAGGTCTTCTTTCGATTCCTTCCTCAGAGCACCCGAGGAGGACTCTGTCCATTTTGTCTTCGATCCCTATCTGTGTGTTCCTGAATCTCATACCAGAATCCAGCTCCTGAACACAGCTCCCGTCTGCTGCAGGGCCCAGTCTGGGACTCTCCTAGTGCCTGCTCCACAGCATCAGTGGTGACAGTGACGTAATTACCAGAAGGGGGGTTGGGTTCGATACTGGGTTTATATAAATATTTGTATATATTCCATTGTTATTATTATTATTTTCATTAAAGCTGTTCTAGTATCCTTTTTTAACTGCTAAGTCTCTCTCCCTTATTCCCTTTCTTTTCCCCTTTGGGGAGGGAGGGGGGGTTAACAGAGAGTGTCTGTTATAGATCTAGTGAGCTTCCCTGACCCTAAACTGTGACATAAGTTAATATAGAACATTTAAAAATTATTAAATCAGGAACATTCCACATAACAGCTGCAATACCAATTACAAGTTCTATAGCAGATTTTGCCATTCATAGCTCCCCTCCTATGAAAAATTGACTTCAATGGAGTCACATAAAGCTATGATTTCTTAAATGAACTTCAAAAAAACCCAATATGCCTTGCATATTTCTTCCTTAATATGGTATCACAGTGCTATAAATCTTCTATGACAGGCTTAAGAGTTCAACTTTACAAACTGAGCCAGAGGCCTAATTTCTAAATTTTGAATCGATGATGTGTCTAATTCTTAGACCATGATAGGTTCTCATCAGTGTTGTTTAAATGTACTAAACTTCCATGCTTTTTCCATGAAATAATTTTTTTGGTGTGGACACAGGTGTCTTGGGTCCTGGTGGCATTCTTGTATTCTTTGGTGCCCTTTGTGCTTCACAGCTTTCGATTCCAGGATTTGATGCATGTTCAGTAAAGCAGATCACCCCTAGCTGAAAGTTCCCCTGCTGCAGAACTAACACAACAGCTAAAGATATGTCTTGTGGGTGTCTGTAACATTTAATGGTCTTGCCTTGCAGCCATTTGCCATATTTCTACTTGCTATAATAATAGCTCTGGGCCATCTTTTATCCAAATACACAACAGAAGCCCAAAGTTGTGTTATCTGACCCACAGGAGCATTATATGGTGTGGAAGAGTACTTTAAGGTCTTAATGTACAGGATCTGACCTGGTTACTTTATGCCAGGAAGTGCATTAAAAAAAGTGGTTTTGAAATAAATTGAGATGCTATTGTAGCAACATATGGCTCAAGTTTCTTGCCTGTACAAAAAAAAAAAAGGAGATCACTACGGTATAATACACATTTAGTTTTGTTTTGAGTTGGATCCTCTTTTGGATAAGATGTTTTAATCTCCTCAAAACCATCACAGGTGTTTACTCTGTGTGACTTTCTCATCCATCACAGAGTTTTGAGACCGAGGTGGCCATAGTAACAGAATTTATCTGCAGACATCAGTGCCTTACTGACAATATTTGATACCGGTCTTGACAGATTTTCTTTCAGACCATGAATAGGACCAGAATAGGACTTCTTTTTCTTTATGTTGATACTCAGACTGAGTTGCTTAGCAATGTAATCAAAACAGTAATATGTTGTGTATGTTTTAATGTTTTTTGCAGGCAATAAGTTGGTTGTTGGATAGTGGTTGCTGGAAATGATTTGCTGAATGGCAAATAATACAGATCACATGTAGCACATCATAGAGGATTTTTAAATATTGGTTAGGCATAAGGTCTTTGAAAATGGAGAGTCTTTTTATATGATGACTACTATCTTTAAATGAAGAAAGCAGCATTGTTCTTGGCACATGGCATTTGTAAAGGAATACCAGTCAAGCTTTTTTACCCACATCATAATAAAGTGGGATTGCTTTTCAAAATTCAAGTCCTGAGCAATTGTGAATTGTCATTCCCCAGTATGATAATTATGTCATTCCTGAAACTGACTTGTTGAAAAGAGAAAGAAGATGACCTAATCAGTATAGATCATACCTGGTCATACAGGTTATGGTAGATTGTGAAAGGAATGTTAATGTCTTAGCCCGTTACTCCTTGAATTTTACATCCAGCTGGCATTCCAAGGACTTGTTTATGGAAAAATTAATTCCATATTTTTACTTCTAATCTTCTAACCTGCCTATTCAGTGGGAAATAAAGCTGAACTCAGAGGGTATTTTAGTAAAATTTTACCATCTAAGTAATTTCTCTGGGTATACTTAAGTCAGTTTTGTAGTGATTGTGCTCATGGTACAGGAGTGACATGTACCTTTCAAATATTGTGTCATTATTACAAAGTGGCTGCACATTCCCATAGAATTAATTCAGTTCAAGCTTAAGAAATCTGTATTATGTCTTCATGCAGGTGGCTAGAAGCATGTGTTTAAGCATCTAGCTCGTCTACTGTGAGAGAAGCAGATCAGATGACCCAACTGACACTAAAGTAGACTTCCAGAAAACCATTCATTGGATAAACATAGTCACCTAACGAAGTCATAATGTCAGAACATGCCTTGCTTGGCTGCCTACTGTCACTCAAGATAGGAATGAGTGACCCTTTTGTCCCCTATTATACCTGCCACATAGATATGTCAGGTACTCTAGGGCCTTTCAAGCAATACTAGATGTAGTCAACTAATAGAGCTTTACAGACTCCTAAGGTTAGCTTGAATCTATTAATTAGCTCTTGTGCAGAAACCTACAAGTAGACACTGAAGTTTAGATGTCCTAACCTCACATCTAATCCTTCCTTGGAGCTCAACTTGGGACCAGAATGAAATTTACACCCTTCTGGATTGTCAGCTGGGCAGTACATGGAAGACACATATCTCAAGTTATCCTCAGTGTAGACCTTCAAACACCTTAATCAGCCCTGTCATTTTCCAAGATTAAGTTCTTTCTTTGCTTTTGTAGGAGTTTCACAAATGAGTAACAGTGGCAGAGCACACATACTTGGTTTAAATAAGCTCTTCATATTCTTTTCAATGCCACGTGAAAATTAGCTAACCCAGAAGCAGAGAAAATGAAATTAAAATTTAAAGTTATGTCGCTATATCTGTTAAATGTATACTGAGACCTGTACCTTTATTTCACAGACAGTATAGTTCAGATCATTATGACTATGTAAGTATCTTTGCTGGTTTTAGGTGAGAGAAGTACTCCATCTGAAAGTACGCTGAGGGTTCATTTCCTGGTGACAGTGTTAATACCACAGGATATCATTCCCCGATACTTGCTGTAAAAAGGAGATGGGCACAAAGAATGAATACCCTTTGGATGCAGAGCAAAAAACAAATGTAATTATGGTCCTTGTATTCTACTAAGAAAATGGAGTAGACACATCAGCATAGTTTAAACTACTTCTATTTACCAGCACTGCCAGCCATCATTTTTATGGACTTGCCCCATTAATACAGATAATATTTTTATGTAGCTCAAAACTCTCCTCGTGTTGACTTGTGTGTTTTCTTTGTAGTAAAAATTAAATTAAAGGCTTATCAATATGGAATGGGAATCCACTTCCAGTACCTTGTGCTCTTTGAGAGATTTCAAGTTTGCTGCAGGGAGATCTAAGGAGGTTGAATATTTAATAATCCCAGATATATTTTCTACTCTACCCCTAGTACTACAGTTTTAGTGCTATACTCTCCTAGTTCTTTATTGCTGCTTTATCAGCATCCTCAAACTCTACAAAGTGACAAAAATATATTATGAGTTTTCAGGCTAATCAAAACACCATAGCTGCTTCCTCAGCAGGAAAATAAATAAATCACCTTATTTCTTGTCAGTTGTTGATCCTTAGAGGTCTCTCTCCATGTTGTTTTACACACATTTTCCATATTTTTCCAGGTCTGATTAAATTCAACCTTGAGACAGATATCACAAATGTATCTGGACCTGCAGTGCCCAAAGGTGTGGGAAGGAGGGGAAAACATAGAAAAATGTATATTGATTTTGCATGTCTGCAGAGGAGCTAGGAAAAAAACCATTTGGGAGTTTAACCTTACCAGTTTAATAACAAGAAAAGATAGAAGAGTGAGACATAAAGTTTCCTCCCTTTTGTAGTGGTTAGCTGAGATAGTAAATGTAGTGGTCTGTCTCCACACAAGTTTCTACAATTCTAGAGCTCATATGTCTGATACATAAATAATTTCTTAAGCTTACAATCTGCTTATAATGCTTATATTGAATGTTTTCTTCTGCCTTTTTGTTACTTCATAGTGTTGGGTTTTTCATATTTTATATTTTATTATAGAAATTGTGATAAAATACCTTAAAGTTCTTTTCTAACCAAAATGATTCAATGATCCTATGAATACCCTGTTTCATTTGGTTTATTCCTTGCTCCTGTGCATTATGTGGGAAAAGATTCTATGATCTTGGACATCTATTATTTTTCACCTAGAGCCTTTTTACGAGTCTCTAACTGGATGAATACGTGCTTTGGTGAAAGCCACGTGTATCCAGATTTCTCCCTTTGTAAAAAAACAATAAAAAAGTATGAAATCAAGAACTTCCCTGATAAAAGCTCCTGCTTAAATGTGCATACTCTGGGAATTACAATGTATCTGCTGACATTTTCTACAGACTGAAATCTTTCAATTAGTCTAATCTGCTGAATTCAGTGGGGTAAGAACAGCACTACTGAATTGGTGCAGCTTTTCTTATCAGAAAGAGGAAAAGAAAACTTACACAGTTATGAAAAATTATTCTTGCAGTAATTGAATAAGAATTTTCTGTTTATTTTTTTCTCAGTGGAGAATAATCTCTCCTCTCATTTCTTGATTCATGGAGCTATTTAGGAAAAAAACCCAAACAAACTCCATCTCTCTCTGCAATGGACTTCTGAGCAGTCATTACCACAGATCTCCATATTTACTTCTTGTGGTTCAACCTACCATCTCATTTACAGAGATACTATTACTTGCCTTGCTGTTATATATAAGTTGTTACGTACAAGCATCAAATTACTCTATCATTATTATTTCAGTGGCTCACTGTCATTCTTGGTTTACCTATTAAAGAGGCAAAGTGTTGCAAAAAAACAGAGGGCACTACAGAGGCAATGACATCCAATCCACTGTTGTTCTTTAACATGTCAATACATAAGGTATTATATGCCACAGTCTTGAAGTAATAGCTGGGAATACAAAATCCTTCTAAACAAAAGTAGAACTGTCTAGTATTTTGCTGAAATAGCGGAATGAATCCACACAATCTCTGATCCTCTATTTCTGAGATAGTCAAATTACTCTCTTTCTTAATCAACTGAGAGAAATGAGCACTTCATAGGATGCATTTCAGCTGCCTACCGTATAGCTAAATGTGCTATGCCCTACAAGTGCCTATTACTCTCTGATGAACTAGAATGGTTAGGTTTATAACTAACTAAATAAATAAATGAAAGTATATATAAAATTTGTATTTTTACATAAAAATATATAAAATATATACATTCCTGGAAGCTGAAGACATTATATAAGCAAAGATTGAGGCTGTTTGTTTTAGCTGAAACAAGACTGGATAGGCTGGGAGGAAAAAAAATAATACTGAAAGCCACAGGAGGAATGAATGCATTCTCTTTTTACCTCTGATAGTATGAAACCCAAGGATATTCAATGAAATTAAACACAACATATTATAACTTTTGGAAAATTTCTTCCCTCAGGATAGTCTGAGGAGTATTCAGCATGGATTCAGAGCAATATTTAAAGTCTACCTGCTAAACTTGAGATATGTAGAAATTACAGAATGAAAGAAAATTATTAGTAGCTTGGAGAGTTAAGCATATGGAAGAAGTATTCTCCAATGACTGATGGGATAAACATGAAGGGATTTAACTGCAAAAGTGATAGGACCTTCTCTTCTCATGTACAACAGATCTGACTGTGACTTTCTGCATATATGCAGGTCCACCACATAAAATGTGCACAGTAAGTTAGTATCATAGCATCACAGAACACCCTAGGTTGGAAGGAACCTCAGAAGGTTATGTGATCCAAATGTTTGTGGGAAAGGAAGCCTAGATGAGATTATCTATCACCCTGTCCAATTACATCTTGAAAACTCCAGTGATGGGAACTCTACTACACCTGTGGGGAGCTTGTTCCAGTGATTGATTGTTCTTGATGTAAAAATTTGTTTAACTGAGATAAAACCTGCCCCCAACTTGTAACTGTTGCCCCTTGTCTTCTTCAGGCAGCTTTTTTTTTTTCTTTTTGTGAAGAGAGAGTGTCCATCCTCTTTGTAGCTGCCTTTTAAGTTCTAAAATAATATGAGGAAGCCCCTCAAGAATTTTCCTCCCCAGGGACAGAAGACCTATCTCCTTCAGTCTTTCCTTACAGGCCAGGTTCTTCAGCCCCTTGGTCATCTTCATGACCCTCCTTTGGACCTCTCTCTGCACCTTTTTTGAACCATGGGGACCAGAACTCCAGAGACCAGAGATAAATTAAGTAGATGTAATATCACTTGGTGGATTCCCCAATTCCGAGTGTCAGAATATGTGGTAAAAAATGAGGTGATATCATTTCATATTAATCTCTACTTCTTCCCTGCCTGTTTCCACCTACACCTCCTGTGTTCTTCTGTATTTTTCGACTATAACAATTTTTTTTTTAAAAGGGAAAGAAATGAAAATACAATGCACAAGTTTAACACTGGTAGAAGAATAGACATTCATGACTGTTGTTGGCAATGTCTCTAAAATGCAGCCCACATTTCTTCAGTGTTCTTATTTTAGTGTGATAAATTACATTCTCTTTTCATTTATGATGCTTTTCTTCTTTCAAATGTGCTAACATGTGAGTATTCAAACAAATTTTAATTACATTTTGGCAGCTCATCAAGCATAAACACTACATCCTCGATGGGGCTTTGGACTCTGCCAATGACAAGACTGGCAGCCTAGAAAGATTCTCAGTCCCTTGATGTTTATAGGATTTAATAGTTGTATTTTGAAAAGCCATTACTGCAAATCATTCTTAAACCCTACAATAAAATATGAAGACATTTAGCTTGTCTCTTAGCATTTTTAAAGCCAGATATATGACTGAGGATGTGATGTGGGGAGAAAGCTCCCCAAGAATCTTCTAGTTCATCTTCTAGTATATATTTTTAATCAAATTTATATGGTGGGAAAGTCTTACAGTTAGTCTGTTAGTCTACACAGTTTCTTCCTTACCGTAACCTAGAATTGTATTTAGATTTTTCTGCCCCATCCCAAAAACTGAGGTGCACTGAAGGAAGATTTGTTTGCATATGGATTAATTTCTCTAAAGAAATAGCACTTGGGTACAGATCCAAGTTAAAGTAAATCTCAGAAGTTGTTTGTGTGAACTTTTGTCTGCAAATAGCAGGAATCTTTTTTGTGTGATTTCATGTGACTGTGGATCAAATTTTCTCTTCAGCTGCAAACTATATAGTATCAGAAAGTATATTTGGATTCAAGCTTCTCATTTGTAGTAACAAGTGGTCAAGATCAAGTTTTACTTCAAGAAAATTGAAGATCTTTTTCTTATTGGTTTTTGAAAATGTACATTGATGACAATTGCAGGAATAGAAAATTGAAGGTTTCTTTCCAGTATGCATTACTAATTATTTAATTGACTTATCAGAGGCAATAGTCCAATCATTATTGTGCTTTCAGAAGTTGTGTGAAGGTCTAAAACATGGAACGTAGGAGCTTTAGATATAAGAAGAGGTGTAACCCCATTTAGAAGCTATAGAGTCACTTTTATATTCTGACATAATTTTTACTATTATATATTCTTGCTGCATGTATCATAGCTCAGAATGATTATGCTCATTCAGTGCTTTTTCTGCCTAAAAAATACAATTTCTGAAAAAAAAAAAAAAGGTGTAGCAACAAAAATCCCCAATGTCAGTCTATAATTTTTTTTTTTTTATCTTTTTTTTTTTTTTTAAGTTATTATTACTTTTGTATTGATTTTGGGGATGAATACCCATGGGCTGATTATCTTATCTCTAACTTCCTAGCTCCTGTAATACTGTTTTAGATAAACCGAGAAATATTAATTCCAGGAAAATGGACTGCCTTAAAATCTTGTGAGGAAAGTGAATTATACCTAGGTGACACAGCCAAGAAACTTAAGAAAGTTCCTAAATATTATCCTATAGGCAGAGCTGCTTTCAAAATCATGACACCTAAATTCATCAGACATGTTAATGCACAGGCTGCTCTCAAGTACTGCCTCAGTGGATGCACTGCTTGGAAATGAATTGAATGTAGCTTTTTTCCTCCTTTCCCCCTATACCTCAATGAAGTGTTAAAACAGCTGTCGCATCTTATCTCACAGGAGTAACCTCCCTGTCCCACGCCTGACAAAGAGATTCCAGTCACTGTATTGTCTGGGATCGTTTAAGAGCAAAAAATCTCAAAATATTGGATGCCAATTACAGTGTTAACTAACTAATGGTTGTCTTTCATAAAAGATGTTCCTGCTAGCAGGCAAAAGTTCAAATTCATGTACTCAAGTAGATTTTCTTCAATATATATTTTACTGGATAACAGAGTTAATGAAATTCAAAACACCAATGCTAGTTTTTGGAGGATGTTTTGCACATGCTTCATGCATTAGAGCTGTCTGCTAAAGGTGTAACTTCTTATTGCTCACTAGCCTACTGTGACACTGACAAGTGAATGACTCAAGCAACCATATCAAGAAGAAATAAAAAAACCATTCAAGAACTAAGGATGGCAAAGGTCCCTCATTTTTGCTTCCAAGAACCACTCAGAATAGAGGAAGATTAACCTGAGTGCTTCTTGCCCCCTACACATGCATATAATCAGTGATCAATTAGTGAACGGTGCTATTTTCCACAGCTGTGAGACTGTGATTACAAAAGGGATCGAAACATAGAATCGACTCAGGAAAGACCACCTTGCTAACTTGACAGGGTCACAAAAACACCAAGGAAATAATTTATTATTGCTATTCATTAAAGAAAGGTTATAGTCATCTTTCTAATTACTTTTCTTACTTAGAACTGCTAACTTTTTCACAAATTGCTTGTCACTTCTACTGACCTCTGTATAAAATCGATACATATTTGCATTTTTTTTGTGCTCATTCTGGTGAAACATGAAACAGCCTGAAAATAAAACATGTCTTACTTTATAATGGTAGGCAAGCACTGAAAACACTGATGACAAAGGTTTAGATTTTTCTCTTTTACTCTTTCATTGTTTCTTTCAAATCTTCTTGCAAAACTCATATATTGTGACTATGCTTACCAGGAAGCTGCTCTAAGAGGCTTCAGGAAAATGAAACCAATATAATGCAAGTCATTCCAAGAACTTAGATATTGTGCCCATTGTTTTCTTTCTTAAAATTTTGAATTAATAAAATGACCAAAAAACTAGTTCAAAGTAAATGCCTTTATCTCTTTACCTTTATGTTGAACTATCCAAATACCCAAAGCCCTTTTTTAAATGAAAAAATGTGCTAGTACCATGAAATTTGGAGATAAATCTAGAGTTAGATCATAATATTTCAAACATCAGGTATGTTTAGATGAAAGATTACTATTAACAGAGTAAATTTATTCACAGAATTAAGAGTGGAGCCCAGTTTTGTATTTGATTACCAACTTTTGTTCAAACCCATTCTCTTCTTATAAGGCACAAAGTCGCGCATTTACCCCTGTTCCCAGCTCTATAATCCTCAAAAACAACTGTCCTGTATCAGCTCTGTGAGGAGCTGATACACTTAGGGATCTTATCCTAAAAAGTATTACTGGCTGTGGCACCCTTTAATAATAACAAAAACATTTAATATTTAACATTCTGCCTTTCTACTCAGCTCTCATAAGACCCCACCTGAAGCAATGCATCCAGCTCTGGAGCCACCAACACAAGGGCATGTATCTGTTGGAGCAGGTCCAGAGGAGGGCTATGAAGAAGATCAGGGGTCTGGAGCACCTCTCCTGTGAGGATAGGCTGAGAGAGTTGGGGTTGTTCAGCCTGGAGAAGAGAAGGCTTAGGGGAGACCTTATTGCAGCCTTCCAGTACCTGAAGGGAGCCTACAGGAAAGCTGGGGAAGGACTTTTTGCAAAGGCCTGTAGTGATAGGACAAGGAGTACTGGTTTGAAACAGGGAGAGAATAGGAAATAAGGAAATTCCTCACTCTGACGATGGTGAGACACTGGAACAGGTTGTCCAGGGAAGTTGTGGATGCTCCATCACTGGATGTGTTCAAATACAGGTAGGATGGGACTTTGAGCAACCTGGTCTAATGGGAAATATCCCTGTCTGTGTCAGGGGGGTTGGAACTAGAAAATCTTGAAGGTCTCTTCCAGTCCAAACCACTCTATGATTCTATGATTAACATTTCAGGTAAAATATCATTCTGAGTTGTGATCAATATACGCCAAGGAGAAGGAATGTTAAATCCTAAATGGTTTAGGATTGTCTATATTTTCAAGGGGATGACATGTAACCAATGATTTGAAACAATACAGCTGGAGAAAGTCTCTTGATTGTGTCTTTTCCTTCCATGTCTGTTTTAAAAACGTATTTATAATGAACATTTAAAATATGGTAATAACTCAAGCAATTCACATGATTAAGTAAACATAAAGGGAAAAAAAAGAAGCAGTGATTGGAAGGAAATAAGGTAATATCTTTGTTTTGAGACCAAGACTTACAAAAATCACCAGCTGTTTCTTTTACAATACATTTCTGCATGACCGCATTGATTTGAAAACAGTAACCATTGGACAGGTGGTTTATACACATTGTAACTTATACACATTGTAAACAGGTATTTGATTCAGTAGTAGAGAATGCTAGTTACATCTTGGGCTGTATTAGTGAAATCATGGAGGGTAAATTGAGGAAACTGGTTATTTCCTTTCATTCAGCATTTATCAGTGTTATGCATCTAGCATATTTCATCCAGTTTTGATCTTTCCAGTACATGAGAGATGTGGAAAAACTGGAACAAGTGCAGTGGAGAGCCACAACATTGGAGGCCTGGAGCAGTTTTCCTATGAGGAGATGTTGAGCAAGATGGTCTTGTTCATCTTGGAGCAAGGACAGCTTTAGGGGCATCAAACAGCAGCTCCCGTACACCTACAGGTAGGCAATGGAGAAGATGGAGCCCGGCCCTGCACAGTGGCACAGATGGGGGAATAGAGACTAGGGGCATAAATTGAACCTAGAGGTTCACACTAGATAGAAGGATAAACCTTTCCCCCTTGAGAACACCTAGGCCATGACACAGGATACCCAACGTGACTATATAGTGTCTCTCCATGATTGGGAGTGAATAAGGCCCTGATAAACCATGTCTGAATATTGATTATGCTTTCAGTAGGAGTTTGGACTGGGGGTCTCTTAAGGTCTCTACACCAACCTGAATTATTCCTTTATCCTCTGGAATAGCATAGACATGTCAGACATTTAAAGTAGTCCCCAAAATAATTACAAGCAGCCATTTTAAATTTAATTATGAAAAAAAGCCAGTTTATTATCTGTTGTTTGGTTGGGGTTTTTTTGTAATAAACCTTTTCCCATAACAAAAGTTATTTGGCATAAAAATTCAAAGTCCACATTACTGATTCTGACCATAAATTAAGAATATTCAGAAAATATGTGTTATGACTTCATAGTGTTACCACTTCTATAAGGAATTAACTGTATTCTATTTAGTTTCAAAGGCATTGCCATTTTATTCTCTTACTGACCAAAGTTTATAAGTTGGACAAATCAGTGAATACATCTATTCCCAAGGCATCTGGTTCTGCTTCCAATTATACTGGTGATGAATATGCAGTAACTTGACTGTATATAATACTTGAAAGATATGTTTTTTGAGAATCTTGGAAGTTAATAGACTTAGTCAAGATAGCGACCACTTGAGATAAGAGCAGAATGTGGTGTTCAAACTGTAGCAATGACTATGACAAAAAGGATTCATGCTATGTAAACAGAAAATCAGGAGAACTCTGTCTTCTCATTCATTGTAAATTATTATGAAAAGCTGATAAGTGAAGTGCAGATCTTTCTCTAGGTACATTTCCCCGCCCCCTGCCATTACAAGAACAGCAAACACAGATGATAAGATTTTTTTGTGGAATGTTAAAATTTTCACAGCTCTAATGATTTGTATTCATTGTATAGCCTCAAACTACCAGTAGCTATAATTCATCATATTTCTAATTTTACAGAGGCACAGATGGCTGTCCACTCTAGTGGTCCCAACATTAGTGAATTAAACATGGAATAGGATGATTGATTAAAAATTGTAATCAGACATTACTGCTTGTAATTGTGATTAATATGAGTTTACTATTTCTGACAATAATTACTTTTCTCTTTCTTTTTAGCAGAGGGAATGGAAAGTAAGTGGATTACAGGCTTAAAAAATCAAGACTTCAGGGCCAGATGAACAATTAATATTAATTGTAAAAAGAGAAAACTCCTGCAAGTACTTAACTTTTAAGATGGTTTAGGGATCCTTATTATCCTTTTGATAACTGGGTGGATGTTTTTTCAAGGCTAGGAATTGTTACCTGTGGGAAAGTGACAGCTAATAATTTACTTGTATATTATCCTTTGTATTGTTTTTAAATTATTTTGCATGCTTACATTTTCAGTAGTACCTAGTAACAGGATTTCTTTAGGAACTTTGTCCATGCCTTTGAAGTTAAAAACAATTTATATTACCTGAGGCAGCGAAAAATTAATAAACTGATTTCTATTAGTGATTTTAGCATTCACCAGAAGTGCAGTTAATTGGTTCATTTTCCTTTGGATCAGGCCTGTGTTTCTTATGTACAGGAGGATCCTCATGGTCAAACAGAAACTGAGCTTGTATTGTGATAGAATCCATGACTTTTCTAAGACTCTCATTTGGAGGAGCTTGTGAAATTTTACACTTAAATTGACACTATGTCTTCTATTTCTTAATTTGGTAAAGTATTTGGTTTACATGGCAAGGTTTGGTAGCAGTGAAGTCACCCATGACCATCAGGGCATCTGATCTTGAGGCTACTTCCAGCTGCCTGTAGAGGTCTCATCAACCTCTTCCTGGTTTGGTGGTCTGTCGTAGACACCCACAACAGTTTCACCTATATTTGCATGCCCCTTAAGCTTTCAAGAGATTCTTCATCCCCCCTGGGAAGAGCTCAATGCATTCTAGTTGCTCACACACATAAAGAGCAACTCCACAGCCTCACCTTGCTGGTCTATCTTTGCTAAAAAATACATAGCCGTCCATGACAACATTCCAGTCATGTGAGCTATCCCACCATGTTCTCAGTAATTGCAATGGGATCATTGTCCTGTGACAGAACACAGATATCCAATTCCTCTTGCATATTCCCCATGCTGTGTGCATTGGTGTATAAGCATTTCAGAGAGGGAGCTGAGTGTGTAGTTTTTGCCCTTGAAGGATGGAAGACACTCTGCATCTCTAGTAATTCTGGATACATCCCCCTCCCCCTTCAAAACTAGTTTAAAGCCCTGTCAATCAGACTTGCAATCTCTTGTGCAAAGACTCTCTTCCCCCTTTGAGAAAAGTATTTTCTATTAGGTGTCAGCAAACCTGGTCCAGTATAGGTCATCCTGTTGTCAAAAAAGCCAAAACTGATACAGTGACACAAGCTACGGAGCCATGTATTTATAGCCTGAATTTGACTGTTCACTCTCATGTCGCTGTCTGCCACTGGAAGGAGAGAGGAAAAGATAATTTGTGTCCCAGAATCCCTCACCAGTCATCCCAAGGTTCTAAAATCTCTTTTGATTGCTCTTATATTAGTAGTCTCAGCATGCTACATGGAAGATTAGTAATGGATAATAGTCTGAGGACCATACCAAACTAGGAAGATTCCTACTGACATCCTTAATCCAGGCTCCAGGGAGACAGGAGACCTTGCTGTGAGGAAGATGTGAGAAGACCCAGCAGATTGGACCTCTGTTCCTCTCAGAAGGGAGTCACCTACAACTATAACCCTTCTTTTTTTTTCTTGTGGGTGTGGTTCTGATATACGAGTAGTAAGCCTTTCTGATGCTGGACAAAACTCTGGTGAAGGTTGCCCATTGATTGCATCCTCATTTGGCTGGTCTTTCTCAACCAGGGCCTCATATCCGTTCTTCAGTGGCAGCTGGGGGTGTGAGGTGGGCAAGGGGGGAGTTCCCCTGCTGCCATGACCGTGAACTTGCTCCGTTCACTCCCCTCACCCAGCCCACTCCTCTGGTCTGGCAGCATGCAGGGTCTCCCTGAGCCTGGGTGCTTTCTGACAGTTGCTCCCACTTCTGTTTGAGGGAGGGCAGGGCCTGGCTCCACCAGGCTGTCTCCTGCTCAGCCTCCCTGATGCTCCTCAGCCTTTCCTCTTCCCCTGGTAACTTTGCCGCGCGGCAGCGGAGATGTTCTGCCTGCTGCGGCGCAGGCAGCAGTTCCCGCCCCCGCCACGTGCTGCCAGCGCCAGGCCGGGCCGTTCCCCGCGGCTCGTGACCCGGGCGGCTGCGCCTTTCCGCGGGCGCTCTGTCCGCGTCCCCGCACCCAGCCTGGCGAGCGCCGAGCGCCTGACCTTGTGCCGGGCGGCGGCCGGGGCTCAGCTCTCTCTCAGACGGCCACAGCCACCGACTGGGCGCCTCTGTCGCGCTGCCAGAGCCGCGGTCTGCCCCGCGCGCCCTGCTGCCGGCACGCGCTCCTCTGTGACAGCCGCCGCCTCGCCCTTGGCGCTCCGAGTGTCGCCTCCGGCCTCGCCGCGTTTCAATCTCCCGCCGTTGTCCCGGCAACGCCCCCGGCCCCGTCAGCCTCTCAGCCTCGCACGCCAGAGCTGCCGGCTCCCGGCGAGTCTGGCTGCGTCTCCTCGGGCTTGTCTGGCTCCGGGAGCCCCCTGTTCGCCTCAGCCTGGCGCACAGGCACAGGGCTACCCCGAGCTGATGCCTCGCTGTTCACGGTCACGTCCTGAAGGAAGCTGCAGACTGTGAAGATCCCATGCCAGAGCAGTTTCTGTCAAGAACTGCATCCTGTGAAGAGGAGCCAACGCTAGAGCAGGTTTTCTGACAGGAACTGTGACCTATGAGGGTCCCATGTTGGAGCAGTCTGTTGCTGAAGGACTGTGTCCTGTGGAAAGGATGCATGCTGGAGCAGCTCATGAAGAACTGCAGCCTGTGGGAAGAATCCATGAGGGACAAGTTTGTGAAGGACTGTGTCTGTGGCAGGCACCCCACACTAGAGCAGGGGAAGAGCATGAGAAGGAAGGAGCAGCAGGTTTTGGGTTGTTTTTTATTTCCTGCCTTATTATGGTATGATACAATTTGTTATTGAGATTCTTCATTTTCATATCCTCAACAAAACATTTTAATTCCCCATGGTTTTTTTTTTGTTTTGTTTTGTTTTTCTGATGCAAAATCTGGTCTTCCAACAAGCTGTGGGATGCAGGTGCTGAAAGCACACGTAGGAGACTAAACATAACATTTGGGCAAAAACAGTGCACAGAGAAAAGGGTTGCTGATTCACAGTATCTCTTGTCCTGCCTTTGGCAGACAGATCTCCTGAAGCCCAAGGCGTAACTTAGGGCTGCTTCCCTTGAGTAGAATCCTTATAGCTGGCTTCTTTGGTCTTGTTACTGCTGATTCTCCAAAAGTAAAAAAGGCAAGTACAGTTCTTTTCTTGGCTGCAGGAAAGCTTAGATTTTCTTCTACTGTAGTTGCAGGAATAAATGCATATTATTTTACTTTCCTCATGTCCCCCTCCTATTTTAACACGCATACCTCAAAGACTTCTCTTTCGTTTTTCTTTTGTGTACCATAGCACTGCTGCCCATAAGATACTCTTCTTTTTATCTGCATACCTTTGATTAGGCAACTGATTCATAACAAAAAATGACAAATGTTTTTAAGGAAGTAGAATTACTGAATAGCATTTGTTAAAAATGATGGAAGTTTTCTTTCCAGTTTATATTAAAAAAAGACAAAATATTTTCTTTTTATTTATTTTCTGTTTTACAAGATCTGCTTCATACTATCTGAACTATCATTTTAATTTCAAATGGACATTTCTTTCTATGATTCCATTAAATTCCTCACAGCAGAAGGATGGATGGTAAGATGTCATGTGAAGAGGAAGGCTGGATGTTAAGAGTTCTCTGGCTTTCTGCAACTTTTCCCAAAAGATGATCAGTGTTGTATAATTACAGCTGGTATGTGCTGTCTCACAAGGTGTTGAAGGCTGCTATCATGAGAGATGGCTAATTGGCTATTTGATTAATAGCTCTCCACCAGACTCCATCTGTAGTGAGATTTAGCCTACTGTTCTCAAAGCTGGCTAAGGCATACCTCTCCACAGCCTATCTGCACAGCTACATGGATCTGAAAAGCATTGCACGCTGATAAAAGTTATGATGGAGCAAAAGGTTTCAAGTATATGTAGCCACTGTCAAAGCATCGTAGTTCTTTGCCACTTCTCCCAATGATAAAATGCCTAGTTTCTCCTTTAAAGAAAGTATTTCCATTTTCTTGACTTGTAAAGAGAAAAGAAAGGATATATCCGTAACAGGTGAAAAACATCTCCAAATCCACAGGACTAGAAAAGATAAGATGTATAATGTACAGACAGATGAGCCAAAATGAATGCGGGAAGGGCAAGAATATGGGGCCAGCTGTAACCCCAGAAGCTGTGCAATAATGAAATTGCCTGTGGCCCTGCCTTCCTTTTCTTGCTACCCAGGGACAAGCGTAGCCAAGTTGAGTTTCTGTGCATTGCAGTATCCAGGTTTTAGTGTTTTAACAAGCTGGCATAGGATGTTAGTTAAAACTAGTCACGACCTAACATTCTCTTATTACAATCACTAAAGTAATGGGGGAGATTGCAGTGAACTGGATCTGTATCTGATGCTTTCTACACATATGCCTTATTATCATGATGTGCATTTTGTTTTGCAATGCATATGTTAACTTGGGAAAAATCACAATGAAATAAAAAGAAATGATGTATAAAACACTGATATCAGAAAATTAATCTGCAAGGAATAAAGCAAATGTAAAATTATAAATATCAGAATATATTATGTAATATTTTTTTGTTGTTGTTGTTACTGTATCAGTGCTAACAGGTGTGTGAATGGCGATAAATATAAAAAAAAAAACAACCCGTGTTTCTGTATTTCTGTTACCTATTCTAGAAAGTAAACAGAAGTGTACTAAAAACTTGTACATTGCTGCAAGGGTACTGCTTTAGCAGTGCCCAAGAATGTGGACCTACAAAGCAAGGTTTATATGCTTGAATCCTAGCAACTATGTCCATACACATATTAGCTATCCTTCTGAATTCTATAGCTCTCTATCTGTATTTCATGCCGTTAATATCTCTAGTTTATTTACAGTTGGACAATTTTCTCAAAGCGACATAAATACTGAGAAAATATTTGGAGAGGTACAGTGAAATGGTCTTACAGAACAAATCCCTCTGGATTTCATATCAAGTTCATAGAGAGACAGTAGATCCAGGTGTATTCAGCTTTAAAGCAGGGTCTTTATATTAAAAATGTAATGGTTTTCATATTCTTTAAAGAGTCTACCACAGCTATTCATGTCACAGCAATACTGCTGGTTCTCACCTAATAGACAACAGTTCCTAATACAGTGCTCTATGATATAAACCAACATAGGAAAGGTGTTCTTTCCCAAATACATAAGCTGCTTTGATGAGTACACAGAAATTCCAGCAGCAGTAACACAGGAAAAAAGTAGCACATCCAACTGGTCATGCAATAGTTCTCCATCTGGTGCCTAGTACTTCTCTATAAATTAGAGTGTAGATAAAATTTGGTACATCTTGTATCTTTGATGATAATGTTATAGTGAAAACTGTATTTGGATGAACCTCATTCTCACGTTTCACCACCTTCTCCCAGTGGTTAATGTATTCTTTTTGAGTATTTAACAAAACTGTTACAATTTTAGAAAAACACCTGTCTTTAATTCCTTATTCCCTATTCCCACCAGAAGAATTTTTATTCTAATAATCTAAACTTATGGTTTTACCTAAACTGCAATTTTATCTTTTTTTTTGAAATACATTTCTACGTAAACATATACAGAGACATATCCACACCTATATATGCCACTTTACTAACCAAGGCAAACTAATGTGGGAAGTTTTCCACATATGCATGATTCACAGTACATATGATCTGTTTATGTTAAAAATGCTGCCATATCTTCTCTCATTTTTTCAATAATACAGCTTAATTCACTGTGAGCACAAGTATTGTTAGCATTATTTTCCTGCCTATGGTATGTGGACCATGGATGGATGTAAACGGAACAGGAAATACCACAGCTGCTCCATCTTTTTTTTCAGTTAAGCACCTTAAGGCTTCAGCATTTTTTACTTTCTCTTCTGTGATAAACTAGATGCTTTCTCAATACAAGCAAAGAAATGGCTTACAATACCCAACAAAAAGTATAAATAAATAAAATCGGTTTCTTCATGACTTTTAGGCTATATATTAAATAAACCCCTCCAATTTTCTGATAGAATTATTTATTTTCCAGTGTACACTCAGAATTCAGCTAATCTATAGTTTTATGCTTCATATATTTTCATATTGAGAATGTAAGTAAATGATTTACTGGCAAATACGGTTTCAGTCTGTAAGTCTTTATAGTTATCAAAGCAGAATTAGGTTTTTGTTAGAAAAAGAAGGTAGGGATTACTCAGATGTAGAAGAATGTTCTTATGTAGGTTCTTTGGTTAGGACTACATTATATTTAGTGTGATTCCTTAAATTTTATATACAGAGGAAATAATGTGGAGGTTTTTTTTGAAGCACATATAACAACAGTGGATTCGACTTAGAGACATGGGAATGAAATCCATGCCAAAACAGAATATACTCCTTTGTTAAAAATTGAATAAATGTCTGCTGTTTAAGAACAAAGCAAATTTGCCATCTGTACTTTCACTAGTCTGAATTAATATTATAACAATCTGTAGCAACCCAGAATATACTATCCCATCCTAGCCAGTTAAACTTAGCATGGATATTGAAAAATATTTCAACGTTAAGGATTGAACAAGGAAGACATTTGATAAACACCCACATCTTCAGGGTAAAGTCAGAAAAAAATTCAAATGTCAGAAAATGTCAAGAAACACTGATATGCAAAAGCAAAAAAGAAAATGGGGGGTTTACAATATGAGTAACAGCATAGCAAGACACTTTGTCACTTCTTTGGTTGAAAGGTGGTGACGTATTTGTGAATCTTTCATTATGATTAACTTTATTATAGCCACGTATCCACTGCAGCCTTCTGCATTTCCCAGAACACAACAGTGCACAGTCTAGGGGCACGCAAATCACAGTGACAGTCAATGCATGTAAACCACTGGAAAACAATCACAATAGTATAGATCAAAGGGAACAGTGTTTTAAAGGCCTTGCAGAGTAGTACCTACAAAGAAATCAAATCTGTTAAAGCTTTATTTATACAGCTCTCTGCTGGCAGCTGTGCAGTTTATAATCTTTTTACCCCCAAAACTTCTGCAGTGTCATTCAAAATGAGTCCACTGACTAAGTAGTCACCAAGAGAACATGTACTATTAACATGCCAGTGTATGAAATGTCTAAATTACAGATGGCAGTACTGGAAAGATGGAGATATGTAAATGGCCTTTTCTCCACATCACTGGATTGTGATGTTGTTCTGTTTAAGGGTGATGCTTATTAATACAAAAGGTGAACATGCCACTGTGATTCTGATGAGAGGAAAAAATCATATGCCTCTTAATTTTATGCCAACAAAAGCAAGAACCTTCAGTTACATCATTGCAATTTACAGTTACTTCAAAATACAAGTGAATGGCTCACTAAAATTTCAGTTTGGACCAAAAAGGATGTTTTAGAATCCAAGTGATTTAGTTAGTGCCATGTTATATTTATGTTAAAAGGCTTCTTTTGATCTCTTTAAACAAACTAATTTCAAAGTTATAGAACCGTAAATTACATGAAACACAACCTTTTACAATATCTTTAGCTTTCCCTGTCCTCTTGCTTGTTTTACCTTTGTCATTTTACTATTTAGAACACTGGGGAAATCGAATAAAAAATGGTGAAATGAGAATACTTCAAGAAAATGCCTGAGGGGTTGAAGACCTATATAATGGTGATACAAATGTCATCATCTCTCAGTAAATAGATCTGTCCACTGGAAATGCTACCTGTTCTCAGTTTCATGTAAATCTCAAAAACATGAGAAATACACACACACACAAAAAATGTGTATTACCAAAAAACCTCTAAGATATATATATAAAAAAAAATTAAAAATAATATTATTAATATTATTTGTGAGTGGTTGGCATCACATAATATAGCTCTGTTGAGGCCAGAGGATGCTTAACCTTTAAGCCTGTGGTTTTAGAAGCAAAACAAACAAACAGGGAAAAAAAAAGGAAATAAAACTTACAGATTAACCATTTCAGCTGTGGAGCTGAACTCAGATACTTCATCTTACTAGTGCTTTGCAGATCAGAAAGTTAACATCAAGTTAAAGCAATACAGTAATAGTAATAATAATCATATGTGTGGCCTAATATTAGTGATTGAAATATTGAATAAGAAATGGATGTGTCTGTTTATCTATTAACTGACTAATTCACTTGAGGACCTTTCTCCACATTTCTGTAACTCAATGTATGTAAGTTTAAGCCCCTGTTGAACCCATCTTACAAAATAAACATCTACCTGATATATTTACCTGATATCGCTGTAATTACACAGTGTGACACAAGCTGAGCTCTATCACACAATATACCTCAGTCATAATTCTTACCATTGTCACAATGCACTCTGTAAAATCTTTTTGTCTTTTACCTTCTGTCAAAGCAATTTTCTATATGCATTGATGCTGATAAATTCCTATTTGAACATCTATCTCTTGAAAGTATCGCTTAAAACCTCACCAGTGTTTTTATATAAAAACAATTTAGAAGAGTTAATGTTTTTATTCTATGAAAGGACAAAGACACCAATGCATTTTGTTGGAAGTACTGACCTAGAGAATGCATAAAAACTCTGATAGTAAAAACATTATTTATTTGAATGAGGTTTCTGACCTCTTAGAATATGTGGTCATTACAAATCTACTTTTCCATTCCCTATTTTATATGTCAACGGTAGCATTAACTCATTCTTGTATTTAACAATTGGTTTTCATCAGTTTCTCAAGGACTACCTGGCACTGCAGCTTGAGATCCAAATTTCTAGTTGTATTGATTCTGACCTAACTATCAGTTTCTTGAGAGCAATTTCACTTACAGAAAACAGATTTGCTAATAAAGCATTTTTTTAGTGCTGAGAACTCTGCCAAGGTATTACAGTATAATTGATTCGCCAACTATTTTGTTTTCTTTGAGTATATGAAAATAACATTTTATGTGATTCATATTTTTTTTCTTTCCTGAACTCTTTCTCAACTTAGTCAAAGTGAACTATTTTTGAAAGATAGGAAAGACATAATAAAAACAAATGCTTCCCAGTGTTCATGAAATGATCCTTGTAAAGTAAAATCTTCCTGAAAAAAAAAGAAATAATGTATGAAACAAAATCACATGAAAATGGATGTATTTTACCCAGCAAAATGGGGTATCACTGCATGAAAATGTAATATAAGAAGGAATATAAAATATATTTTCTGTCTTTCTCTCTACTTACCAGCCAATCACAGTTACAACCCAGTTAATGTGATATTCACCATTATAAGTTGCATTGTGTCTGGTTGGGATGGAGCTACCTTTCTTCATAGAAGTCATTCCGGTGCTGTAATTTGAAATTGTGGCTAAAATAGTGTTGATAACACAACACTGTTTTGATTGATACTGATTAGTGCTTGCACAATAGGGCTTTCTTTTTACCCCCACTATAGCCTTCCAGAATTAGGATAGGGATAGGAAAGAGAGTAAAAGGGGCACAGACAGGACATCTGACCCAAACCAGCCAAAGGGATATTCCATTAGCGTATAATATCATGATCAGCAGCAAAATCTGTAGTAGAGGAAGAAGACTTTTGTTTTCCACCATGACTACTGCTCAGTCATCAGTCCAGGTGTGAAAGATTGTGATTGCTTTCACATTCCGTGTGTTCCAACCTTTCATCTATTAAACTGTCTTTATCTCAACGCACCCCTGTTTCGGGGTCTGGGTTGTTTTTCCCCCTCCTTTTTCTTCTTCCTACTGTCCCTTCCTGCTGGGAGTGAGAAAGAGTGAGTAAGCAGCTGTGTTGATGTCTAACTGCTGGCAAGGGTTAACCCACCACACAGGCAAGTCCTCAGGCTCTGCTCTTGACTTGAGAGCACCCATCTCACAGCTGGTGTGGGCTCACCTTGGCTGGAGCTGGGCTGAGCTGTTTTCAGCTCCTGCCTTGTGGCCAAGTGCTTGTTGCCAGTCCTGTCTGAGCCTGAGCTCTGCCAGTACCTCTGTGGGAAGAGTCTGGAAAACCCAAGGAGTCACTGACCAGTAAACAAGATCCCCTGGGGATGGCTATGGGGCCACACTCATACCTCAGATAGGGGCAGATAGAAGGCAGCAGCCTAGAGCAAGAAAACAAAATTAATTTCAAGCAAATGCCAAGTCTGTGGAGGAAAGGAATGTACCTACCCATTGGGAACTCCTGCCAGTGCAGGTCCCAAGAAGGTGGGGGGCTTACTGTGATACCCTTCACTTCTGCTGGAGGAAGACTGGCCCCATTGACATTTGTGTGGAGAGTGTGAGCACAGAAGAGGAAAGGGTAGACAGCAGAAAGGGTAAATAAAGTTATTTTAACTTTATTGCTGGTGAGGTTATTTCTGTATTAAGACTACCAAGATGAAAATATTAATAGGAATGTCAAATTAACTTCACATACATAATGTGATCTCTTTTGCTCTTAAGAAGATCTAGTAACACTGCTGCTATTAGTCCATGAAATTAAGTTCCCAGGAATGGCAGCAGAAACACGTTTCTGCTTCAGACGTGGCAAAACTGGCCATCAGTGGTGACAGTCCTGTAATGGAAATATTTCAAGGTCACATTTCTGGGAATCAAATAATGGTACATCTGTCCACAAATATTTTGCAGGCTACTATTCGTAATTGTTATCTTGAGTTATTTGGAACTAAAGCCATATTTTGAGAGTTCATTTTTCTAATAGTAGGAAAGAAGAATGTATTTCCAGGTAATGTTATTATACTTGCAGGTCTGTAAGAAAAAAAACAAAAGAAGAGTAAATCTCCCAATGAGAGGAAAAAATGATTTTCTTAAAAAAAAAAGTTTATGATTTTCTGCAAAAGGACATTAAAAATAAACAGCCATCTGATGCATAGTCTTTCTAGAAGGTATTTCTTAGTCATCCACTGATAGATCACTCACTGAAACTGCTGCAATTTAAGTGCATATCTGAGCTGATAGCTAAAGTACTCCTGGTTTACATTCTTGATTTAGTATTTTAAAAATTACATTACTGTATCTTAGCATATCTTGCATTGGACTGCAATAGACGTTACACTGAGTGTTAAATAAAGGCTGTGCCTTTTCATGCAATCATTGAAATGTCTGTCAACACTATAGTTACTGATTCAGTACTGGCTCATGAGGCCAGGTTATCTGGAAACATCAGATGCCTTAAGAAAAAAAAAAAAAAAAATTAGTACACTTGACTAGCCTCTAAGTTTGTTCTTTCTTGTGAATACAAATTCTTTCTTTTCTGGAACATAATAACAAAGAGAATATTAGAGGAGTTGTTGCTTGCATCCCTTCAGTTACGGGTCTGTCATTATTTTCTTGAAATACGGCACCCCTGGCTTTGTAGGTTTATAACTTAGCTGCAGAGATCTGTATAGTGCTAGAGCTTTTATGAGCTATTTTCCATAGGGGAAAAATGTGTACAGATGCAGCCAATACATGAAAAAACCAAATGAATGAAAATTCAACTTTGGAGTCCAGTTCAGTAAACCCAGCAAATTCTAAAGTATATCAACATCAGAATAAAAGGAGCTAAACTGGTATGTCTCCCTGGTATATTCCCTAGCTACAGTCCCAACTCAGTAACAACATGGGTGAACTGGCTAATTAGTAAGATCTAGCAAGAAGAGTAAACAGACTGCACCATTCTCTGGTGATTTCTGTAAGTCAAAGAGCTGATTCACACTGCTTCCTGCGTTACTTCCAAAATATAGTGATTATCCATCTGAATGTGCTATGTAACTATCTCTGTGCAATAACTGAACTCTCATCTATCTTTGAAAGCTAGTCATCTACTATCTCTCTCCCTCAGAGAGGCCACTATCCTTTTGGACAGCTCACTTTGCAGTTAGACGCAGGAATTCAAATAGTAGCTCCTTATTTTTAATTACAGTGGTTGGGTGAAATATGTTTATTCTTGTGAACCTCAAATTTGAGGAAACAAGGGATAATTTTCACACAAGAATGTGATAACTGAATAACGAGCAAAACATGAAAAATTTCAGTCTGACCCTGCTCTTTGCAACATATCTTTAAAAGTTAACATATATATCATTTCAGTAGCTTTTTCCATTGTTTTATATTCTTTATAGATACTACAAAGCTTTAAGCATAAATATTTAGCAAAAACTGATTAAACTTTTGATGTTTATCTACAGTATTCCACAATGTGTTTAATTCCCCCTAATAGTTTCTACCTTTGCCATTGATCAAAAACGAATTAAAAAAAAAAAACCTACATAGTTTTAAACCACAGAATCCAAAGCACAAAGAATGACTAACTATTTTGCCAGCCCCTAGATTTAAAAAAATCATTATCCAGGCCACTAGAACTTAGAAATTCTATATGCAAATAAAAAATCCTAAAAATATATTCTGTATTGTTTTTCAGCTTTTATTAGAGACTTTTATGTTCTTAGTCATTGTAGAGCCCAAAAGACAGATTTTGTTTCCTGCTGTTCTCCTTGGTTCAAACAGTCAGGCTTCCTATGTAAAGAATGGAAAGTTGGAACAAAAGAGTAAATTTCCAAAGTCTTTTACATTAATCTTGAACGTGTTTAAACTAGTTCTTAGGAAATACTTCAGAAAGGATAAGTTCCTACACTCAGTAGAAGTTAGACATCAGTTTCAAGACTGATGATGATCTCAGTGTTCTCTAGTTTCATAGCCACCCATCTCATAAATGGCAACAAAACTTCTTTACCTCTCCAAACTGAAACAGCTTGACTTTTGTTATAAAACCAAATAAAGTTAAAAACAACAAAAAGGGATTTTTTTCATGTTCAAAAGTTAGAGAACATTCCTAAATGTAGGTGGAAAACTGAAATCCAGTTCTTTGATGTAGAGCAAACAGCTGCAAGCTTAGAGGAGGTTATCTTTGATACCACAAATTTGCAACATTCTCCTGCTTTACAGTACGATTACTTTGGGATCTTGAAAGAAAGAAAGAAAAAGGAAAAATACAAGCTATTAAAACCCTTTGAGAGTTACCAAGACTTTCTCATGCAATTATACGCTTTGAAGTGGGAATTCAAGAATCTGCTGGCTTTTCTAGTGGACACAGAAGGAATCTGGAAAGCCTCCCTGAAGCAAATAGCTGGTTTTCATGTTTCATGATACCTGTAGACATTTTTAGTACCTTCCTTCTAGAAGTAACTTCCTTCTAGAAATATCTTCACTTCTATAACTGAGTTCTTCAGGATCACTACATGACTCATAGATTTAGGCATTTTAGTTTCCATTTTACTTTCAAGAATGTTTGCTGAAAAAGAAGGAAGAAGTGACAGGCATTAACTTGGTCATACTTCTGCTGTTACTCTGCAGGAAGCATTTCTGGTATATAATGTAAATATTCCACGTTACACTGCAAGATTCATGCACTCTTTACTTCAGTCAAGTTGAGATGCTGTCAGAGTTTAGGGTCAGGGCCATCTGCTAGACCTAAAAGAGTTCAGTGAAGGAAGAGATGTCTAGGGCTGAGCTTAGAGTTCAGATAGAGCAGGTGAGGCTGGTAACTGTTAAGGCTTAGTAGTGCATTCAGTGCCCTAACATATTCTCTGTCTATCTTTCTACATGGCTTTCTGTATGTACTCCTGTGTAGCATCTAACTACTTCACATGGGCATGATTAGCAATTTTTATTAAAGACTTTAAAGCTTTATTTTTTTTCCTCTTTATTTTTTTTTTTTTTACATAGAATAGAGCTTGCATTCAGAATTTTTTAGACATTATTAATTTATGATTGTCCGCTCCTTATCCTGTAGCTGTTATTCATTTATTGATTTATTTTAGAGACTTTGTTATGCTTGTTTTTTAGAATATATATAATTCATTTCATAATCCATTGTTTCTTTACACTTCTTGTCACTGTAAATTGAAAAACCCTGAGTCAGTCAAGCCTGATACATCAAGCTGGTAATATGATACTGGCTAAAAGGTTTCAGGGCTTAACATCAGCATTGGAGACATGCAAGGTATACCACAGCCATAACATCCCCAGGAATAAGGAGTCCTTTCAAAATGAGCTATGAATGTTGTAGAGCCAAAGAGCAGCAAGGCTAAAGGGAGTCCTGTTTTCCTGAGCAGTCAAAACCCCATAGGATACACAGAATCAGAGAGACAACTGACGGTAACTTTTATGTTTCTTGCAATTGCTGTGAGCCAAACAGCTGCTGCTGACAACCCGGGGAATACAGTGTCTCCCTTCTGCCACAGTATCCCATACCTGTGATGAAAGGTACACCTGCACAGTTCATTACAGGTGAAAATAAGTGTGTTCTGGATATACTCTAAACTTGAAGGCTGTGGTCATTTCCAAGCCAGAAGCCATGTTGCATCATCTTGAGCTAATAAGCTATACTGAGAAGCTGCACATAAAACACAGGTAGATGCCCTGAGAATGAGGGCTGAGTTGTTTCTCCCTTTCTGCAGAGTATTGTATGGATTAACATATAGATAAGTCCCAGTTTTTCATATGTGCCTTGCCTGCATTTGTAGGTTAGTAGGACAGCTGTTTTTAATGTTTTGAGGATGTTTAGTCATTCTTCAAGAGAATTAATGTCCAGTGTCAAGTACAGAAAGCCTCTTGATTAATTAAATATAAGAGGGAGACAAAATGTCTT
Organism: Todiramphus chloris collaris; assembly: GCA_025345505.1. Classification (NCBI taxonomy): domain Eukaryota; kingdom Metazoa; phylum Chordata; class Aves; order Coraciiformes; family Alcedinidae; genus Todiramphus; species Todiramphus chloris. Next base: position 17,715,252 of record JANVCC010000010.1, read on the forward strand.
AGTTCATGTCTTACTTCAGGAATATATTTGTATATTCATCCTTAGAGAGGGGTTTAAAATTCCTAAATACATAGGGATTTTCTAACCATTCCTACTACTAAGCAGTTCAAATAGCAGAAGCTGGTTAAGTTTTGAAGAGGAATGGGAAAAAAACAACATTTCAATGTATATACAGAAAACACAATAAACCCCAAATGCAGTCTCAGATGATAGGAAAAAACCCTGGGAAACACACTAAAGGATACATTTGAAGTGAAGCACTTGAATAAAGCAAATGCTCATAAAATCTATAATTTCTTTTGTCATTTTAGATACATTACATGATTTACTTTTATATAGTGAACTTTGTAAGAGTAGCAAAAGTCCTTATGGAAGAGCACTGTTGTCTGTGCTGACAATTTTATTGCTATATGCTCATGATATTTGCTGGTTTTCTTGAAACTGTGAATTTCATATTATTACATTTAATGAGACTCTCAACTTTAATTTAAAATAAAAAAGATTCATTTGCATTGTGTCTTAGAGAAAAACATGAGTATATGCTAAATGTTAAAAATCCAGAATACAAATAAGTATGTAGTAAGTATGGGTTTAAAAAGGATCTAGAGAAAATGTCTTATGAAGAGTGCCTGAGGGATCTAGGGTTGTTTAGTCTGGAGGAGGCTGAGAGGAGACCTTATCACTCTCTACAACTACCTGAAAGTATGTTGCAGTGAGATGGGTGTTGGTCTCTTCTCCCGGATAACTAGTGATAGGACAAGAGGAAATGGAATTAAGTTGTGACAGGGGAAGTTTAGGTTGGATATTAGGAAAAAATTTTTTACTGAGAGAGTGGTGAGGCATTGGAACAGGCTGCCCAGGGAGGTGGTGGAATCACCATCCCTGGTGGTGTTCAAAAAATGTCTAGATGTGGCACTTCAGGACATGTTTTATGTTCCTGATTATGTTTAGTAGATGATTGATCTTGAAGGTCGTTTCCAACCTTAATGAGCCTACGATTCTATGATCATTTATGCACACATTTGCAGCTCATCTGTTTTGCCATGAGGTGTTGCAACACAGGCTGCTGAACCAAAAGCTTTATGTAATGACTTCACAATTGGGCTCATATTTATGGTGTATACTTAGAGGTTCCACATTTCTTTCAAGAAAGCAACATTATCAACAGTGTGAGAACCCTGTCAGGAGCTCAAACTGTAATGAGAAAACTTTTTAAAGCTAAATTTCTATCAGGGAAATGGTGCCTGCTGGATTGGATTCAGCAAAACCTCCAGATCCTCATCCTGCCTTGTTTCGGGGCTCTAAATGGAGAAGGAGTTAATATATTTAATGCTTTCTTAACTACCATATTGTTAAAAACTTTAGGGGAGGGTAAACAGTTAAATTAGAATTTAAGACAAACATAGGCACAGAAGTCTAGTGCCGCATAACACTTCATGAATCTTTGGTGGTATCCTGAGACATTGGTGGTATCAGAGGCATCTAAAATTTTACACTGTGCAAAATAAGACAACATACATGGGAGTACACTGGTTTTAATATTTATCTTAAATGTCACCTAAGTCCTGAGAGGAAGCTAAGCATGCTTGGCGTATATCAGGAATGATGTACTTCTCTCATCGAACCCTCAGCAGTGACAGGGCTGTGTCAAGAAAGAAGAAATGTTGTCTTCTTCAGGCTTGGGAGGTTTGAACTGATAGCTCCCTCCTCTGAGGCTTGACCTTGACTTTGAAAGAAAGTGGAATGAGTTACGCTGGGATCAGAAAGAATACAAAGGAAGCATCACTTTAGTTCCCATACATAAAATTGCTCTCTTTTAAATCAAGTGGCCACTGGAGTGTCCCAGTTCCTTGGGAGAGGCAGAAGCACAAGACCTTGTACTTGCTTCTCAGGTTCAAAGAATCAGACAACCAAAGATTTTGCAAATCCTCATGTTCTTTGAAGTTTTAGGACAATTTATTATTTTATTGTTTTTGTTTGTTTGTTTGTTTGTTTTTCTGTTGTTGTTGTTCTTTTGGGGTTTTTTGTTTGCTTCGGTGGTTTTGGGTTTTTTATTTCTTTTGGGGTGTTTTTGTATGTGTGTGGTCTCTTTTTTAACTTGTTTTGGTTTGGTATTTTGCTTGTTTGTTTGTTTGTTTTCCTGAAGATAGGCAGTTCAGCACCAAAACACCTTTGAGAACTTGGGACTGAACGGGAAGCAACAAGAGTTAGTCACACAATAACACAGGTGCTTTCAGGACACATGCTTATATATTCCTGTGCCTGAAAAGTTTTAGAAAATACGGAGTTTGGATTCATTTGTATAGAAGCAAACAGCTGAGGTTATTTTCATAGAATCATAGAACCATAGATTTAGGGGAATTAACTCTGAACTGAGGTATAAAACAGATAACTGTGGGATATTACCATCTTCAGGTGCTGAAGCAATTTTGCAGATCTCATCTACCAGCCTGGCAGCTCCTAAATCACATAGATATTTTTGAAAATGTTACCTGCACTCTGTTGCTACTAATGACAGCTGAGACTTCAGACAGCAATTTGGAGGTCATTCTGTGCCTGCTGCCTCTAACTACATTATCATTCTTCTCATGGGGCACACTCCATGCTTTGGGAAATACTTAAGAATTTGTTGTGTTTGTAATGCTTTGAAGATGAAAACCACTGTAGACTAATAAGCTTTAGGTTGCAATTATTCTGATTATACTTCACAAAATGTTCTTTAATAGCCTAAAAAGATCATATTACCACAGCTAGAGTATTTATTTCTACCAGAAGTACCATAGATCTAGTTGATATTCTAATTTTGATCCCACTTAGTAAAAGGAAGGCTAAGCATTTCTAGTTGTTTTCCATTTAGCCATTACTCTTTCCCTCTATTTTGTATGTTGATTGTAAAAAATGGAAAGGTAGGATCTGGTACCCTCTTCAGTGTAAAATTCGCCTTAGCCATCATATATCCTATAACATCTTGTATTAACAAAATGAGTTGATTTGGCACAAATGTCTAGCATTACTGCTTTTCAGCATTTTTCTGTTAAAAATCTCTTTAATCATGATGTCTGATATTCTTACAGACACATTTCCTCAGTGAAAAATTTTTAATAATCTATGAAGCCACCCTGTGCTGCAGTTCCAGACCATCTTCTCCCTCTCAAAGATTTTGAATTCAAACTCAGAAATTTCCTTTCCTTTCACCTCTGTCTGAGAAGGATTGTAGTTGGCTGACTGCAGCAATTCACTGCAATTAGAAAAGCGGCTGGTCCTGTGCTTTCCCCTGCAAACAAAGCCTGATCATAGTCAACGCACAGTGTGTAGAAGGAAACAGCTAGAATGGCAGGAACTCTTCCTCTGGTTCTCAGGAGGTAGCAGCATGTTCAGTGTAAGTGGAATCTGAGGGGATTTGGGTTGCTGAAACCTGTTGACAGTGCACCATAGTGATTTTAGGTGGCAGTTAAAGGAGCACTCTGCAATAAGTTCTCAGATAAGATGATGTCTGTGGTCTAAAAGGCTTTCAAACACATAAGCTATGAGCCATGTCTAGTCTTTTTGTCTGCACATGGTATTTCTATGTAAACATTTTCTGCATATATAAGTTGAAAGGGTATGTGTAGGTTGTAAGAAATCTATTCTGCTGGTATAGATGATTGTCAATTACAAAACACATGAAAAACAGTCACAAATAATAGTCCATATTACAGCTTAATGTTTCTGCTTTTATCTTCACCTAGTAGGAATTGAGCAACAGCCTCTACTCAGAAGCATCAATACAACAACTGTTCATATTTCTCTTGACAGCCTTAAAGTATAGAAATTGATTAAGAACTTGTCTTATTATAACACTCAGTAATTAGAGAGTCAGTAAATAGATAGACAATTAATAAGGCCAAATAATGCAATGACCTATGATTTAAGACTAAACATTGGGAATGTTGACTAAATCTCAGTATAAAATATACCTAATCTCCATAATCTGTATCTGGGAGGATGCTGATTAGTCAGCTTCCTGTCACACTCTGTGCACTGCAGTGAATATCAGAGAGCACTCTACTGAAGAGAACTGGTGAGAAAAAGCACTGCATTTATTCTGTTAATTAAGAGTTGAGAAACTTTCCATACATATGAAGATAGAGCCTGGTTCTATAAGTCCTTTTATGTTAAGTACCCTCAGACGCAAAGCCTAGCCCTAACCTTGTTTGTGATCTACTCCAGCAAATTGAGCCCTTGTTCCTAGCCTACCAGCTCGTCCAGAATGGCTGCACAGTACTTAGGGTGCTGCAGGCACATAAAAGGTTCGTCTGATAGATGTCAAAAATAATTAGTTTTTATTCTTATGATTGTGATTGAATAACCCTGCTTGGGATTGCTCTTGAGTCACAAAATATAAAATCATAATTCTGTGCTCCTCTATGTACCCACGTTCTTAGAGCTACAAATGGTTTTCCACTATCACTCCTCAGCTCCAGTATGGCTTAAGCTACAGAAAAATCCCAGGCTTTTGTTTGTTTGTTTGTTTGTTTTGTATTTCACTACGACACAGACAAAGAGAAGACTGCCTCATCTTGTCATAGAATAGTGTGAAGTGCATGCCCTGCATGACAAGAGCTGTGACATGTGTTTGAGTGTGGAAAGCCAGCAAGAATACTTTTGAAGGTCTGAACCAGGAGGAGAGAGAAAGATTTAGTGTTGTCCCATCCTTATTTCCTCTTGCAGTGCAATGAAAGATAGAGCAATCAAACTGACAGTAGAAAAACACTTTGCAAGATCTTATTTCTGGAGTCCTTCTGGATTGTCATACTTTCACAGATGTGCATTTCAAGGTATTCCCTGTCAATCTGTGTATATTTCAAAACTTTGCTATTTCTTTTGGGCTCTTCCTTGTATCTGATCCTGATCTTTCAGGTTAAGACAATGGTAATCCTTTATCATTTAACATTTTGCTTTGTATGCATTCTCTAGCTATGCAGTAAATCAGCAGGTGTTCCTTGAACTGCTGGATGACATGTATCCTTGTGACTCTGTAGGAAGTTTGTGGTGAAGAGTTTTCAAGCTTTTCCTTCCAGGTTAGCAATCTTCTGAGGTTTTATTGAGGCATTCAATCTCTCTGTTGTCTCAGAGGCAGCATGTTCTTCATTGCTCGTATATAAAATCTGAGGGGAAAAAAAAGATTTTGAAGATATTCTGAAAAAAAAGGGTATTTTCTTTGTATGTTTATAAACATTTATTCAGATAATCTACCAAGGCAGTATAATAGCACATATGTCAATGTGTGACTAAATGGGCCTTAAGTATCAATAAAAAAAAATATGATACTGACTAAAGTGTAGGAATAGTTTGTGAAGATAGCATATAAAATAATGCACTTTAGCATAAGACTGGCTTCAAGTTTAGATCAATTTTAACTTGACTATGCAGTTCTGGCCCTCAGCAAAGTTCTTGTAATTACTCTTTTGTTCTGATAGTTGTTGATGCTTGTCATGAAATAAACGTATCCTTTGAAAAAAACAAAAACAAAAAAAACAAACAGTGAACAATCCTGTCACAGATATTTTGTAAGAAATGTTTAGTTTGTAGTATAGCATCCTGCTGTAGAAATGAGTCAAGTTATTTGGGATTGTCAGACCACCTTCTTATCAGGAAATCACATAATTTTCTGATGAATGAGATGCGTTATAGTTCTAAATTGCTCTTTTGCGCTGTAGTAAGTATACTTCTAATCTGTGCAAGTACTCTGTATCATCATTTATCTGGGCATCTGGTAGAGATAAGGGCAGATGAGATAAGCAGTCAGCCATCACATTTTCAGTTTCTGGTCTATACTCATGCCATACACAAATGCTAGTATTCTCACTGATCATCAGGCAATTTACATTCCTGCTCATCTGAATCCTTTTATTGCTAACAGTGTCATCAAAGAGCTATGATCTGTATGGCAGTTTGAACTTATATACCCAAAGATAATTTCTTAAATTTCCCAAAGCCCATAAACAATATAGTGATTCTTTTTCACAAGTGGGATACATTTTGTGAACTGCTTCTCCTTAAGTATTCTTGACATAAATGTTCTTCTTGGTTCATCTTCATGGGTTTGAGTAGGTGTGAAGCCAACTCTGTTGTCTTGTCAACCATTGTCATAATTGTAGGTAACAAAGAATCAAACTGTAAGTGCTTGTCTCTTCACAGTGAAGTTTTTAATCACACTGAAGCTTGTTTGTATCTTATCTACCCAAAAGCAGGGTGAGGTTTTCTTGAAATAATTATCTTGACAGCCAGGCATACAAAAACATAGGTAGGAAATATCTTCCCTAGAATACCAAACTGTAAGAGGATGTAATGTTTATTATCTGTGGTAGGATGTGGCCATGGTAACAAATTTCAGTTTCTCATGAGAAATAACGGCCCTAAGAAATTCAGCTGTCTGCCGGACACAACATTTGGCAAAGTTCAATTTCAGTCTTTCTGATGTGAACTACATATCAGGAATCTTTTGAAGTGCAGTAACATCCAGATTAAACTGAACTTGATGACGGTTATTGAGAATTATGGACATCTTTTGTTCAAAAAGCACTTGACGCTGAAAGAAGTTTATATAGCACACACTTAAAATAGAAAAATCCATTACATGTAACAAGTGCTTGGACATTTATGTTGTCTTATGCAGCATAACTTGTTGCACAGTCTTACAAACTGAAAATATAAAATACTTTGACATTGTGGGCTTCTACAACTACTTCTGTGTGTGTCTTCCAGTCACCACTCTAGCTAACCTGATTCAGATACAATAATTGAAACATGCCAGGATTTAAAAGGCAAGTGTTCATGCTTGTGTAAACTGCAGTTTTTAAAAGCCTTGTAACTCGTCTGAAATAAGGTAGGATTTTTATGGGTGGAGGTAGACATATCTCTTGTACAACTGTCACTACCCTGCCTTATTTCTGTATTATATACATTAAGACTGAAAAAGGGAATGTTAGTCTTTTGCAACAAAAGGCTTAGAAATGTTTAATATGGTCCAAACAATCTGTTTTGACTTTTTGTGAAGAGATAGCCCATTTTAACTAAAAGAATCATGCTCATAATCACCCCATCTGGAATGGGAAATGTCTGAAGTTTCACACTTCGAGTCCACTCTCCTGAATGCAGGCTCCGCAATGGGAGTTATTCTTAATAAAAGTCTGGCTTATTCTTAATCAAAGGCAGAATTCAACAATTTAAGATGATAATCAATTACCAGTTTTCAAAATTCTGGCTTTTTGAGATTAATGTTTAATATTAAGAATGCAAACAAAGTCACTTCTGTAGCTGTCCTCAGTAAATCAAAAACACCTGGAGAAATCTCTTAAGATTAAAATCTGTAAATAGCATGTTAGTTTATGTTTTCAGTAAAAATAGAACATTAGTTATAGACTTATGTGTCATTATATCTTATAAATAATCTGATAGTTTGCTTTAAGATAATAAGCTGAAACAAAACTGTTAATTTCACGTCCATATGTTGCTTTATATCCAACACTGGGACCAAGAGCTATAGGTGGAAGATGAAAGTGTTTCTGCAAATCATTTCCTGTTTCCAGTTCTAAATGTATGTTTTAAATTTGTTATGTATAATAATCTGTCCTTTCATGGCTAACCAACAATTACCAAGTCTAAAGATAACCCACACTCTCTCACAGATGCAGGATGGGTACTTGTTTTTTCTAAATATGAATAAGTGTTGTTGAGTTAATGGAATTATTACTGCTGGATTAGTGTTCCTCCCATTTAAATTACTGTATTTTTACTGTAGGTTTGTAATATGTTCCTGTTGTACAGTGAATTGATTTTAATAGAACAGTTTCATTCATTTGAAAAATGCCTAGCCTTTTAATGAATGTGAATTACAGTACATTTAGATTCAATTTTAAAATAATCTATTTTAACTGTGCAGTGTTAGTGTGTCACTGTTAGTTACAGAACATTTTAAGAAGCAGTTTTAATTATTTGGAAAAAAAAAATATTTTACATGCCAGTGAACATATCTTGGAGTTAAGAGTAATATCCATATTTAAATAATGCTATAATTGCATTGTATATAACTCAAATTTTACTAAAGGCAATTACTTCTTTGTCCCTTGAAATTCTAGAGTAGTTTTAGTGTAGAAAAGTATTATTACTACTCTAGTATATTTATTTTATGTATTTTTGTGGTATATATATCGCTTCTATGAACTTTTCAACTCTCTTCAATACAACTTCCTATTCCCAACAGCTAATGGATTGGCCACTGTTAGAAGTGGGATAGTGAATTAGCACTGTGACTATTTGGGGTCAAAATAGGTGCCTGTTTTCCCTACGGCTTTTAGTGTAACCTACTATTTTTTACACAATAATTACATTGAGTTAGTCCTCGGGATATTTTTATCTGATACTGGGGAAATGATTCTTTAGCTTCCATCCAAAAAATTGGAAACTGTCTGTGCTTAGGGATCTTGATTCTTAACCTGACTTCTGGAGCATCTGGAGCATAGTGACAGCTGCTGAACAATCTGCAGCAGAAGATAGGCATTTGATGCTTTTCTTTTGCAGTCAAGGAAATCAGTGAAATAAAGTCTTGGGCTGTTTTGATGACAAGCTCATAGGGAAGAGCTAACACCACCTCAATGGTCATTGAAAAGGGTAGCATTTAAACATTTTCCTCTTAAATAACAAAGGCTTTCTGGTTACACTTTAAAAGGTATAACATATGCAAACAATAGACTTACCCATTTAACTTTTCATCAGATAAACATAAAACTATGGGGTGTGCTGTGGAAAATTTGCAATTACAAGATTGATCACAGTATGTACATTGAAAGAAGAGCAGCTGCCAAACAGGGTGTTACCCTGCCTTTAAGGTGCATTTTCATGCAATGTCTGGTATTTTTATGCAAATTGACTTTCCAAAGCTAACATACTTGACATATTTTGTCACCCCTGGGGAAATATAGATGGGTCCTCAGACATTTCTTCATACAACAGGAAATTTGCACCTGTTTTGTAAAGTGTGTAATTGTCCTGTTTTGTTTGGTGGTGTTTTGTTTTGTTTTGTTTTTATTTGCTTGTTTTCATCTTGATTAGACATGGGTGAAGCTTACCTAGCAAGGTAAGTGTAACTAGACTTCACAAATGGGAAAGAAGGTCTCCGGTATCACTTTCAATTGCTTGAAAGATCAAATATCCACTAATAACTGGGATGTCTAGAGTTCTCCATCACTCTAAAATCAGGGCTAGTGTAAAACATATGCAAGTTGAAAGAATGTATTTGCAAATGCAGGAAAAAAATAACAAGTGCATAGGTAATATTCCCCCCCCAGAGAGCTTGAACTTCTAGCTTATTCCTATTTAGATTGTATGAAAGTAGAAAGCTCATTTTCAGTAATGGAGATCATGGAATCCAGTCAATGGAATCAGAATAAATGCATCTCTATTGCTCTGTTTATCTCACAGCAGAATATATCCCCACAATTAAAACAGTAATGTCATCTAGACTTGGCCATCAAAATAAGTCTATATCAGAAATGTAATTAATATGACTGCCTGGAAGAACGCATCCACTTTTCTAGCTGAGATTGGTATTTTTAAATGCCACTCTATCCATTTCTCAGTTCTAGTTCAACAACAATAATACTAAGAAAATATGATGCTCTTGTAACAAAATAAAGTATTGAATCAGATGGACATGGTAGCCTGTAGTCAAAAAACTATAAAAAGTAGAACAAACATATATCGCTTATGAATATATGGAGTTTTGACCAAAAAAAAAAAAAAAAAAAAAAAAAGGGGGTGTTATGATGTAGAAGCCTGTCCACTTTCTGTTTCATTTAAAAAAAATAAATAAATAATTGACTCCACTAATATTTGATATCTTGGCATGGCATAAAATCCCACTGGTAACCTTAACTTTATTTATCGTTCATTATGTTTTTAACTAAGAAGTGTAGCATAGTGAATATGAATTTTTGCTATTACTAGTGAAAGGCTTGTCTAGATTAATTGGGTAACTTGCACTAATAGACTGTTAAACTTTATTTGGACTAACAGCAAATTCTAAGCTTCTTGTATATGTGGTTTTCCCTTTGGCCAGAAAAAGATTTTCAGTATAACACCAGGTAACTCTTATTCGTAGGACTTAATGATTATGAAAGAAGTTGTAGTTTCCACTAGAGTGGTAGGTAGTAATTTCTTTATGTGTCCCTTACTGCTACATTATCAGTTCTTGTGAATCGTAATACCTTCACCAAGTGTTTACATTTAATTTCATAATGCTATACATTATGGGTTACTGATGAAGGTTCTGACAGGGAAGCTGCAATGGTTTCAGTTGCAGCAGTGAAAGCTTTTCCTGCTCTTTGCTGTACACATACCCTTTAAATCATTAGTGCTTCTTCCAAAGAAGCAGAAGCTGAGTGCTTGTGAGCTTTTGGTCTCTTGCTTTAAAGGGTTTTCTTCATCTTGTATGTATGCACTGGCCCTCAGCCTGCTTCGTGCCTTTGAAACTGCTAATCTCTCTCCACTGTTACCTCACTGCCCTGCAATTCTCCTTTTAGTAATCATTTCCTCCAAAGGATGCCTACAAGAGCCATAGCTGTTTTACTGTTTATCCCTTGCTGTTGGATAGGGCAGTAGCTTGCTGCTGCTGGCCTCTGCTGGTGACGAATTAGTGTAGCCTGTATATTGGCTCTTTCCTCGGGCCCTGATTACAATCCAGTTGTAGGAAGCACATGTAAAAATAGTTTCTTCACGTTTGAGGATCATGGATCTTTTGAGCAATAATGACAAAACGAAATTTTCACTCCACCTTGTGCACTGTGCACAGGGCACAGTTGGATTAGATCTGAATTTAGAGTATCCCAACTTGCTGGTAGTATGTCTGTGTGCAGCCATTTGAAATGCAATCACTTCCTTCTTCGAAGGTGAGAAAATTACCCCTCAGGGAAGCCTTATTTGCGTACACATGAGAATTTAGCCATAAAGCTCATTGCCTACTTTGCACTATATGCCTTATACAGACAAGCTCTGCAGCACAATTGAACCCTCAGGCTGCACATAATAGTATATATGATCTCCTGACATGCAAATCCATTTCTTGAAAGAATTAAGGAGGAAAACCTGTAGACTTAGTGGGTAAAGCACACTCTTCATTTGTTAGTGTTGATCTCTTCTCAGCAGACGTGAAATGACAGTAGGATAACATACCTTAGATCATCCCTGGATCTTGCATTTGGTGCACTCTCTTATTTTTCCATAGATGAAGTTTCATCCTATGTTTAAAGAGACCTTTGAAATTAAGAATGAAAGGGAAAAGCTTGTCTCTTTATATTTTTTTAATATATGAATTGAGAAGATATTGTTAGAATTGTAGTATTTATCCCTGATTCAGCTTACTGATGAACAAATAAGTACACAAGATGTTTATATGCATGTACTGTCATGTACTGTTAAAGCTAATGAAAGCTTGTACAAATAACTGTAGGCATCTTCCTAATGAAGCTCACTGCAGTTTTATATGTGGTTTTGTAACTAGTGCATCGAGGTAAATGTTATAATTTATAATTTACTAATAGTTTAAATTCACCAAATGAAAACTTTGCGGCTAAAATGGTCTGAACAGATATTTCACTGAAAGTTTTTGTTTATGAAAAAGGAGACATGTGTTTATAAAGGAAGACAAGTGCATATAAAAACCGTCTTTTAGTATTTTTCATATACGTAGCATTCTCTCATTCTTAAAAATGCATCTGTAGTTTTAGAACTAATGTTAGATTTAAGATCATATATAGCATGGCTGTCTTCTTTCACATAAATGAAATTTGTCAGAGAAAGCATTAATTAGATATTAGCTATTATAAAGCCTTCCATTAGAAATGTGATGCAATCCACTTGATACATCTAAGCAATAGAAATGAAAATTTATTGTATTTGAAATAAAAAGTTAAGTATCTGTTAATTTGTGAATTTACAGCAGTAAAAACAAGCATGCGAACAAACAAAAAAAACCCCAAAACAACCCAAAGCCCCAAACACTCATATTCTTCCAAAGACTTTCAAACAAACACACACTTTTTTTAATATCTGTTAATGAAAGCTTCATATGGGCTTAATTTATAATCACTTTGGTAATTCAGGTATGTCTGGAATAACAGTAAACTCCCCCTGTTTTCAGTGTAAAGTGTCTTTGAAAGACTGGCCTGCCTTAGGATGCCTCCATCTGTGTACCAAAATGAGAAAGACATTTAGAGTGGAAAATGTCTTGGTTAATGCTGGTGTCTACAATCTGGAGATCTATAGCTGAGCTATTCTCTCATAAGTTCCATTTTTAAGTGGATGGAGAAGTACTCTCAGAATATGATTCCTCTGGCATTTTTTTATGTCTCCCTTAAGATGAACAGGATGATGCCTATGCTTGTCTGTTCATCTCCATTGTACGTACAAAGAATTTCTGTCTAACACCTGTGATATAGCTGTTTAGTCCATGGATATCCATATCCACACAGAGGAAAATGAAGCTTTATATTAGCAGTATTTCATTTAAAAAAACTTTGTAGTTTAAATCTCTGTGCCGTGATTCACACATATGGCATATTGTGAACGGTGCGCAGTCACAGTATGGCACATATACGTATTTCCAAAGTGTAGTTATGACCCCTTCTGGAAGATACAGGAGGGTTCAAAATGTGTTCAAAGTATTTACAGCAGACAGTGAAACACTAGATAGCTCCTGCCAGTATTTGAAGTAATTAGCAGCTCCCCAACTAGGCTGACATTTGGAATGGCTAAATATCATGTGTTTCATTCCTTCAGTTATCAATTAAACTCTGAAAAGGAGAGGTTACCCAAAAGTCATTCAGACCAAAAGAAGGGCCTTAATTAAAAAGATGAAAAACATTTATCTAAGTGAGCTTATTCTACATGTTTATTGTCATTGTGAAATCTTTTCTGATTTGCACTGCTGCTTTTATGAGAAATACTCCTATGCACTATGATAACAGGGAAGGAATTCAAGTCCCCTGGTTCTACTGGAGTGTATAAAAACTAGTATGAAAGTGTGAATAAAGTTTGACCAAAGCAGCAAAAAAACCCAAACCAAAACAAAACCAAAACCAAACTTGACCAAACTGCTTCAAATACTTTGTAAGGTATTTAAATTTTCTGATGCATAAAACCAGTTTTAAATTTTTCTTTGTTAATTTCTATCCAGTAGTAAATGCATTTTCTTGTCATTTCTCTTTTCACCATTTATTTGTGTTAGAACTTTTGCTGTTATGAACTTTCAGCTCAAAAATATCACCATGTTTTATCATTCAAACTGTTGAAAAATTGATGAACTAATAAACTTGTCATGTACAGTAAATAATCCTTGTTAAAGAGCAGGTCTACAGCTAAATTTATACCACAGTCTTAGAAGTCACTACAAAATGGAGTGTGCTTTACTGGAAGTGAACAAAACACATATACCATCCTACTTAACAATTTTCCTTTCCTATATGAAAAGACCTCATAATGTAAAAACTGAATTGATACAATCCATGGAATCACAGAATGGTAGGGGTTGGAAGGGACCTCTGAAGATCATCTAGTCCAACTGCACTGACAGAGCAGGTTCACCTAGAGCAGGTTGCACAGGAAGGCATCCAGGCGGGTTTTGAAAGTCTCCAGAGGAGGAGATGCCACAACCTCCCTGGGCAGCCTCTTCCAGGGCTTTTTCATCCTCATAGTAAAGAAGTTTTTCCTGATGTTGAGGTGGAACTGCCCATGTTCCAGTTTGTGTCCATTGCTCCTTGTCCTGTCACTGGGAATCACTGGAAAGACACTGTCCATATCCTTTTGAAGACCATCCTTCAGATATTGATAAACATTCATAAGATCCCCTCTGTCTTCTCAGGCTAAACAGACCCAGGTCTCTCAGCCTTTCCTCCTAAGAGAGGCGTTCCAATCCCCTAATCATCTTTGCAACCATGCATTGGACTCTATCTAGTATTTCCCTGTCTCTCTTGAACTATGTAGCCCAGAACTGGACGTGATACTCCAGATGTGGCCTTCCTAGGACAGAGTAGAGTGGGAGAGAAACTCCCCTCAACCTGCTGGTCACACTCTTCTTACTGCATTGCAGGATACCATTGGTCTCCTTGGCCACAAGAGCACATTGCTGTTCTGTGGTTAACACACAAAGACTCCAAGGTCTTTCTCTGTGGAGCTGCTTTCCAGCAGGTCAATCCCTGACCTTTATAGCGCATGGGGTTATTTCTTCCCAGGTGCAGGACTCTACACTTGCCCTTGTTGAACTTCATGAGTTTCCCTCCTGCCCAACTCTCCAGTCTGTACAGGACTTGCTGAATGGCAGCACAGCCTCTGGTCTGACAGCCAATGCTCTGCAGTTTGTGTCATCACCAAAATACATTCCATCCCTTCATCCAGGTTGTGGATTCATATGTTGAACAAGACTGGACCCAGAACTGACGCCTGGGGAACACCTCTAGCAACAGAACTCCAACTAGACTCTGCACCACTGATCACAACCCTGTGAGCGCTATCATTTAGTCAGTTCTCAATCCATCTCCTGGTCTACTCATTTAATCCACACTTCATAAGCTTACCTATGAAGATATTATGGGAGACAGTGTGAAAAGCCTTCCTGAAATCAATATAGACAACATCCACTGCTCTCCGTTCATCTACCCAGCTAGTCACAGAAGGCTATCAGATTACTTAACCATGATTTCCCCTTGGTGAATCCATGCTGACTACTACTGATAACCTTCTCCTCCAAGTACCTAGATACAACCTCCAGAATGAACTGTTTCATCACCTTTCCAGGGATGGAGGTGAGACTGAATGGTCTGTTATTTCCTGAGTCCTCCTTCTTGCCCTTTCTGAAGATGGGAGTGGCATTGGCTTTCCTCCAGTCCTTGGAAACCTCTCCCATTTTCCATGACCTTTCAAAAATGATGGAGAATGGCATAGCAGCAACATCAGACAGCTCCCTCAACACTCGTGGGTGCAGCTTGTCAGGGCCCAAAGATTAGTGTGTGTCCAGTTTGCCTAAATGATCTCTAACCCAATCGTCATCAACAAAGGGAAAGTCTTCCTTCCTCCAGACTTTATCTCTTACCTCCAGGGACTGTGATTCCTGAGGGATTTTCTTAGCAGTAAAGACCAAAGCAAAGAAGGCATTCAGTAACTCCATCTTCTTTGTATCTTCCGTCACCAGGGCATCTACCTCATGCAGCAGTGGGCCAGAATTTTCCCTAGATTTTCTTTTCCTACTGACTTGTTTGAAGAAGCCCTTCACCACCTGCGTCAGCAAGTTACCATCAGTGCCAGGCAGGAAACTCATGAACTCTGTGTTCCCTCACTGTGTAGCCTTTCCAGCAAATATAAGTGTGGTTCAAGTCCCTCATGAGCACCAGGGCACGTGATCTTGAGGCTACGTCTAACTGTCTGTAGAAGGCCTCATCAACTTCTTATTTCTGGACTGGTGGCCTCTAGTAAACACCTACATCAGTGTTGCCTATATTAGCCTGCCCCTTAATTCTTACCCATAAGGTCTCAGAACAAACATAAGCCCCTCCAACTCTGTAACTCTATTTTGTCTAGCATTTTTTTTCTTGAAGAGTTGAAGGAGTGTCATGACAGCTCTAAGAGAACAGGTTTTATTCAGTATGGGGAAAAGAGGAAGAATAAACAGTTCTGAAATAGTAGAGTCCCATCTATGCATTTTTCAAAATGAAAAGTTCCATTTGTTCCATTTGTTCATCAAGTGGGTTTCTGTTAAGAAATATGATCTGAAAATACATAATTTAGAAATCAAAGCAGCATAAAAAGATGAAACTGGTGAGGTACTGAGGGGTTTTCTTGATAGACAGCATTTATTATCTATTTTCAAAACTTTGACTTTCTTCTCCAACTAGGTACAAAATTATTTAAAAAAAAAAAAAAAAGTTTTTGCAGTCTGGAAATACTACTTTTTACCCATCATTACAGTAGCATGCTTCAGTTATTCCAGAAGATCTTTAGCATGTAACACAAATTTAACAGGTTTTCTTCATGACCCACAGCATTCTTAAAGATCAAAGGCCCTATGCTCCCCCTTGTGATACCATTCCTCCACCTTACTTTAGTTTTTGTCACTATACATTTGGGACCATTACTGGAATTTTAGGCACCTTGGATCATGCACTTTTTTTTTCATACTTCTGTATATCCAAAGGTGAATGCAGTTATACTGTTTCCTCAATATCTAGTAGAAAAAAAAAGGTGTTGCATAAAGACTGCGGTTTGGTAGTTATTTATTTTTGACTACTATTTCCTCCTGACCACAGTCACTCACAGCTCTGTACTGGGGAGTGTTTTGTGATGAAACTAAAAGGTGCTGTAGTACACAGCATTGCAAATTTAACAAGTATGGATGCCACAAAGGACGATTGTTGAGGTTCTTGCTTTGTTAAGGTTTTGTGCGAGATTTTTTGTGGGGGTTTTGTGTTGTGAGTTTTTTGTGGAGATTTTATATTGCGGGGCTTTTTGTGTGCCTTTTTTTTTTTTCTTCTTTTGTTTGTTTGTTTGTTTGTTTGATGTTGTTTTTGAAATCATTTCAGCTAGTATGCCATCTCTTGGGATTTCAAGTGGTTGGGAATAGTATTTCAGAATCAGCTGGCATTCTTCCACCTAAAGGTGCTGGGGTTAAAGGAGCATATTCTAGGTCAATGCATTTTACCTGTGTTACTGGAAAATAGCAACAGATGTGAATGATGCTAAAACAAGATGGTCTGGCACTTCAGGCGATCAATGATTATACAGAATTAAAAGCCTGACATATTTGATCAAAGGGAAAACACAAATTTATCGGAACAGGGATGGCCAGTAATTGCTGCCACCACAAGCTTCAGCTTTGGAGGGTGAAGCTACAGCTGCTGGCAACAGAATTAACCTTCACTCTAGAGGCTCTCATGATGATTTAGATTTTGTAAGAATAGCATAAATAATTCTGTTTAAAATAAAGCCCATGGAAATCACACTGTGTCAATGCAATTTTGCCAAGATGGAAGTCTACAATGATAGAGAGACAATGGTTTTTCGGAGAGGGAACAGCAGGACAGCTCATATGTGAGTGGTTGCACTGTATCTGCCAAAAGAGATCTAATTCCATCTTTTTCCATCCAGCAAAATTATGAGAGCACAAGAGGTTTTGTAAACTGCAGAAGCATTAATTCAGATAGCCTCCTACATACTGCAGGGGAGAATCTAGCTGTGCACTGGGAAACACTAGAAAAATCAGATATGTAAGCTAAACTCACTGATAATAACTTCAGCATGAAAGGGCTTTTTAAGCACCTGACATTTCGCAGAAATCAGGATTTTCATGGTGGAACACATTTTAACATCAAACTCCTTAGTGATTTCTCACTGCAGTTTCTATGCTGCCTCCCATATTGCAAAACGCAACACTAGGCTTGGCAACAGCCCAATGTTTATTAATAGGGAAGGTCTGGGCTATAGAGTGGATCCACACCATAATCAATTTATAACAATAATTGAAAAAACTAAGAAAAAGAAAAATCAACCTGTTTCTTGCTGCTAGTGTATCAATGAATAGATCATAATTTTAATATAAAATGCCATAAAAAAAAAGCGCCAGATACAGAATGTCATTTAAACTTGAGATATTTCCTAAAAAAGTGATAATAATCTGGATGTGACTATTTAAAATTTCAAGGGACAAAAAATGAGGACTAGAAAACCAAAGATTCTTTTTATGCATGATCATGAATACCAGTTTGTCTGACATTTATTTGCATGTCTTTAGAGAGAGAAGAAATAAGCATGTTTCCTCTTGGGGTCTTAGTTTAAAGTACACCTATAGGGGATTTAAGTCCCTACAACAGACAGGAACATGAAAAACAAATAATATTTTTCATCTCAAGACAGAAATGTGTCTTCTTTTTTTTCTGATGTTCTAATGGAACATAAAGGATTATTGACTTTTTCATAGCAATGCAAATAACATGAAATCAATGCAATTACAGTCTGCACTGAACAAGAATCAAGTATTGACATCTATTTTTCATTTACCAGGAAGCAAAAATCATAATGTTGTTATGTGTCTGATTAGTAAAGAGATAATTATTTGCAAAGTTTTGATAAAAGAAAAATCCATTTTAAAATATTTTCTAGTTTAGTTTTTTTGATATTCTGTATTTGTTAAACAACTGGAAATTATCCCTAGATGATGTTAACCATTTATACTGGTTGGCATTCACAGTTTCTTAATCTGTGACAAGTTTGTTAAAAATTAGTATCCCACCATTCCAAGAAAGATGGAGGTAGGACTGTGTGGCAGTTTGTGTCTTCATGATCTACTGAAATCCATCAATAGTATCTCAAATGAAAGACTTTGACCTCCCATTGTTAGAATGTTTCCCAAACTAGACTTAATAACACATGCTCTTACTTCAGTTTTATTTCTCTGTGAAGTATCTCTGCAGCCAGAGAAATAAAAATCTATACAATTCAAGTTAGCATGCGAGTTCTATTATCACCTCTATAGAAAATGCAATACTTTCTCTATAAATTAAATGCTGGCTAAATAGTCACATGTTATAGGTACTGGAGTTGTTGGTATTTCAAGGCTCTTAACTTGAGACATTTATGTCTCTTGTCATCAAGGTATGTTCAGTGCTGAATTAGACACAGCACACAATGAGTGCATAAATTGTAAATTTTCTCATAGATTATCTAAGAGTCAACAAAACTGTTGTCTGAAGTTAACTGCATGAGAGGACAATGGGGATTTTAATCCTTAGGCTAAATTTTGAGGTTTTGAAACTAGTTGTTATTAAGCATAATTGATAAAGAAAAAGGCAGGACATCAGCCATTGGGGGAAGATTATAGATTATAGCTCCTAAATCATACACGCTATGAAAACAAATTAACAAATAAGCTTTTGAGCAAGAATTAATTCTTTTGGGTTTTTTTTGGGTTTTTTTTTGTTTCATCAATGGCTATCTGGGAAGGGTACTGTGAAAACATATTCTAAAGGACTGAGGAGTGCCTCTAGATGGAAAATAAACCCATATACGGCAAAGCCAGCCAGCTTTAGGGTAGGAGTCTCCAAGACCTTTACCAAGGGGTAAAAAGCACCAAGGGACATTATATCAATTGATTGACAGTCTGGACAATGTAAATTTAATGCTGAAGTGTTTCAGGTACCCCTCAAATGCTGTCTTGTTATGGATCTAAATCTTTAATTACTACTTTCATGTGAGATTGATATTGTAAAAGTGACATGAATGAATAAAAAAAAAAATCCCTTTGCTTAAGCAACTCTTGATCTTTGAAAACAATTTCTTAGTATATTTCATTATTTTGCACTCTAAACTGTGTCGTTACTGACAAAAGTAAATAATGACTTTATAGGGGTTCTAGAAGGAACTTTATGAATGTATTAGAATGTATTAGAAGGAATTTAGCAGTCATGTGCCACCTACATGTTAAAAATGTGATTAACATGTCTGTAAATTGACTGCTGGCTTTTTCAGAAACAAATCCTACTGTTTGATACTCTTATTCTATAAACACGTCACTTTGCCATAATAGAGTTACTTAAATGAGTAAGGAACCTGGACTTGACCCTAAGCTTTTAGTGAATTAGGAGTTTTTCCTGCAAGCTTGTCATATTTTCCTGACTAATGAGAAATCCTGTATTCAAGATGAATTAGATCTTGAGGTTTTTTTCAAAGAGATTCTCATATCATTTGGCAAAGAACGTATCTTTCTGTTTCAGAACAGTAATGATTATTGCCCAAATTTATTTAATGCCAGTGTTCATTTATTATTTTAATAGGTAGAATATTCTCCTATAAAGTCTAATTAAACCTTTAATAGCCACCATGATGTGCATCAAAGAGTAATGAATATTATTTTACTGATGGTGAATTGTGTCCTGGGAAATCTCTGTATCAAGAAAAGTCACAGTGTGGGAATGTTGCAAAGGAATATTATTAAGTTCTTCATAGCTCTTTTGCATTGGTGCACAATTGTAAAGGCCAATGTCACTTGCTGTTCTAACAGTGTGTCTGAATGAAGCTGTCACAATCACTCTAGAACTAGCTAACAAAATTTCTGGAGTCATGTTTTCCAAACCTAGGGTGTATGTTTTAGGCTTTGCAATTAATGAGATCTCTTTGCATCCCACAGTGTGAGAACATGAAAATAGAATGTGAAAGGAAAAAATGTACTGAGAGTATAAAAGCATATTGAGAACCTCAATTCTGATTTCGTATGAAACAAACCCCAGGCTAGGGTCAGGAAACACACTAATGCAAAATGCGGACTTCAAGCAATAGTTTCTGGATCAGTGCCAACAACACTGTAAAAACAGCTGTAAAAGCAAAACACAGGTAAAGAAACAACAAAGAAAAACCCCAAACAGAAACACACCAAAGAAAACAAACCAAAGTCATAAACACCTCACCTGTCCCCTCTGGCAAAACTCCATAAATATGTCTTTGCACTTGTCCTCTTTAGAATAGAAAATATATCCCATTGCTCTCTCAGTAGTGACAGTTCAGTAGACAGCCTAGTTATGATAAGCACCTTGTATTTGTGTTTACTTACAAATGGAAAATAACATACATTTTTAGAGATTAAATACTGCTTTGTTGTTGTTGTTGTCATTGTTGTTGGTTTTGTGTATATTTTTTTAAATTTCCAGTGAAAATTATTCACTTTGAGGCACTTGCCAAGAATTAAATGTGCTAGAAAAAAAGTCTATGCTCATTTTCTGATGATGGCTGAAACAATTGCCACACATTTATGACTATTCTAAATTATATCTCTCCTTTTAATAAATGCACAAATCTTTGACTTTTATTCTTGTGCTTTCTAACTTTATATCATTTATTAATTCTATTGTAAGGAGAAAAAAGCTGATAAGAAAAGATGTAAAGAATAAATGTTATTTTAAAAAATTCTAATTTAACCTTAAGGGAAAATGAGCAAAGTAAATCAAATTTTAGGCATCCTATCCAATTCTCCACCCCTACTGTTGAGTTTCTAATTGAAAATATTTCCCCAAAGTACATGATATTAGAGCAATGATATGGGTTAATTGTAGAATTTATTGGGTGGTGATATGGAAAAATTAACATGCATCACTGTGTAATTCCAGTAATTTTCTATGACAATCCTATGAAATCACCACAATTTTAATGCAGAATAATGCAAGCTCTTTTCAGTGTCAATTAAGGATGACATTTAACAAGCCCCACTGGGAGTTGTGCTCAAAGTCAGTGTGTTTCCTTCCAGCCTTCCTGCAGCCCCAGTAAAACACTGAATTTGGTGTTTTGTGGTACAACCTCCCTCACACAAAAGAAGACAAGGACCTCTGTTCAACAAACTGTTGAGGTCTTACATCATCCTTGTGTACTGGGTTTGAGATAAACATACACCACAGACAGAGAGCTTTGAAATATGATTCAGCATTACCCTAATTCATCTCTTGAATTTTCTTCAATGGGAAAACCCTGCAGTATGCCAAATTTATTCATTTTATTGCTGTTTTCACTGACATGTTCTTTTCACCATTTAGCATTCTCAACTTGAATGTTATAGGCTAAATAAAGTGCTAATATTTAAACTTTCTTTCTTAACTATCCACAAGTATATTTTGAAGAAAGAAAAAAGGATGTAGCTGAGATAAAACATAATCTTCATTTTGTTTTCTAGTCAAACATGAGAAAAAAATCAGCCCTCACTAAACTGAGAAACCAAATGCAGATTAGATAAATTACTGCTTGGTTCTGTTCAGTAGCCCTTCCTTAAGACTTTTTTTTTCTTCACTTCTATCTTCTGTACTTTTGTTTTACACATTCTCTATAATTCAGGTTGATACTGCTTACACAGCACCAAATTTTGTTATCATTGGCTTCTGACTGGAATTATTTGCTGAAGCCTTTTGGGAGCAGGGGCCATTTCTTTTAATTTTCAGTTGTTAACTTTTTAGATTTCATATTTAATATAAGTCCTGATTTACTCTAGGGATTAATTATGTGGATAAACAATGACAGCTAGTACTGGAATCAAATACAGTAAATCATCACAAGTTTTATCACTGCTACCACTTTGATCCTTTGTCTACCACACGTTTGCCTTGAACTTTCATCTTGTGAGTTATTTCCCTTTCTGTTCTCCTCATTAAAATCTATATAGTAAAAATATGCATGTAGTTTGCAAGCTGACTTTTCACTTTACCTACTTTCATCAGAGAGTGCAAGAAACTTCTTTAGATGCAGTTGTCCTAGGATTTTGCCCTAGTACTTATGTCATGCCTGGCATATGATACAAGAGAAGTGGCAGATGTGAAAGCTGGTAAAACAAGAAAGGCCTGAAATGGAGATAATTCCCACTCCTCATAGCTAGACACTGCACTCCACCAACAAGAAACATGCTGAGATTATGAGTTTGACATGTTTGGTCAAGGTGAAAACATTTGAAAATGCATCTGCTCAGGAAGGCCAGGGGATGCTGCCGTAAGTTTACACCCAGGAGGGTTTAGTTGCAATTGCTAGCGGCAATATCACCAATTCATCTCAAAGGCCTTGCACTTACTTAGAATCAACAGCAGGAAAAAAAGTGAGCTTGGAGTTGACCTAGTACTGACAAGAGCTATTGCTTTCGTGTATAGCAAGAGGGACACTTGCTTTCCCTTGAAGCTAAATGCTGTCATTGAGACAAAAAAAAAAAGTTTTTTAAAAAAGCAATAATATCAGAGTCAGATGTATGTGTTAGGCAAAATGAACAAACCCAGCCAACATGAGACAGATTGCAGATTTTGTTCTATTGCTTCCAGCATGAGGACAGTAAACCTAAAAAGTGCAATTATTCTTTACATTTGTGGGTTTATTTATCCCAACTAATTGCAACTATATATAAAAAACTTACTTGTTTCCCTGATAAATATTTATTTTTGAGATCTACACAAAAGATGGAAATTTTATCACAGTGTGAAGACTAGAGCAATCATATTCCTTTATATGGCCTCTTTCTATACTGTAGAGACTCAAACTGATTAAATTAAGATAGATAACTCACTGAGGACATTTAAATGAGTAAAATCATACTAAAAATTTACAGCATATACAATTATAATGTGTGTGTGTGTGTTACTTTCTTGAATGTACCACTTTTACCAATTTTCTTCTACTGGTTTCATAAATCTGTACATTGAATCATACATATGTGTATATATATGCATATAATACAAAGTAGTATAGTGAACCATAGAATTGTTTGGGCTGAAAGGGATTTTTAATGGTCATCTACTCCAACTCCCCCTGAAGTGATCAGTGACATCTTTAACTAGATCAGATTGCTCAGAACCCCATCCAACCTGACCTTGAATGTTTCAAGGGATGAGGCATCTATCATCCTTTAATGTAAAAATATTATTGTTCTATTGCAACAGGCCCTGCTAAAATGATTAGCCTGATCTTTCCTATAGGCTGCCTTTAAGTGCTGGAAGGCCGCAATAAGGTCTCTGTCCTGGGTTGAGTTAGAACAGAACTAATTCTGTTCAGTGATTTTACTTTCCAGCTCAGTCTCTTCTAAGTAACTGTACTTTCTGAAGTTAATGGCATATTTTTGCGGACAGTCTCTATTTCTCACAGTGCTAACAATGTTTATAGTTACTACCAAGAGTGGTATACAGAAAGGCTCTTGCTTATACTTGCTCCTATGCAGACCAAGGTCACTGCTAAATCTTGTGTACCATGCTGGAGGTGCAGCAGGTAAAAGGCTGCATCTGCAGGGAGGAGCAGACAGAACAGGTGACCCTAAACTGACCAACGAGGTATTCCATCCCATTATACATCACATACAGTATAAAGCTGAGGGATGATGAGAGCCAAGCTCTCTTTGTCAATGGCCAGTGTCTGATGAGGACTTTGTTCATTCTGCCTTCAATACTGATCTGTGTGTTAATGAATCAAATTCCAGAGCTCATCTAGTTTTCAGCTGCCACCAAGTCCAGGTTGAGACTTCCCCAATGTTTGTCCACAGGATCACTGTTGATGGTGATACAATTGTCATAAGGCAATAAGGGTTCGATAATGATTTTGTATATATATTTATATGCATTTAATTTTATTGCTATTATTTTAATTAAAGCTGCAGTTAGATTTCTTTTCTGATCTGTAAGTCTCTTTCCCTTATTCCCTTTCCTTTAGGAATGGACAGAAATTAATAAAAATCATCTGTCATTTGTCTAGTGGCTGGCCCAGCTCTAAATCTTGACACTCTTCCCGGAGCCTTGTCCTCTTCTCCAGGCTGAACAACCCCAACTATCTGTCTTTCTTCATAGGAAACATGTTCCAGCCATATGATCATGTTTCTGGTTTTTCTCTTGAACCACTCCAACATGTCCATGATCTTTCCTCTGATGAGGATGCCAGAGCTGAAATCCACGCTCCAGGTACAGTCTCACCACAGTGGAGTAGAGGGGGAGAATCGCCCCTGACCTGCTGGACACACTTCTATTCATGCAGCCCAAGATATGGTTGACTTTCTGGGCTGTGAGCACACATTGCTGGCTCATGTTCAGCTTTTTATCCAGAAATACTCTCAAGTCCTTCTCTGTAGAGCTGCTCTCAGTCCCTTCATCCTCCCACCTGCACTGATGCCAAGGATCGTCCTAACCCCTATGCAGGATCTTGCGCTTGGCCTTGTTGAACCTCATAAGGTTCACATGTGCCAACTTCTCAAGCTCATCCAGGTTCCTCTGGATGGCATCCCATCCCTCAGGCATGACAACTGCACCACTCACTTGGTGTTGTCTGCAAACTTCCTGAGGATGCACTCAATCCCACTGTCTATGTCATTAATTAAGATATTAAACAATACTTAAAAGAACCCCTGATGTACATTACTTGTCACCAGTCTCCAACTAGACACTGAGCCACTGACCATCATCCTCTGGATGTGACCATCCAACCAATTCATTATCCACTGAACAGTACACCCCTCAAATCCATACCTCTCCAACTTGTGGAGAAGGATGTTGTGAAGGACCGAGTCATAGGACTTACAGAAGTCCAGCTAGATGACATTCATAGCTGTTCCCTTGTCCACTGATGTGGCTACAACAACTCAAGGTATTCTATGATCCTATGTAGTCAGTTCATCATAGAAGGCCACTAGGTTGTTCAGACAAGATTTGCAAATGGTGAAGCCACTGGCTTCACCTCCTTGTCCTCCACATGCCTTAGCACAGCTTCTAGGACAATCTGTCCACAATCTTATGAGGCACAGAGGTGAGGCCAGTAGTTTCAAGTAGGTGAGGTCAGTAGTTCCCAGGATCGTCCCTCCTACCCTTTTTAAAAATGGATGTCATTTTTCCCTTTCCAGTTACTAGGGACTTCACCTGACTGTCAAGACTTTTCAAATATCATGGAGACTGACTTGGCAAATACATCAGCCAGTTCCCTCAGGACTCTGGGGAAAGTATTAAATCTAATATATAAATTTAATTAGATTTTATTCCCTAAGCTAAACCTAGAGGATAAATGTGGGCATATTTTTCTATAAAAAGGGCTATGATCTCTCATAGAAGTCTTTAGAATTAACACCTTCCTTTTCATTTTAAACATTTATTTTTCTTCATCTCTGTCCTGGTTTGAGTGAAAACAGAACTAATTCTGTTCAGTAATTTTACTTTTCAGCTCAGTTCTTCTAATTAACTGCACTTTCTGAAGTTAGCAGCCTGTTCTCACAGACAGTGTCTGCTTCTAGCTGTGATAACACCTCATGTTTAGAGTTACTACTAAGGACTGGTATGCAGACCAAGGCCACTGCTGGATCTTGTGTACCACATTGGGGGGTGCAGAAAGTGAAAGGCTGCACCTTCAGGGAGGAGTGGACAGGACGAGGGACTCTAAACTAACCAACGAGGTATTCCATCCCATATATGCCATATTTGGTTTAGAGCTGTGGGATCCGAAGGGTCTCTGGGCTCTTCTCCCCTCTTGGACTGCCTTGACAGCTTTTGCTTGGCTTGGCTTGGGTCTTCTTTCAGTTCCTTCCTCAGAGCACCCAAGGAGGACTCTGTGTCCGTTCTGCCTTCGATCCAGTCTGCATGTTCCTGAACCAGGTACCAGAATCCAGCTCCCGAACACAGCTCCTGGCTGCTGCGGGGCCCAGTCTAGGACTCCCCTGGTGCCTCCACAATGTCAGTTGTGATGGTGATGTAATTACCATCAGGGGGGTTGGGTTCAACACTGGTTTTGTATATATTTGTATATATTCCATTTTTATAATTATTAATTTCATTTCCATTAAAGCTGTTCTAGTTTCCTTTTCTAATCGCTGAGTCTCTCTCCCTTATTCCCTTTCTCTTTCCCCTCTGGGGAGGGAGGGGGGTTAACAGAGAGTGTCTGTTATAGGTCTAAGGGGCTGCCCTGACCCTAAACCATGATAATCTCTTCAACTCTTCCCCAAATTCCTTGAAACTTCCTGTCCTTCTCTAGACTGTGTTAAGTTTTGATTCTTTGTCTACCTCAGGCATAAGTCTATCTGTCTACATGTCTGTCTATTCACATTCATGTTTATTTCCTGCAGAGTCTTATTCATATTAATATTTCAAGTAATGCTAGAAAGAGGTAGGATCAGTATCTAGTATATTTACATATTTCAGAAGGAGAAGCAGCAATAAAAAGATGTAATTTTAGTAAAGGTAGGAGTGTGACTTCTTTAGTGTCAGGTATGGAAAGGGATTTGTATCTGAAGGCCAGAGGCGGTCCTTAAAAACTTCCTTCTGGCATCTTGAAGAGGGTTGTGCAGTTCTGTCCCCCCAGAAAGATTGTGACTTGCTGCTGGCTTGCCTTGCCACTCACTGTGGGCATGTAAAAGAGATGCAGTGAGGTTCTCTCTCATCACTGTGTCTCTGAAACAGTATTGGAAAGTTCTCCATACTGGAAAGTTCATGGAAGTAGGAACTCAATTAAATAAGAAGACTTTTTTTTAGTCATTTTCTTGGTCATTTTCTGGACTCATTAAAAGCATGAAGGAAGCTCCCTCACATCTCTTTGCAGCTGCTAGGTGGAATGCAGGTCACAGCAATCAGTTTGAGATAGCTACTGAGATACATCTGATGTTTTATTTCTCCATTTAGTAGAAATGCCAAAGATGGGCCAAGGCGAGATAGGGTACCTTAATTATGTTTTACAGGATGCTTTCAAAACAGAATTGCTGAATGGACTAGAAATACCTAGTAGATAATGGGACATAAATGTAAGAAGAGCAGTTCAAACAGCTATTTTAGATACCATCAAATCAGAAAATATCCTCCTCTGCCAGAGTCTATCATTGCCCCAAAAGAAGTGCTTAAATAAACAAAATATTTTCTCTTTCTTCTCTTTTTCTTTTTCTTTTTCCTTATTTTTCTTTCTTTTTTTTCCTTCTTCTTTTCCTTTTCCCTTCCCTTTCCCTCTCCTGTCTTTTTTTTCTTTTTTTCAGTATAGTATTTTTTGCTCCAAGCAGAGGAAATTTTAGTGCACTGAACTTTCATTGCAGAATGTTTTTTTGAGCAGTAGATAAAGCTTCCAATATTTTATACTGCCATGATAACATGTCATGTTATGATAACAAAAATCCCTATGCAAGAAATATAAATTCCTTAAATTTCATAGTGTTTTTCACAGTGAAATAGAATGTTGTTCATCTATTTGCCTGCTCTTTCTTTCTTTCTTTCTTTCTTTCTTTCTTTCTTTCTTTCTTTCTTTCTTTCTTTCTTTCTTTCTTTCTTTCTCTCTTTCTTTCTTTCTCTCTTTCTCTCTTTCTTTCTCTCTTTCTCTCTTTCTCTCTCTCTTTCTCTCTCTCTTTCTCTCTTTCTTTCTCTCTTTCTCTCTTTCTCTCTTTCTCTCTCTCTTTCTCTCTCTTCCTTTTTTTGAGAATTGCACCATAACTTCTAGATCATGTTCATAAGGATATGTATAAGGAAATTGTTTATTAAAATTAAAAGAAACTCTGTAATAATATGTAAGACCAACAGTTAGGTAAGCAATGCAGCCAATCTAGATGTGAGGGAGTAAGATTAAAACATAGTTCTTGTAATTGTGTTTTTCTTTTCTTCTAAATTAATGATTTAACTAAGAAACAATGGAATATTCTAGGACTGGCATAATTTGTGCATTACATGAAAGTTGTGTTACTGTTATAAATTTATAGACCATCTGTAGTGTAGATGCTATGTACAGTACAGATTGGAAACTGGACTCCCTGCTCAGAGGTGCTGAAGGGATATGGAGTCACAAAACAGACTAAGAGAGTCCAGCCTCAGAGTTGTGATCACCTTCCCACAGAACAGGAAATTAAATGTTGACACATGAATAGTGGTCATATAAACAAAAATCTAACTGCAAAACTGGCTATTTGAGGTGGAAATATCTAGACTTTTCCAGAAATTCCATCTCAGAAATCTTTTATTTTAAGGGACAAAACTATCCCTTCCTCCTGTAACATTACCAAATTTTAATTTCTTAAAGCCAAGGAAAGTGTTCTAGTATGTTGAAAAATTCTTGATTCATTTATCTTATGTTCAGAAATATGATAGCAGTTATGAAGAGAGTCTTTAAATATAAAAATACTGATTATTCTGGGTGATAGAGATGCAAGATATTACTATTTATCCTGAATAGTGTAAATTAGTAGCTCTTAGTAGAAAAAGCCTTTTTCTTGAATACTGTAACTCAACAGTAATTCTGTAGTAAAAGAAGGTGTTCCTAGCATTAAGTATATGTTAGAAATTCATACAAATGCAATTTAATACAATGAAGTCATCACCCAGAAGATAAATGGAATGTATCTGACTTAACACGTACCTTTGTTAATACCCCCTGACTTTTTCACCCATCTATATGCAAGCTTTTCCAGTTAAGATGTCTTTTTATGTACTTTAGATTCAATTAGATGACAAACAGGTTTGGAAATATCTTTGAAAAAATTAGAAGTAATCTTTCAACTAATTCAAGAGAATCTAGTGGTGGTGTTCTCTTAATGAGAGAACAAATAAACTTATTCCTTATATTAGCACAGATTCTTAAATTAGAATTCTGAAATTTTACCAGGTATCTTCAATAGTAGGCTTTATGCAATATAGGTCTGCTCCATACATATTTTAAAAATAAAATAAAATACCGAGAGAGACAGAGAACCCTGACTATTCTTTTATCAGGTATGTATATTTTGCTTATGAATGAAGTGAGTTGTGCTTCAAACGCAGGGAATGTTTAAGCTAGTAAATATTAAGTAGCAATATATTTTCCACTTTTTACTATTCAAAGAAGAGTTGGAATAGATTTATTGCGTTTGAAATTGGGGATTTGTTCTGCTCTTGTCACAAGTGTGATTGGAGCTGTAGTAAGGCTCAGAAATGCCTATTTTAATCAAACAGACACAATTTAGAGCATTCCTGAGAGTTGCTACTGTATAACAAGGGGCAACTTTTCATGCAGCCCAAGGAAAATGAACGCGGCTCTCTCTAAAGGCCTCCTGCTGTTTGAGTGAAATATGTGCAAATTATTTGTGACTGTCTCTTAAGCTGGAAACCTGATAAATATTTTAAGTTACCCATTCAAGATAAAACTATTTATTGTATGCCTTGAGGGGACTCTTATTTCTTCACACTAAGTTGTAATAACTACAAATTAGTTATGGGCCTGAACAAATCAGTATTTTAAGCATTTGAGTTCACCATAATCACAGTGAGATGAAGTAGAAATCAAGATTACACAATAAGAAAGCAAAGAGTTAAGCAGCTAAAACCTTCTTTTCATACAATAAGCAGGAAAAGGAAAGAAAGGAATTAAAAACAAGATAACAAGCTACCTGTACTACAATAAAACGTTACAATATAAGACCTCCAGATTTTTAACCTATGCAAGTAGATTAAATAGACCTGGGAACACATTTGGGTACATAGGCCAACTGGCACAGAATGGCATGTGTCTATGCTAATAAATTCTCTTAATCTCAAGAACAAAGAGATGAAATGCAAACTGTTTGTTATGGATAGTTCCTGGGATGTTTGGAATCATCGGGATTGTTTGGAAACTGCTAGCTGGGACAAATAGAAAACATTTAATATTGTTGACTGAGGTCCAATTCCAAGGAATGTTCACTGGCCTAGTTCATTCCCTAGTAGCATAGTAGTGGACTACTACTAGGAAGCATTGAGAGATAATGATGAAAAACAAGATTATCATTAGGCTTATGTTTGCTAGTCAAGGATCTTCATCTAGATTGGAAACAGTTTCAGATCCCCAAATGGAAGAGGGTTGAAAATGACAAGGATGGAGCAGGATCTTTCTTCTGAACATGCAGAGAGGGAAGCATTGTACTTACCCAGTGGTGAAATGAGCATTCCTTGGGAAACATACCTATAAGCTGTTCTTGGGTTGCTTATAACTTGCTCTCAGACTGAAAATATTGACTATTTTGGTAGAAATGTATTTTTTGCTAAATTAACTAAATTAAAAATCTTTAGTGTCTTCATTTTAAATTGATTATGTAGTTAAGTACATTTTTGACAATGATTGAAGCACAGTGATTTCCAGAAATAAGTGGTTACAGAAGCTATCTATGTGGTATGGCACATTTTAAATTTCAAGAATGGACAAAACTCTTATGACACTTTGCGATCCAGGTTATTGCAGCTAGATATATCTTCTTGATGACAGTCTGAGCTACTGAAATAATCGATGTTTCTTGTGATCTCTGTGTGTAAGAGTGATTTATGTTCTCTTTGAAATAAGAGCTGACAACAGGACAACAAAAGCTGTCACTTTGCACTCTTTATTGCCCTCTTTGCCCTATCCCACATATCAAAGAATATATTTCACCACAAGATCACATACTTGTCATAGGTGAGACTGGCAAAGAGTCATGAGGCCTATGTAAGGAAGCTGGAATGACTTTAATGCCTACAGAGAGACAGGAAAGAATGAAAGAGATAAACTAGTGTGGGACTGCAGCACAGGCACACACTATTAGGACTAATGGAAAGTGGTTTGCTCCCAGCAAAGAACTCTGGGAGCAACTGGAAAACTCTCTTTTGAGCATATCCCATTCCAGCAAAATGAGTATGGAACATTAGAAGACAGATTTTAAAACATACTTGCTGAGCTTTTTCAAAGCAGAACAGTGGATTCAATAATGAAATATTTCCTCCTAGAGCAGATAGGAATTGGAGAGCAACATCTTCAAATCTGCTTCAAGATATCCCAGAACTCATTTAGATCTCATAGTATTCTGTAAATATCAGTGTTGTCAATGTGAAGAAAGTCAATATTTAGAATGAAGTCCTGAGATAATGGATTTTTTTCCTTTGAGAATGCATAACTAAAAAAAAAAAAAAAAAAGTGGCTAGTGGATATTGTTTGTGAGTGCCAGCTACTGGCAAACATAGAGGCTGTTACAAGGGGAACCTTCTGATGCAGACTGCTTTCTAAGGGGCGTAATCTAAGGTCCTTCTGTCCCTGAGCAGGGGCCTTACAAGTTGCAGGGAAAACTTGGTTAGAGCTTTGAGGTAGATCATCCTGCATTTTTTCATTAAATTTTTTAAGAATAGTAAGTGGCTTTTATTCTCTAAAGATATATTTAATTATCATAAGAACTAAAACATAATGGAAGAAGTTTGTAAGCAACATCCTGGTCTCTATGGTGTCGCAGAATAAAAAGTTCCCATTAGTTTTATACTTGGACAAACAGCTGTTAGTGTCCTGGGGTGCAGCAATCCAGACCTTTGCCTACCTTAGTATTTGGCTAAGGTTAAATGACTTCTAGGATGTCTGGGAAACTACAGCCACTTCATTCCTCAAAACCAGCAGTGTTTGAGAAGCATTTCTGGTTTGCAGTGCTTTGGATTGAAAAACATACACAGTATGTTACACACAATCCTCAGTAGATTCCTAATAAAAAATGTTCTTTTTTTCTTCCTTTCACATTATATATCAAACCTGACTGTCCACTTCCTAAGAAGTCTCTTCAGCTTCTGTCTGTGTTACAGCCTTTCCCTGCTGTGTGTCTGGCTCCATCTCCCTGTCCCAAACCATGCTCCCAAGGTTTCTCTCCTTCCTTTCCTTGCCCTCTCCTTCTATTTCTTAGTCACTTCCAGTGGAAGAGCAACCCGACCCAGCCTCCAGAGGCTCCCTGTCAGCACAGGGCAAACAGGCAGCCTTTATATCCCTGATGCACAGCCTCAGGCTTTTAAAAGGAGCATTACATGTAGTACATGGTGAACAAATCACCTTAGAGATAATTCACAGAAAAGATTGGGTGCTATCCTTAGCTTTAGCTCCCTCTGTGTTCTCTTTTGTATTTGCATCGCTGCTTACTTAGAGATCTACTTACGTGAGTAATAAATTATGTACAGGGACTGAAAATCTGCTTCACAGTTCTTCAGAGGGCAACTTCATTAATCATTTGATTGGTTAATGGAATGAATTGGTAAACCAATTGGTTGACATACTATATAAGTACTGTCTAATTTAGTAATCAGCAGGTTTTATTTAGGTTCTGATTGAGCTTTACTGAACAACACCCCTAGACAGGCTATGAGTTTGTTTAGAGCTGCACAATGACATAATATCTTTCAGGAATGAGATAACTGACCGAAAAGTACAGATATTATATTGTGCTAATAAGTAGTACTTAATTTATGCCTAAAAGTACACAGAAAATGGCAATATAAAGATAGCCTTATCCTGACATCAAGGACTCATATGGTCAAACCAAAAACTTGGCATCACATTCTGACTGTGGATTGGATTCCAGATGTGTGTTTGTATCAGCAGCCTGCTGCTTCAAACTTGATTTAAAAAAATGTGGAGTAGAATTAAATGCAAGTGCATTAAGACCACAATTGGTTTTGGTTTTTTTCCACAAAGCTTTCTCAAAACTGAACAACTGTTTTCGTAATCCTTGTGTTATTATCCATGATTTTACCTTGATGTTTGTTGAGTGTTAAATGATTTTCAGAGAATAAAGCAAACTGATTATTTCATTTTCAAGGCAAGAATAATATTGGAAAAAAGGTATTGTTTACAATTTTGCATTGGCCAATGCAACAGGAAGGATATTCAAGAATTATCAGCGTGCTGGTCCCCTGGCTTGGAAACTAGTTAGTTTCTTAGAAATGATTTATTGTGATGAACATCAGTTAGATTATCCGTGGCTTGAAGTAGGGCAGTGAAGAAGTGCCAGAACTTCAAAGTTTTATGTCTAATTTGTAGGGAAGAACTCCTGAAGCCCTTACTCAGTGTGACAGTGAGAGAACTCTGAGAACACTCTGTGAAATTTAGAAGAGTAGCTGACTAAATTTTCTCTTTTTTTTGCATAAAACCCACCATTGAAGCAGGTACAAAAGGTCATGATTTAGGTGCAACATTGGAAAAATATGAGGAAATACAGCATATAGGCTGACAAACATTTTGAAAAGTATTAATTGAGTCACCTTAATTTTTAATATTTTAATGACTTAATATTTAATAACTTTGATAATTTAAACATGGAAGTGGATATATTTATTTTCTGGTCAGTATAATGCCGTTCAGTTCAATGCAGTCAAAAAAGCAGTATCTACACAAGACTAATTTAGAGGAGAACATAGAATGTAGAACATATTTTATATCTCAAATAGAATTTACTTGTGAATATGTACATCATGGTACAGCTTCTGAATCTGTTTTCAAAATGGTTATGAATAAAAGAAAGCAAAACTCCAGAAACAAAAATCTTCTTTTCATACTAATTTTAATATTACTGCCAAGCCATATCAAGTTTTGGGGATTTTTTGTGTCTTTTGTTTATTTGTTTGTGGGGTTTGTTTTTTTTTTTTTGTTTGTTTGTTATTGATATAATAATTCTGTTACACTGTATTATCATTGCAGTAATTGAATAGCACTTACAGAAAATAAGGACTCCATTGTGTCAGGTAGTGTAAATAATTGTAAAGCTGGAACTGAAGAAGGTTTAAACAAGGCAGAAGCAGAAAAATCATCCCAAACATAAGAAGTACAGATGCACAGACATGCTTTTTGATAAACAAATAAATGGCTAAAGATAGCTGGACTCATGATCCTATTGGAGATGTAAGTTGTTCTTTCGCTATTGAACAGGAAATGTTTGGTAGGCTAGAAGTCTTTGAATGTGAAGAAAAGAAATGTATAAAAAAAAAAAAGAAAAGCGATATCAAAGTATGCGAGGCAATAAAAAATTAAAACTTTAAAGAATCTTTCAAGAAATTAAACAATATATTTGTACAAGGAAGAAAAAAGATTATTTTCAAAGAAGGGTACATGCATATAAATATCTGTAATGTAGAAAAATCTACTACCATTAGGCCATTAGATGACACCTAATCATTAAAAAATTACTAAGAATATCTGTTGAGAATTTCTTAGGACAAAACACTTCTTTCAAAGTTGTTGGGGTTTTTTAATATTGACCTTCATTTTGAAATATTCCTGCTTTCCATAAAAGAATATTATTGAAATAGGTTACAGTATTTCATTAATAACTATGATAAATTCTCCTTTAAAAAAAAAAAAAAAGAAAAGAAAGAAAAAAGGTACATAAAATGAATAAACTGGAAAAATTCTCAATTATACAAAGGTTGATTGGAATATATATATATATATAAACCCCATTCCTCTTTACCTGTGGCTAAAATAATTTGAACAGATATTGAAGAGGTGTTTAACATGGACACTACTATAATTACTGCACATTATGTAAAACAAACCCATTTACTTAAGATAACGACAGCATGATAAGAGTCTCTGATGCTGAAATAATGGAAGTCAATCGGTATAATATATATTTTAATTAAGTTGGGGTTAAAAGCTTGGGAGGCGTCTTTGACTAACTGACAATATTAGAGACTTAAGAGGCCAAAGCAACCTTCCTACATACATTGAGAAAGAAATTTCCACTACCAGTTGGTCTAATAACTTCAAAAGATCAAAGACCTCTCCCTCTTCTGTTTTCCGTTCCACCTATTTATATCATTAAATGTCATTAGATTAATCAACAGCTCCTTTAGAGTACTAGTTCTTGCGTTCAAGGGGAAAAAAAAAAAAAAAGAAAGAGATAATGAGGAAACGCAAATGAGTACTTTCAAAGAGCACAGTCAGTCACCTCTGTTTAAAAAATAGGAATAAATTTAGCAATAATAAGCTATTCCAGACACAAGAACATGAGAGAAGATTGCTGATATATTAAAAAAAAAAAAAAAAAAAAAAAAGGGTCATAGAATTGCTCACTTTCTGCTCCAATTTTTGTCACCTAGTACACTCCTGTCAATAGGGGTCTCTGACAAGGCTGGCAGACAGAGCTATAGTTGATGAAATCTTTCTTGGTCTAAATCTTTCATTACACAACGGAAAGGCCATAGGAGCTTTCAGAAGAGAAAATAGAAAGTTAAAAAAAAAAGCAATGTTCCAAACTGTGTTTTTATTTGAAAACTAATTATCATAGAATTGTTGAATAGTTTGGGTTGCAAGGGATCTTAAACATCATTTAGTTCCAACCTCCCTGTCATGGTCAGGGACATCTCCCACAAGATCAGGTTGAGGTTGCTCAAAGGCTCATCCAGCTTGGCCTTGAACACTTCCAGGAACGGGACATGCACAGCCTCTCTGGGCAACCTGTTCCAGTGTCTCACCACCCTCACTGCACATATTAGCCCAATGACAAATAAAATCCAGCCTCCAATGGAAATGACACGTTCCCATACAAGGGAAAACACCTTCAATTTATTCAGAAAAATAAGTCTGCATTTTAAGTTGTCGTATCTCATGAAAATGTTTGGCTTTCACATATTATGGGGGTCTTCTACTTTCCTCTGAAAGTGGCTGGGAACAGACATACAGGAGAGTCAGGTGCAGTATGCCAAACTTTGTATGGCTGTTCTGCTGCCATTGGATAGAGCAAGGCAATTTGCAGATAACACAATATTCAAATACACTTAGATGCAGCTGTCTAGTATTGCTGTTCAGATTCACAGCTGTACATTTGACATTTTAAGAAGCATTTCTTTCCTCTGGGAGAGTTCTGTGAAAGACATTTCCATGTATCATTCTGATGCAAGTAAGGATGCTATCTTCTGTTTTTCTCTGGAGGAGCTCTTGAACTCAGATTTTCAGGGGAGATACAGTAATATACTCTGAACTTTACTCAGGACAATTATGTTGAGGAAAGAGGAAATCCACCTAAGTTCCATTTTCACAAGAACTGGAGATTGTGGAGACGTGTTGTGTTTTAAGAATTTTCTCCATAATACTACCTAATGTAAAACAATCCTGGGGATTACTTCCTATTACTTTTTAAAAAACCCATTTAATTACTGTAATATTTATTTATTTATTTAATCTATCCAACATTTGTAAACAGAAGAAATAAAAAGTCTTCAGCTTCTTTGAAATACCACTTAATGAGAAGCAATGCAGACAAAGAGAACAAAAGTCGGTTGTGTACACATTTGCTGACAAGCAACATATGTACTTCAAAGGGTCCTGGAGAAATTATTGACCCTCATGTAATCTAAGATGCAATTACAAACTCACAGAGGTGGAACACCTGAGTTATCCTGAATTTGCTTAATAAAGGAATATTTCTAGGTATTAAGTAAAGTTCCTAAAAATTTTCTCTGCTTTTTTTTTTATTATGATATTTAACTAAATAAGACCTACTGCATTCCCATCTTGTAGAAGTGATATATAGAGAAAATCAATACATTTGTAATCTTATAAATTTTATAAGACTAGAAAACAGTACTAACACATTTTTTTTCCCTCTCTTGTTTTAATGTATTTTCTTTTGGTAGATTGACAAACTAGAAGGAGAGTAAGAACATCCACAGTCTGTAGTTTTATGCATATTATCACTCATTCCTTCTCTGTGTTAGTCTCAATCTAGGCATTAATCAAAATGATAGAAAACAGTGCAAATGAGATGGCATAATAATATAGCCTCAAATTAACACATTTGCTTTAACAGAAAACCTTTCCAGCTGTCAGATGATCCATTAGGTTGTTTAATGAGTTCTAGGGTACTTCCAAGTTGCATATATTACTAGACTATAGTATTGTGAGCATATTTAAAGACAATGGACTTGCTGATTCAGGTTGGTAGTTCCATGGCTGACTACACTTACTAGCAGCAGACCCCTACAGCAACAACATTTCTGTCCAGCATCCTGGGCGACTCTCAGGTTAATCCCCACTGCTATGACACAGGTATGGTAGTATAAGTCATTGACATCTCTGATGACATCTAAGGGGACAACTAGCAGTTCCTTCATGACTGAGCAGATATTCTCTGTACTTACTTCAGAGCAAAGCACTAATGATCACTCTGCCTACAAAAATGGAAAGTGTCCCTCTGAAATCCAAGACGGGAATTCAAGAATCCAGAAAGGAGATGAAAAAGACAGAGATGCTGAGGTGGACAGCAGAGAAATAAATCTTGGTGTGCACAGCTGATGAAGTCTGGCCAGCTCCCTAACTGATAGGATGACTCAGCCAGGAATCTCAGCTGTTTGGAAGAGATAGTAGAGCCTCCAGGCTCTTGGGACTCACTCACAGGTTGAAGGATTAGGAATATTGGATTGTTTAAAAAGACCGATTTTCTTAAATCAATGCCAAAGATATTGTTTCTGCTCAAGCACTCAAACCTATGACTTTTGATCCTGAATCCCCAAATAAGAGAAACTTGCATATATTTACTGTAATTTTTTCATTAAAATATCTGTATAGAAATCTATCTAAATCTTTTTAAGTATAAAATCTGAATATGCTTCCTATTGAATCAGGGATGGGTATAACTTCAGGCTACAATACTTTAAAAATAATCTGTTGAGTATTTGCTTCTTTTGAGAGACAGAGATTATGTTGTCTTTAAACTTATTACCTGATTTGAGCATAAAATACCAAACCTTTGAAATAAGACACTCATTAAATCATGGTGCAATACCTGGAAGTGTAAAACTTTAAAATGTAAAAAATAAGTACGGATGTACAAAACAAAATTAGTTATATAGTGAAGTTTATACTGCAGCAGCTAAGCACAAAGCTATTACCCAAGGCAATAGAAAGCTGATTGATGGTATCATGATGACAAATGAATTCTCATTTTGAATTCTGCCTGCTAAGTAATTAGTAATGTCATCAATATCATTACTAGCTCTTCATTCAACTTCATCAGCAAGCTGTTCCCATTGCTCATTTTTCAGCTTTTCCTTTCTGTGCTTCAGTCAGAGGATGGATCTACATTGGGGATTGTTTCTAGCAACTACCCAAGGGAGCAACAAAAAAATTAGTTGTCAGGCACAAGCAGTCTATTGAAAGGCTGAATTACATTTTAATAGCAGGCACATAATTTTAGTTTTAAAATGGTCACTAATGTAAGAATTAGTGTCTAGGACATCTCTTTTTTTCTGAATTTTATTTAGAAACTGATAAAATATGATATGAAAATACAATTAATGACAAATACTTGGTGATTGTAACTGAGGAAGTGACTGTGTGACAAAGCTTATTAAAAATGTTTTCTTTCCTTATTTTGTCACACTTCTGTGATGGAAAGCAGCATTGCCAGGGAAGTTGAACAAAGTATTGCCAACACATATTTTTTCCAAAATTCCAATGACGTTTTCTATTTAAAAAAAGAAAAAAAGAATACACCAAAGCTTATATTTCAAAAAAAAAACCCCAACCAACCAACAAACAAACAGAAAAAACAACCAACCAAATAAAAAGAACAAAAAAATAAAGGACTGAATCATTGAATCATAATGAATGCTGAATTAAATATTTAAAACATCCATAACTGCACCTTTAGTACAAGTTATAATCTGTGCATCATTATAATACATTAGAAAAAGTCATAGGATTGCCACTATTTGTCCTTTCTCATTGTATCTGCAACTGGTTCTCTATTTTAACAGAATGTGATTAAGTTATGGACACACTTTAGGTTTCTGGTTTTCTGTTCTTGTCGTTGTTTTGTTGTTTTTTGATAGGTTGTTTTTTCTGCTGTTGTTTTGGCTTTGCTTGTTTGTTTGTTTTGTTGTGGGGTAGTGGGTTTTTTTTATTATTTTTGTTTGTGTGTGTTTCTTTTTAAGTAACTTAGCCTTGTATTTATTTCACGGCATTAACACTTTTCAGAGTTTATTTCAGTTTCACAAGCAGACATGTCTACCTTTTTATTCCATTTGCTGGTGAATCTTAGGCTCTCTGAAACAAAACTTGCCAGAGATGCTTTATTTTAAAAAACAAGTTTTAGTACATATACTAGTTTTTGATCAACATAACTGGATATAAGTCTCTTGGTTGAAATAAGTATATATATATCTACACAGTTCATTTACAGATTTTGCTATTCAGAAATAATTGTAGCAAATCAATGATCAAGGATGAGTAAGAATGAAGGAAATAAGTTTCTAGTCAATGGTTGAGACCATTTGAACAGAGTCAGATTACTTTCAACAAATTTAATTTTACTCCAAAATATACAAAATAGAAAAGACACTCCACTCAAGGTAGTTTTCAACACTGGAATCCTTTCTCTAGTTTCTTGTTAGTGCTCCAGCTTTTAATCATATTTTGTGTTGCTTACAGAAAAGAAAGAAGAAAAGATATTGAATTTTGTCCAAAGATGATCTATAATTAATTCCTTACTTCCAAGTTACTTTGTTTCAGACTGTCTGGTTCACCTGAATTTTCAGTATGATAGAAAAATATTCCAGTCTTGATGATAAATCATTGATCTACTTCTGTCCAAAGTAAGATTTCCTAAAATTGTCTTCATGAATAATTCTCAGAGTAAAACAGTTGCAAAAATGGAGTTGGGGTTCATCACAGATGATCAGTAAACCATAGGTCCCTCTGAAGCTTTGCACTAAAACCTGCCA
This sequence comes from Todiramphus chloris collaris, assembly GCA_025345505.1. Lineage (NCBI taxonomy): Eukaryota > Metazoa > Chordata > Aves > Coraciiformes > Alcedinidae > Todiramphus > Todiramphus chloris. The sequence continues at coordinate 17,755,223 of JANVCC010000010.1, forward strand.
CAGTATCTTTATCACCAGAGAGGAACAAGAATATGTTGCTTAACCAGAAACTTCTGTGCCATGCTTACATCCCTGCACACCTGCCCTGGCCTCTAGCTGCCTCTGTGGAAGGGCTGTACTCTCTTGCAGTTTGACTTCCTACCTTGCAGACCTCTGTGTCTGTCCCAAGCACCTTGAGGCACCAGATACCTACCTATAGGAAAGTGAATTGAGCCCTCAATGTTTTCCCACATTATCAGCTGTTGAGATTACCTACCAAAAAAAAAAAAAAAAAAAAAAAAAAAAAAAAAAAAAAAAAAAAAAATCCATTAGGTCCATGACAATGTGCTTATCTCCCCTAACTGGCTTAACTGCCCTTTTAATGCCTCCTAATCCATCAGTACCTTCAACTCTTTTGCAGACAGTCGATATACTAAAGGGGGGGCGGGGGGAGTGAAAGAAGGAAAAAAGCCTGTGGGTTTTTTTGTTGTATGTTTGGTTGGGGTTTTTTTGTCCTATAGCTATTGAAATCCACTGTATTTCCTTTAATATTATTAATTGTTTGGGGTTTTTTTTCTAAATGCTCTTAATTGCTATCATCAATTGGATCAGATTTGTTACTTTTGTTTTTGAATTTTTTGGATTCAAATGCTTCATTGAAATTTGACATTTGGTCTTACTCATTTATTCCTTGCCTGCTGACAAGAATACAAGGTATTTTGATATATAGGTTTTTATTTGGTTTTGTTTTGTTTTTAATAGGATACATTTTCCTTTTTTTGTTGGACACTTTAATTTGATATGCACTTTAAAAAACAAATAAAACAATGATCTGAATTTAAATCTCAGCCAGAGGAAAGTGAAGTGAAATCATTATACTTAGAGTTATATATATACTTATATATATATACACACACATTTATAGTTAATATATTGATTTTAATTATCATAAGCAACCAAGATGCTTTATTGCCAGACAACTGTATATAATTTTGTGTTTGGTATGACTTAAAGATTTTTTTTCTATCAGTTTAAAAGTTCAGTAACCTGAGAAATGAACTAAGTAACAGCTAAGATGTAATGCAGTTATGGAAATGTGCTACAAGAGCAGCATTGTTTTAAAGCCTCATTGTACCCTATAACTTACCAGCTTGTTAAAGGGATTATATCAACAGGAAATATTAATGAAACCTAAATTCAAATTAAATTTCACTGTCTTTTACTGTAGTTAGTGATTAATGTGAGAAACTGACTTAAACTAACATTTCAAGACTCATTAAAAATAATTTTCAACATTAATTTTTAGCATTAGCCTTCACATCTGTTTAAAAGATTTTAAGTTACACACTGAAACCTAGAAGTCATGGTAGAATCTTCTTGCAAAATGACAGTGATTTTAATGGATTCATTCAGACTGTTATATTCTTCTGATAATGCTTCTTCCTTGATATGAAGTTTTTTTTCTTTCCTCCAAGTTTCTCTATTCATTATGCAGTGACTCCTATTTGAAGCCTTGGTTTTTTGGATTGGATGACCCTTTCAGCAGTCCTGAATTACATAATTTTCAAGGAGTGAACTCTCTTTTCCCCAAGTTTTTTTGAATATGAGCAGCATACCTTATAGGAGTGATCAAATCCAGCTGTTACTCCTTGTCAGTTCTCTATTGACTTATTTCCTCAGAGAATGCTTTCAGCTGCTTCTTAAATTAATGCATACATGGATATGTAACAGAAGTTATAAATGCTTGTCAAAGTTATCATAATTTTGTGTTCTAGTACAGAAAGTCTTCCAAACCCATGAGATTTTTATCTTTGATTTTTTTTTTTTTTCCTATTATTCAGTCTGTATTTCAATCTGTTGTTAGGTTTAGAAATGCACAAGAGTATTTGGAAAAGCTTGTTCAGAATTTTTTTTTTTTCTTTAGACATTGTGCCTTTTTTACATGAGTTTTTATCCCAGAACTTGTCTTTCAGCTCATTTTTCACTGCCTAAATCCAGTCCTTGTCAGGCTCCTTGTATCAAAAGTTTTCTGTCACCTGGTATCTCTGAATTTTCCCCTTCCACGGAAACTGATGTGACCAGCCTGGAGATCAAAGGCTAGCATTATGTTCTTCAGACCAGGAAAAACATTAGGAAAAAAAAAAAAAAAATCTTTTCCTTCTCTTACATGTATAGCACAATAGTTTAAAAATAGATGAACATGATTTGCTTTTTTTTATTGCTTTCCTCACACACAGAATTTGATTTTACATTGAAAATAGTCCTTTAGTCTTCCATTTACCATCTTTCTCCATATATGGTTGTGGTATCAGTTATTACATCTTTGCTATACCACTTTTTATTACCTATCTACACTGGAATCTAGAGATGTAACAAGATCAAAGGTAACCTGGTCCTGACTTTCAATAACATATGATAGGAAGCAGATATTTAAGAAACAACTGCCTTCTTAACAGGTAAGATACAACATGACACAGGAAGAAGAAAGCAGAAAAGCTGCAAAGTGAGTGGTATAGTGGGAATTAAACCTATATCTCTGTCTTTCACTCTTGTCTTTCAATTGGGGTTGCCATCAGTATGATAAAGCAATAACAAATGTGTAACTTACCTTTAGAATAAGTAAGGAAGCAGGTGTTATCCAAAGATGTACCTGCTAACCTTAAGATATTTGTGAAAATATTTTGGAGATTCCAGATGAAGAACTGAAAATGTCTCTGTCACTGATGTAAATCTTAGAAGGAGGTAACCACATCTTAATATGAGACCTAGAAGAATATACTTCAAACCACAGTATGAGTTTGTGATAAAATAAAACAGAAATCAAGTGCTTACAGTAATTTTTTTTTAAATGCAAAGCATAAGAATGGAAAAAACCAAAACAAAATGAAAACCAAACAACCACCCTGTAATAATTTGCAAACATAAACTCCTTCCTTTCTAGAAATTCATAACAATTTTAACTAAGCCACTAGCTTTCATGAAAGCAGCATCTGGCTGGACTGTTAGTGTGCAAAATTTCATACCTGTAATTAACTGAGTCAGTTTTACTAGTGACTACTGAAAGGCATTAGAAATAGAAACAGTCATATCATCAAAGTAAACTCTGCATGTGAGTGTGAAAGCTAATAGGTAAAACCAAGACATGTTCAGATATTTTCAAACTTTCTTGTTATACATTGAAAAGAATAAAGGACATTGACACCACAGGCCCCATGGTTGTTTCCAGTCACTAGCTGACCAACTCGGTTGTTTGGAACTTAGGAAAGAGAAGCAGTCTAATACAGACTCAGCTTAGTCACACATCTTCATTTAGACAGACTGACAAGCAATAAAACAAATTTTACAGCAAATAAGCTTAAATCAGATACAATCTCCCTGGTTTTAGCCCAATTGGTATCTCCTAATTCCAGTCTTGTTTAAAGTATCTGCTTATGCTGAGGTTAACAGTTATTTCAAAGGTCAAGAGAAAGAGCTTTACAGTGTTTTTTCATCTTGACATGAGTACTAATGCTAGCTTAATTAAAATCCACTGCCATAATTTGAAAGGGATTAATTTTAAACACCTCCATGAGTAAATCATATCTTTCTGGAAATTTACAATCTGAAATGATCTTGATTAACTGTCTTGAGGCAGGAAGTGCTTATAAAATCTAAGGAAATTTACAGAAAAAAAAAAAAAGGCACTAGGAAGTGACAAATTTTCCTTGTAAACAGAATTTCTTGATTTACAAAATACTTAAATTATAATCAATATGAAAAACAGAACTATAAATCCAATGTTTTTACTAAGAACAACTCTTGCTTTAATAAGAAATTATCCTAGAATTTTAAACAGGCAATGCTTTTTTAAACTTTAGACTCAATCATTTCACTTTGATTGTTGCATGTAAGACATCAATCTTAATATATAAAAGCTAAGCAATATTTTTTTTTTGCATTTAAGAACCTTCATCATTTTTATGGAGTAGAGTAAAAACCAGTCTTGGGATTACTTTAGATAATCCCATTCCTTTTGAAACTAATAATAGTTATCTTCAAAGAGAATTACTGTTAAGTTCATCATGACCAAGTGGATCATTTTAAGTTCTTCAATCAGGAATGCTGTCAGGAAGGAAACCTACTATCTAGCATTTTGACATATATTTCCACCACACTTTCTATGATGCTATGAATCTTTCACTACAGCCATGGACAACATAGGTAACACAGTCTTTGGAGGTGAGAGAAAATTGATGTAGATAGTCCCTATTTCCATTCTGTCTTGGAAGGACTGACAATAATGTGTCAACATTCATGGGATAAAACTAAAGTGCTGAAGATGTTATAACAGAATGTGAGAGAGAGAAGCAATGAGGCTTGGTGTTGGTTAATGTCAAAAGAGATACTGGAGGAACAAGCTGATGTGAGGGAAGAGATGGGAATGTGGCTCTGCAGTGGTGAAGACAAATCATGGTAGATATGGGAACATGTTGGGGAAAGGAAGGTCTGAAAAACGCAGGGAAAGTTAAGGTTAGGACTATGTGTGAAAAGTAGGAAAATACAGGAAAAGCTGAGATAAGATGTGGGAACAACAAGGAAATAATATAAAAAAGGAGGAGGTTATTGCATGTTTGTTCATGAAACACGTGGTTTATACATATGGTCTTAGTGTATATGTGATTGAATTTGAGGTGGGAATTAACAGAGACTTTGAGTAGTCCTCTATCATAAATATTATTTATACTTTTACTTTAAAATTAAGTCTAGTATTAAACTTGTGTTGTCTGATATACACATGTCTAATAGTATAAGAAAATTTGTAGTAGAAATTTATTGGACATTTTAGATTTTTCTCTTGATTTTCCAAGCATATGAGTCTTATTGAAAGAAGACATGAATTTACTATTTCCTTCACAGTTTTAGTAGGCTCCATAAATTATGATACCAGGCTTGGACTGTGGATCCCTCAGATCCCTGAAAATAATCATAGGTATGATGTCGATGCTTTTTAAAAAAAATCAATTTAGGAGTTCATTGTTTATAGTTAGTCATATTTATTTATATCCTAAAATCAAAGGGGAAGCCAGGTGAGAACAACAATGTAGTCAAAACCTTAATGGTGACCTATCTCATACTTGTCTCCTAAATGGCTAATACATCACAAACTGAATGCAATCAGGTGTTTCAGTCTCAATTTTGTTGATGCCACCAGAGTTATAATTACCTCTAAGTGATGCTGCGAAGAAGATTAATTTATGCGGTGTTTTTCCTCATCTGAAGGAGACAGGAAAGAGTTCTTTGGGAAGGTCTAGTGTCTGTCATTCAAGGTAAGTGGACATTGTCTTGTAGTTAAGACTTGTGAAAAACTTAACATTTTTTTACTTGCAAAGAATTATGTTGTGAAGATGTCACAAGTAATCAATTTTATTTTCTTTTCTAGGAAACACTCATTAAATTACTATTGCTACACTGAAAAAATTATAATAGCACCCCAATAAAGGCTTATGCTGATGGGTACCATGCAATCACATAGTAAGTGGCAATAGAGAATTTATTTGTGTGTTTATTTACAGGATTAATGTGGTGATTATGGTTCAGAAAATATCAATAACTAAGGAACAGGTCAATAATTAAAAGTATGTGAGTAGAATTATGAAAAGCAGGACCCACAAAAGCATTACAGCTTTTTTTAAGTTCATAAGTGCAGACAAGCAAACCCCAAAAGCTGCCCATTTTCCTTGGCCATTCTGGTAAATGAATATAAAAGACCATTTATATCTCATAACAGTGCAGGGATACTGGAACTGTCTGGAGCTCTGAAACTCACTTTGCATTCCAGTTCTCATTCTTTAAAATGTCATTTAGTGGGAAACATCATAACACCTGTATATTATTTTGACCAAATTGTTTGGATTATTTGGATTTTCATCAGCATTTGACCTTTTTAATCTCCTGAGCTGTCCTGAAAATATTCACTGCTGAGTTACCAAAATACAGCAGTTTAAATCCACATTTTAATAGTATTTGGAATTCTATAGGATTAGGAACCCTTTTAAATGGTCAGGAGCACAGCACTACTCATTCCACAAAGAATAAGTACTGTTTTATATCAAAGCATGTATGGCAGCAGTTTGCCATTCATTGAGAATGTGTTCAAGATGTCCTTCAAAGATGTGTTTTTTAAAGATATGTCTACATTCTCCATTTTTTGTTGTTTGGTTGGGTTTTTTTTCAGTAGGTATTCATTAAGGGACAGAAGACTAAATGTGAAGTGACTATATAGTTTCATATATGGCAAACAGTAGATTATTTTGATCACCAAGTAGGTTAAGAGTATTTCAACCCTTTCAAATGAAAACTTTGGATGCAGGGAAGCATCACTCATTATAAAGGAAATAGTGTTATTTATATGCACAGCTGGAGAGGGAAGGAGATATGTACTGGTGAAGAATAAGACCAGGAACATAGTCAGACATCTCAGGATTATGTACATAGCTACTTTTGGTAGGCAGAAGGAAATTCCCTATGTGAATTCTTCTTCTCTGTAAATTCTGTCTGCCAGACTGAGCAGAAATATTTGATTGCCATGCTCCAAATAATGGGAGCAATGAATGTATAGTTATGCCAGCAATTATGTACTAGTCTGCACAGAGAACTGCGCTCTCAGTATTTTGCATAAAGTTGAATTCCTTGCTAATATCTCTTCTTTGGCCAAAGCATCAGTAGACAAACTGGTGTGGCATTCCAACAGCAAAAACTTGAACCTCCATTCAAAATCCTGGAGCATACCTGCATAAACATGTTGCGTGGTAGTTGTGTTTTAAGAGGGTATGTGGAAATACAATCTGTTTCAGTGGCCACTAAGATTTCTTCAACACATTAAAGTGGTGAACCAGTGCCATAACATTAGCTTACAGGTGGCTAATGTTACCTTGTGGTGTTCCTTTGAGGCTGATCTGCTACATTAACCTTCTTCCCTCTTTCCTCTATCTGAAGCATAGCAGCCAGGTATTTCTCCTTCTTCTGACCCTCATATGACAGGCATAACTGTTTGACAGATCACAGCTAAAGCATAAAGTTGTGATTGGCATGTGGGATCACAAAGTATGACAAATGATATGGTTTTGCACTGTAAAAACATATGGCACAGTAGTGTTGCTGCAAGAAGGTGAAAACCAAATGCCATGTGTCTGAGTCTTGTGCTTGTTGTGTGAGACGTGACAGCTCTGTTTATAACATACCACAACATTTTCTAATATCCTGGGTTCTCTTAAATGATACAGCAGTCAAATACTAGATTATTTTCAATGAAAATGTAATTAAAGTGAGACTATAGTGTCAAGTATAATTTAAAAATTATACATATACAGTATATGCACAGACACACATGGGCACACACACATATACATATATACATACACACACCCCCCCATTTACTTTTCACCATTACACTTCATTTATCTGAAGACAATCTTCATTGTAAAGCACAGTAAGAGTATCACAGAATCACAGAACCACAGAATGTTAGTGGTTGGAAGGGACCTCTGAAGATCATTGAGTCCAACCCCCCTGCCAGAGCAGGACCAAAACTATGGCTGATCACTCACAAATGCATCCAGACAGGTCTTGAAAATCTCCAGAGAAGGAGACTCCATAACCTCCCTGGGCATCCTGTTCTACTGCTCTGTAACCCTTACAGTAAAGAAGTCTTTCCTCATGTTGAGGAGGAACTTCCTGCGCTCAAGATTAAATCCATTGCCCCTCATCCTATCACAAGGCGCAAGTGAAAAGAGGTTGTCCTTCCTTCTTGACTCCCAGCCCTCATGTATTTATAGACATTAATTAGATCCCCTCTCAGTCTTGTCCTCTCCAGACTAAAAAGCTCCAGGTCTCTCAGCCTTTCCTCATAAGGCAGGTGTTGTGATCCCTTCATCATCCTCGTAGCCCGCTGTTGGACTCTCTCAAGTAGATATCTGTCCCTCTTGAACTGAGGAGCCCAGAACTGGATGCAATACTCCAGTAATGTATAGCTAATGTACAATAACAATAACCAAGGGTAAGAATTGATGTCAGAGTTCAAAACATGTATAACCCAAAACTTTCTAAGAAAACTTGAATCTTAAAGGTGGGATTTTATTCTTACAGATACTATTTATGCTAGCATTTATCTAACTTCTCTTTGAAATGATAGACTGAAATGATTCCAACTTGTAACACTACCTGCCTTTCAACCATTTTATAAACCATATTATAAATATTAACAAAATGCCACAAATTAACTTTTCCCCGTATATAAGATAAAATTAATTTCTGGACTGAAATGTCATACTTCATATGTCAGGTTTTAGTCTTTGCAGAGAATAAAATCTTTAAAAGTAAGGATATATAATGAAAATGCTGACATTTTGATTTCTTTCTCTGTTATTTCATTTTCTTGTTTATTTTATGTGCTTGTGGCTTTTTTTATGTATATTTCTTTTTATATTATCATTTCCTTTCGAGATAGTATATATACTGTAAGTTGACTCTAACCATGCCATGTGTGCTTGTGTTAAAGCTGTTTCTTCTAGGAAAAAAAAAAAAAAACGCAAACAAAAAACCTGCATAATTTACACTTTCTTTTAAAAACAAAGGTGATGAGAAGGGCTGTTCATATGCCTTGTGTTTGTAAATGAGTCAGCTGAGAATAGCAGAGAAAAGGACCAATAAATTAAGTATGCTGAAATCCCTCAAGATCACCCAGGAAGAACTTTTAAATTAATTCCAAGATGACTAATGAAATACTGAAATAATTCCCTTGATAGATAGAGGCAAGACTGTGACATAAATAAGGACATTATGTCCTTCTTCATGTTCCCATGGATATATTCGCAGACTCACAGTTATAGAAAGAAAGATTAACAAGTGAAAACAGTGATGCCATAGTCATTGGCATACTTAGTGGATCTATCTCTGATGGTAAATTAGAGCTTGCAGTAATTCTGATCTTCAAGTGCCATTTGTGCAAACTATCATTTAGAGTCCACTCCTCTCTCTTTTCCAGAATTCTTCACAATATCTGAGTCAATGCAAGCAGGACTTCCATAAGAAAAATATTGTTAGATGTGGATCTAACAATAATGTGGATCTTGGGTAAACACCAAGGACTGCAAAATGTTGCAACTTAGTAAAAAATGAGACAGAGCAGAACAATGAGTACAGCATTTCCAGCAATTAGTCTTTGCAGAAAGAAACCCCAAGAGCCACACTGACAGAGCAAAGAAAAGGGCAGTGGATTGCAGTCTGGGGAAAAAATGAGTTATTAAACACAGTGCATTTCCCCGTTTTGAGATTTCTCGAAGAGATTTCTCTTCCTGTGTACATAGTGGTGCCTGTAGTGGAATTAGTGTTTTCTGCTGAAAAAAGTAGTTAAAGCAAACTAAAACTGAGAAGAAACCCAGAACTCTCACTGACCTACACTGCAAAGGTTTCTCATAGCAATTCCCAGAGGAACATATGATCAGACATGAATATTATTACAATGTGATGGAGACACTCTCAAGAGGGTAAAATGTACTTCCTTGTGTACTATTTGTTCATTTTCTTCCTCTCACATATGAATATGTAAGATAGTGACATTTAGAGGATGTTATGCCTAGAACTGGTTCCATACGGACTGAAATGTTGAGTAAAGACCTTCTAGCATCAGGACAAATTTTAGTGCTTCTCCAGGCACAGTCTAGCCTAGAGAAAGATGGCCATGTTTGGACTAAATAGAATTTCTAAGTTGAAATGAATGGAACTTGAAAGGCACCCTTAGGTGCCCAAGAATATATTTAAAAGCCTCAAGGTAGGCTTCTGTTTTAGAAACGTTGTAAGTTATTTTATTAAAAAAAAAAAAAAAAAAAAAGACTGAAGCTGGCTTTTGCCAGTTATTTGTAAGGAAAGCCGTTACAGTGGACTATTCATTATTTAGGAACAACTAAAGATAACAGCCTGCATTATCAGTATGCAATCTATATTACATGATCTGCAGTGTCATTAAAAAATTCTCAAATGTCTATTGCTGACAACGTTGTGTCAAGCAAAGTTTCTAGGGTAGACCCAAGGCACAGTTACCATGGTGACAAAACAACTTGGAGTTACGTTGGTTATTGTACACACTTTGGCTCAATGTTCTGTTTGAGTGCTTCATTGCAATTCGGAAACATGAAGAAGGCTTAAACTGGAACCAGGCAAATGCATTTCCTAGGTGACAGCTCACGTCTTGAGTACAAAAGCATTTTTTTCCCATTAACATATATCAGTTTCACAGAGGAAAAGAACTGCCATGTGAAAATAAATGTCTGGAGTGTCCTAAACATTTCATTGTTCAAAAGGAACAGCGAGTGGGATCATATGTTAGTATTAGGATATATGCCAGGCATCAAATGCTAACATTACTATTAAAGTAAGCACACAGATTCAAATCTGTGTAGATACTTGATGTAAACTAAATTAGAGGGATGCATACAAAGTTTTCTATAAATAACTAAACATTGAGATACTGTAAATGAAGCTTGATGATTGCTGTGTACAGTCCCATGTCAATTTCCACAGCAATTAAGTTTATCTTAATAATGATTGTATTTATAATGAAAAATTTCCAGAAGAATATTACAAGTATTTGTTTAAATTTGTGAAAACTCTCATAATTTTCCATGCTAAAGTCTCTTGCAGATGTGACATATTACAGTCACAATATTCTCCCAATTAACTTTAAAGAAGAGAAGCATTTTTACAACCGTCCCAGAACATGCATACATGTTTCTCTGTATGCATACCTAGTAAAAGTGAAAATAAATTCCTTCTAGTGTTTTCTATATAGCTGTACAAAGCCAATATCCCATGTTCTTGTTTACCTCACATGAAGAAAGAAATACCTAAATGATGAATGGAGTTACCTAAAATAAATACTGTACCATGTACTAAGTAAAAATGAGTTTGCATAAAAACTGAAGGACCTGACAATGTGCCGAGGTAATACAGAAAAAAGCTAGTATGTAATGACACAGATGGACGTGTGTGTGATAAACAAGACTGACACAAACTCAAAGCAGTGCCAGCTTATCCTACATAATTTCATAAATGATCAAGCAGAATGTCATAATTGGCAGTGTCAAACACAACATTCAGATCAAGCAAATTAAAATGATTGCGTACCCAAAACCAGACTGCATTAATAAATCATTATGAATTGTAACTGTAGTAGACTCTATGCTGTAACATGATTGAGAAGTATATTGTTATTTCTCAAACGCTTTATTTCCCACTAAATGGTGATGTAATTAGGAAATAATGACCTGCTTTAGAGCCTTGTCCAAAACTAGAAAATCTTAAACAGGTCGATAACTCCAATCCCCATTTTGAATCAAGAATATTTCAGTAATATGGTAATCCATATGTAGCACTGCTACAGCTGAACAAAGTGTTGAGAGTTTGATAAACACAAGAGTAATACCACAAAAAGATGCCTGAAAATATATGGATTACATATGGATGTAATTATATATAGATAAGTGGGTCTATTGTGGCTACAATGTAAATAGGTGAAATCTAAAATCCAACTGGAAAACAGGATTTTGTTGAAATCCAAAGATGAAAAAGATAACTATGCACACTTAGGAATTTCATGGCTGCACATTGTTTTCTTCTACAGTAAAACCTACACAGCTTTCTCTTTCATTCCATCAGGAAGCAAGATTTCTCATATATTTGCACAAAGGACATAGTATTCTCCTAGCTATAGTTGCAATAAATATTTTAAAATTCTGGATAGTGTTACAGTAAAGCTGAAGTATGAACAGGTGTAAAAAAAAAAGACCTCCTAGGGTATTCTTCATAGAAAGACACTAGAACTGCTGAGTAACAGATCAATAAATATATCATAGACAAATACCGATTCTAAGAAGCAAAGAAACAAATTTTATATTTTACCATAGTTGTATTAGTATCTATCCTATGTAGTGGGAAAATATCCATAGACTGATGAAAATATGCAGATATAGAATACATTCAAGAGAAAAGTGACATGAAATAAAGAAAAAAAAAAAATCTGCTAGATTTAGTAATATATAGTGCAGCAAAGAGGTTAAAGCTACTGAATGCATCGAAAAGGCAACCAGAGTTTGGGAATCAAACTTAGCATCTTTGCACATTTAGATTATTGAATCAAGGAATCTGAAATCTCAGTGGATATTTAAATACACATTTAAAAAATATTAACCATTCGAATTCTAGTTTATAACATACGAGAAATCAGTAATGCTAGATCCTTTTTGTGAAATGTCTTACAAAATCTGAATTTTAAATTGTAGTTCATGACCATGGGGCTTTTTTCATCCTAAAACGCTGAAAAAAAAGAGCACAACAGTTTCAAATACTATTGCTATGCTTATTTTTTATTTGTATTAGTTTGTTCTATATGCTTGGCAGCAGAAACAATGTTGAAAGAAAAAAGTTTGTGACATTGGTCTGGGAAACTGTTTTCAAGGTCAGGCAAAGTTTAAATGAAATCCTTTCTCCACATGATTACACCAGTGAGACAATACCCAGTTCTTCACATTGGCAATTGTGAGGCTTCTCAAGCATGAACTATCATATTATTATCCATTCAACTCCATTTTATAAACATTCATTTTTCTAAAGTAAATAGAAGACTAAGATTCTCTCAACTTATTTCAGTGAGTGTTTCTAATTGTTAAAAAATGTTAAAAAATATTGAAAATACACTGGAAAAGTTCACAGCCCATATACAACCTATTAGCATTTTGCTGTTTATTGAGGTTGTATGCATGGTTTGAAACTGAATTACCACTGCATAGAGATGAAATGCATTTATGCCCTTCAGGAAATTTTGTACATAAAAATTAAATTATATTATGAAACACAGAGACAGTAATGCTAATGCCAAAAGGAAAGAAAACTTGATTGTGAGTTCTGATTGTGTCTATGCTTTCCAGTTCAGTTTTTCAACAGTAATTTCTATTCATAGAATAACAACTGTAACTGCAATGATACTGTTTCCTGGTCTGTTTGTTTGGTTTGTCCTTTGTTGAGATTTCAGGCGGACTTTTCAGCAACTAACATGCTTACACAGCATTTGTTGTGGTTAATGGGTACTGCACTTCCATGATATTGCAAGACTAAAGCCCTTTGCTAATTGCGTGTCCACAGAACATAGTTTATTAAACCAATATGGGTTGATATGGTCAAATCAAGTTATATAACAAGCATGACAATAGTAATATTTGGAATTTTTTTTTTTTTTTTTTTTTTTTTTTTTTTTTTTTTTTTTTTTTTCCTCAGTATTTGTGAAAGAAGCTCAGCAGCAAGCAACCTCTCTTGGCTTTCCATTTATTTTTCAAGGTGAAGGTCATTTAGGCTATTTTAACCAAGAGAGATCAACTCTATGAAATGGAAAAATAATCCAGGTCTCATGGCCAATTTCAGAGAATTTATACTTCTGAGATCTGTGCTGGTGATTTTCACATCTTTGAGTACCATAGAAAGTCTTAGTTTTGAAGTTGAGAATTAGAGCGTTTGCGATGAGCTGTCATCGTGGGCTATTCTGAAACCACTGTTTACCATGAGCAGCTTTTAAACATTTATTCTAATGAGAGAGAAAAGAAAAAACAAAAAAAAAAAAGAAAGAGGAAAATGTAGGAGAACAATTATCTGGACCCTGTTTGCATGTAGTACTCCTAGTAAAACTCATTTAAGGTAGTAGGAATTTTTCTGAGAAAAGGCGAGGTAGGAGCAGAATACAGAAACTGATTTTTCTTTGTAACTTTCTTGGATTTGGTATAAATTTTATCTGAAGAAACAGACATAATTGTTTTGACTTATCTAATGCCGAGTCTGCAAAAAGTCACACCTTCTACTTGGATGACATGAGTGTAATTTATTTCAGGATTTGACATTTGTGAATTCTCTGAAAATTGCAAAACATTGCATCTCATAAAGAGCAAAGTTCAGACCCTGTAAGCTGTTACAAATTAACCTGTAGTGTATTCCAGGCATAATGTCTATTGGTTACACTTTTTCAAGAGTGAACTTTGAAAATGTCCATCTAGTCTACAAAAGGTTTTACTCTGAATTTGCAAATTAATAATTAAAAAAAAAAAAAAAACAAACCAGACAAGGCTATTTTCATATTGTTTTTCTCTCTTAACTCATCAAAACTGTCTTATGATATTATATCCCATCAACACTTCTTTTTAAACAGATCAAATGCACCTTATGCATTATTGAAGAGAACATACTTTTGACACTATAATGCTGTCATTGAGGAATATCAGGATGTGTTTTCTGACCTAAATATCATATTTTACAATGGCAAAGAGCTTAAATTGTGTATTCTGTGTTCTCTTTCATCACCTTTCACATCTCTGTCTTTCCATTCTGCTTATATTATTTTATCTTTAATGCTTCATTCCTTGTTACAAAAAGAAAGAAAAAAAAATTCTAATAAAAACTACCACTCCATTTACTGGCTACAAGACAATAAATCTTTTGACCATGGAAACCAATATTGGTTTAGTAGTCTGTGATCTCAAGACAACCAAGTAGCAAATTGAGAGGTTTATTCTTGCAAGTGTGGAAGTGCAATTCCCATTGACCTGGTACCCCATTCTTTCAAAGAAAATGTCTTTCCATTAGCTCTATTGCTCCTAAAATCCAGAGCTCATGACCTGCTTCTAACCTAGAAATAATTATCCAGAACATGAAGAGTGGAGGTAGAACAAAGGTCAGATGAAACCTAGAACATACAATGAGAGATATCTTTATATGCACAGATAGTTTACAAGAAAATTATCAATAGATGGTGTTCATGGTTTTATAGGCTTTGTAACATTGATAATATTTTCATTTCCTGTTTTCTTATTTTATGTCTTCTCTAGGCAGAATCATAATGTTGTGAATGCATGCACAGCAACTTTGAAGAATATGACACTATAATTTAACCTATGTGAACATTTCAGATTCAGTGGCTATTAAAATACCCCGCCAAGTCTTCTGCAGCTGCTGCTGCTGTTGAGGAGGGAAAAAATATTTTTCAGACTCTCTTTTCCCACTTACCCACCACTCACATAAACAATGCATTATTTTATATTTATTCAAACTGTGACATTATTCACTAGGGTAGAGGAGATTTGTGTAGATACGATTCCTGCAGTGCCTACACAGAGTTATGATTCAAATTTTGATAGTAAGCTCTTCTGTAGCATTAGGCTCTTCAGAAATATCATCTTGTTCTAGCTTGTTCTTTTCTTGGGATCCAGACTAAAAACCCTAGATAAACTAGGAAATCAGGAAACAGAGATAGAACTTTGGGACAATATTTTCTTCTACATCTCATTTTAAAGATGGGTTGATACATAGTATATGTTTGGATTTTCCAGTTATCTTTTGCATTATCTCCATTAGAAAACATTTTAATAACTGCACTAATGGTGAAAAAGGGTGTCTACCACAGAGGACATATGATGGAGAAAAAGGTTATATGTTTATTTGTCATGGTCCAGCAATGAGCTCAATAACCCTTCAAATGTCTATTACCTTTATAATGAGGAAAAATGTTTAATTCACATCTTTCATGTTCTGAGAACATTCTCCTCTCCCTACTGTTACTGCCATTATTTTGTGTGAGCTAGGAGCCCCGCACTACCTGGTGTCATGTCTGTAATTGGTGTATGATGTTCTCAACTTACTGCATGGAATTACTTCTTAAGAAGCCCTTCACAAAAGAGACTTTTCAGAGTCCTGCAGGACATTGAAAATTAACAGTCTTAAGAAAAGGCTAGAAGTGACCAGCTGACTGATGACAAAAGTCTGTCTGGAATGAGCAGGGACAGACAAGTCCGGCCTCACATTATCTTGCACACAAGTAATAGAAATTGTGACGACAGTTTCTGACACATCAGGCCATATCAGCAGAGATAGCTGTGCTTTGTTATCCATAGCATCACTATCTGAACTATTTTTTTCAGCCTGCCTAGACTGCAATCTTCACAGGCTTTCACGTTTACTTTGGGTAAGTCTAAGTGGAACTTTTTTTATTAAACTGGTTTGGCAATATCTCTCTTACTGCTAGGAGATAATCCACATGTTAAAAGGAAAGCAGCAATAATTCCCCAGTGTTTGAGTATGAAACAACCTATTTTGTCATTCTAGGAAAAAGAATTCATTTTTTTCTTTCTAAATTACTTTTGAAATGAAATTCCTATTTATAGTTTGACAAACTGCTTTTAAACACTCAGAATGTTTTCATTCTATGACAAAAAAAACCCCACTATTTGAGTGAATTGTGTTACAAGAACATTATTTCAGTGCTTACTGATTGGAAGATTCATAAGGCAAAGTGCTGATATGAACTGGCATTATTTTTGGTATATCTGGAAGATGAGAATGAAATTTCTTCCCCAGCTATTTAACAGTATAGAGAACAGTTCCTCTTTAGAATAATATTCAATCTGGCAACAGTACTATTTCTTTCATCTGATTTAATATCAATATTAAAAATTTAGTATTTTTTTGTGACTATGACATATATGAGGAAAAAGTACAATACAATCAACACACTTTGACATATCTGTAGTTTACTAAAAGAAGAACAATTAGGGCATGAAATTTAAAAGTTTTCATATGTTAGTTACAGGATTAAAAAAAAAATCTTTTTTGTTTGCTTTAGAAACAAATTTGAAGTTAAAAAAAAACCCCAAACAACAGTATGATAGGAAACATCTTTCTTGAACAGTTCATCCTCTCAAAATATTCACTATGCTTATTTGCCTACCTGTAAGCACTTATTGTCACTGTGTATAGGCCTTGAGCATGGCCATTATGAAAACTGAAGTATCTGAAAGTACCGTAACTTTTAATGTAGTGACTATGGGCTTGTTGCAGAAAGTATTTCCCTGCCAAACCAGGGTTAGAACTTGGTACTTTTTCTGAATGTCAATATCAATGTACAGAAGTGTGAGTGAAATACCTTTTGAGATACAGCCTCACCCTCCTGCAGTTGAACATGATGTGGCAGAGAAGTTCAGAAACATTTCACTGAATTTCCTTTTCTTACATAGCATCTGTAGCGTAGTTGTTCTTCAGTGAGAGTCAATTGTTCTTCATGCACAGACACAAAAACCTCTTTTGTAAATAGTAGGGTAACAAAGATTTGTGTCATTTATATAAACCTGGGAAAGAGACTAGTGTCCTGTCATTATTACTTTTTTCTTTGTGGGCTTATTTGTTTATTTGTTTGGGTTCTTTTTTGTTTTGCAAATGCATTAAGGGAATTTAGTTTATTCTAAGGTAGACATTATCTAGGGGATAAGGCCCCAAAATATTTTCTGTACTAAACTGGCTGTGCTGAGAGTAAGGGAGACAAAAATAAGAGTAAAGTGACATGTGAAATGCCCTGTAATATGTTTTGTGGTCTTTTGCTGCAACTTTAGAAGGGTTGAGGTTTCCCCTCTGTCATGTATCTTAAATGCCATGTAGGTGTTTTGGACATCTTAAGGAATATCATCTCATGTTACATACCTGCTTTTATTCAACGCATTTCTGCCCTCGACTTCTACTGACTACAATAGGAGCATAAACAGCTACCAAACAACTAGATATCTTCTGATAGGTACCTAAAATTAGTGTCATTAATCAGTGAACTGAATCATATTCTTATATTCATGCCCTCTATTGTTAGTCTCTTCTAAGTATTGTGGGAGTATAATGAGACAATCTTAACAGGAAAGAACTGTTAAGGAGATGTAAATGAGGAAGCAATAGGCTTCAAGACGGGGACAGGCTTCTGAAAAGAAAGCTACGATATTTATTCATTAAATACTACTTAGTACATACCCACTTGCATTCCATATTTAGATAGACCGGATGTGTGATATGCTTCTAATATCATCCAGATCAGGACTAATGACCAAGAAACACAAAGGTGAGATTGTGTTGGTATGGTGGGGATTTCTGCATCCAGACTTGAATAGAAAAAAATAGAGAAGGGAGTGCAAGAAACAGGTCACTGGAATGGGATGGCTTGAGAAAGAGGAAATAGCTAAGTAAAGAGTGGGCTGTAACAGGAGCTGCTTGATACAGATAGTACAAAAAAACTAGCTGTAATGATCAAGTAGCCAGTTTGCTTGAATCAAATCCTCCCCTAGCAGTGATTCAAATCACAGTGTATGTTATGTCCATATAACAGAAGATTATGTACATCTCCATATGTAATAAACACTACCACACTTTACTCACTATATCTGGATTGCTTACTCTGAGCTTTTTTTAAATTCAGGGGTAGCTGAATGTGAAGTCAGTTCATTGAAGATGTACTGCACAAGATTCACCTCTACAAGATTCATTTTTTTCTGGTGAAATGCAGTAGGTTGTTGCTAATCTACTTTGAGTAGCAACAGACAAAACAGGCTTGTCACTGATTAAGAGCCATTCAATATTTTCTAAAAATATATGAAAAATGTTTGCTAGTTCAAAATGGATTGTTTGCGAATTCAGAGATCAATATTAAATAGGAGATCAATCATCCAACACGTTAGCAGACCTCTACCTGGATCTTTTGAGAGGTTTATGACTTAAAAATGACTGTGCGGCATTTACTGTGCCTTCAGAATAGATTAAATTAGGCCACAAACCTGTAACATAAGAATTAGATAAACAATATACCTTATTGCCATCCTTTTAGCAATTATCATGTGTCAGATTTTTTCCTCTGATTAAAATACCTGCTAATAAAATGTATGTGCTCATAAAACAACAGTAGATAGTGTGATGGCATTTTGGTGGTTATTATAAGGATATGTGGAACATTTATTATAAGTAAATTACTTTTAAAGCTAAGACAAACAATGTCAGTAGGATATACATATTCTGTCTGTTAAGCTTAAAAGGAAGAAAGGCTAATGTTTCAATTTTAAAGAATGACTACAGTCCTTAAAAAGACTTAACACATTATTTCCATATTTTAGAACATAAAGTTGGTTACATAAAATCTAAGTGAGGAAGACTGATTTTTGGTAACAGCAGGAGACCCAAATTCCATGCAAATCAAGAGATTTTGTGTGCTTTGCTCTAATGGAAGCCACTTACTTGGGTGACATGGTATCATTGTGAGTGTATCACTTCAAAGGTGTTGCCTTGGTTTCTTAAATTTGTTTCTGCTTGACTTTTGTTTTAGGTTCCCAAGGGGACAGGAAAACCAGACTCCTGCCTAATAGCCGGTTTAACTGGTAACAGATGATCAATAAAGGTACAAGTGTTTTCCTAGGCTTCCAGAGTCCAGCAAGAGCTTGAGATGCTTGAATGCACTAAATGACCAGTCTCTGTGCTTAAGGAGAGCCAAACTGAATATGAGGTATGCCAGAAGTCTTCAGAGCTTGAAGACACAGTGAGGCTTTGCAATCACATTCCCTGCAGGAACTATGAGACAGCTTTTCAGGAGGATTTGAGAAACAAAGTAAGTGGGTTTATACAGTGTATTAGTTTGATATTTTTCATTCCTGCATAGCATCCCATGGAAAAAAAGCTTCAAAGAAACCAAAAACCAGCTGTAAACAACTCACTTTCTATCTTGGCAGCACAGAAATGACTAACAAGCCCTAAATTTATTATCTACACATTACTCTAGTAGTTCTGAGAAAAGATTGCTTTTGATGAAGAGTCAGGATTTTGCAGTTGGAGGTAGTAAAACAGTCACTGATTATAAAATTATACCAAAGTTTTCCCCATCTATTCAAAAGGATTAAAAAAACAAACAAACAAACAAACAAACAAACAAAAACAAAAAACCAAACCAAAAATAATAACATTGACCCTGAACTACATTTGCGTAGAAACACTAAAGCAAGACTTAACTGTACATTATCAATGATCACAGATTTTTAATATCTATTCAGCTGCCTGGAATATATTATTTGAAATGAAATACTATTTATCTAATTCTGTAGGAAGCTCTGCACAAATGCACACAGAATATATACAGAACACTTCCCCCCCATTCACCTCCAAAGCATTTTAGTCTGTCAAATTAACCAAAAGAATCTGAATGAATTTGATTAGGATTTCTGAATCAGTTTTCTGTCAGGATCACTTATTTAAACCAAAAGGCATCCCTGCCCATGGCAGGGGGGTTGGATCTCGATAATCTTTAAGGTCCCTTCCAATCCTGACAATTCTATGATATATACATATATATGTATAAACATATTTTAATTAATTAACGCAAAAAGTTCTTCACACTGTAAATTGTGAGGCTTCCCAAGTAAGTTTGGAAGTACCGTCTGTACATAATCTGGTCCAAAACTCTGTGACCTTATTCAGTCCAGTAAAGGGTGCCATTTCAGTCATGAAGTCACAGTGTCTAGAGTTTGTGTTCAACTCTACAATACCCACCTGGATTGTGTCCCATGTTGGCCTTATGACAGATATTGAAATAATTAAATTCCCCTACAGGTATAAGACTCTTCCTTTTGGTACCCAAGAGTTTCTCTTTCCCATCATAAGTAAATTATATTAGTATTCATAGTCTTCAAAGCTGTGCCAACACATAAGCAGATGTGCAAACACACACAGACACACATATGCACAATTAACAGGAATGAACACACATGCCTTTTGCTTTTTATTATAAAGCAGGTTTTTTATTCATCTTAGTCCAAAAGTCTGTAATTCTATCCTAGCCAAAACCAGGAGATGTGTGAAAATTACTGTCAAACTAAGAAATTATGAAACTTGGTGTTTGCCTTGTTATATTAGGTACATATGACAAATGCTTGATTGTTTGCAGGTAAATAGGTAAGTCCTCTAAACAAAAACAAGATAGAAGAGAAAAGAAAGAAAATAAGAATATAAATTATACGATATAAATTGTATATTATAACCAGGTTGTTGGATTTCGGTGCCCTTCCTGATTTATTTTTCTTTTTAGCTTGAAATGCATATAGACTGCTAGTGCGGTGAGCATTTTTTTTGACATAGCATTTTGTAGGCAACCAATACAGATTGCTATTTAGTCATTTGTGGCCGAATTCACCTACTGAAGGTAAGCCACTGTTTTTAAATCAATTACAGCAACTTTCTCTACTGACATGAAGAACCAATTAACAAATTGGACTGATTAATACAAACATGGAGGATTAGTGTGAAATACTGGGAAAAATAGAGCAATGGCCATTATTACATTAGGTTATTTAAAAATTAAGAACTTATTACCACTAGGATGGATCCTGGTATATGAGATCAGACATATATCACACAAAAACGTAAACCTTTGGTATCTCAGTGCCTTTCCTTTTCTGTCATGCAAGATTAATTTTGTAAGTACATGAAACGAAGGATTTTCAAATATGTATCATGTCAGCATAACATTTTATCACTGAGTTTGGACAGCTAAAGCTATTATTTAGGTGGATCTAGACTTACCTGAATGCAGTATGCTCTTGAAATTTCCTATATGAAAGTGCAAGCTCTCTTGATGGATTTTTTGCTCTGTGTCTTGAATGGAACAAATTATATTCCTAGCTACTGATTTTAATTTTATGTATCATTTTCAGATGAGTAAGAGGGTAATGATAGAGTTCAAAAGGGTAATACTCATATCACAGTTAAGACAGGAAATTACAAACTGTTACTCTTTGGATGCTAATTCTTTACTTATTAGAAAACACTCTGGATAAAAAAGGTCAGGTAGTGGCAGCCACTCATAAATAGATTTTGACATGTTCTAGCCTTCCTGCTACTACCTCGAAAATATTAAAAGGGAGAGCTCAAAAACATGTAGCTCCTGATATCTGCTGGTCCCACAAAGAAGTGCTTGGCAGGATATCTGAGAGGTATTTAACTACAAGCCGCTTTCAACTGACATTCTGTCCTCTGGATTTTGCAACTACTCTTATGTCTATCAGGCATAAAGAAGTTCTAAGAAGCCTTTGAAAGAGGCCATTGCAACAGCTGAGAACTATCAGGGCAGTGAAAAGGTTTTTGTATTTTTAATTACATGGATTGCCTGCACCAGAGGAGACTTGCGGAAGGCTTAGTCCAAAGCTGTTAAAATCTTTCAGATGGTTAAGAGGCTTTTAAGATATAATTTGTGTCTCCAGAATGTGCTTTGATCCGTATGACACAAATGGGTGTGACCCTGAACAAATCAGAGTCATACTGAAAGAAGCATACATGTCTAAATTGTACTAGTCCAGAGATGAATCTTGTGGTTCAGTTAAGAAATGCTTTTGTTAGCGCTCTCTTTGTGCTCTGGCTTATAGTGATAGAATGGTATGGAACTGCCTGATAACATAAAGCATAGATTCAGTTATACAGCATGCATTTAGCTGATATTCCTGATAGCAGAGGGATGTATAACTCAATAAGAAGGAAGTGTAAGAATCTGACTAATGTTTAACATCATTCACAATAGAAACAAACAAATTTGTTATGCTGTTATAAACTAAATACACAACTTCCACTTCCTCTATACCACTTTGCTGGAATTTTCTATTTGCTTTATTTGCAGATTCAATTGGATGCTTCGTTGTACTATATCCAGTTTATCCCTAGATGATTACGAGTGTTAACTCTGGTCCAGCTGGACAGACTGAAGTTGATAACGCTATTCCTTAAGAAGTATTCCTTAAGAAGTGTGGATTGGGTGATTGTGCAGTGAGGCGGATTGGGAACTGGCTGAAGGACAGAACTCAGAGAACTGTGGTCAGCGGAGCAGAGCCTAGCTGGAGGCCAGTGGCTAGTGGTGTCCCCCAGGGTCAGCGCTGGGTCCAATACTGTTCAATATATTCATCAATGACCTGGACGAAGGGATAGAATGTACCCTCAGCAAGTTTGCTGATGATACAAAACTGGGAGGAGTGGCTGACACTCCAGAAGGCTGTGCTGCCATCCAGCATGAACTGGACAGGCTGGAGAGCTAGGCGGGGAGAAATTTAATGCAATTTAACAAAAGCAAGTGTAAAGTGCTGCATCTGGGGAAGAACAACCCCATGTATCAGTACAGGCTGGGGTCTGATCTGTTGGAAAGCAGCCCTGGGGAGAAAAGAACCTAGGGGTCCTGCTGGACAAGAGGATGACTGTGAGCCAACAATGTGCCCTCACAGCCAAGAAGGCCAATGGCATCCTGGAATGCATTAAGAAAAGTGTGGTCAGCAGGTCAAGGGACGTTCTCCTCCCCCTCTACTCTGTGCTGGTGAGGCCCCACCTGGAATACTGTGTCCAGTTCTGGGCATCCAAGTTCAAGAAGGACAGAGAGCTACTGGAGAGAGTCCAGACCAGGGCCACCAAGATTATTAAGGGAGTATCTCCCTTATGAGGAGAGGCTGAGAGAGCTGGGTCTCTTTAGCCTGGAGGAGACTGAGGGGAGACCTCATTAATGTCTATAAATATGTTAAGGGCGAGTGTAAGGAGGATGGAGCCAGACTCTTCTCAATGTCATCCAATGTTAGGATAAGAGGCAATGGGAGTAAGTTGGAACACAAGAGGTTTAGGGTAAACATAAGGAAAAACTTTTTCACTGTGAGGGTGACGGAGCACTGGGAACAGGCTGCCCAGGGAGGTTGTGGAGTCTCCTTCTCGGGAGGTGTTCAAAACCCGCCTGGACACGTTCCTGTGTGACTTGATCTAGGTGATCCTTCTCTGGCAGGGGGGTTGGACTAGATGATCTTTCTAGGTCCCTTCCAACCCCTAACATTCTTTGATTCTATGATTCACAGTTCACTATGTTTAGAATCTCAAATCAAAACAAGCAGGTGTGTGGCACTTCACAGTAATATTTCCTTCAGCACATGACTTGAATCTGCTAATGTGTCCAGTCAGAAGAGAATATAAGGAGATCTTTTAGTAAGTAAATAGAATTTTACCAGATGTCACACTTGTCATTATGTCTTATAATTTGATCTTAAGCTATCACTAAAAAAGTCTTTATGTTCCCAAATGGACCTGGCCTGAGCAACTCAAGAGAAATTCAAATTGTATAAATAGCTTGCAAAATCACTTTTATTCCAAGAGACATTGTGAGTCATCTATTAGTCATCTAATCAAGAGCAATATGAAAAAAAGGGATACTTGAGCTACCAGAAAATGTCGGACTGGGAAATTTAAAGGAAAACAGTTATTAAAATCTTGAACAGAATCTGAGTTTTAGGATTAGGGGGATTTCTTAATAAATAATATTTTTTTTCTCATAAAAAAATGAAAATGCATAGTAAAACCATATTTTTAATTATTTTTCTCATATGGAAAATAACTTTCATGCACACTCATGCATGTGTATATTTTAGTATAATTCCACAAAACCAGTCACTTCCTCAGAAAAGCATATGAGCACACTTTTGTTAGGCTAAGGCTAACCATTTCTGAACTAAAAGTGCAGGATTTTTAGAGTAATCACTAAAAGGGCTTGAATCATGAAACACAAAATTAATTGTAATTTGTATTTGTAACTTGTGACAAAGTCAAAAAATATTATGATAACCTAGATTACGTACTTTGAGTACCATTTTCAAAAGCAAGTGACTTCAGGGGTTACTTTTACTGTGGTTTTCCTAGAGGGTTTCAGTGAAGCTTAGGGTAAGGATCTTATAAAGCTACAGTATGCAGAGCAGAGTTTCAAGGAAGGAGCTGTACAGCTGTGGTACTTGAAACAAATTTGAGAGACTTTGTATATAATTGTTCTGTAAGGCAATCTTACAGATACTTTCCAGTTGTTCAAACTAAGGGAACAGCCAGAATCTTTGAGGGTCTTTTCATAAAGGCACTCTCATTCTTTTGTGTAGCATATAAAGGCCTGTGTGGCCTCTTTGGCAGTTATGCTTGTCAGAAGTCTAGAAAATGTTCTTTAAAATAAGTTTGTTTAAAACTTGATCTTATCATCCACTAACAAATCAATCTTAATGAGGTATGTAATTTCCTAAAATTTACTATATATCATTCTGGAATCTGTCATAAATACTACAGTACACTTGGAAAAAGGTAGAAAAAACCACCCTTCTGTACCTCGAAAGGTGAAAAGGTATCTTTACCTGATTAATTTACCTTTTGTATATCTGTTTTTATTTTATACCGTGAATCTTTCAATGGGAAGAAAAACATTAAATGTCTGCATTGAATGTTGAAAAGTACTACAACCTAGAATACTTCTAAAATATAAATGCAAGTCTGAATAATGATAGACAGCATAGCAACCTCCATTAGTTAATAAAAGGAGCATCAGGATCGACGGAGGGAATTGCAGAATCATAATACATAGTAGGAATATATTTTGCTGCCTTTGCCATTGAATGAAAGGTCTGGGAAATGGAAGCTAAAGACAGAAAGAAAGATTAGAGCTCAGCCCCTTGGTAGTCCATGACTGTCCTCTTAAAACTGAGCTATTCTATTTGTTCTTTGGTTAAAATTCATGGTAATATGAGGTTATTCACTTTATAAAACTGTCTTCCTCTTTGCCCTAGTAAGAAAAGATGTTCTAGAAAGTGTCTCAGGGCATACCTTATTCTTGTGATTCAGAAAATGAGCTTGAAAATTGTTTAAAATTGGACTGGTGACTTCGCTCTTGAATCTTTACTTTTTGTGTTGTACTACAAATTATATGGATTGGTACAGTATTCCTACATATAACATAGAAACAATATGCACTGGCCTCTCTTTTTTTCCTACCACAAGAGCTTGTCTTTGAATGAGCAAATCTGGAAGTTGAAGAGGGACAAGAAGGCTTAAGGAGGACTGAGATACTTATTCCACATCTCTGTTAGAACAGCAGGAGGGATGTAAAAGGAGATGGAGCAGAGAATGAAGACAGGAACAAGGACTATGGTGGGAAGAAACAGTGGAAAGGAGACAAAGAGAGGATAGTGTGGTTGCAAAGAAACAAAATGCGAAACTTGCAGGAAATTATATGTAAGGAGAGGCAAGAAGTTAGGGGAAGGAGAGCTGGGAAAGAAAACAGGGATGGTGATAGAGTCTGAACTTTATAAGAGAGATAGACATATAAAGGAAAGAGTCACAGAAAGAACCGTGGAGTAAGTACATCTGGTCATGGAACAGGAGAATCCAGATCTGAAAAGCTGACGCTGCTTCTCCATAAAGTCCTAACTTTGACTACTAGACAAGAGGAAGATCAAGCTTCAAGCCTCTCATACCTTCCCCTCCTCATTGCTTCCTCTGTGATTTTGGGAATAAACCTCACTATTGTACATGTGCTCTCTGGGCTTGTCATGCCTTGAAGGTGTTCACTGTAGTTGTACAGGAAGCTTTCTTCATTTTCCCAGAAGACTTTCCATATGAAACAGTCCACAAAGGTTCAATAAGATGACAGGGACTGATAAAGACACAGAAGCAGAGAAAATGATCTTTGAAAGAATCTTTCCAGTTATTTTAAAAAAGTATTGTTTTTAGAAGGTAACCAATGTCCATGGAATGCAAATATTATAGTCAGATAGTTTCATGCAGTCCTTTATAACTATTTTTTTACCTTGTTTTGTTTTGTTATATTTTGCAATCCTTTTATTTACTTATCCTTAGATATAGACTCTCATCACTTCCATATTTTTTCAACTCATTGGCAAGGATTTTTTTCTGCTGCTTGGTGTGATTTTTTTTTTTTCAACTTTAATTCCTTTACTTCTAATTATACTATCTCGTATCAGGCTAAATTATTCCTCTTCCTCCTTCCTATTTACTGCCTTCAGATGTTTGCAGTTGTTTGTTATGTCCTCCTCTCTTCCCTAACCTAATTACTTCAGTGAACTATTGGTATTTATCCTTTTAATCTTTTCTAATAAGTAAGTCTGTTCATCTCTTTAATCATTTCCATGACTCTTCTTTGAAAAGCCTGTTTTTTTCTTGAGCTTTTCATAACTTACAAAAGGCTTTCCTTATTTTTTCTTGTTAAACATTTAATTTAGAATTCATATTTGACATCTTACTCATGTAGGAAACTGACATTTTATAATTCTTTTTATTAATTTTAATAACATTTTTTATCATATATATTTGATCTTTATTTTCATGTCTCTTTTTAGATACTTTTATCTTGTTTGCTTAACTACGGGTACTTGCCTTTTCCCCCAATTTTATTTTACTGTATCTTACCATCTAGGCAGCTGCTGGTTATAGAGACAGACAGAAACACAGATACACAATTCACCTATAAGTGATTTAGAATTTAGTGACAGAAATAATTTCTAGCATGTGTATCTTCTCTGGGCATCTCTTTGAGTTCTGTGCTCTCTCCCATTTGCATCACCTTCTTTTGTGTAGTACTGACTTCAATCCTGACGTTATTTTTGCAGACTCACTTTGTACACATACATACTTCATCTCCCATACGGCACAGACAGTATATTTCCTTTTTTGCATTTCAACAATGTGTCAGCTAGTTTTACAGCATCTGCTGACTGATGATATTCCACTGTGGAACAGTTTGGACAAAAATAAGGTTGAGTTGCAAAGATATTTTTGCAAAAGGCTTAACACATTTTCCAAAATGTAAATTAACTTGTACTCTAATTTCACTGATTGAAAAAGCTGTAACTAGTTGACAAGGTAAGGTATTGTAAAATCTAAAAAAGCCTTTTGACAAATATAAAACTGTGACTTAATGTCTGCTGTTACTAAATACCAATTAAAAATGCATCTGCTAGAGTGTCAAGAGACATAAGCAAGAATTTAGGGAGCAAAACAGCTCAGCTAACTGTTGCTAAACATACTTCCACTTCTGCCTGCTTCTATGTGGGTGCAGCTGAATAAGACTTGTCTGGAATAGAAAGCCCTCACAACGTTGCATTATACAGAAATAAAGGTAGTGGGAGACAGGGGTTTTAGATCAGGAGTATGTGCCCTTGCAAATAGGAAGCTTCTCGCTCCACCAAAATGTGAATTATGCTGTTCCCTTCAGAAAGACCATGCTCTTTCCTTTGAGTCTGTTTTGACACAGATGCCGTCACTGAACACTTTGCTAATTTTGGCTAAAGAAATGATATTGTGTATCAGCCACCAGCAGTTTCTCTGCAGTTCCCTCCCCCTCCCTATTTCATATATGCTTCCTAGTTGATGCGGCAGTGGGGAAGCGCACAAATTTACTGGAGATGATAGGTTAATATTTCTGCATTATTGTTACAATACATACAGACTTTGCCACGTTGAAGCCTCTCATATAATAATTGTATATTTTGTAATTATACAACAGAAAAACATACATGTTTTACATTTTGAAAATGAAAAAATCAATTTAATTTACTTTAAATTGAGTTCTATCTCATTTTGAAAAAGTTATGTCAAAGAAAATAATTTGCAGAGCTTAAACTACTTTTTTAATCCATTACACTGTTATTCAAATAGGAGCAATTTTTTTTCCCCAAATTGCCAGTTGTCAACCAACAGATATAACAAGTTATTTTAATCCGTTCTATTTTCCCTTCATTACTGTGCTTTCTTCTTTTTTACACAACACTCAAGCACTGTGCATTTTTATAAAAACTTATATCTCATTGTATTTTAAGCCAGCTGACAAATACAATTCTAGTGTTAACTTCCCTTTCGATATCTACCTAACTGTCTTTAAACTGCGTGAGTGCAAACTTATACATTGCAGGTCTGAACCTTGATACTAGGGAAGACTGGGAAGTAGAATGTCTTGTGCATTTGAGAAACTGACAATCTGTATCTGTCAGATTGACTTTTATGCAAATAAAACATAACAGGAAACAATGATGCTTGGGAGTAGCTATATGTTATCCACGTGATACTAGATGGATTCTGATCTGAGATGTTCATCCAATATTACTGGAGAAACAGAGATCAAATATTGAACTCATGTTCTAGAAAAAAATATTCATTTTTAAAATGTAGACAATTAATACTTTCTAGATTTTGAGGTCAAATCAGGTTTTGCAGGTACTGAGTGGTCTGCGTTTGCTTTTGCTCTAGCCCACACAGAAGTGTATGCAGGTAACTCACTTTATCAACTATTTGTGCACCAACTGCTGTTTTCAATTGCTCACAGAATATACAGAATTGCTTTTAACATTGCTGAACTAAACATGAACCATGGCAGAAATAGACAGTAATTTAGAATGATTTTGTGAATATACTAGACATCTGTGACATTAAATAAATTTCATAATTCAAATTTTAATTTTAGTTTAATTAGGTATTAATCTTCTATGTATATCTACTTTCTCAAACTGTTTCTTCAAAAGAATTAAAATGTACTGAAGTATCAGCTTTCAGAGTGAAAAATGCACAATTCTGTTGCTTGGAAATAAAAAAATATCCTGATGAAAAGGCATGTGAAATGCTGAAATGCCTTTGAAACATACCACATTGTTGGTATTTCTAACACATGGAGCTAGTATCCATGGCTGTGTGAGTACAAAAATGTGTGCTTGGTTTCCTGATTCAAATGTTTGTACAGTCAGGCGTATCAGGCATAAGTCTAGAAGAATTAGTGAAAATCTTTCAGTTAAGTGGTAATGATATAAAGGATTTCTAGAGGCTTTTCACAAATTCCATCTACATTTCAAATGGGCTTGTTGAAAAAAAAGTCATTCAGTAAAGAAAACTCGTATGACTGAAGTAAAAAAACCTCAAACCAACAAACAGCTGCAAAGATTAAAAACTTTTACTGTTTTAGAGGAGGTGTTGTTTTAGTAATTTAACTTTCTTTTACTAGGTAAACATGTTGCTGGAAGACAGTATTTTATGGAGTTAGTTGCTACATGCGAGCTGTGTATACAGAAGATACGTAGGAAGCAAGTTGAGGAGGAAAGCTCTATATTTTGCAGTGCATGTCTTTATCTTCTTGCACTTCTCTAATGGTAGAACATCAGTCTCTGCATTATATCCTGTGAGAGTGCCTGCTGTATTTGCTCAAGGACACTCCATTTTGTGCAGTAAGAATTCCACACAGGAGGTTGTTTCTTATTGATGCAGAAAGAACTGACTTCACATCTTCTCACTCTCTAATTAGAGGCAGTCAGAGAAAAGTATGTGGTTCTACATAGGTATGATTGTTTGTGTGGTCAGTTAGTACAAGGAATTATGTTCATTTCATGAACTTCAGCACTGTGCATTGTTACATAACCACAACTGCAATATCTCATCACAAGAATAGCAATCATATGCTGAAGTTTCAGGATAAACAGTGGCAACCATTGAGCTGCATCCAGGAGCAGGTGGTCATGTATGAAACCTTGTCACAGCTATGGAACAAGAACAAAAGTTTCACAAAAGCACAGCTAGATATGTGTATTGGGCTTATGTGGCAAGGTTTTGGTAGTGGCTGGGATGCAGAAGTGGCTTCTGTGAGAAGACACCAGGGGCTGCCCCCATATCAGACAGAGTCAGTTTTAGCCAGTTCCAAATCCAAACAGCAACTAGTCAAAGCTGTGCCCATGAGGAATGCTGGTGGCATCTCTGTGATATTTAGGAAAGTGAAAAATAACACTACAGTGGAGGTGTAAGAAAGAGGAGTGAGGAAAATATGAAGCAATCCAGATCAGTGGAGAAGGAGTGGGAGAAGGTACTCAAGGCACCTGAGCATGCATCCAATGAGCAAGACCATGGTCATGCAGGCTGTCCCTCTGCAGCCCATGGAGGGGCCCACCAACAGTGAAAGTAGAGGAGGGACTAAGGGATTATCACCTTCTTAAGGACTGCTTTTATAGAAAGATGCTAAATAGATACCTGTATGTTTCACAGGATGAAATGAGGGCAATTTTTAATTTTTCTCAGTCAAAACATAAGGAAGGTGTCTAGATATTCCTTGGAACTTCTGCTACAGCTCCCTGCCATGAAAAGCAATGATCACCAAACCTCTTCTCTACTTATTTGACAAGACAGCTCCATGGAAATGGACTTTGAAGCACACAGTGAATTTCAAAAATGTGAGCAAGTGACTGACATCCAATTCCACTCATCCACTACGAGAAACAGACACTGTTGATTACCATTTGTGATGTCCCAGTCTGTGGTATTGGAGTCAATCTCTGCTACACATAACCAGATGGGAATGAAGTACTTATCATTTACTATTCAAGAACTTTGACATCAATCGAATGAAGCTATGCACAAGATGAGTGCTTGCTATTGAAATTCTAAATGAAGTCTATAGTTATAAGGTGGAGATTCACACAGATCACAAGTTGTTCTAGAGAAAGACAAGCTGACATTGCCAGTCACATCCTGATGACTGCAGAGATGGTCTCTTTGATTGCATAGCTGTGTGAAAGCCAGAAAAACTGACATGATGAGCTGGGTCCTGATGTAAATGTCAAAGTACTCACACCTTCATCTGAAGAACTGATACTGGAATCATTCTGTGATTGGTCTCTTCAGGGTCAAAAATAAGATTGTCAGTGATGCAATAAAGGCACAATTCAGTCTGAAGAGATGGTCAGAAGAGAAACTGGTTGCTGGAGTCATTTCATTCTTCACCATGAGCAGACTGTGACAAAAGATTCTTCTTGTGGGGAAATAGTATTATTCTTCCTGACTGATCAGTCTAGACCCACTAGCAATCTTTCTGAGGCA
The DNA here is from genome assembly GCA_025345505.1 of Todiramphus chloris collaris. NCBI lineage: Eukaryota > Metazoa > Chordata > Aves > Coraciiformes > Alcedinidae > Todiramphus > Todiramphus chloris. Next base: position 17,786,750 of record JANVCC010000010.1, read on the forward strand.
TATCAGAGCTTTGTTCTCATGAAAACATTGCTAATAAATCAACACCTTTGTGAAGACAGTGGCAAATGTATGTATTTTTTTACATATCTTTTGTTCTTGAGACTCTTATCAAAACTAATTTTTTGTTTAAAATGCTCCAGGATGACTTATTCTCGTCACAAATACCTAATGTGACACTTTCTGCACTTCTGCTATGCATTCACAACTTCTATGTCAGCAGATACTGGCATACTCAGAATAAAACAGCCTTCATCTCTGATTAATTGAAGGACTTCAGAAGAATATCTTGATTCAAATTTCTGCCATATAATCTCTAGGCAAATAATCAACTATATGAATGGTGATGACAGACAAAACTGTCTCTCCTTGTCCATTACTAGAGACAGTCCTGCCGAACTTCTCATATGATGACACCTCAAGATGAAACTGAGTTCTCTAAATGTTGCTGTATGTATGAATTTGTGTGTGTGCTTGGTGTTTTCTATATACACATGTGTATAAACATATACATAAATCTACATATATGCACATGTACATTACTTTTTTGGTTTGGTTTTTTTTTTTTCCCTTAAGCAGGAAGTATTACATTTTCCAGCAGTTTTGAGGCTGGACCTAAATAATGTTCTTTAAAGATTAGCAGGGTCACTTGTCCTGTTTCAGGAAGGTCCAGACTGCTACAGACTAATTTGCATTCTATCATGTTAATGAATGGAGTCACTCCTCTTAGAGAGGTGTTGTTCTGAGGAAGACTGCAGATACAGTGTCTCTGGCTTTTGTTATTACTCTTCTGTTACTTCTATACTGACCATTCTTTCAAAGATGTCCACATATTGTCATATAGCTTGAGGTAAATTTGCAATTCCCCAGTGTGACCGAGAAAGAATGAGCTAGACCAAGCTTGGCTCTGATAAGGACCCCGTCCTTGAGATGTGTTGGTTGAGCCTGGCTGGGATATGCAAGTGCAGCCATCCACAAGAAGAAATGCTCCTGATGTCCCAGCAAGTTGGTGGGGGCATGATCTGGCAGACCAGAAGCTAAAAAAAAAAAAAAAAAAAGCAACAAAAAAATGACAGAATCCAGGAGCTGCTGGGGATATTTGTCCTTCTGCACACACTGAATTGGAGCTGTGTGATACCATCTGCTGCAGCAATCTCAATTCTTCATGGACCTTTGGCTCAGTCTGTAGAGTAGCAGACACCCAAATAAGTTTGAGTGTGTGTCTGTATCTGTGTCTCTGAATGAGCTTCCTCTCTGAATTATGCACCTTTTTTCTTCCACTTTGATCATCTACTCTCAACAAAAATAAACTGAAGGTGATTTTTGTGGAGTGTTTACTTTTCTGGGTAATAGGTGTGCCCTCCTTGACACAATTTCCAAAGGCATACATCTTATAAATATTGTGAGCCATTTGTATGGTTAGGTTTACCCAAAACGTGAGCAAGTGCATCATTAAAGGGGTAGACAAGCACTGTACATGTACAAGATAGATAACAGCTTCATGAGGTACAAATGATCACCTAAATTGTCTTGCTGAATGCATTAGACATTGTTTCCTGTTAAACTGGAAAGGATCTAGTTCATTCTCTGTCTCTATGTTTCACAATTCATGTGGCATGCTGGAGAAGTCATCTTCTTTTACTAATTACATGGTTTTCATGTAACTGGAAGGGAAAGTGTTACATTCATTGCTGATGGCTGCTTCAGCTTTGTGAAACCTGCTTAAAAAACTGAACAGTGTACAATGGTGTAAAAAGTCTGTCCAGAAACAGAGTCAGTCTAAGTTCAATGCTTTCTGCTACAGATGTCTTCTTGCCTGTGGCTTCTCATCCCTGCCCATCTACTGTGGTTCACTGCTCTCTCAGTTGTATTGACATGGCCATTTATGCAGCCACAGTGTAAAGGCGATCCTTAAAAAGCTCCAGTGAAAAAATGTCTTGGAAATATGCAAGGTAAGTATTTAATGAATTCCATGTGTAATGCTGTGGTGCAGTTAATATGACTTTTTGCCATTCTAGCAGAGCCATGGGGTCTACCCTGAGTGGAGAGCGCAGGTTTCAGGGCTGGCCAAGACTCATCATGGCCAGGGTTGGGCTGAGATGGAGCTGGTCTCAGGACCTGCCTCAGGGCCAAGTGCCTGTTGCTTCCCTTGCCTGAGCTTGAGAACTGCCAGTGCCTCCTTGGGAGGGGTCTGGCAAACAGAGGGGGACACTGCGCAGCACACAAGAACCTCTAGGGAGGCTGAGCCTGGGGAAACTGTGGGGACATGATCACCCCTCAGCTTGGTGAAGCCAGAAGGCAGCAGCCTGAGGCAAGGAAACATATAAAAATAAAACTCAAACATATCCAAGACTGAGTAGAAAGGAATTCTATCAGCTGTATTTCACTCTTCCCAACAAAGACCTCAGGACCCTGATGGATCATTGTAAAAACTTACTACTGCTGCCTGAAGATGACTGGCACAACTGGCAACAGATCCAGAAGGGTATTAGAAGGGAGAGTATAATACTAGTAAAACTCCTAATAAAATTATTAGAGAAAGAAACCAACTATGTAAAGACGGAAACAGAAGAACTGAATCTTTTTCAATGAAGAGAAAGAACTACACTTCCTATCAGCATGTCTGCTAAGTACGAGGGACAAAAACTGACTTCTGACTGTAAAAGTTCTACAACAGTCTTGAAAAAAAATCCAAAGGACAAAACAATGTTGGGGATCTCAAGATTGTCACAGTATCTATTCAAATTAAGGTAGTCTCTTTTTCTGAGTCCTACTATAAAAACACTCCAAATATCCCATTCCACATAGAACTATTCAGGCTTTGATGTAGAAGCTGGAGGAAAAAAAATAAGATGAGATAAATTAATTTTTCATTTATGTCTTACGTATTAGTTTACAAAATGTTCCTACTTTGTATTACAGCTGTCTGAGATTTTCACCTGATACTAATAATTCATTGAATCCATGAAAGATTTAGAGATGTCACCAAAACACCGTGAAATGCAATTAAACTTTGACAGTAACCACTTTGATCAAGTAAGGTCAGAGAAAATACTTACATCTATTAATATTTTATGAAGCGAACTTTTTGCCTTCATTTCTGAATAAGAGGGAGAAACTCAAAGGACATGATATGTCAACAGTGTCAGACAGAATTTTTAAAAATAATACACAAGTGAATCACTTGATGACATGAGTCAAGCAAAAGCTATTCAGGTTCAAGTTGTTGTGACAATTGTGCTAGCAACAATTTTTCTCTAGATACTGTCAATGTTTTATCTAAAAAATAATTCAAATTACACTTTTGTTTTTCAGTCCGTCATTGATTTATAGACTTGCAAAATTAAATAAAAAAACCCAAAGAAAATAAATATATAAATAATATAAATACATTTACAAATTAAATAAACTTCTAAAGCATTCCCTTGAAGCATGGAATAGATATAGGAGAATTAATGTTTATCTTTTTACACTTGTCACAGTTTAGAGCCAGGGCCACCCAGTAGACCTATAACAGATACTCTCTGTTAACCTCTGTCCTGTCCCAAGGGGAGAAGAAGAGGAATAAGGGTTACAGACTTATCAATTAGGAAAGAAAACTAAAACCAGCTTTTATTAAAATAATATCCAAATATATACAACATAATTATTGAACCCTATTCCCTTGATGGCAATTACACCACCATCACCATTGATGCAGTGAAGCAGGCACTGGGGAAGACCCAGACTGGACTTAGTGGTAGACAGGAACCAGATTCTGGGGCTGTATTCTGGAATTGGATTCAGGAACACATGAATTGTGAATCAAAGGCAAAACAGACAAGATTCATCCTTGGATGTTAGCTATTGAAGAAGAGAGCTTGACCTTCATGATCCCTTAGGTTTATACTGAATATGACGTATATCGGATGGAATATGTTGTTGGTCAGTTTAGGGTGACCTCTCCTGTCTGCTCCTCCTGAAACGTGCAGCATTTTACTTTGAAATACTTTCACATCCAGCATTATCACTGCTAGAAGCAGACTCTGTGAAAATATGCCATTAACTTCTGAAAGTGCAGAAAGAGTTAGAAGAGACTGACCTGAAAATGGTAATTACTGAACAGAATTAGTTCTGTTCTAACTCAAACCAGGACAACACTGTAGGATTCTTCTGAAATTGTTTAAAACCAAGTAATAAGTGTTCCACTGGTAACCAGGAGCAGACAAAGTATAGTAAGTTAGGAAATGACAGAATTAATAGATTCATTTGTGTTGTGGTTTGGGGTTTTTTTGTTTGGTTGGTTGGCTTTTTTTCACTCCAGCAGCCATTTTTGTGCAGTAGAATCAAGAAATATGTTAAAAATGTGAAGTTACACCGGTACTTTGTTATCCAGCACCAAACAACTCACTCTCATAGTCTCCATCTTTTGAAGCTTGCTCCAACCTGAGAGCAAAAGCAGCAAGTGTGGGTGGGTGAATGCTCCTTTAATTTTTGTGTTGTTTTCTTGACACAACAGAAAACATTTTTGACAATATTCCACACTGAATGCATTTAAACTCTGTGAGAATACAGCAGCGCTTGGGATGCCCCACTTAGTGTACAGTAAATCACAATCCATCATACTAATCTCAAACATATGTACAGTGGGAAATCTTTTGAGGAAATATCTTGTGAAGTCAGCACCATTTGTGTTATTAAAGCAAAACCAAAATATAGCCAAAGCAAAATGCTTTGTACAACTCTACCCAAATACAGTGGAAGATAGCTTAAGACTTACTTCCAATTATAATGACATTCTCTTGCACTTACTGAGACACTTTTTTGTGATATGTATTTCAGTTTATATATTTTGTTTGCAGCTTTTCATCATCCCTGTGAATTTCCCTCATACAGTCATGCAGCATAATTTTTTACAATTTTTTTTTCAGACAAGCCTCCTAAGTAATCCCCAGTCTCTCATCTATTGTTTCTCTGTTTAACTATTGATATCCTCCGCTCTCAAGAGCCTTTGAAAGAAAAAGCAATTGGGAATTTTCTGGAATTCAAAACACTAATTTTACTCTTTCTAAAACATCTGTTTTCTGCACAGCTAACCGATCATCAGATTCTTAAATAGTAATAACACAACATAATATTTAAAGTCACATGTGTTCACCTGTACCACTTTGTATGGAAAACAGTTCAGTGAATCATTAGCAGTTGTTTATAAATCAGACAACACGACAAAAGGCTATTGGGATAGCTGCTGACATTTGATAATGCCAAGAGAGAAAACTTTCCATTCTACTTGTTCCTCTTAGGTCACATACACACAAATAACATATTTTCAAACAAACAAAGCTGTTCAATCTGTGAAGTTGGTAGTTAGGGCAAGGGGAATTTTGAGAGATATTTTTGACATTAGAAATGTTGGTTATGTATTTTATACTGGATAACCAAACAAGTGTGCATTAACACAGATTAAATGACATACTCTTATCATCATACTTGTCCAATCTTTAGTTATCTATTACTATACTTGCCATAAATAGGACTATGCAAAGACAGGAGATCTAAATTCCAAGTCCATAACCTAACAAACAGGTTTACTCTCATTCCTAACTGCGAGGTTACGATCATGTTGCAGTCTCTTAAACTCCAGCATAAATCTTAGTCACTTCATATGAAACACTCCATAGTGTGTAAAGGAAAATGGTCCTATTAATTATAAAACACTGTGCACATTTTCTACATGGGGGATTATGTGCCATCTCTTTCAAGGACATCAATGGAACTAAGTGAAGCATAATAGTTTTTTTTGTAAAAATAGTACATATCAAAGCGTTGCTAATGCCAATCACTGAAATATTTCTAAGGATCACTTCCTTTGACACTGTTATTCAAGAAAGGATGCAATGTAGCTTTTCTTAGAAGACACTCAAAAAATAAAGTTGAAATTTTGGATCTTCTGTTATAGAAAAAAAAAACATTCTTGTCACAGAATGGTGAATAAAACTATGTTTTATATTCAAGGTAGTATTACTGAATTAAATGTATTTGTGGGATATTCTCAAAATATAAGTGCCGAGAAAACAATTATTAACAGATTTCCCTCTTTCAGAATAGTCTTTTTATGGATATTCTTATGTCTGTTAATAGAGTGAGGATAATAGCTATCATAATTCCATTTAGTCTTTTTGCACTGGACTGTCTCTAGTATTTCCCTATCCCTCCTGAACTGGGGAGACCAGAACTGAACACAATACTCCAGACATGGTCTTGCTAGTGCAGAGTAGAGATAAGGAGGAGAACCGCCCTCAACCTTGGTGAACTAAATCCCTCACTTAGCTTCTATAGTGGGGACTACATTGAGCTTCCTAGTGTGTCCCAATATCCCAAATCATTATCTAAACCTACGCATCATTTCTAAGTCTGCTATTTTGAGATCCAAGACTCTGTATGATACTCAATAAAAAGATTTACTTTCCTTTATTTCCATTAGACTACGTCTTGCTATTTGTCAGTTTATGTTGTTTTAAGGTTTCTTTCTCCTTCATTTATGGCAAAATTTCAAGAACAAATGATCTGAAGGTATAAACCAAATCACAGAATCACAGAATTTTAGGGGTTGGAAGGGACTTCCGAAGATCATTAAATCCAACCTCCCTGCCAGAGCAGGACAAAACTACAACAGATCACACAGAAATGCATCCGGACAGGTCTTGAAAGTTTCCAGAGAAGGAGACTCCACAAACTGTCAGGGGGTCTATTCCAATACTCTGCGAATTTTACAGTAAAGAAGATCTTCTTTATGTTGAGGTGGAACTTCCTGTACTCTAGCCTGAATCCATTGCTCTTCATACTATCACAATGCACAAGTGAAAAGAGGTTGCCCCTGCCTTCTTGACAATGAGCCCTCATGTATTTATAGACATTAATTAGATCCCCAAATGTACGTTGCACAGAAAGGCAGGTAAAAAAACCCTAAAACACAAAACCAAAACCCCTTGGCAAACATTGCCAATATTAGTTCAAATACTTTTGGTTCTCTGTGAAACAGAAAAATAGATTCAATTCATAGCCCACAGTCATAAATATTCATTATGCTTCCTTTCTATCTGGAAATGCATCAATTAATTAATTAACTATTGATACAAGTGCTTCTTTTTCCCCTCACTTTCCATTCCAATTCTTTCCATATTTGAATGCTTTCTCCTGCTACATTTAAAATCCTTTTTGCCTCTACATTAAATGTGAATATGAATTTACATGAATAAACAAACAAAAATGATTGTGGTTATGGTCTGTGTAAGAAAGAAAAAGGAGGGGAGGACAAAAAGAGAACTGTGAGTTAAGATTATATTGCAATGACTAAAATACACTTAACAGCCATATCTGAATGGTATGTGGGTCTACAAGTTATGAAAATACTTTGCCATCATATGCAGTATTCAATAGATGGTTAAACAGATGGAGTTAATGCACTGAAGAAAAAAATGCAATAGTGTAGTTGTCAATAACATATTCCTGCATATAAAACTTCATCGGTGTAAAAGTCTGTCACATGGATGCCCACGTACCTTCAGACACGTACATCGAGCCACTGAGGAACACCAAAACAACCAGCAAGTGGATCAGGCTGCTAAAGTGTTCCAGACAGACTTAGACTGGGAACATAAAGGTGAACTATTTTTAGCTGAGTGGGCTCATGATACTTCAGGACATCAGAGAAGAGATGCAACATACAAATGGGCACGTGACCGAGGGGTGGATGTAACCATGGATGCTATTGCGCAGGTTATCCATGACAGTGAAACATGCGCCACAATCAAACAAGTGAAACGGTTAAAACCTTTCTGGTATGGTGGACAATGGTCCAAGTATAAGTATGGGCAGGCCTGGCAGATTGATTACATCACACTGCCCCAAACCTGCCAGGGTAAGCATTATGTGCTTACAATGGTGGAAGCAACCACTGGCTGGCTGGAAACCCATCCTGTACCTCACGCCACTGCCCGGAACACCATCCTGGACCTGGAAAAGCAGATCCTGTGGTGACATGGTACTCCAGAAAGAACTGAGTCTAACAATGGCACTCATTCCAAAAACAATCTTATAGACAATTGGGCCAAAGAGTATGGTATCGAATGGGTGTATCACATCCCCTATCATGCACCAGCCTCTGGGAAAGTGGAAAAAAAAAAACAAAACGATACAATGGACTGTTAAAAACTACTTTAAAAGCAATGGAGGGTGGAACCTTTAAAAAATGTGACAAGCATTTAGCTCAAGCCAACTGGTTAGTCAACACCAGAGGGTCCATCGATCGAGCTGGTCCTGCTCAGTCAGACCCATTACTCACAGTAGAAGGGGATAAAGTCCCTGTGGTGTATGAAAGGAATCTGTTGGGGAAAACTGTGTGGGTATTTCCTGCTTCGGGCAAAGGCAAACCCTTTCGTGGGACTGCTTTTGCTCAAGGACCTGGAAGTACTTGGTGGGTGATGATGAAAGATGGTGAAGTACAGTGTGTACCTCAAAGAAATATAACCCTGGGTTAGAATACTCAATTCAAAGCTGTATATTAATTGCATTATACTAACAGTATTCATTAAGTGTCTTTCAGGATTACATCATGGTGATGACAGGAGCTAGACTCATCAAGTGGCATCCAGTAACCTCTTAGGATGAATCTGCAACCCATGGACATGAACTGTGATGAATTCCATCTTTTACCCTGCAAGACTGTTACAGTGGATGGAAATCTACAAACATGAACTCCATGAACTTTTCTATAGAAAGAAATGATAACCTAGTGATGGGTATGACATAAATCGTATGGAATAAGGGGTGGAAGAAGTTCTGTTCTCACTCAAACCAGGACAATCTGGAAGTGATTAATTAAAGATGGCAACATTTTGGGCCATTGCAAGATCCCCAGGTCTGTATGTAGATTCTGTAAAAATAATTTCAGATAAGTTTTGTTCTATGGTTTTAAGAAAAATGAAGCCGTAGTTGGTATGAAAAAGCAAACAGGACATGCTTTTTTATTTATCAAATATTATTTATTAGTGTGAATGAAATAAGTGGGAAAAGTTCCAAAACTTTTAGGGCATTATTTTCCAGAAGCATAAAAGAGAATTAATTCTAAATTATAGTGCGGGACTTAGATTTCCAGAGAGTGATTGAAGTGTATGTACTTCCAGATGTAGGAGCTAGATTCTTGTTATTTCTTCTAATTATATAATTTTTTTCAAAAGGAAATGCTAACATGTCAACTTTGCCAATACACACAAAACCAACAAAAGCAACCAAACAAAAAGAACCATCTCTGGTTTTAAATCTTGAAGATCAAACAATGCAATATATGATATAGAAAATATATGCCTCTAAAGATAGGAAGAGCAACATAGATGCTTTATGGTTAGCAAATGTCATCCTATATTTTTGCTGAAGTGACTGTAATGAAAATTTCAGAAATTGTCATTGCATTCCATGAAACTTGTTTTAATGTCTGGAGCTTGTCTGAGAAGGTGGACAAACATTTGGTGATATTCTTTTGCTCTAGAATTAATTCATATTTAAAGAGATTGAGGGAAAAGACAAGATTTGAGCAACATAATTTAAGGACATATAAAGACCTATTAATCATTTGAGACATCTGATTAAGAACTCTGGGGATAAAAGGTCACAAGGGATTAAATTAATTCAGTGTATTTATTTAATTTTAAATGAAGTGTCAAACGCATGTGGGACAGAAGGGAATTTCAGTATAAATTCATTGGTATGTATAGATAACTGTGATTGTGCTTTTAATGAAGAAAGGTTATTTTGGTCTTTTTGTCTGTTTTTTTTTTTTTGTTTGGTTTTTTAAAATTATTTTTTATTTTTTATTAAATCCATAAAAACTCACTGCTCATGTTGTTCTTTTAAGGTTTTCTCTTTTAATTTCAAACATATGAAGATTCATGTTGGCCCAGGTGTTTAATGGAAACAGATCTACTCAACAGAATCCTTAATTAGCAGCTAAAAGCTGAAATTATATAGATAGTTGAACTGGATGTTTAGTATACATTTTGTACTCTTATAAAATAAGAACCTAAAAACCTCTTAAGGTGATTTTAGTAATAATGTCCTCTGCTTATTAATATGTAGAGTTGGTGAGAAGAAAAGAAAACAAATTCAAGTTTATTCTTTGTGTTTATGATGAGTGTTACACATACTAAGTTATGCAGCTCATATTGATAAATGCTTGAACAGACAAATCTTTTACTGATACTGCATAGTCTATAGCAGGGTTCATAAAATTTACAAACTCATTTGGTGTGATTATCTACACTGATGATTTTTTTGTGTGATTGGGGTTTGTTTTTGTTTTTTTTTGTTTTATTTTTTTTTTATTTTACTCCTTTATTTAAAAAAGTGTTAGAGGATTAGCATTTGTCATTGGCCTTTGTTTTCTGTTTTAAGTGTAAATTCCCATGTAAATCAATGGCACCATTTAATGAAATCAAGAGCTCCTTGCTGCATTTCTGGGGCATTTGCAGATTACGTGTTTCTCAGTGCATCTCAGTGGGAAACTTATGAGGCATAAAGTTTTCTTTATTTTTCTGCATGATTCCCTATCATATCTCCATAGATAGCACTGTGTGCAGAATAGGGGAGAAGTTTATGACCTGAAGTATGTGATTTATATGCAGTTGGTGATAAAGCCAATTATGTTTCTTCTTACTACAATGATGTTTATTTACATTTCCCTTGGTTTGTTGTTTTGGATTGGTTTTGATTTTTTTGTGTGCCTTGTTTTGGTTGAGGTTTTTTTTGTTGGTTTGGTTTGGTTTTTGGTTTGGAGTTTTTTGTTTTCATTTAGTTCCTTATTCCATCACTGCTCACTTTTTCCAATTATTTGTACGCACTTTGGGTTTTTCAATTACCTCCATATTACCTGTTTGGGGAGCATTGTTTTAAATGTGTATTTTAACAGCACAATTTGCTTTGACAGAATGATTTGTAGAGCTGCAGCAAGCCATTCACCAGAGATTTGAATTCTTGTGCACAAACTTCCTAATCTAGCAAGCTTTAAATCACAAGCTTACTGCTGTTCCTCCATTAAGGTAGTGATGAAATGCAAATCAGAAATTGTTCTGCAGAGCTTCTAAGATGCTAAAAAATTCAGAACTGCTGAAATCCTACAATACTGGGACATCTACAGCATCATCGTATCAGAGTAATAATTTGCTTTTAATTGGGAGAAGGTAGAGAACATTAAGGGGAGTATGTATGTGCATGTTATGGTGATGGATATAAAATGAGGAATTGAGCAGTGCCCTCAGCACCCTTGCTAGATTACTAAATAACTTATTCACTCTCCAATCTTTTTGATCTTGCATTCTTTTCACAACAGTACTTTTTCAGTTAGAGGTAGAGAAACAAATGATGTCCCGTCTTCACCAGGGGTTTGCTGGTAAGGGCACACTGCAATAATTCAGTGCTTTGGTTTTGAACACACTTTTCTGGTTAACAACACTTGCAACCCAGCTTTCTCATTACCTAAATCACCAAAACAATTGTACTTAAAAGACCACTGCCCTCTTCTTTTCTATTACTGGGCTGAAAGCCTGAAGTGTCAGCTCTAATTAAGGGCAGGAATCAGGCTTATGACACTGTATTTGCTACAGGGGAGGGACAAAAAATGGCAACAAAGTTAAAGCTCAGTTAACTTTTTTCACATTGTTCATGATAAGCAAATTCCTTACATTTTGTGTTTCTTTTTCTTAAATTGCTAGTATAAGGAGAAATAAACTTTCTGTGTGGGCAAGTGAAAACAGAAAAATCACCATGTTTACAGGAAAATAAGACTATGTCACCAACATCCGTGTTACTTTTGGGGCACATAAATATGCAGGCCATAATTATGTGTCCCATAGCTCAGGCTGAGGTCAGAATTTTATCTGAAGTTCTGCAGATGCAGGGCTTGCTTTTAATATTTATTGCATATGGCAATGTATGGCGACATCTATTATGTTGCAGATACAGAATTATATAAGTTTCTATGAAGTGTTTATGTGAGTGAAATTTTTCTATAAAAAGAATTGCATTGCCTTTGCAAAATGAGCCTAATTGATGATTGAACTTACTCAATGTGGCAGATTCATAACTCTCGAAGAGGAGAGGTTATACAGAGAAGGACATGGCATGAGATACACTGGTGTTTGTCAGGTTTTCCTTTCAGCAGACATAGTTGCTCTACTTTCTTTGGTCCCATTTTGCTTCTTGCAACAGCTTTCAATGCCTCCAGTAAGTCACAACAATGTTTTTCTTAACATCAGAAATATCTCATGGCCACCTTCAGATTCTCTGTCTGTTTCTCTTCTATGAATAAGAAATATCTTAGGAGACACAGATGATCAGAATCACTAAATCATATTATTACTGGTAGTTAATGCTCACCATTCCTAGATCTGTTACCATGTTTTAAAGATATTGAAAACACATATTTTTTGAGAGCTCTAAAATGAACGACTCCTTTTTATTTCTATAAACAAAAATCTATATGCAAAAATCTTGATTGCCATGCCTGTTAATATTCTTAACTGTTCTTTGTACTTCCTTTCTTACATTTAAATGAATATTGAGAAATAATGAAAACTACTGTCACTACCATTACTGTAAAGACTGTACTTATAGCTTGTAGCTGTCTTTTAACCAGCCTTCTTGAGAATAAACGATATTTAGGTGATGTTTTGAATAAAAAGATAAAATTTCTTATTAGTCCAGACTATTTCATTAAATTTCACAGCAATTGTCACTTTACCCCTCCATACTGCCATGTGGAGATTAAAAAAATGAAATTCAGTCAACTCCGTGGTCTAAGCAGAGTTTGGGTATGAATTAAAGATATATTGAGACTCAAATTTTGAAGAACATTCATGTACTTTGTTCATACAGATTCCACAAATTAACAAAGAATCTATGTTGGTAATAAAATCTCAATTTGAAATTGATATACTTTTGCATTTATGCTGATTTTTTATGTCATTTTAGGTAACTGCTGAGAATTTTTAGAGTTAAGCTTCAAGTATAGGCTAAGTGTAGGAATCAACTGATTAAACAGCAACAGGAAGTTATCAAAATAAGGATAGATGTGTCTGTCTACAGCAGCGTCACAGAAGAAGGGGAAAAAAAACTTTATTTTTAACAATTAAACTTAGATAGCTGTCTAGAACTGATTTCTTTTATAAGCACTGCAAATTCTTCAATTTTTTGTCATCAAAAATATCTATAAAATATTTTCAAGGAAGTACTCATCATGAAAAAATAATATTTCTACTTCTGTAAGAAAAACTGTTTAGCTCTTCACTACTAGTAGTAAATTTAAATATACACCTTTTGTTTCATTGTTATTTGACTAGCAAAATGCTTAGTACATAAATATACTAAGGTCCCTTGATGGTTTTATCAGGTCCAAGATAAGAAAACATCAAAATATTTACACTAATTTAAATTTATAGAAATATTTTAATTAATTGATTTGGCAAGACTTTAATAACTTAATAAACAGCAGATGATTAAAGGGAATTTCCAATACAATGGTAACAGACACAGTAAATTTTGTGATGCCTAAATTTAAATACTTCAGAAGAATTTTATTTTAACATTATAACTTTTTAACAGGATTTCTTGAATTTATTTGAAATAGAATTCCGAATCTGATCAAGTATAAAAACCCAAAAATATAGGTCCAAACATATGTAATGGAGAAATGGAATAAGTATTACCTTTTTCTCTCAGAGTTGGTGTCATCAAGTGTTGAATAACTCATTTTCCTGTGACATAGAGAGTATAAACTAAGATGCTGGATTGTCCTGACACATAGCAAGAAGAAGCCTGCCTGAAAAGAAATATGCAATCCCTGTTCATTCGGGGATTGTCTGACATCTGGCTTAAGGGACTTCTGGTAAAAGGAGTCACCATTTGCTACATATGATGTTTGCCCACATCTCGGGATCACAGAATTGTTGGAGTGGGAAGGGACCTCTAGAGATCATCTAGTCCAAACCCGCCACCAAAGCAGATCTGCCTAGAGCACAGTACACAGGAATGGATACAGGTAAGCCTTGAATATCTCCAGAGAGGGAGACTCCCCAACATCCCTGGGCAGCCTATTCCAGTGCTTTGTCACCCTCACAGTAAAGAAGTTTTTCCTCATATTTAGATGGAACCTCCTGTGTTCCAGCTTGTGCCCATTGCCCCTTGTCATGTCACTGGGCACAACGAAGAAGAGTCCAGCTTCAACCTCCTTGCACCTCGCCTTTAGATATTTGTAGGCAGTGACAAGGTCTCCGCTCAGTCTTCTCCAGGCTGAACCACCCCAGCTATCTCAGCCTTTCCTCATAAAAGAGATGTTCCAGTCCCTCAGTCACCTTTGTAGCCCTCTGCTGGACTCTCTTCAGCAGTTCCCTGTCTCTCTTGAACTGGGGAGCCCAGAACTGGACACAGTATTCCATATGTGGCCTTACCAGGGCAGCAGAGAGGTACAGGATGACCTCCCTTGACCTACTGGCCACACTCTTAATGTACACCAGGATACCATTGCCCTTCTTGGACATAAGGGCACATTGCTGGCTCATGGATTGTCCAGGACAGCAAGGTCCTTCTCCATGGAGCTGCTTTCCAGCAGGTCTACCCATAAACTATACTGATGCATGGGAAGGTTCCTACCCAGGTGCAGGACCCTACATTTACTAAACTTCTTACTCACAGGGAAGCACCAATCTTGAGCTTGGAAGAAGCAGTGTTTGAATACTGGCCAGCTCTCATGGACACCCCTACCTTCTAGAGCCCTGTCCCATGGTATTCCACTGAGCAGATCTTTAAAGAGGTTAAATTTAGCTTTTCTGAAGTCCAGGGTTTTGATACGAGTTATTTCTTTACTCCTTCCACACAGGATACTTAACTTCACCATCTCATAGTCATTAGAGCCAATGTAGTCCCCAACCTTCTCATCCCCAGTAAGTCCTTCTTTGTTTGTTAATCCAAGATCCAGCAGTGCACCTCTACTTGTAGGTTCTTCTACCACTTGTATTAGAAAGTTACTCTCAATTTTCTGCAGAAATCTGTAGCACTGAGTTTGTCCAGCTGTGTTACCTTTCTAGAAAATATCAGAGTGGTTGAAGTCCCTCATGAGGACCAAGGCCTGTGATTATGAGGCTACTTTCAGCTGTCTGTGAAAGGCCTCCTTCTCCTGATCAGATGGCCTGTAGTAAACACCACAACAGTGCCACCCATATTAGCCTGCCCCTTAACTCTTACCCATAACTCTTCATCCTCTCCTAGACAGAGCTTGGTGCATTCCAGGTGCTCTTTCATGTAAAGAGTCACTCCACCACCCCACCTTGCTAGCCCGTCTTTCCTGAACATAGACATCCATGACAGCATTCCAGTTGTACGAGCTATCCCACCATGAATCAGTAATTACCATGATATCATGGCCCTGTGATCACACACAGATCTTTAGTTCATCCTGTTTGTTCCCATACTGCATGCATTAGTGTATAAGTGTTTCAGAGAGATGGTCAAGCATGAAGGTTTCCCTGGAGGAGAGTGGAAGGATGTACCATAGTCATCCACAGCCCCAGGATGGTTTGCCTTCTGGTTCTTGTCTTTGGAGGTAGCTGAGGAGCATTTGTGGCAAGTCGGGTCCACCTGGATTATTCCCCAGGTGGATGCATCGATATCGGCATTTCCATTTTGGACCTCACTCCCCAAATCCTTCAGTTTAAAGCTCATTTCACTAAGCTGGCCAGCCGGCTACCAAAGATTCTCTGCCTTTTACAGACAGGAGTATCGCACCCTGGCTGCTCCCTGGGCAGCGCTGGGTGGCGGGGGCGCGGCCGCCGGTGGGGCTGCTCCGCACGGGCCACCTCAGCTGCCGCCCACAGGCTGCCGCCCTCGGCACCAGCGCGACGCTGCCACGGCTGCCGAAGCACCCGAAAAAGCCAAAAAGAGACTAAAGAGAGCCCTTTGCCGACCCTTTTTGTCGCGATTTCCCCTCTCCAGTGCGCACTTACCCCACTGAAGCCGGTCCCTGGGCGAGGGAGCGCCCTGGCGTGGGAACTGCTGTGCCCCGTGTGCCCGCTCTGCTCGCCCGGGTGCCGCCACTCGCCGCTTGTTCGCTCAGCGCTCCCGAGCGGCTTCTGTTCTGAGGGGGGAGTCTCGGCGAGGGGCCGCTGTTGCGGTCCCGCCTCGTTCAGATCTGCCGCCGATGGAGCTGCTCCGCCCGGGCCGCCTCAGCAGCCGCACACAGGCTACCGGCCCCGGCACAGCCCAGCCGCTCTCCTGGCTTCGGGAAGCCCCAGAGGAGACCCTCGCCGGCCCTTTTCGCCGCCATCCCTTCCCCATCGCAGACTGACCTGTACTAGAGCTGGTGTCCTCGGCGAGTGACCATTGGCATGTTTACATCTCTTAGATGACACAGGTGTTGTATGTTCTGTACATGTACGTTCTGTTAAACAAAACTGTTTCTGAACAGACAAGACAGGCTACAGCCTCATTTTTCTAAACCTTGAAAAGTTACAGAATAACAGAAAGGGTCCCTCTGGACTGCAGTGTCCCTCGGTGTAGCCTACCTGGGGCTGCTACCCAGATGAAGGACTGCAGCTGTGGAGATCAACTAAACTGATCTCAGTGGACCTGAGTAACAAAGGTAACATTTCCTTTTCGGTGACATTTTTGATGGAATTCTGAGGGATAAAAATCACCATGGAAATAGCAGATTGGCCTGGGGATGCAGAACTACAAAGCCATTGGGAGCTTATGCTGACAAACTACTGCAGGAATCAGTAGATTCTTTAAAAGAGTTAATAAATTGTTCAAAAGAGAGAGACAGAATTCAGAGATAATCTGTTAAAGATGGAGCCTGAGGCTGAGCTGCTATGTACAAGGGCTGAGCTGCTATGTACAGGGGCTGAACTGTCACTACAGACCTGACACCTCAGAAGGGCAGAGTATCCAACTCCCCTGAGCTGTGCTCAGCTAAACTGGCCCAGAGGAGCTGGAATTATGATTTACATGTGGTCATGTGCATCAGGGAATGGGAATGGTTATTCTCCTGCTACTGCTATTCCCTGTCCTGCCAAGTTAATAAACTTAGATAAGTGTGGTGTGATTCCCTTTTACTAAAAACCCCACCCAGGTTCCCCCTGACAATGTTTGTATGCCTCTTCCGTCTTTTGTCATGACCTCCAGACAAGAAACAGATAAAAACCTTGTCTTGTTGGTATCAATAATCCAGCTGTTACTGAAAAACTTTTCTAGAAGTTCCAATCAAACTTCCATATACATATTTTCAACATCACTGATCAGAGTTCAGGCTTTTTATAGAAACAAAGCAGAAGAAGCTTAAACTTTGCATTATTCAGGTTTTGGGATTTTTTTGTGTGTGTAATTATGCACAAATGTAGATCAAAAAAAAAAAATTATAATGTTCTAAAACAAATGCATCTGCCAATAAATAAATTGACACGAGTTAAAAAATGGTACAACTTTTTTTTTTTTTTTTTTTAATAAGGAAATAATATTTTCAATGACTGACTAGCATGGATAGAAAGAGTGGACAATTTCTTTGATTAAGCATCTAAACCCTTTCTCAAGTAGCTTATCTCAGAACAGACAATTTAATGAAGAACACATACATCTTGCATATTTCCTTGCTGTTTCTCTAGGAGGAAATGGTAACTACAGTGTCCAGAATTGCTTTTCCCCTGGTATTGAAGACTCTAAGTTCTATTTCCTAAAGCAATCATAATATAAAATAATCTCATGTCAAACCAATAATTCAGTGATTACCTGTTCTATCTGAAGATTTAGATGTTTGAAAATAGTAAATTATTGTCTCAATCTCTATTATGACCTCAATTAAAATTGCTTTGTCTATAATTAGTTTAATTAACTGTGCTAATATGCTTGTTTAGGTGAATATTTGCTTGATTAGACACTTTAATCAGTTTAATAAAATACACAGAAATTGTTTATCCCATCAAGTTGCAAGCTGGGTGATGAAATCTGAGAGTTTAGCTTTTTTCAGGAAATACTTTTCCAAGCAATTTGAATCTGTTTCCAGAATAAAACAATGGCACAAATTTAGCACCCCCTGCCCCCTTTCCCCTCCTTTTTTGTATATAGAATATGAATTAGCTTGACAGAGTACAGTATTCTGCATCAAAAGCTGTGATCTTGAAAACTCAAACATCTAGCTAAGGTTAGTGACATCTAAATTTTGTAACAATTTTTGTATATATTTTTATTGTAATTTTAAGTGTTTCTTGAATACTCAAAAGTTTTTGTCCTGAGTATGTCTGTAGGTCACCAGACTTGAGACTGCTGAGATATGTGTTGTCACATAAATGTCTGTGCCTGATTGGAATTCAGAAACTGGCACTTTTGTTTGCATTTTTTTGTTTGGTTGGTTTTTATTTTGTGGCAGGTTTTTTTTGTTTGGTTGGGTTTTTTGTGTTTTTGTTTTGTTTTGTTTTGTTTTGTTTTGCTTGACCTTGTAGTGTTTTTCAAATAATCCCTAACACATAGTAACAACATTGGGCACTTCACACAATACTGTAGTAGTTGCTGCTTTCTTTTCAAATGCTGCTACTACCGCCAGCTTATTTTCATAATAGCATAGTGGTTATTCCACTTTTCCAGAAAGTGGAAGACTTGATTTCATTCTCACTTAAGTCTGACAGAATTTGAACCCAGAGCTGCTACTTCCCAGAACTGTATTGTAATCATCAAATTGTAGAAAAAAATAGAGATGAGGAAAGCAGGAAGTGATTATAAAGCACCCTTTTTAAAAGCTATGCTACTTTGCTGAAAAAAAACCAAAAAAACCCCAAAACTTCCTTAAATGTAGTCAGAGAAAAGAAATGAGAATCAGCATCTTTTTTTTTTTTCTGACCAATAGTGAGGGAACTTTCATGGCAGGTAAAAGATTCAGAACTCTTATTTATGTTATCACTTATTTAAATAATTTAACTTAGATAGGCATTGCATAAAAACCAGAATTTGCACTAAAGAAAGTGCCAGATGCCATATTTCCAATTACTTATGTGGTTTTAATTTATTTGAAGACACCCATCAGTGTAAGAAACAAATGTATTCAAGTGGAATCCCTGCACAGTGACCTGCAGAATGTACTGTAACTAAGGAATCACTTAATTTTATTTGCTTGTTTGTATCTTTAAAAAAATGATGAAATAGGTTTTTAAGAGTATTTTTGGGAGCTGAGTTAATAGCTTCTTATAGATATTTCAAGAATAGCTCCATGTGACTAAGCAGTGACAGCCACATTTTTGAAATAAATGTGAAGCTGTAATTGCTCTCTCTCTAGACTGCACTACTGATTTAGAAGTCTTTCTGCATAATATTATTCCCCACATTTACACCCCAATTACACTGACAATTGAAAAATCTGACAAGGACTTTCCATACATTCTCAAAGGTGTGTTATTTTATAAATTGCCAGGAAGTGATTTGAAATTTCTCAGCAGTGCCCATTCCTGACCCAGGGTTCTCCTGTTTGTCTCCTTTCTTTTTTTCTTCCCACTATTTGTTTCACCTGAGTGAAACTTGAACACTTAGGTAGTCTTTGGTTAATATCACTCCCATAAACAAAGTTAGCAATTTGTGTTTTTTGAAAGCAAAATTCGTATTTCAACAGTATAGTGACTGCAGAATTGGCTAGAAGTGTTTTCATCTTTTCACAGATGATAGAGATGGGATTTTCAGGTGGTAGGATACAATGGAATACATTATTTTAACATGGAACTAGGAAGCTGCTTGAAAAATATTGATTTGTATACTAAAATGTCTAGCAGTTCATGACACTTTATTTTTCCTGTGAAATGACTGAGCTATATAAGAGGAAATAATACCATTTTTTTTTCTGTCACAACATATTTCAAAAGTTGCAAAAAAATACTTTCTGGATAAACAAATCAAAGTATATTTTAAAATATTTTTCAGACAATTATATGTGGTTTTGTTTTTTGGTTTTGTTTTTTTTTTTATTCATTTCTCTGCCATAAGCATAATAGACATTTTTCTCCTAAGCTACGTCTCACAGTGATATAATGAAATAAGAAGGGAGACCTGCTGCATGCATCTCAATGGAGTCATGGGCAACTAGATATGATACTTTCAAAATGTGACATCGTGTTTCAGGCAAAATAATGTGCAATAGTCTATAATGTCTATGCCTTGTGTCTAGTAGTTAAGGTGAATGCAGCATGTTACAAGGATTGTGAAGAAGATACTGTCTGAGTGGTTGGGTTAGAATTAATCTATTTGTTCCAGATCTTCACATAATGTAAAAATATTGGCAACTATTATTAAATATAAATTTAAAATGTTGAAAATATTGTTAAAGCATTTCATCAATTTTTGGATAAGCAGTTAAAAAAGTTCTAGTGTTACTTATGTCTGTTTTCTGTACTTAAATACAAAAAGATAGCTAAAAGTGTAACTATTTATTCCTAGAATTTATGCTGTGCTTCAATTTCTTAGATATGAAAGAATGTCATGAGTAAAATAAAATAAATTCATTATTATTGATTACCGAAGGATAAATAATTTATACACATTATTATGCTCTTTTATGAACATACTGAAGAATATCTTAATCTCTCAGAAACTTACCTTTTAGAATGTGTATATTGTACCTTTATAGGAAACTGTCACATGGTAACTCTCCAGAAAATCACTAACGGTTGAGTCAGTTGCCATTGGGTATCCAAATTTCTTTTTTTTTTTTTTTTTTTTTAAATACTTCTGGAGCTGTCTTACAGTTCTTTTAATCCTCTCATTATGCATGAGAAAAGACTATGCCAGGAGACCTAATATATAATTTCCAGCAGGCTGAATGAAATCAGATGTATTGGAGGCTTCTGATGCTATTAACTAAAAGATGGTGTTCACGCATTCATATGTCTGCATGGTAAACCAAAGGAGTAAGAGAGTCAAATTAAAATGAAACCAGTAAAGGTCTCAGCAGGCTAACTTTCAGAATGACTTTCTAGAATGAATTCTTCTTTCCTACTTGATTAAATGTGTGACCATATGAACGCTTATGATAGCAGAAGGCAGGCTGATGTACAGGATATGATATTTCTGTCAAAGAAAGAATCCATGTTAAGAAATAATATACTAGTACAAAGATATAGGTCTACAGTTTTGTAAGGTAATAGGATTCTGCTAACACCATAAGATCTTGTCTAATAGTTATGCCTATCACATATTCAACTCTTATCACACTACTGCCCCATGTCAAAATCATACTGTACAATACTAGAAATACCTACTTTAGTCTCTGTTGGGGACTTAAAATGACATAAAATACAAAAAATGTTCATAGCTTTTTGCCTAAAGCATTTTCCCAGTATGTGGGTCTTTATGTCTCCCAAGTGGATAAGGAAACTGAACACTCATCTCAAAAGTCAGTGCTGAAGCACTTTAAACACTCATCGTACTCAACACACAAGAGTAGCTGTCCTCTCCTTGTGTGGTGTTTTGTTGTTTGCTTTTTTTTTGTGGGTTTCTAGATTTGGGAGGTCTTGGGTTGGTTTTTTGTATTTGCTTGTTTCTTTGTTTTGTTTTGATGTGGGTCTTTTGGTTTGTTTTGTTTTTCACAAATAACAATTTACAGTTATTTAAATAAAGTGGGGAAGGATTTTTAGTAAGGCACCATTTGGACTGCAGAACTTTTCCTGCCAAATATGATACACTTTTCACAAGATTTTTCTAAAGAGTAATGGAAAATCAAACAAAAATCCCAATTAAAGCTACCTACAGCATCAGTTGCTAATCTTGCTCTCCCCAACACAAGAAAATTGAAATCCCTTATAGTTTTGCTGAACTATAAAAATAATAATAATAATTTAAAAAAATCTATCTTAAGCCAAACATTAATTTGTTCAATCCACAATTATGAAGTCTGGAAATATGCTACGCAACTCAAAATGGTAGGTTGTAAAGGAAAGTTGAATAATCTTAACACCAGAGCACCAGCAACTGTGCATATAATTACACACTCAATTTATTGTCATCAATGTAACTGTAAATTATATGTTAATAAATTATTTGAGTCATGTCACTTTAAACTGTCAGAATTCCTCAGACTATCCTTACCTCCAACAGCGAATTGCTTTCAATCTTCTTGACTTCTTTCACAAAAGTCTATTCCCCATGCAGTATTTTTAACACACATGACTTTGAAATCTCTTTACAGAGCCATAGATTCAATAACATATTTGCTAAATTTGTACTATGTACATCAGGGCCTAAAGTCTGCCCATGAGCATTGCTTCAAAGTTCATGTATCTGAAGGCAGAATTTGACCTTTTAATAAGGTTAAGTCTCCTGTTATTTTGTTCACATTTTGAATTATTTTGTTTATTTAGAATTACCTCATAATAAATGATAGGATATAGTTTTCTTTGAAAATTCTGAAGATTTTTGCTACTCAAAGAAAATTCTTATACAGCCATTACAATATCTGAAGAAATAACTGATGTCACAAAAGGCTTCAGATATTTTGGATACTTGTTGTGATTAACGTGTCCTATCCTCAGTGCCGAAATGCCGGGAGACACCGAGGGTCCACTGTGAGACTCAGACTCTCATAGAGAGGAAGGCAAAATGGCGTTTTATTAAAGGCTACAGGCACTTATATACCAGTAACAGACCCAGCCCTTCATGGGTAGTATCCTACCTGGTTTCTATGTTTCTGTTACAGCACGTGATCTTCCGCATTGCCACATCCTTATACTACCACAGATACTGGTATATTTTATTACTCTTAGTAATAAAAACATTGGTATATTTTATTACTCTTAGTATTAAAAGTACTCTAATCACTAATTTACAAGGTTGTATTTTCACTCACCTATTAATAAGTCACAACCACCTAGAGATACAGTGTTGGAGAAACTCAGATTTCTTTAGTTAATTTGTTTCTTTATTTCTGGGGTTTGGAGGAGAGTGGGTAGGCAGGGCTTGAAATATGCACTCAGCAATTATACATTAGTGACATGTACATCTTCACAGTCTTGTTTCTTCTTGCTGCAGAAAAAATGTGTGCATCCCTTACAGAAAGCTTGTTGCAAACCTACAAATGAGTTCTGGGACAGAAATGCTTCAGGAAAGGTACACACCTTTTTTTAATGGAGTATTCACCCTCTTTCTGTACCTGAGAGTGTGTTGTGGGAGACCTCGGCTTGTCCGAGGGATTAGAATATGAGTTAGATAAATAACCTTGAGTGAACATCTGTGTACCTTTGAGGAGACCAGAAAGTCCTGAGGAAAGAACCACCAGTTCACAAACAGAGAAAGCCATACGACAAGAATGTCATGTTCTAAACACCTCATCTGCATTAACTTCCAAAGGTGTTTGTTTCTCTTAAACCAGATTCATTAGGCATAGTGGAAAATCACTAGAAATCATAGTATACAGAAAAACAAAACCAGCATCAGCATAGTTCTACAAGGTATACTGCCTTCATATATTACTTAGCAAATCCTTTTCAGATCGTTGATCCTGGTACTGAGTGTCATTCCGGACTTATCACTGTCTTTATTTTAGGTAGAGCTTTTTCTTCCATGTTATAAGCACTATAAACAAGTAATAACTTCTTTTAAGAATCTAAGGTTGGAATAGAGTTGCACCATTGCTACCAGGGAGCATTCCCATCTTCTTTGATATTCAAGACAATCTGAAAAGCCTACATCTTTTGTCCAAGCAAAAAGAAATGAAAAAAAACCCAAACAACACTCTGTAGTGGTTTACTGGAACAGAATCTAGAGTAAGGGAGTATTGCAAAATATATGCAAGTTGGATGTTACTAGCTGAAATCTCTACAGTGCTGTCAATATTTAACACACTACAAGGGTAGGAGAAAAACACCAACTCTTTTTAAGGCTGCATTGGATCAGTGATACTTTTCAGGAAGTAAATAAGATATGATTTTTGGTCTGTCTAAAATCAGGGATAAAACTGCTACTGGGTGTAATGGGAGATAATTTGACTGCACAGTCAATTAATCTTGGTAATTTCTCTGTTGATTTGAAATAATAAAATCTAACCTATATGCAAAACTGACAATGGTTTTCTTAATATCTTTGCTGACTGTTTTTATTTGAAAACATATATGACTATGAGTATTTCACAGGATCTTCACAAATACTTTGTGTTTCTACCTTTCACCCCCAAAATCCTCACAGCAGGCAGAAGTTTATTTTAGCCTTAAGATGTGCTTGTTCTGCTCCTGCAATTGTTAACTTACTTTTCCAATTTACTCCTTTCTTTTGTGTGTGAAATTCTCCCTGTTTGCAGGCCTATGCAAGTACTTAAGTGCTGTATCCTGTCATGAATGAGCTTAAATGATGTGTCTTATTGGGACTGGCCCTATGTGAAGTGGATTCCTGTGCCCTTTATCTGCCTGTTTATTGTGCAAGATGATGTGCTTTACTTTTTCACAACATTTAGTAACACTGTGTATTTCTTAATTTAAATATTACTAAAGACAACACTGACTGTCAACACAAATTCCAATTATTTTTGCAATAGGAAAATAATTTTAAAGAAAAAGTAGGAAAGGAGCAGTCTGAAGATTTCTCATTTAGCTCTGTGACATCCCATGGCCATCACGTAATAAGTTAACAGAGTTGCTGAAATATCAATTTGGCACATGGTTTCACATGGTTGCCTACATTCCTACTTAGGGCCTATTACTTAATTCTTATGTCATTAGGAAATTAAATCAATGATTCTAGCCAGAACTGGAGATAGCCTGATATTTATATTTAAATTGACCATTAATTGTTGCATCAGAGAGCTATTCTGATGCCTGAAGAACCTGAAGTGGATAATGAAAAGTGAGGCAATATTTCATACAGAAGAGTAGAAGGGAGGAGCAAAATTAAAATGTACCAGTGAAACTTTTCATCATGCAACTGTATTGATTTTCCTGAGGCAAAACCAAGAAAATAAAACTAAACAAAACAAAAACTTGTACATGCTTAATTAACTGTAAAGAAAAAACTGAAGATTTTTCTCATTCCTCTCATCCCTGTCTTTGCTGGCAGTATCTCCAACCGGAAAACAGTGTCTGATCTCTAAACTCTTAAACAGCTATTATCTGTATTTTTCTCAGCTGGGGTACCATTAAGTATGAAAGCACAATTTGTTTGGTCACCTAACTGCCTGCTCCAGATAGGTAATTAGCCAGAAGATAAAAGAAAAAAATTACAAAGAAATGTGATCAGGTATCTACCAAAACATAATTTTATGGCTAGATCAGGATCATAAAGGAAATAATTACAATAAAATAAGAAAAGAAACTACTAAAAAGTTTTGATGCCATGCCTGCCTATAGTATGGGAGATAGGAAGGAGGCAATAAGAAAAATCTATTTAATCGTCCACAGTGGAGATCTCCTAGAGTTTAAAAATTTATTAAGACAGTTTGACTAGTTGAGAAAATGACAGAATAAGGAAATCTGGGGAATCCCTTTCCCTCAAATGAATTCTCTTACTGCTGAAAATGTGGAGGGGAGTTCTTAGTATAGAAAATCATGTAAGAAATATTATAGAAATCATAGAAAGAACGCCTTCAGACTTGCCAAGATGAAATCTACCTGCTTCCCTCTACTATACATTAGGCCATTTTGACTTTTTTCTACAAAGGAAATTACTCGCATCTCTGCAGAGTGTTGCAAGAACTGTATTTTCATTATTTTGCTCAAGTACACAAAATTCACAGCTGCTGCTTAAAAAGCCCACAGCCTCAGATACATCACTTTTAATGTACTTGAGCTGTACAGATGACCTGTGCAGATGCCATGGTCTGTATAGGATTTACAGATTTTTGTAGCCTAATAAAATCTAAAAAAATCTCAGCTGAATGACTATTATTCCTATTATTCGTTGGGGTGTGTGGGTGAGTGGGAAAGTCATGACAGCAAAAACTGGGAGCTATCACAGCTTTTATTCAAGGTAGTTCTGTGAAACTTTTCTTCACTTTAAGGATCTGAGTCCAAACTGTTACTGAGAATTTTCAAACATCATGGCCAAATATTATTTAGAGGAAATAGTGACAACATTTATCTGTAAAACACAAAGTCATTAAAAAGAAAAAAGCTTTAAATGATTTTTCAATCTGAAGGCAGGACACTTTCCTGAAATATAGCATTACTTGTGCTCCAGCAAACACTATTCCATACAGGGCTTCAAGTAAGAGGAGTATGAGTACCTCCAGGCTCCTGTGTGTCCCCAAGTATTCACAGAACATCAGTATCCAGGAGATTATGTCAAATTAATCAGTGATGTGGCCCATGAGCAACGTGGATGTGAACACACTTACAGGTGAAGTGGAGATGAACCTCTGTTTTCCATGTCTTATTTGAAACCTACTCTCTTGGAGCTTTCTTATAAATGTGACCCAATATAATGAATAGATACTATGGTTTACAAGCCAAATGTAGCAAGTCAGAAAAACTGTGCATTTACCCATTTCTCATTTGTTTCTGTGCTCTAAATTTTTATCTAATTTATTTTGCATGAATAACAGATGTATCTGAAAGAAAGAAGATATAATTTGTAGACCAGAGAGTTGACATACAGAATATGAAGTTGTTTCATATATCTGTCAGTTTTGCCTCTTGCCAGTAGCATTTAAAAAATATGATTGCGATAGGGAAAAATATGAAATAGTATTCAACCAGATATACGTAGAGACTTTCTTCAGTGTGAAAACACAGAGAAATCTATTATTAGTATGAACATCTTATGAGTATGGGTCTCGATGCTTGGGAGAAAAACATTCTTAGGAGAAATAAGAAATTGCTGCCACTAATAAAGAAAAGAAGGAGGTGGTAGTCTCTGCAGAATGTCATGTAGTCATCTCAGTGATGTCTTATTTTAAATATGTAAACCTGAAGATTTAGCTTGGTTTTTAATTTCTTTTTTTAAAAAAGGCATTGCAATTTTAAGACTGCTGATCATATTAAATGCAGTGGATGGTTTTAAAGTCAAATAAATATTCCACAGTGGGAAAATTTTCAGTGTCTGACCCAATGCTCATTGAAATTGGAAAGATAGGAAATCTTTGTTTCAATTGGCACTGAGGAAAGCTTTAAGCAGAGGAAAAATCTTTGGGTACAGTCTCATCTGGACACTATTTGAAAGCTAAGAGCATACTTTTGTGAATTCAGATAAAAACAACACCAAAAAAAATTCTGTCTGATAGATGTGTTTTATTCAGAAGCAACTCACGTGATTTCTATAGCATGTCAAATTGGTAGACCACAAAACAGTGCACACAGACATTTACAAAGTCCTCTCTCATGGTAGCATTTTGTCCTTAGTTTTGAGGTAGCTCCTCTACAGTAAGAATAAATTGTCGTCATCTGTTACCTGTGATTATCTTTTCTTCCTGCTTTTGATTTGATTTACTCAATTGTTATTGTTTATAAAAGTTCATGAAATAAACCACATCGGATAAAAGGGACAGTCTTGCAGAGCTATATCCTAACTCTGTAGTTGCCATGGTGTTTCTCATAGTGTATTTGTAACAGCATTAAGAATTTGATTCATACCTTACATACACAGATTTCATTAATTATCTTTTAAATTATTCCATCCCTCCACAGATCCTTCACTTCTGCTCAACCAGCTTTTACTCCCCACTACCCAAACAGATCATTTTTTTGATATACTAGAGATGTCACTTCACTCTGGTAATTCAAACATCATCTGTCTTGTCAAATTTTCAATTTCATAGCTCCCAAAGACATCTGACTATCCTAAAGTCAATGGGGGTTAGATACCTAATCTGCTTAGGTGCTTTTGAAAATCTCTTACATGCCTAATGACATATTTAGGGCTCCTCCATAAAATAAACTCCTTATTATTCTGTAGAATCTTATACTGTATTATACAGTGCAGAATCTCCCTGGCTAAAATCATGTAATGTACTGAGCACAAAAAGATGGCTACTCTTGTCTGCTATAACATAAGGATTAAAAGACAGAAAAAAACCACTGGGAGGAACACAGACTTGAATGAGTCATATGTCTATATCCTTGCAAAAAACATTTTATGTATTTAAGGAACTTTTTCAAAAAACTTAATACAGAATCATAGAATGTCTTTGTTGGAACAGACCTTCAAGATCATCTGGTCCAATAATAAAAGCAGCTTAAGTATATGTTGTGCACCAGTCATAGACCAGAGCGAGTTTTTGATCGTATTCTCAGGAACAGAATTAAGACTTGAAATGGTGTTAAGCACCAAGTGACTTTATTTGCCCAACAAAAACTTTGTGAAGCAAAGAGAAAGGGAGAGAAAGGAAAGAAAGGAAGAAAAGGGACAGTTGCAATAGCTACCACTATGGATCTGTGATGTCCCGTCAGTCTGATTTGTTTCCAAGTCCGGTGGGAGAACATTCCATCTGATGTTGGTGGTTCCTGCTCTTTTATCGGGTTGTCCTGTTGAATATTCACAACTGTTTTGCTTAACCACACCCACCACCTGGCAGTGGCATGCATGCCCAATACCATCTTTGGGGGGTCTTAGGTGATCTTCAGGGGACTCCGGACCCCTCAGTCTTCCAAGCACTGGGTCTGGACGCATGCGTAGGGATGACGTTGCAGTTTTTGGAGTTACTTCTGTATTTGAAATAAGAACTTCCAGCTTGTGATCCAACTATTGTCCAGTTTGTGTTTCGAAGTCTGTCCACACTGGTGTGGCAATGTTGAGACATACCCTACACAGTCTCTATTACCATCTCTGACAGTATATTATTGAATAATAACACTACTCAATCATACCACTGTACAAAGAAAGAGAGCAGCATGAAATACCTGACATACGTATCTAATCTATTAAAGGTATCAATCCATTCAAAGTATAATGAATAAAATAACTCGCTCATATTTCTTTATCAAGAGGATCAGTATTTGTCTTTAACTTCATCACAGAGAAAACATTTCATGGAAGCTCTGTAAGTGCTTTCAAATATTTGATACACCGTCGTGTTCAAACAACCAAAGAATATGTCTCTTAGTCCATAAAGTTCATTTGAAGAAACCATGGGAGTGCAAGGCCTGATTTTTTTGTGAGTTTAACATTAAGTTTGCAATAGTTTTTAATGCCTTGAAGAATCAAAGAATACTGATCTCAGTCAAGAGGTTAACAGGAAAGTGCTATGAAAGCCCTTCAAAAAAACAGCACCTAGACAAAGCAAGACACTGTTTAATTTTTCCTGTTCTGGAGCATGAGGACTTATCAACATGTTAATTTTCTTATTTACTGCAGAGTAGTAAATAAGAATATATCATTTGAGATATACGTCGAGGCTTGAACAAAGCTGACTATTTCCCAAGTGACAGTTTTCCCTTAATTTTTAACCTTAAGTATTTTATACATTTTTATTACAAAGATGAATTTTTAACTATCTATTTCCACAATTAATTTCATTATGAATGGGAATTTGTAGAGAACCAAGAAGTGATCCAGAATCTCTGTAACCATGATAATACATTTTTACAATGAACTGTGGATGGTTTGAGATAGGCCTGATCAGGACAAATGTATTTTAATGTCTAGAAGGTTGTTCTTTAGGCATTTGATGATTTTCTACAATAAAAATGTGAATTAGAAATGGAGAATATAGAAGCAGTTTGATAGTATATGTTACTCTTAACTTTAGAGTTTGCTTGTGAATGACATTCCAGATCTGTGGACTTGATATTTCTAGGAAAAAAGACAGATCCACCTGTTCCATCAAAAATCCTGTTACAAGCAATAACAAAAACGCCATGTATATGAGCTAAGAGTTTATTGTTAGACTTATTCTAATTTACCGTGAATCAAAATAAGGTATGATTACTGTCATCAGTCCAATTTACAGCACCGTTATTACCAGCTCCTAAGATTGTTGCTCTCTTTAAGACAATAAAAACTGCATATGCATTCATCGAATAACTCAAGAAGGAATTAAGTATTGTTTAACTGTAACAAAATATTAGATCTGATGCGATAAAATCAACATACTTTGCTGATTTCAACTCACATTACTAAATATTTTTTCTGCCTGCTGATAAACATATCTGTTATGAGGACATTGGTGTTCATTGTAGAATTAATAAAATTATAAAAATCCTGAAGGAAAAAAATCCTGAATTCTGATTTTCTGGGCAAAATTAATTTTTGACCTAGGTATCTGTTTAAGAATGATGACTGGAAAATTTACCCCAACAGAAATGGTTTTGGGAGAATCAAACTAAGGTGCTTACTTTAAAGATCAGAAATGGATCCAGAGGTACCCCCTGGATTTATTGCACAGCCTCTACCACCGAAGATCTCAAAAAAGAAAATTATTAAACTGTACAATAGTTAAAAATAACTTGATGCCATCCTTGTCATAAACTGCCACATGGGTCCCTCTTCTCAACTGCATCAAAATCTTAGCATTCTCTAAAACTGTGATAGTGAAAAAAAAGGCAACTAAGAAAAATTAGTTCAAAGGAACTTTGTGTCCACTGGAGATTAAAACTCTAGTCCCTAAATTTCAAAGTGTGACTGTACATATCCAAACATCCACATACATTTACATACATATATACACATATATGGATAGACAGAGTTTGAGTTTCTCCTACACTAGAGTCAGAAGAACTACAATATATATCTATATATATTTGAATAAGAGGAGGATGGGAATATTTTTTTTATTATTATTATTGTTATTTTTAATCAAAGATTATCCTTTATTTTCTGTTTTAGTTCTGAAGAATATCTCACAGTCAGTTTCTCAGATACAGTATTCTCCATGTTAAAATTCAGAGATACTATCTGCATGATTTCAACTCAGCAACTTTTGAATAACAAAACAGGTCACCATGTTCTGGTCCATATTCCTGGTCTGAAATAGTGCTCTGTAAAAAAAACGTGAAAAAAACCACACACACACACCCCCTGAGTTTTATTCTAAAGTGCTTGCTTATATGGATAAAAAATTAAGGAAATAAGAATTTGGTCACCATTGTGATTTGGGATTCAAACTGTTCGTTTAGGTCTATGTAAATATCTATACAAGGTTCACTCCTGTTAGTGTTTGATACTTAGATATAGCATATCAGTATATTTTAACAAATACATTAAAACCTTAGCACATAGCTTGTAAAAATCACTGTCTTAGACTTTTTTGTTGTTGTTTTGTTTACCACAGTTTAAAAAATACAACTATGGTTGTTTCTCTACGATAGGGATTCATATGAAAACAAACCTACTGTAGACAGTTTTTCATCACCTTTCTCACTGTAACATTTAACATTTTTGTCTCTCAGTGTAAATCAAAATCTGAAAAAGAAGCTTTCTTTTCTTTAAAACTATTTTTTTCTTTGGACCTTTTGAGAAAAATGCCAAGTTGGATAGTGTCCTTGACTTTAGCTTTCGCATCAGATGGAAAACAGATCACCTCTTACAAAATAGTTCTGACAAGTCTATTGCAATGTCAGCTTTTCTTTCTGCAGCTTTATTGTGAGAAAGATAGCTTTGCCTGAATGCACCTTTGTTTTAAAGGGCTTTAATTTCAAGTATGCTTAGAAGTTCCTCTCTCTACAGGCTGTAGGCTCTGACAGTTTCTGATGAGTATTTGCATATACTAGTTCATGGGCATGAATTATAGGCAATGAATTACAACTTGCTGTTCCTGCTTCTGCAAGTCATCTTTGATCTTTTATTTAAAAAACCCTACAGTTAAATTTGGAAGTTTAAGGAGAAATATAAAGAACCATGACATGTAATATTTTCTGTAGCATTTCCTAATGTTTATCAGACAACAAATAAGATTTGTATCATTTGTACATTGTACAGTGCACATGATATATATGCATGTCTAGTTGTTGTATAACTAAACAGAAGAATGAAGTCTAATGTCAAAAAATGATCTTCTGAAAAACATTATTTAAATAAATAAAATATTATTTAATGACCATCTGTTAAATAACAATAATACTATTTGTGTATATACAAAACCTTTACAGGGAATAATTTGTATTTAAGTCATATTCAGAAAAAAAGTGAGTAAACTTGCTAGAGATATTTCATGAAACCAACTGTTATGTACTCTAGAAAGTGAATAAGATTATTGTGCTTTTTATACATCTACACATATACCTCTGGTGATACACTTATAACACAGCAGGTGTCTATAGCAAATTTTAAAAAACTCCAAATCACTTATGATTGTAATGTTAACATTAACTGTGGCCCACTAAATAATGCTAAATTTTGCACAGAATTTTTACACTGAACTTTTTATCCTGTGTTGATGTAATACACTTCTTGATGGATGATGAATCTGTGTGTACGGTAATGTATTCATAATGATTTTCATATAATATTATTAAAATAGCACATTTTATAAGGAAATCCTGAAAAAGACAGGTTATAGAATAACATTGAATGAGCACTGTGACAACATGAAAGATTACCCCAGTTTTAAAAATTCATTATTATTTTATAAGGCAGTACCACTCTGTCCAGCTACTAAGTAGAACAGATGTGATGGAAGAAGTTAGACAGATTGACACTTTTTTGACCCTTTCTCATGTATTTCCTAAAATGAAGCTGTAATTATTATGCATATTGCAGGTTATGCTGATGATCTGATAGAGGAGGTTGTCAAATTATACAGCACACAATCACTCAATGACACAATAGAAGAAAGAGTGGAGCAGGGTTTCCAAATCTGTCTACAACACATAAGCTTCCAGACAAAATGAGCATTCGGGAAAGCCATATGTCACACTTAGGCAAATTAGACATGCATATGTTGTGGACAAGAAACACCCATAAAAAAATAAGGAGATGATCTGTTTGTAAGTTATCAAGTGGGATCCAGATCAATCATTTTGTACAAATAAGATAGAACTAAGAAGATATATATTCCTATTTCCAAAACGATACAACCCGTTCTACTCCAATGGCTACCATATTGTTCTCTGCTTGGTGAAAAGACAAAGTTATATAATGTGAAAACCCTATTGAATCCAAGGCAGATAGCGCCTTAGTAAAAAACTTTAGCTTACAAAAGTCAAAGAGAAATATGAAAGTGGGGTTTAATAATTTAAAAAAATATTTCAAAAGAGCCACAAGCCACTTCACAACTAAAATAAAGCACAGAAAATCTTTAATAAAATTATCAATGCTAACACATCAGTCATGATAGCTATCAACTAAGGAGTAACTAACAAAATCTTTATTCTACTTGGAAACTTACATTAGTATGTCACAAAAGCAACCAATTTATTCAACAGAGCCTTTGGGTGGCAGCATAGTCTACCATTTTGCAGTGACTGATACTCATATTCTGCTTGTCTTGGTGTGTTTTCAACCTTTATAGTGATCTATTTGGTTTGGAATGCTCTTCCCCTTGAATAACATAATCAATGATTAAGATTTTTGAATATACTTCAAAATATCTCTCTTTTACAGAATTTTTCAGAGAAGGAAGAGGAAAAACTCAGAAAAGGAAAGAAGAAACAAAAGAAGAGGAGGGACATGTCTTTTATTAGATGCCGTTTATTTTGATGTTGATACATGAGCCACTTCAATCTAAAAAAAAAAAAATCAAATTCAGATATGTACTGACTGATTCTCATGAACCTTTACACTTTAAAATGACAAATAAAACTCATAAATCTTCTCCATTGCTTTTTTTCCCCTATAACTACTTCTTATCATCTGGTAGTTCAGATGATATATCTGTATGCAACCAAACTACTCATCTTGGTAGGAGGGGCAGGGTACAGAAAAATAAAAAAGAATATAAGAATTAATTGTTCTCCTCAGCTTCTGTTGTAATCGTCCTAATCACCAATGTATATTTTTTCTTCCTGTTTATATTTTCTCTCACATGCATTTTGCTTTGATTTTGTATGCTTTGACAAGTGTCTTCAATAACAGATGATAGAATTTGGCGTAATGTGTCTAGTTGTTACCAAGCAGGGCATGTAAGTAAAGGGAATGTAAACATCCCATTTCAAATTTAGCCAATATGTTAAGGCTAATAAGTTTGCTACAAAGATAGTTGTCCATAAATGTTTTGGCTTTCTGTTGACTTCAAAAGGCTGTGAAATTCTTGCCTTCCAGTATGGAAACTCTCATTAGGTGACACTGTGAATGAATTGGAGTAAATACAGAACCACTAGTAAGCCCTGCAGTGCTTGGATTTTCATCTGTAGTTCTGGTCATATTTGGCTTTTTTTTAGTTGAGTTCCTACAAAACATTGAATATAGCAGGAATATGGGTTACAAATTGCTTTATATTCTCATTTTAAACTATATAAATTGATTATAAGCACTACTTAAAATACAGTCTCATAGAAATATATTGTCAATAATTATTTCCTGAAGATGAAGCTTAAATAACTCACTACACCAAATGTCAGATACAAAATGCAGCTAGTGCTAAGTTAACTGAAAAGCTGTAGCATTGTCATTGACAATAGAGTATCACTGCTCACATCCTGTTATAAAAATGTTGGACTTCTCTACTCTCAAGATTAAAAATTTTAGCTGTAATCCAGGTCTTGTCTGACATGACATTTTGGAAGCAAAAGCCAAGAAACTTTTGTACTTAGCAGTAATAGGATAACATGCTACAGTAGTTACAGTAATTGCCCAAATCTCCTATTGCTTAGCTGCTTTTTTTTTTTTGCTTTATTTTTTTCCTCTCTATTTTATCCTCTGTCCTCTCCCTCTGTCTTC
The DNA here is from genome assembly GCA_025345505.1 of Todiramphus chloris collaris. NCBI lineage: Eukaryota > Metazoa > Chordata > Aves > Coraciiformes > Alcedinidae > Todiramphus > Todiramphus chloris. The sequence continues at coordinate 17,821,529 of JANVCC010000010.1, forward strand.
CACAAGGACATGTCTGGAAAAGCACTAGATATTTCAGGGAAAACAAAACAAAAAAAAACCCCAAACACACACAGCAACCTCTCAAAGAAACAAACAGTTAAAAATCCTCCAGACTCCTCCAAATTCTTTGTGAAGGTTAAGTATCACAGTGATTTGTAAGTGACAATACACTCCTTTGAACACGACAAAACCCATATCTATTATTGGACCAAAGATGCAGGAAATCATTATTTCTTGATTGAGTTACAAAATTGTACATACTGTGAAGCTATTTTTCTTTAATTATGCTGTGTGTGGTCATGGTCAGCCTCAAAATAACTGTTTCTGGACATCTATTGAATCCTTTGAAAAAACACAATACTGTCTTCCCCTCCCCTAATTTTTCTGTTATTTTATTGGACCAGGCTTTTAATATATAGTTTTGGTTTGGTTTGGTTTGGTTTGGTTTGGTTTTACTTCAAGCTGAAAAGGAAGGCCAAATGAAGCCCAGATAAGGATTTGGAATAATTCACTAACTGGAGTTCTACATTCAGTTTTACTAAAGCAAACTAAAGGACACTGTCCAGTCTGAAGCATATGAAGTGTGAATGGATTTTTAGTACGGGATACATATTGCTCATAGTCCAAAATAAGAAATCAGAGAATTAGGGAATCATAAAATGACTTAGGCTAGAAGGGACCTTAGAGATCATCTAATCCAACTTCCCCACCATGGGCAGGGACTCCTCTCAACTAGACTAGGTTGCCCAAGGCCTCATCCAGCCTAGCCTTGAACACCTCCAGGGAGAGGGCATCCATAACCCCTCTCAGCAATCTATGCCAGAGTCTCACCACCCTCGTGCTGAAGAACTTTTTCCTAAGATCCAATCTAAACCTATCTTCCCTCAGTTTAAAACCATTTCCCCTCGTCCTATGGCTGTACACTCTTGTGAAGAGTCCCTCTCCAGCCTTCCTATAGGATCCCTTCAGGTGTTGGAAGGAAGTTATAAGGTCCCTCTGTAGTCTTCTTCAGGCTGAACAATCCCAGCTCCCTCAGCCTATCCTCATACCAGAGGTGCTCCAGCCCCTGGATCATCTTTGTGGCCCTCCTCTGGACTCATTCCAACAGATCTATGTCCCTCTTATGGTGGGGACACCAGGACTGAATGCAGTATTCAAGGTGGGGGGTCTCACAAGAGCAGAGTAAAGGGGCAGAATCACCTCTCTTGATCTGATGACCACGCTCTTCTTAATGCATCCTAGAAACGTTAGTGAGACAGAAAGACAAGCTGAGTTTGATGTAGTAGTTAATGAAATGTAATAAATATGTATATATATAATAAAAGAGAGGGAGGGAGGAAGGGAGGGAGAGAGGGAGGGAAGAGCAGCCTTAGAGTACACACAAGCAGCAGGAGAGTATATACTGCTTAAAGGCAGGAATTCTACTGGGCAAGCAGAGTTTCTCATATGAACAATCAGTAATGTGTTGTAGAACATGAATGGACTAGTGTACTGGAAGAAAATGAGCATCTCACTTGGACACTTCTTTACAGATCAAACTTAAGGAAAAGTAGTTAGAGGTAGTCTGAGTAAGTGAATGAAAATTTGGACTATACTAATGAACATGAAGTAAACAGAAAAAAATTAATATGTTAGCAATTTTCTAAAAATGGAAGTATATAATCTATGACAGAATAAGGAAAAAAGTATGTTCTGTTTGGTTATAAATAATGTGTTGTGTCTTTGGTCACAGAAGTTGTATCATTAAAGTTTCAAGAACAAAATAAAGTTTGAGGATATCTTTATCCTCAAATGGGAATAAGAAAGCCTTTGAAGAGAACACAGCTGAAAAATCCAACTGTTTCACAATTTGCTATACTACTCTTTTTTCCCTAAGGTGGAACCTAACATACAGGATGAAATGAAGTGACTACCTTTGCTGATTACTGTAGTCTGTAAGGTCAAAATCTGGTGTGTTTTTTTGTTTATTTGTTTGTTGTTGTTTTGTTTTGGTTCTTTGGTTGGGTTTTTTTCCTGCACTTGCTTCATCAGCCTGGACTGTTGTCCTGAGAAAAACAGAAAATGCTGTTCATGTTTCATATCCCTATGATGGAAAATGCAAAAACTTTGACAGACTTTGTTAATGCTTACACAGATCAGGTTTGTATGAAAAAGAGGCTGAGGTGTAAAACATTTTGTGGAGATGTGCTGCCTGCTCTGGTGAGATACAGTTGAATGGCCTGTACATGTCTTTATAAAATTCACACAAATGTGTGTACAAGTAATTAAGTAAAAAGTGATGGAATACATGAAGCAGTAATTATAATTTGATTATTCTTACATATACAAGGCACTGAATCCCTTACAATCTCATACTCCTTACCTCATAATGAAAGTAAATGTGTCATAGTAAGGAGGGAAAGTGCAAGCTACTGTTTTGCCTAGAGTTTATTTTTCTTCTGTTGCCTGTCTGGGTTTCACAAGTAGACTTCCTTTTCTGTCCATTTTTGCTGTACAGTGTCTGCAAACAGAAGGTGGTCAGACAGATTCTGACCCAGAATTAAGTATACTAAAAGCAAATGTTCTGTGCAAAACCACTCTCTAGTCAACTATTTTTTTTTTTTTTCCAAAGGATTTGTTTTTTTTTTAAATAATTAAAAACAATATCCAGGACTTTACCACCAGCTTTCAGTAGTTCAGGATTACAAAATTGCCAGCATAATTCCCTTAGGTCCACTTACCTGTGTCTTTGCACTAATAGCTCCAGGTCTACTGAAAGAAAGAAACATTTTTATAAACCCTGTTAGTCAAACAGTACCTTTGCAGCGTGGAATTTTAAGAGTGAGAGCTAACAGCCACCATAATGACTGTCAACACGCCATCAAGTTACAGATTTTCAAGCATCTGCCTAGGTACCAGGAGGAACTCTCTTAATTGTAATTTAATTAAGATAAAAGTATGTTTCTTGTTCTTATTTAATCTAAACACTGCCTCTTGCCAAAGGGAAGATATACATGCTTCTTTTTCACATTCTTAATGAATGTCCTGTCTTTTAAAGGTATTGCAACATGTTTCAAACAAAATATATCTTGGTTTGGGTTTGGTTTTTTTCTTTTTTTTTTTTTTTTTTTTTAATAAAAAGAAGTAATTTCTAAGATCATAATCTTATATTTCTAAGATCATAATCTTATATTTTCTATTTTATCGGTTTTCACTTTTAGAGAGAGCTTGCTCTAAGGAAGGTCCTAGACAGGTCCTCCTGGGTGCTTTGGCTAGCTTAGGGTATTCTTATAGCAGGTTTCCAAACTAATTCTTAAAATTATGCAAGGCAATGTCTCTTTTATAAATTTTACTGCAAACTACCGAGGGAATACTTACTTCATGGTTTGGTTTCCACTGGCAAAGGAGGTGGCAAGTATATTAAAATTCTGCTGCGAGTGATGGTGTCTGGACATTTTCAGTCCCAAATACCCAGATCTAGGTGCATGAAACACTATCCAGGTCAGACAGATAGGCAACTTTGAGTCAAGCTTTAAATGACCGTTGAGTGCTTTTAATCCACTGACTATATTAATAGCTTGTATAACATTTTAAAGGATGAATATAAAAGGAAATTTTTTAGAAAACACTGTAAATAGCTTCTGAAAAAGAATTTCAGTACTTCAAACTGTAATTGCTTAATCACCTATAGCCTTTAAGGCAACATGTACTATAATTTGTAGAAGAAGCTCTAGTTACATTATCTGTTGTCGTAAACTGAAAATACCTCAATTTCAGAATCAATATGCATTAAGTTATACTGAGAAGAGCGTGTCAGTTCATTTTGGGCAGTCACATTAATTCTTGACCTGGTTTTGGCTGGGATGGAGTTAATTTTCTTCCTAGTAGCTGGTATATTGCTGTTTTTTGAATTTAGTGTGAGAATAACTTTGGTAACACACTGATGTTTCAGTTGTTGCTAAGTAGCACTGATCCTAAGTGAAAGACTTTGCAGTTTCACATGCTCTGCTAGCAAGCATGTGCACAAGAAGCTGGGAGGGAGCATGGCCAGGACAGGTGATCTGAACCAGCCAAAGGGATGTTCCATACCATAGAATGTCATAATCAGTATGTAAATGGGGGGAATTTGACTGGAAGAGGGGATTGCTGCTCAGATATCAGTGAGCCGGTGGTGAGCAATTGTATTGTGCATCACTTGCCTTGCTGGGGTTTTATTCCTCCTTTTTTTTTTTTTTTTTTTGTTATATTTCTTTTCATTACTACTACTATTATTATTGTATTTTATTGTATTATATTTTAATTATTAAACCATTCTTACCTCAAACCACAAGTTGTTTGTTTTTTTTTTTTTTTTCTGATTCTCCTCCACATCCCCATCTGCAGATCCAAGATATGTCCAAACAAAATATGTAGTCAGTATTGGACTTTGCCATGAGAAGTCTTTATAAACAGTTCAGGGGGACCTTTAAAGAATTAAAGGAATCAGAATTTGTATGTGCTGTGGGGTACAAATGAATGTTTGATGAAAGATTTTTGCTTATTAGGAGCTATAACTACACTGGAAACAACAACATAATCACGATCATAAAAATTGAGTGAAAAGTTGTCAAATACGATGTTACTGGTATTAAGAACAAAAATAATGACAGTCATAATCTCATTTTACACTAGATTATTGTAGTTACCACTAATCCTCTTCTACTTCCTCACTTTCTCCTCTTCAGGAAGTTTAACAGAGCCTACATATACGGTTCATCTTAATTTAAAAACTTCAGTTTAACCTTATATCCTGTAAATAATTCTGCACCTGCAAGTAATTGTATCTTCAATTCATTGTGAGTATAATAATATCAAAAAGTTAAAAGCTTGATGCTGGTAATTTTAAAGAATAGGAGTTCTTTTCAAATACCATAGGGATTTCAGCTGAGCAATATGATTTTCAGGCATAGTAAGACTTTTAGACGTATCTATTAGAAAGAGTAAAGTTCTGTTTAAAAAACCAAAGGCCACTTGTCACTTCAGACAAGAACCTGTCTCTATTTCTTTTCATGCTAGCAATCCAATCCATTTATTTATTGCATCCCAGATGATTTATTTTCTATACCTCTGTAAAAAATGGTTGAGTAATTATATCCTTTACAAGTATGTGCTTCTAGTGTAATTTAAGATGTTCCAGGTATTTGAGGTAAACCATTAAATTGTTTCTATCAAAGAAAGGCAAAGGAATTTTCTTTAATCACATTGAATAAACTAATCTTTATAATGTCCAGTTCCTCGTTTGAACATTTTTGGGCTTTAATCCTGTTTCTGCTTCCTCTTTACATCAGAAAATCATCTGATTGTTCCACTTTACCTCTAATCTGTCTCTTTGAAACAGCCATCAGGTGTACCTCCAGAGGAAATGGCATCATCCAGGGCTGTTTTCTGCTCTGAGTTAGGATTTAGTGAACTCATTTCTGAGCTACTGCCTGTGCTTCTGGTATACCCACCATTATTAATGCTGCTATATCACTGAAGGATTTCTGGGCTTTGGGTCTCACTGTTTCATGCTTCAGCTTGGCATCAGGGAGGATGACACTAGAGGTCTCATTAGCATTTTCAAGTGACATTTTCTTCCTTAGTAGAACTTCAGTTGAACCAAATGGACTGTTGTGTTTACAAGATGGCACTTTTATTTAATTTAGTAACATAAATAGTATTACCACAGGGATATACACAGGGAAATATGTAAATGCAAAGTTATAATACAGAGGTATAGGGTTGATATGGTGAGATTAGTACAAACAGTGTACCAACACAGGCCATAAAATATTATTTGTTCTCTGGAATATACAGAGTAGGAAATAATAGGAAAAAAAATTAATATATATACATATATATATAGCTAAAAATCACACTTGAATTCTGGAATTTCTGAGCTGTGAATTGGAAACATCTTTCCAAAATGTTGCCTTTACTCTACTGCACCATCCAATCAAAACATTAACAATGCCTTACTGAAACAGTAGTTGAAAACCTCTAATGTGGTTTTAAACCCCCAGGTATTTATAGAAAAGGCTACTTACTGGCACAATCCAAGTACAAGATGCTTTTTTTCTGCAGTTACATTTGTGACAAAAGGCGTAGCAATGAGTTAACTACCTTACTTTTACTCCAGGATGACTGGAAGGCTGGTATTGGTGTTCAGAGGGGTGCCTTTGAGGAAGGATGCCTCCTTAGATTATACAGAGGATGCTTCCATCCATTCATCTGCACTCTTGCATATGATTATGTCTGAAGATGTAGTTAAGCCTGATGGTTGTGATTTACATACTCAAGGCAAGACTAAGATTTCCAAAGGAGATAGGCAATTAAATCCTTTTATAAATCTTATTCATAATAATTACAAAGTACTGAATGTCTGGGGTAGGGAGAACAGGGTGAAGCTGAAATGTAATCTCATTTGCAAAATGAATTAAAACAATTACATAGTCCATAAGTCTTCATAGAACCCTGTTCTGCCATTTCTCTAGGGTATACGAAATGTTATTTTTTTTAAAGGTGCCGTATACTTCTACCTTCTTGATATTAAATTTATCTTGTTCAAAAATGTCAATGTTGGATACTCAAAATTATATTTAACTTTTGTGGTGCTTATTAATGACATCAGTACTTAAATATTTTTGCTGTTTTAAACAATGTACAACACTGAGACTTTCAGACTTCTATGTATTTTCCTGTCTTGGATGTACATTTTGATAACATAAAAACAACTACACCTCAAACTTCTAATTGTTATAATTTTTTTAGAAGTGTGCGTGTGTGAATTGAGAATTGAAGACAATATAAATAATTGTTATATTAATGAATCAAAAGTCTTGCAGCAGTACATGTGATATATTTACTTTACAGGTTTTAAGTGTCTTTAGTCTGTGTTCATAGAGAAACCTTTCTATGGATCCCTCTGTTATTTATAATATTTTGTTAATGATTTTTCCTAAACCAATAAATAGTCCATCTGAAAAAGATGATTAAAAACAGCTACAGTTGTGGCAGCTCAACTAGAAAAGGAGCTCAATGAACTTTTCAGTAATGACAAATACTTACAAAATTAAAATAGCTGACACTGCAATGCTTGCTATGAGTCAAAGCTCCAAAGGTCTACAGGAGCTAAATAGCTAAATGGTACTTTAGCATAATTAGACAAGGATGTATTACATTCTATTCTAGAAAAAAACTTATATCACAATAATTATTATCTCAGATAAGAGAGAGAAAAACTCACAGGGAAAATCTTACTAATGATACTTTATGCATCACTGAAAGCTGCTCATTATTACAGTTATGAAGGTGATATAAAAATAGAATGGAATAGATTGTATCTGTGCTGATGGATATGTCACTAAATTAATAATTGTGCAAAAACTAATAATAACTGTATTTTTTAAAAAAGGCCATGCAGCTAGGCATGTGGGTAAAAATATACATATGTTCCTCCATAATACTTTTCTTAATGGTTATTTAATCCAATGATTTAGATTGTTATTACTTGATCGACTAATGCTTTGTATGTGTAGTAAACAATGTCTATAGGCTTGAGTAAAGACAAGCCATGCTGATCTAACAGAAAAATGATTTTACTGCCTAGCTGCATTTTACATTGTTTAGATATGAGATGCATTTGTTAAATCTCTTGCTTGATCCTAAAAGACCACTTTCCAATAGGGTGTTATGAAAAACTGCAGTATTTTCCATATAGAATTTTGATCTCTACAACTAAGTATATATAGATGAGATTATTAAAAGCTTGTGAAATCATGTCATTTCTAATTATAATTTGATTTAATAAAGAAAAAAATAGAGAATAAAATTGTTAAAATGTTTATTTCAATATCTTCTTTAATTTTTTTTCATTTGTAACCATTGCTTCATTTACAGATCTTCTTAAATTGAATTTTTAGTAGAATTAAATAGCTTTGAGGCAAAAAGATTTAATCACATACAAACAAAAGCATATCCAGGTTTTAATTTCATTTGGAGAATGAAAATATTTTTCACTTCTGCCTGAAATTGTCTGAATTTCAATGCCTTTAAAAAATCTAAAGAAAATCAATTACAGCTATACCTATACTAAGATACTACATTTTCTGCATGCTTTTTGTTGTTACAATGTTGAGTCATGATTTTTTATCTGAGAATCATAATAAAATAAGACATTTCAAAGTTTATTCAAATTCATTTAAAAATCTCATAAATTAGTAGAGGGAGAGGAGGAGAGATTAAAAGGGGACTTTAGAAGATAAGTACAGATAGGTCACAAAAAGGAGATTTTCCTTGGTCTTTATGTCCTGTGCTGCTGGTATTTTCTTGAGTTGTGCCAGAAAAAACTGTACTTAGAAAGCTCTCATCCTAGGTATACTCGAGATGAGAACTGGGGATGAATCAAGCCTCAGTTTCATAAGTATTTTTGTAATTTGTCTACCTTTGCAAAATAAAAAACTTCTATAAGTCTGGATTGTGCTATAAAATTATTACTATTGTTATCAAATTGTAGCACATAATAACTATTAACCTTACCCATGACTTAATTAAAAGACAGTACTAGCCATCATGTTCTTCCTCTCAAATATATAGTTAAATATTGGTAGAAAGTTAGGAATCCTATTTATATTCAAATCCATGAAGTCCACTTAATATTTATCTTCCTACTCCTATAAAATAAAATATATTATGTTTTCTACTTAGTTTATTCATTTGAGCATTAATATTACAGAAACACGTTCGGAAAGATAATGTGTACATTTCAGTTTGTTGTAATGCTTTTGCTTAGTAAAGATATCAACACAATTTTTACTTTTTAATGGCAGAAATCTTTAATGGGATAGTCATAAGACTGAATGGCTCAATTATTACATGTGGTACAAACATACTTTAAAATTAAATGTAACAGAATTTTATTTACTCATGGGGGAAAAAAAAAAAAACCCAAAACAAAAAAAAAAAAAAAAAAAAAAAAAAAAAAAAAAGAAAACAAAGAAACAAACAGAAAACCACCCCACCCCCCAGGAAAAGAATATACCATGGTGTGACAAAATGTACTATTGTTTTATGTCAAGGGTTAGGGCTTGGCTGGATGCTTAGACAAATGACAGACACTCTCTGTTAACCCCTCTAGCTATCCAAAGGGGAAGGGAAAGACAATAAGGGAGAGAGACTCATGGGTCATAAAAGAAAAGTAAAACAGCTTTAATGAAAATAACTATGAAAAGAAATATGTATAAACAAATAAAAAACAATATAGAACCCCTGCTCTCCCCCAGTGACAATTACATCACTGTCACCACTGATGCTATGGAGCAGGCACTGGGGAAGTCCCAGAGCAGATTCAGCAGCAGATGGGAACTGGATTCGGAAGCTGGTTTTGCTACAACTATTGCTATATATATTGTGAATATTCTATCTGACTCATGCATCACAGATGAAAAATCTTTAAATTACTTAATTTGTTTTTAGATTCTAAAATACCCAGAGGTGCCACTAGGGCATTAATTCACAAATACCTTATAACACACTGTTCTCATCATGGCAGTATTTGTTTTTGACACATTAAGAATAATAGCATTAATAATAATAATAATACTCATATGTGAAGGTTTCAACTGATTATTAGTTGAAATGCTAATTCCATCATAATCAGTTACAAGAGCTTGAATATCAAGCTATCCCTTTCAGGAGAAATAAATCAACTATGGAACAGGATCTGAAAGGTGATAATTCCAGTTTGCTTTGGCCTTGAGGGATGGAGCAATCTGTCTTTTTCAGCCATACTGTTTGTTATACTAAGAAGAAAATACAAATACTTGGATCTGTTCTTTTTTACCTCTTTGTAGATGTAAAGAGACAAGACACTTGTAAATAGTCAGAAACTGTTCTTCCAGATTCAGACATGGTCAAGTAGGACAGTCTTTTTGTATACAGTTGATATAGCTGTTTGTATGTGGTTTAAGATAATGGTAACAGGACAGATTTTGCTTGAGCTACAGTAGTCAAGTAGGAGCAAAAAACCAGCTGGTTATGAGCAGAACAGCAGCATGGGGAATCTCAATCTGTCTGAAGACATTATTTAAGGACCCTTGGAAGAGACACTTATTTCACCTTCTGAAGAGTGACTGGATTTCTTGTGTAAACATTACCTTATTGCACTAGTGCAAAAATTCAGGGTTTTTAACAAATGTTCTATGACAGTATGTTCTTATATCTCACAAATTCCATGTCTCTTGCCACAGATGCTATTAGAATTTGAAGTGATACTGGAAAAATAGATGATTTTACTTCCATTTCCTTAAAATGATAAAATAGATGGACTTAGTTTTCAAAGTCTCATACAGGATCTCCAAAGTAAACTACTTAAATATTGCATTAGTATTGCCAAATTTATTTGCTGTTTATCTGAAAATTCTGAATTATTTCTAGCTCAGGAGTCTCTAAGTTTATTTAATGCCCTCAGCTTTAGTGTTTAAACCCATTAATCAGCTTTAATTTGAAAGCCACCTTGGTTGATTAACTCTCTCCTTCAGGCTACCTCAGATATCATCTTCAGTTTTGACCTTTTCTTTTTCAGTTTCACCACTGTGGACATCTTGAATACAGGCTAATGACCAGCTCAAATTACATTTCTTTTAACTTTTTTTTTTTTTTTTTTTTCCTTGGCACTGTTAATCTTGCACAGTCTAGTGAATGTTTCTCCACTCACTGCATGGGTCATACGTTCTCATTAACTCAATTTCCTCTCCACTTTTAACTTTGTCACCTGCATTTACTCCTATGTCAAACTTTTCCCATATGCTGTTTGCCTTCACTGGCAATTGTCTATAGACCCTTCCTTGTCTATAGACCCTTCCTTCACTAACTCTCAGAATCTTCTATCGTCTTGCCTTTGGTAATCTTAATTCTGTAAAATGTGTGATTCCTTTTTCACCAATGTATCATTTCCTGTGTACAAGTCTGCTTTGGTTTATGTTTATTCTGACTTTTCTGTCACGCTTGCAGATCTATAAAGTGTTTCTTCATTCTGTAAAGTATTGATGGAAGCTTTTTATTCAGAGGCTTATTTATATTAACTTATGATACATTATTGTTTTGAACGGCGGAATGATCAGTCAGATCATGAAAATATTCCTGATAAAACATACCTTGATTTTTTTTTGGGATGAGCTAGAATTAATTTGGGTAAGAGAAGGCTATTGAATTTTTATTCTTGAGGGTAAAGTACATAGAAATTATGGGGGAGGGAAGGGGAGGGGAGGGGAGGGGAGGGGAGGGGAGGAGGGGAGGAGGAGTGGAGGAGAAACCCTAAAACAATAGATCTGATAATTCTACTAGGAAAATTGCATTGAAAGCATATTAAAAGGAAGTTTATTATCAGCTGTAATAATTAAACCTCTAATATTTTATTGACACTTGTTTCCTTTTATAGGCAAAATGTCATTTCCTGGCAGTAAATAAAGCTGGTCAGTTTCTTGACTGTTTAAAGGATTTGCCGCAATGGGATGTTTAACTTTTAGATCAATGACATTGCTGCTGCTTTAAGCTTGGGAGTTAGATGCAGCATAGAAAAGGCTGGTACATTGAGGTTGATTTTTAAGCAGTTTGTATATACAATGAAAATACTCTACTAGATTCTATAGAATAGTATAATATAGCTCTAGTATTCCATACTAGAGCTGAACAGGAAATAAAGTGGCTGTGATGTCATTTGAACTGATACCATACTGAATAAAGCTTTTTAACCTTGACATAAAATTAAATTCCATGTAACACCTTGCATCTCTTCAGTTATTTTTGTTATTCCCAACTGGTTGAAAGATTTCATTACACAGAAATCCATAAAGCTAATATTATACCACTTTATTATACCTATTCTCTCTGTAATATGTGCACATCACTGCTATTAATATTCACATAAGCAAGTATCAAGCTAATAATATACCTCTGAATGTACTTAACTTTTGAAGTATGTAAACACTAATAATAATTTCCTTACTGAGAATGGTGTGTTTGGAGGATGCATCTTATTTTCTCTTTGAAATTTCATGTAAAGTATAACTGTGTTTATTGGTTCACTCTTGTGTACTAGGGAAAACAGTAGCTTCTAAAGTGTTTCTTTTCAATTCTTTGAGGGTTTTGTTTTTGTTTCTTTCTCTCCCAATACAGACATGTGAGAGCAGGGTGAGCTGAAAGCAAAGAATTTCAGTCTAGTGCTTGAAAGTTATTTAAAAATATAAAGTCTTGTCTCAGAGCGTTTGCTAGATACTTTTTTATGCGAAATATGGTCTTAACTTTGCTCTGTCACATATTAACTACTTCTTTTTATTTCTGACAGTGAAACATATTACCTTTATCTGTAGTCAAAGGGAGCTAGGGAATGAAGGAAAACAGGCGCAGTGAGCAGCTGTGCTGTTCATTACGTTCTTCCTGTTCTTGTGTGAGAACACAAATGTGTTATTTGAGTAAAATTAGTGATATTGGAAGAAAGCCCTGGTAATGGTAGGGAGACACAATGGTGCAAGGGGCAATCACCCAACATTGCACAGTAACCTTTATAGTAGTTTCTGAAAGATCCAACTGCTTGTCATTTCAGTCAGTAAAAAACACCATGTGAAATCAAATACCATTTTATATATATATGATGTACATAAGATTATTTCTGTAACACAAGAAAAGGATTAGGCTAAAAGATGGTTGCAAAATAAAATACTTATAATGGATGCACTTTGGAAAAGGTAACATTCTCTTTGAAAAAATATCTTAAAGTAAACTCTTTGAGATGATCCTTATACAGCAAATTCAAAAGAAAGAGAAGACTTCAAGACTGTAATTTTTTGTTTACATGAAGTAAAAACCTTCCTGGTTTATAAACAGAAGTTTTACAATAATAAATTAATATAAAATATGTCTTCAGTGTATGTTCAAACTTGTCATGGGGCACTTTCTGGCTAAGGTAGGAATGACAAAAATTGGAGTTTAATAATAAAAGGTGACACAAGACTACAGTAAATGTATATGTGCACTAAAACTGTATGAGGTAATTTACATTTAATTTTCATCTCTATAATTTGAAGTATTCAGAGAACTTGTCTTATGGATTACCAGCATTTCTAGAGTAATGTCTATGTACATATTTCTGAATAACATTATAGAATCACAGAATCATAGAATGGTTTGGGTTGGAAGAGACCTTCAAGGTCATCCAGTCTGCCATAGGGGTCAGCATTTGCCTGACACTCAAGGACATGAAGACACCCTTTGCTAGGTAAGCTTCCATCTGGAGTCTTCTGGAAAACCATTGGGAAACCATTAGACAGTGGTGGCCAGCCCTTGTGATTATCATAACTCCCTGTGGCACTCAACCATATTTCCAACAAAATATAAATAAGATGGAGAAGGAACAATAAAGAGGCAGGTATTGTAACATAGGAAGAAATTAGTGCTAGCCTTGATTAGCAGTAGGTCTTTCCCACATTGCCATTGCTGAAATGAAGAAATTACGTGGTTCTGGTGCCATGGTCCCACTTTGATGTCAGAGAGAAAACAAAGAAAACTGTCAGACTCATGGTCATGACACTGAAGAGGAGATGAAGAGTAGTCACTGGCAGTTCTCTAGTAACTGAAATGAATGAGCCTTTTGACACACTTGACTAACAGTCCTGGGCTAGCAGTCCTGATATGATATGCTACCTCAGGCAGCTGCTGAGACAGCAGCTCAGACTGTTCAGAAAGTAGATCCTGCTCCACCTTCACTCACTGGCTACTACCACGTGCTGTTCAATCATCTGAACATTAACAGTGATCTTGGGAATAGCCATAAGCAGATGAGTGGTTAAAAAACTAGATATTGCTATGGTCTTCTTTACCGGAAGTTTTCTAGACACACACAGTGTCTAGAAGAGTGCACATATAGGGAAAGGACTGGATGGCTGATCTTGTGGGAGAGCACAAGGGCTGTTGAGCAGGAACGATTCTATGTCACAAAGGATCATTTGTTGCATGACATGTCATCATATGTCTGTTCAGGACAGGCAGTGCTGCCTCCCCCAGGGCACCCCGGGGAACTGCCAAGGGGGTGTGAGGGGCTCCCTCATCACCCAAAGGAGAGGAGGGAGAGAGCGGGGCTTGTGTGAGTGTTAGAAGGGTCTGGAATTAGTTTTAGAGGGATACTTAGACTTTTTTGAAGTGTTCATTAAATACAGTTTCTCTTGTATTGGGGACATTGATCCTGAATGTGTGGTTCACTAATTGCTGTTTGATAAATCCGTTAAGTGCTTAGATCCTGATTTTCTTTAAGCCAAGTGAACAAAGGGAGAAGAATTTACTTTTTCTCTTTTTCCTTTCTCTTCCCTCCTTTCTCCTTGTCTAATAAAGTAGCAGAATTAGAACATGCTGATAAGAAGGAGCTATACCCACTGGAAAAACTCATCAGTCCAACAAGCTTGTGCAATGCACTTCTGATGAGCTTTTTGATACAGCAAATGAAGAATGCAACAGCAGTGTATTCTTGCCAATAGGAAAAAAAAAAAAAAAACCACGAAGATGGAAATCTGTATTATGAACAGTATTTGTTCTTAAAAAGGAACAGTGATTGGTAAAGGTAAGAGCGGAATAATTAAATTTTTTTTTAAATTTATTTCAGATAAAAGAATAGAAGTGCTTATTTTAGAAGTGCAACATATAGACAACAGAATAATTCTGTAAATTTGACAATTACTTGCAAGAGTTCAGTCACTTTGGGAAATCACTTGCCTCAAGAGTCTTAATTTTCTGCAGTGAGTTTAAGAGACTGAATTGATCTTATAAGCAGTGCTAGCTGACTGACAGCATGTCTTTGCCCAGAGACCAGACAGGAGCTTATTTAGTGTTTGGGGCTTTTTTAAGTTTGGGTATTTTTAATTTTCCATTGGAGCCAAGGATTAAGATACTCTTCCTCATGATTGTGGCAATATATATTAATCCTTTTTTCTCTCTCTCTCTATATATATCAGAATATTGAAAATCTGCAAATTTCCCCATTAACTGTGACATGAAGGCAATCTGAAAAATCTGACTCCAAGCTATTTAAGATATTTTTATCTTTCAGATACCAAGCTGAAACTCACACTACACAGTTTCATAGCAATTTCAATGAGAAAATATAGTTTGTACTTTTTGACAATGTTATGTACCACCTTCATTTTTACATTCAAGTTATATTTATTTCTGTGTTCAAACTTATTACAGTATCATATCTTCATTAAAAATGCAAGATGCCTAAGTATAAATAATTAAGTAATGAGGCAGCAGAACTGGCTTATTTTTTATATTCATAAATAACACGTAGTTGCTAGAAAATATGCTTAGCTTGTTTCAGATCTTAACTCATTTCTTTCTGCTGTTTTGGGAGAGTCAAGCACCTTCTTCCCAAAGCTGGGAATAAAATGTTTGTGGGATTGGAACAGGAAACTCAAATTTCATTCCAAAATTGGTTGACTGTGGTAACAAAAGTGTCAGACTCAAAAAATGCAAGTGCCAACCTCATTCTCTCTAATATGGAAAAGGAATAATATTGGAAGAAGGGTGGCTTTGTTTCCAGTTTTTCTCTATGCATTTTAGTATTACACTGTGTCATGTAAGATGTATAAACGAATTTTAGAGTTCTGACTCAAACAAGTAAAATATCCAATAAGTACATGTGTCCTTGACTCACATAGACTTGATGTAAAAGTAATTTAGCACCAAAGTGTTCAGTAGTGAAATCTGGATTTTCCCCAAAAATAATTAAACTAGAGAACTTAATACACAAAGCATTTGCTATGTACAAATGGTGCATATAGCAGTATTGCAGATGCTGCAGGGAAACCTTTATTATTAATTCAAAAGATCTTACGGATTTTATTGTGTTCTATTCATTGAATGATTTCATTTTAAGAAATGTGTCTGTCCTTAAGAAATGCATGATCATTTATAGTATTGCCTCATGTAGCTAACTTATAATGTGTCCCTTTACACTCTCCTCCACTTTTTCTAACTAATATGTCAGCTTTTCTTTTTATATTTTATGATGTTTCATCTTCAATCTATTATTTTCTATTTGTGTAATAATTTCATTGCTACTAGCAATGTTCTTTTTTTTACCACAGTCTTTATTATTTAAACACTACAGAAGACAGGGTTTATACCTAAGAGCTGTTTCAATTTTCACTTGCCTATTCAGATTTCTTGATGGTAGTTTGAGAAGGGATTGAAAAAGAAGTATTATTAAATAAATAAGGGCCACAAAAAATAGCCCTACTACTCCTGAAAATGTATTTTCAAAGCTACATCAGTACAGTTTCTGTTTGTTCTTGGAATCCACCAGTGGACCTCTACACATTAAGAATTCACTCCTGATTCAAAGTGAAAAAAAAACCATAAGATACCATTTGAATTACAGAGCAGAAACCCCTGCTTAGCTTCATAAGTAGATTATTGAGGGTGTAAGTAAATGGTCAAATCTACTTAGCATTAGGTATTTTATCTCTACTGTCGGAGAGAATTACTTATTACATTCAGTTAGAATGGATAAAGGGATAATTTGGACAGTGGGTTTGTAGATATGTAAGCGCATCATTGAGAAGACTGTAAACCACTTTTTTTTTAATAAGCACAAGACTGCTCCACATTGTATAGATATCTAGATAATGGGCACAATTTATTTCAGAAATAAGAATGTTCACGCTGAAGAAATCTTTCTTGAAAAATACCAGTTTATGAATGAAAGACAAACTTTGGGACAGATCTAAATTGTGTATTATAGGTAGATTATATTCATAAGGAGATATATTTATAAATGTCTCTGAAATTAAAAAAAAAAAAAAACAAAACGTTTTGGTTAAAAAAGAACAATATTCACAACATTTATTTTGAAGGATAACATTTTCATTTTCACAAGTTAGAAACAAACTAAATGGGTTCTTTGTGTTGATTTCTCAACCACAAACAGCTTGTACCCTGGAAAAACTCAGGCATGCCCGATTTGAATATAACAGATTCCTTTAATCTGATGAATGGCAGTGACAGTGGCTGTGCTCCACAGAAAAATCCATAAGTATGTGTTTTAACTTCACATTTCAGAAATACTTTAGGTAGTCTGAAAACACAAAGCTTAAAGCATCATGACTTCAGAAAGAATATATAATATTTTTAAATTATATATTATTTGATTAAATATGATATATAATAAATAATAATACAGAATACATTATGTTAATTATCACTATCTTCATATATTAATCTATCATATTAATTTATTATTATATATTATGTAGGTGATGAAGGGTCTGGAACATCTTTCTTATGAGGAAAGGCTGAGAGCCCTGGGGATGTTTAGCCTGGAAAAGAGAAGACTGAGAGGGTATCTTATTAATGTTTACAAATACCTGATGTGTGGGTGTCAAGTAGAAGGGGCCAGTCTCTTTTAAGTGGTGCCCTGTGATAGGACTAGAGGTAATGGTAGCAAGGTGAAACACAGGAAGTTCCACCTCAACATGAGGAAAATATTCTTCACTGTGAGAGTGACAGAGCCCTGGAACAGGCTGCCCAGAGAGGTTGTGGAGTCTCCTTCTCTAGAGACTTTCAAGACCCACCTGGATCTGTTCCTGTGTGGCCTGCCCTGGGTGTTCCTGTGCTGGCAGGAGGGTTGGACTTGATGAACTCCACAGGTCCCTTCCAAGCCCTACCATTCTATCATTCTATGATTCTATGTATTATATTATACATAAAAATAATTGTCAAGAGCAGCTAGAAGCTTTGTCCCAATCCCAAAGTTTTGACATCACTGGCATAAGTGAAATCTGGTGGGGTGAGTCCCATGACTGCTATGCTTTGATGGATGGTTACAGGTTCTGCAGGAGGGCAGACGAGGCAGAGGGGTGGTGCTTGTATGTGAGAGAGGTGTTGGATTATATGGTGATTATAGTTGGTGACAACATGGTTGAGAGCCTCTGGGTAAGGATGAAGTGGAAAGCAATTAAAGCAGGTGTTGTTATGGGTGTCTACTATTGACCACCCAGCCAGGACAGGGACACCAATGAATTATTCTACAAGGAATTAAAGGATATCTCTAGATCAGCTGTGCTTATGGATGATTGTAGCTTTCCAGATCTCAACTGCGAATATGACACAGTGGATACAAACAGGTCCAGGAAATTCCTGGAGCCTGTTGAACATAACTTCTTGGTGCAGATACTAAGGGAGCTGACTAGGAAAAATGGCCTCCTAGATTTGTTGTTTGTAAACAGGGAGGGACTCTTGATGGGTGATTGGTGACTGCTTTGGTCACAATGACCATGAAGTAGCTGAATGTCAAATCACTGGTGAGAGGACAAAAAACTGAAGGAAAACTTCAACTCTGGATAGGAGGAGCACAGACTTTGGGCCGTTGAAGGAGCTAGTTAGTAAAGTCCTCTGGGAATGTGCTTTTGAAGGTATTGGGGCCCATGAATGCTTATGATTTTTAACTCAGAGTTCTCTTTTAAAGGGAATTGCAAAGTGTCAGAAGTCAGACAAGCAGGGGAGAAGACTGACTTGACCAAGCAGGGATCTTCTTCTAGAACTTAGGTGGAAAATTAAAATATATGGACATTGGAAGCAAAACCAGGCAGCATAGGAGGACTACAGAGTTGCTGTTTGCCAGTGTAGGGAGAAAATTCATGTGACCAATGCTCAATTAGAGTTCAACCTGGCTGAACTGTGAAGGGCAATAAATTTTTTTTCTTTAAATATATGATGTGTTTATGCGCTTGCATATCTGTGCACATTATGTGTTTATGGGGAGATAGGTGGAGAGGGAGAGAGGGAAAAATCATGAGTGAGCTGTCAGCTGTCTATTTTACCCTTCAGGAGTGGAGTAGAGAAACAAAGGTAGATTGTGTACATCTCCTGCATGCACATTTAGTGAATGGTAAAATTATGGAGGAGGTTATTTTGTGAGTTACTTAAAAACATTTGATAAAATGCAGTCATTGGTCATAGCCAACATGGGTTCACAAATGGAAAGTTCTGCTTAACCAAGTTAAATTCCATTTATGACAAGGTCGTCCATCTAATTAACCAAGGGAAGCCAGTAGCTATGTTTTGGGGTTTTTTTTATTTTAGAAAAACTTTTGATACTGTCTCATACAGTATCCTTCTGGACAAAACCTCCAGCATACAGCTATACAAGTCCGTAATACATTGGGTAAGCAATTGTCTGAAAAGTGGAGCTCAAAGGGTTACATCCAGCTGGTAGCCAGTCACCCATGGGGTTTCCCAGAGCTCAATTTTAGGGACAGTGCTCTTTAATGTTTTTATAAATTTTCTGGACACAGGAATTGAATGTACATTAATAAGTTTGTTGATGATACTAAATTAGAATAGAATAGAATAGAGTAGAATAGAATAGAATAGAATAATAGAATAATAGAATAATAAAATATTTTCAGTTGGAAGGGACCTCTAATGATCTTCTAGTCTGCCTGCCTGACCAATTCAGGTCTGACTAAAGGTTAAACCATATTAAGTGCATTGCTCAAATGCCTTTTAAATACTGGCAGGCTTGGGGCATCCATCACTTCTCTAGGAAGCCTGTTCCAGTGTTTGACCACATTCTTGGTAAAGAAATGCTTCCTAATGTCCAGTCTAAAACCTGATGCAACTTTGAACCATTCCCACATGTCCTATCACTGGATACATCAGCACCTCCATCTCCTCTTCCCATCCTCAGGAATCTGTAGAGAGCAATGAGGTTATCATTCAGCCTCCTTTTCTTCAAACTAGACAAAAGGCAGAGCTGTGGAATCCTTTGAGTATAGAGATGTGGCAATATTTCTCGAAGAGAACAGACATGTGGCCTATCCAAACTCACCTATGCCATAGCTTAAGACACACCTTGACATAACTGAAGGCTTTTTAACTAACAAGGGATGGTCATTTTAACAATAGTGTTAGTGATGTTATCTGTAGTACTTTGTTTATTGAGGATGGTAGGAAAGTTGATTGAAAGAGCTATTCAAGGGGTCTGTCTTGCACAAAAACAAAAAGGGGGAATTGTGGGATTGTTCCTGAAGGAAAACAGGCATGCCTGTTTTCAGCAAGACTGTGTGGGAATAAATTGAGCTGCAGATGACAACCTTGAGGTATGCTTGAGAGCATCAAAGGAGGAAGCACAAAGCAGTGAAGCAAGAAGATAAAGAAGAAGAAAGTAGAAGATAACCACGATGGGGGGTGGTGATGGATGTGGTGTAGGATAGTCAATTATGTATTAGTGTGTATTTAGAGTAGTTAACCAATAGCTGTTAGTGGTACCGTGTGTACAGGAACAGAAATCGTATATAACCCTGTCGAAAACATGAATAAAGTACCCTCAACTTTGATCATATTGGTCCGTGTTGAGTCCACTCAGCTCCTGCGTAGAGAGGCCTTACAGAGAGGGCTGGATAGACTAGAGAGATGGGCAATCATCAACCATATGAAATTTAAAAAGTGCCAGATTCTCTACCTGGGACAGAATAATCCTGGTTCTATGTACAAATTGGAGGACAAGAGGCTGGAGAGCAGCCCCACAAAAAGAGATCTTGGGGCTTCGGTGGATGGATTGAATATGATTCAACACTGTGCCCTGGGAGACAAAAGGGCCAGCTGTGTCCTGGGGAGCACAGCATAGCTATCTGTTTGAGGGAGTAGATTGTCCTACTCTACACTGCACTGGTGCAGCCACACTTTGAGTGCTGTGTGCAGTTTTGATCACCTTAATAAAAGAAGGACATCAAACTATTAGAGTGTGTCCAGAGGACGGTGACCAAGATAGTGAAATGTCTCAAGGGAAAGAATTACAAGAAGCAGCTGAGATTGATTGGTTTGTTCAGCTTGGAGAAGTCTGAGCTTTGGCCTCATTACAGACTACAACTTCTTCAAGGGGAGCAGTGGAAGGCGAGGTTGTGATCTCTTTTCTCTGGCAATCAGCAGCAGGACACGAGGAAATGTTATGAAGCTGCATTGGGGAACTTCAGACTGGACATTAGGAAAAGGTTCTTTGCTGAGAGAGTGGTCAGTCACTGAACAGGTTCCTCAGGGTAGTGGTCACAGGAGCAAAACTGTCAGAGTTCAAGAAGAATCTGGAAAATGTTCCAAGTCATATGATTTAGTGTTATATAGTCCTGCGAGGGACAGGGAGTTGGGCTCAATGATCCTTATGGGTCCCTTCCAACTTGAGATACTCTATGATTCTATGTGGTGATAACTGCTCTGATAAAATATTATAACAGCTCTGATACATATAGCTGAAAGATAATGTTTTAACACTATATTAATCTAGTTTTACTGTCTGGCACCAGCAGATGTTTTCTCCATTTTTGTTTTATATTTGTCAGGTAGAGAATTGATGAAAATGGACAAGAACTTGCTTTCTTTTTCTTTGAGGTAGAATTTAACTAGAAGGTTTCAGATCAAAGGCTTCCTATAATCTGGCTTAAAGGTTTTTTTTTCTGACTGAACATTAGTTAGATGTCTTGCTAGAATTATTTGTGGCTCCTTTTTACCATATTGAATAGTATGAACAATGGGGACAACAACACAAACTGAATATATACATAAAACAAAAAGAAACAAAAAAAATCTTCCACTGTGGCCAAACTGAAATATATAGTGTTACATCAGAGGTAAACCTGTCCCAGTTCCTTTAACAGCTATTTGCTTATTTTTTTTTTACTTCATGGCCTGATATATGAGTGGTCCCTGTAGAAAACATGTTGGACAGCAGCTGCATTCTCTCAGTCATTTTGCAAGGGGAGATGAGTGGACTGTGTCCAAAATGCTATTCTCCAGCTGCAACAAGATGGGCTTTGCTATTTAGCAGTATGACATTTTGAGAATTCATTTCATTTTTCCCTTTTGCTAGGTCACTCCTCCCAAGAGGTCACTGAGCTGACTGTCCAGCAATTCCTAAATGCTCAAGTATCTGTATAGCATTTTTCTATTTGATGTGAATGACAGCTGATGGTAATTCTAATCACTGAAAATGAAAAATCTGAGAGGAATACACTATTGAAATGTCCAGCATGCAATTTTAATATGAAATATGATTTCTTATAAGAGATAATATTTTATTTGAAATCATACTTTCTAAAATCTCACTCTGAGTGATCATTTCTTTCAGAATTTATCATTAAGCATTCTTTCTGGGAAAAGATAATCAGCACTGTGGGCAGACACTGCAACATTGTGGAACTCATAATATGGTAGTTAAGGAAAAAGAAGTTCAACTTTTATTGACTTTTCAGATATGATAGAATATTTTCCACTGAAAACAATAGAGAACTGTATTATTATATCCTTAAAGTGAAGTTTTCTCATTTTCTGCTGTTTTAATGTTTGACTTAAAATAAAAAGTTATATTTAAATACATGAAATATTTTGTAATGAAAACACCTCAAATGTCATTAACTCAGTTAGATATTATTCTGTGGTAATTAACAGGTAGCATTACTTTTCAGGTAATCCTTAATCTCACATACCATAATCATCTAATGTAAATCTCAGTGCTGTATCATTTTGCTATTATGTGTGACCTCAGAACATTTGCTGAATAAATATGTGAACTTGACCCATACCTCTTCTTCATTCCTCAGCTCACCATCCTTTTACTTTGTAGTGTAACTTACCTGTGAAACTCAAGCCTTCAACGGAAGTCCATTATCAGCAACTCTACAATATTATTTTCCTGCCTTCTAGACCTTCTTGACCCTTCTTTTGATTTCTATATCTCCAAAATAAACACAATTAGCTTTGCAGTCTATTTCATCTCAGGATTCTTTCAAGAAAATTCAGAATACTATGGATAAAGTTTATATTATTAATAGTAATGTTGATATTAATTATAGCAATGTTAATAATAATCCTTGTGCTCATAAACTAGGCATAGAATAAAAAGTTACATTGTATGGCATATTCAGAGAAGGATGGTTTTATGCTGATGTTTATGTCGCCAATATCTCACTTGTTATGACATAGGTGAGGGTGTTAACTTGATCCTTCCAAGTTGATTGTTCCAATTACTTGATTACTTTCTCTGAATCATCAAATACTTATTTAGAGAAAATTCAATTGTTTCTACAGGACAGATGTTAATAGTCTGACAGATGGTACATACCTGGAATCCTAGAAATTAATATTTAAGTCTTTGATCTGGATCTGGTAGAACAGAATCACAATTGGATCATCCATACCCCAGGTGGGAGCTCTGGCTACAGAACTATTCTGGGCCTCAGTAGGTGATAATAGAAAAGAAAAAAAGCACCTTGAAAAGTTTCCATTTGCTCACAGGGAGGATTAAGATATTTTCTTAAGACTTAAGTGTTTTTGCATGAATGGATAAACTATTTCCCACTGAGATATAACTGCAAAAAGCATTGGTACTCATTGGATGACAGCTTCATTGCAGAGGCCATAAATTTCATAAAAATCGGGGAGTGGGAAGAAAAAAGCCCACCTCTCACTGCTATTTTTTTCTCAGAACTGTACTCAGCAAACAACCTAAAAGCTCCTGTGTAATTTCATGTGTATAGAATGGATTCTATGAGTGTCTTCAAGTGTGGATAGAGAATTACTTCCCAGAAAGCAACAGGTCAAAGAGAAGAAATGCACCTTCTGAGAAGCTGGCATGTGAAAGGTTTCCAAGGAATGATGAGCTCTGGTGATAAGTAGATTCATTGGCTCTTCAAGAACTTGTAAACTCAGGACAGATAGAGTCTGACATATCTGCACAAGACCACTAGCATCAATGAACATCACCAACGTATTGTGTAACACTGATCATATCCAGAGGTGTCTGATATATGAACAAAGATGACAAGTTCATATGTGACCCTGAAGAAACAAAGAGTTTTCTGAAGGAGTGAATATCAACCTAGAAGCCACTGGTGTGTCAGTACAATCCTCCACTTCTGAGCACTGAGTTGCAGTTGGCTTCCCATTTGTTCACATTGCATAACTATGAATGAATATGTGAGTAAACCATGTAAGTGAATGAGTAAATATGCTGTGCAGTTTTCTGTTACTGTTAGTAGTGGTTTGATAGAAATAATAATATTATCATAAAAATTGAAGTTGTTTATAAATGGTGGGTAGGAAAGAGACACATCACAACCAGTTTTTGAGGTTAAAGGGAATTAACAACACAAATTTCAACTGAAGAAGTCTCTCTGATTCTGATTCAAGTAAAACACTTACAGAGTCTGCAGTTTTGCAGAGTGCATAGACAACAGCTGCAACACTTCAAAAAATAGCACATTAGGGATTTTGATTTGTTGGTTTGTTTTGGGATGCTGAGGAAGACTGAAAGTATCTATGATTATGAGGAATGAATTATAGTCTCCAAATCTATACTGGAAAGACTGCAATAATTAAACATGCACAAAGTAATTACTGCAGTGGTACTTGCCCATAAACTAACTGTAAAAAAAAAAAAAAAAACACAAAACCAATAACCAAAATAACAAAACCAAAACAAAACCAAAGCCCAACCAAAACAAAAGCAAACTAAATCCAAAACAAAACACCTGATACACACAGATTTGAGTCAATAAACAAATGACTGAAAATCCACTCTAAGCCAGTTCATACAGAATACTCTTTAAAATGTTATAAAGGATTATAAAAAATGTGAAACTGCCAAAAAAGAGGAAAGTTTAGGAAACTTTGCTTGTTTGTATTTAAGTAGCTTGTTTTAAAAGAGTTTCAGACATTTAATCTCACTTACATGGCTGATTAAGAGTTTTTACAAATATATTAATAACAAAAAAAGAACTGGGGAAAATCTCCATCCCTTACTGGATGCAAGGGGGAACATTGTTATCAAGGATGAGGAAAAGGCTGAGGTACTTAATGCCTTCTTTGCCTCAGTCTTTTATAGTCAGTCTGGTTATCCTCATGGCATTCAATCCCCTGAGCTGGAAGATAGGGATGGAGACCAGAACAGTCCCCTTATAATCCAGGAAGTGGTAGTTAAAGATCTTCTAAGCCAACTGGAAACCCACAAGTCTATGGGGCCAGATGGGATCCACCCGAGAGTGCTGAGGGAATTGGCAGTGGAACTTACCAAGCCTCTCTCCATCATTTATCAGCGATCCTGGTCAACTGGGGAGGTCCCAGATGACTGGAGACTTGCCAATGTGACACCCATCTATAGGAAGGGCAGGAAGGAAGATCCAGGGAACTACAGGCCTGTCAGCCTGACCTCGGTCCCAGGAAAGATTATGGAACAGTTCATCTTGAGGGTGATCACACAGCAAGTGCAGGACAATGTGGGGATCAGGCACAGCCAACATGGGTTCATGAAGGGCAAGTCCTGTTTAACCAACCTGATCTCCTTCTATGACCAGGTGACCCGCCTAGTGGATGAGGGCAAGGCGGTGGATGTTGTCTACCTGGACTTCAGGAAGGCATTTGACACCGTTTCCCACAGCATTCTGCTGGAGAAGCTGGCAGGTCATGGCATAGACAGGAGGACTCTTCGCTGGGTTAGAAACTGGCTGGATGGCCGAGCCCAGAGGGTGGTGGTGAACGGAGTAAAATCCAGTTGGCAACCAGTCACAAGCGGTGTCCCTCAGGGCTCAGTTTTGGGACCCGTCTTGTTTAATATATTCATCAATGACCTGGATGAGGGAATTGAATGTACCCTCAGTAAATTTGCAGATGACACAAAATTAAGCACAAATGTCGATCTGCTTGAGGGTAGGAAGGCTCTGCAGCGGGATCTGGACAGGCTGGAGAGATGGGCTGAGCTCAATTGTATGGAGTTTAACAAAGCCAAGTGCCGGGTCACGCACTTCGGTCACAACAATCCCCAGGCTACAGGCTTGGGGAGGAGTGGCTGGAGAGCTGCCTGGCAGAAAAGGACCTGGGGGTGTTGGTCAATAGCCGGCTGAACATGAGCCAGCAGTGTGCCCAGGTGGCCAGGAAGGCCAATGGCATCCTGGCCTGTATCAGAAACGGTGTGACCAGTAGGAGTAGGGAGGTGATCGTACCCCTATACTCGGCACTTGTGAGACCGCACCTTGAGTACTGTGTCCAGTTTTGGTCACCACAGTACAGGAGGGACATCGAGGTGCTGGAGCGAGTGCAGAGGAGGGCAACAAAGCTGGTGAAAGGGCTGGAAAGCATGCCCTATGAAGAGCAGCTGAGGGAACTGGGTTTGTTTGGTCTAGAGAAGAGGAGGCTGAGAGGAGACCTTATCGCCCTCTACAACTACCTAAAAGGAGGTTGTAGAGAGGCCGGTGTTGGTCTCTTCTCTCAAATTAGTAATGATAGGACGAGGGGGAATGGACTAAAGTTGCGTCAGGGGAAGTTTAGATTAGATATTAGGAGGAAGTTCTTCACTGAGAGGGTGGTTAGGCACTGGAACAGGCTGCCCAGGGAGGTGGTGGAGTCACCATCCCTGGAGGTGTTTAAAGAACAATTAGATGTGGAGCTTGAGGATATGGTGTAGTGGTTGAGAAATGCTAGGACAAAGGTTGGACTTGGTGACCCTGAAGGTCCTTTCCAACCATAATGATTCTATGATTCTATGATTCTATGATTCTATGATTAAAGGGCTAAGCAACCGAAGTTCTGACAAAACTGAAATGCAATAAAGAGTAATAAGTAATCTAAAAAAACACTAGGAATCAAACCTCAGAGAATTTTCTATATGAGGAGTACACTTCCGTATTAAAAATACAGGTTAAAGAATCACATGAAAAGTCCTAGGGAAAATATTAAATGATAATCAACAGAAGTAGTTTTGAGCAGCTTAGTTTTCCTCTCAAGTCAGTACATTTCTACAATGGACTTTCTAGTGAAGAGCAGTATCTTGCATTCTAGACGTGTGTGCTAGGATGGATTTTTCTAACTCTGGATTGAGATCTACTGCCTTCAAATCCACTGTTTACATTCAAGAAAAGGTAAAAGTGCTTCCTATTTAATTGATATGGATTAGAGAAGACAGTCTAACATGCAATTGCACTTTTGAACTCTCCAGGGAGAGTTGCTAAATCTTTAATCATTTAGACTGTTGGAGAGATAAATCCTACAATTGTAGTTAGTTGAAATACTACATAGTCTATAAGGAAATGCTTTATGTAGAAAGAAAATTAAGATGAGAAAAGCAGAATTTTCCTTGTACATCTCTACCTGAAAATCTAAGTAACACTTGAGAGTCTAGTATAAATCAGTACTGTCTTCATACTTTATGGAGCATTCTTGTGATTTGTAAGGAATCCTGGGACCACCAGATAGTCAAAACTCTGTGATATACTGCTGGCAAAAGGATATGGTGCAGTAAACCATCCTAAAGTAATGTTCCTTTGATTGGTAACAGTGAATTAGGGGTTGATTTGCATTCTGTGCCAAAGGTCAAAGAGATTTTCTGTGTATCCATTGTAAAAACATCAGGGATAATCAGAATCAGTATTTGTATTAATGTCTAACTCTGTGGCATGGAACATAGTTCATTGAGGTTAAAATACACATAAAAGTTCATCTAATTTTTCAAAAATCTGTTTGAACCAACTCTAAGGATGGAACATGACACAGTTGAGTGGACAATACTTGCTCATATAATTACTTTATGTACTTCTACAAAAAAAAAAAGGGGCAACAGATAATACAGTAAAGTAACAATGACCCTCCAACCCTCAGAATAAGTTAACATATATTAGTGAAGACATTCTGATAATTGTGCTCGTCTAGATCTATGCATGTAGTAAAAAAATTTATATATATATATATATACTTGTGTCACGGTTTAGGGTCAGGGCAGCCCCTTAGACCTACAACAGATGCTCTCTGTTAAACCCCCTCCCTCCCCAGAGGGGTAACAGAAAGGGAATAAGGGAGAGAGACTTAGCGATTAGAAAAGGAAACTAGAACAGCTTTAATGACAATGAAATTAATAATGACAGAAATGGAATATATACAAATATATACAAAACCAGTATCGAACCCAGCCCCCCTGATGGTAATTACATCACCATCACAACTGATGCTGTGGAGCAGGCACTGGGGCAGTCCCAGACTAGGCCCTGCAGCAGACGGGAGCTGTGTTCAGGAGCTGGATTCTGGTACTGGGTTCAGGAACATGCAGATCGGGATCGAAGGCAGAACAGACAGAGTCCTCCTTGGGTGCTCCAAGGAAGGAACCAGAAGAGGACCCGAGCCAAGCCAAGCAAAAGCTGGCAAAGCAGTACAAAATGGGAGAGAAGAGCCCAGAGACCCTTCGGGTCCCCTCAGCTCTAGACCAAATATGGTGTATATGGGATGGAATACCTCATTGGTCAGTTTAGAGTTACCTGTCCTGTCCGCTCCTCCCTGAAGGTGCAGCCTTTCACTTTCTGCACCCCCCAATGTGGTACACAAGACCCAGCAGTGGCCTTGGCCTGCATACCAATCCTTGGTAGTAACTCTAAACATGAGGTGTTATCACAGCTAGAAGCAGACACTGTCTGTGAAAACAGGCTGCTAACTTCAGAAAGTGCAGTTAATTAGAAGAACTGAGCTGAAAAGTAAAATTACTGAACAGAATTAGTTCTGTTTTCACTCAAACCAGGACAACTTGTCAATAACTCATGCTAAAACATTGCTCTGAGTATCATCCAAACTGCAGACATATATTTAAAATACAATACATATGTGACAGGACAAACTGTTTCCTTCAAGAATAGCACCCAGTTGCACTGTCTAAACAGAAAAATGAATATAATCTAATGAATATTGATCTAAAATGAAATGGGACTTCTCTGAAATAATCCATTTGCTGTGTTTCTGGAAGGATTCTGTAATACTGCCTGTGATGATCAAAAGCAGCTTCAAAACAGAAAGAAAAAGAAAAAAAAATATAGTACCTTCAAATAAGAAAAGGCATAAAAATCACTGGATTACTTCTAAGAGCAGTTTCTGTCATCAAAAGAAAGACAGCCTGTGAACTTGCCACAGAGATAAGGTTCAAATAATTTTTAAATTCAATGGTCATTGCTTCTCCAAACTGTATTTGCAATTACAAAATAATTGCATCCTATTATAGGCAAAGGGGTGAAAATTAACATTTATATGTGTTGGAATGAGTCAGATTTTAAACTCACAGTGTTTATCAGGACTGAAAGATGATTAATTATGTGAACTACAAATCAGGCAAAATTTTCTATTAGAACTGAGATGTACAAGAAACAAGTCCTATAATCATCTAGATAAGTGAAATTTAAAATCAATGGAAGTGTTTGTTGCTTTTCCCCCACTTTTTGTGCTAAGAAATCAGTTACTATGAATTCATGAGCACATGAGGAAAGTCTGTGTTCAAAGGATCAAACAAGATGCATTTCCCCGCAGAGTGTGAAATGTTTTCAAAACATATTCTAGCTCTCCTTCTCTGGGTCACTTTTTCTGGCATCTTTCATTTCATGTGAAGAGATTCCACAAACTTTCTTTAGACATAAGTCAGAAACAAAAGTTAAGTATCTATGACTAACACACATGATAAATACTTAGGGTAAAGCAGTTACTTCACTAACCATCAGTATGTTTACCACTTTCAATAAAGTAGTTGAAGTGTCTTTGCAGGCATGTAAGTTATCAGTCAGGTCACAGAAGTTGGCCTCCATCACTCCTTTGAGTGGGCTGATATTCAGTGATGCTGAGCTTCTGATTCAGTTTTTTCTTAGGATTTTATATAGTTTTATGTCAGTGATTTTCCTCCTTTGTTCTTGAACTGCTATCCCTGTATCAGCAATCTTAGCTCTCTCATCTTGCATCATTTTATATGATGTACTTTGTCACAGTCTTTTTACACAACTTGGCAAATTTCATGGAAGTTTGAGTCAAGGTTATGCAGCTGGATCATATCAGATTCATATCAAAATATCAAAACCCTTGAATCACATACAGCTGCATCCCTAGGAGAAGAGTTACAGATGTCATTAGAAAAAAATACATAACAGAAGCCTGAACATGAAAGAATAGTAGGTTTTTTTCTTGATGAATTAAATAGTCTTTGAGGATATGATGACCCTCACTTCAGTATTGTCATGGGCATGCTTGTACAAGTACACACGACTACAAATTTGGCTAAATGTGGAGCAAGCTGTGTGTTTCACATATGATTGTCTGAATTAATTTCATATTTAGTGGATAGCTGTCTATTTTCTACAAGAACATGCCCTCCTATCTGTGAAAAATGGTGCATATAAGGCCTGTTTAAGACACACAGGACATCTGTACTGGTATAGACCACAGCTTGTCTCCAATAACATTTAACAGTAGATGCCTAGGAAGAAGCATAACTATAGAAATGTATGTAATGACACTTTGTTCTAATACTTTTAAATATATTAGAATCTCAGAATCATAGAATTCTTTAGGTTGGAATAGGTCTTTAAGATCAACTGTTAACCTAACACCGTGAAGTCCACCAGGTCTGGGATTTTCTGATCTCTCATAGTTCCTATGAATTCCTATAGGTTTAATAAGTATTTGTGGCTTTGTCTTCTAATAAAGTATTCAATTTCTATTCGAGTTTATTGTATTGGGCCTAACTGAGCTGGAGTCAATTTTCCCCACAGCAGCCCTCCCAGTGCTGTGCTTTGCACTGAGAGCTGGAAAGGTGCCGATAACACACCCATGTTGTGGCTACTCCTGGGCAGGCTTCACACAGTAGGAAGGCTGTTTATCCAACATTCCCCCTGTGGTGAGATGGGATGGACAAGATCCTGGGAGGGGACATGACTGGGACAGCAGACCCAAACTGACCAAAGGGATATTCCATACCATATGACATCAGCATAACAATAAAAGCTAGGGAAAAAAAAAAAGGCTTGTGTGGGGAGAGAGATCTGCTTGTCCTTCAGAGCAGCTGCTATGCGTTTGGAGCCTTGCTTCCCAGAAAAGGGTCCAGACATCACCTGCTGATAGGAAGTAGAGAATAAATCTTTGTTTTTCTCTTGCTTCCATGTGTGTGGCCTTGCTTTGCTTTCCATTAAACTGCCTTTGTCTTAACCTATGTGTTTCATCTTATTTTCTTTACCCTGGTCCAGCTGAGAGCAGCTTGGTGGGCACCTGGAATCCAGCCAAGGTTGAATCACCACATTTATATAATTATTTAGCATCTAAGGCATCCTGTGGTAAGGAATTCTGCACCTTGACCACATTTTAAGTAAATTAAAATCATTACATTGTGTTGTCATATTTTTTTAGTGCTCTTTCTGAATCTTTTTGATTATACAATATCTTTTTTGAGGTGAATCAATTTGAAATACACCTTATGTGTGAGATGATGATACAACAGGTTTATGTAGTAAGTAAAGGCTCCTGCTTATGCACCTCAGAGGCCTTTTTGAGTCTTTAACACTTGACCTGGAAAAAGGAACACTGAAATAAGAAAACAGCTAGGTCTATGTAGAAAAGAATGATCATAATCAAACCCACCAGATAATCATAACTGACCTTGATCATCCAAAACTAATTCTCAATGGCTTAAGGTAATCCTTTCTTACAGTGCATCTTCAACTCACAGGAAAATGGTGCTCTCTGTTTCTACAGTACAAGGGATGCCCTCTCTTAAGAAAGTTATTCTCTACAGCTGCTGTATTTGCCATTCTTAATACCACTACAGAATCACAAAATGGTTGGAATTAAAAGAGACCTCTTGAGATCACCTAGTCCAGTCTCACTGCCAAAACAAGTTCACCTAGAGTAGGTTACACAGGAATGTGTCCAGGTGAAATTTGAAAGTCTCCAGAGAAGATGCCACAGCCTCTCTGGGTAACTGGTCCAGAGCTCCATAACCCTCAAAGTAGTTTTTCCACATGTTGACGTGGAACTTCCCACTTTCTAGTTTGTGTCCATAACCACTTGTCTTCCCACTGGGCACCACTGAAAAGAGTCTGGCCCCATACCCTTAACCCTTGCTCTTCAGATATTTATAAACATTAATAAGATCCCCTTTCAGTCTTCTCCAAGCTAAACAGATCCAGGTCTCTTACCCTTTCCTCATAGAAAGTTGTTCCAGTCCCCTAATAATCTTTTCAGCACTCCGTTGGACTCTGTTCAGTAGTTCCCTATCTCTCTTGAACTGGGGAGCCCAGAACTGAACATAACAGTCCAGATGTGGCCTCACTAGGGCAGAGTAGAGGTGGATGAGAACCTCCCTCCACCTACTGGTCACACTTTTCTTAATGGACCCCAGGATACCAATGGACGTCTTGGCCACAACAGCATGCTGTTGTCTCATGGCTAACCACCAGGACTCCCAGGTACTTCTTTGTGGAGTTTCTTTCCAGCAGATCAACCCGTAACCTGTGCTGCTGCATTCTTAATCATGATTGAATTCAAATCTTGTTCAGCTCAAACTGCAGATCAGCTGCAGATCAAATCTTCCTTTAGATGTTTAAGTCACAATTTAAAGTTCTCTTTTTCAAAATAGTAAGACTATCTTTTTGTGAAAAGTAGAAAAGTTTGTCTAGAGATTGCTTTTGTTATTCTAATGTCTTCTTTATTTGTTTTCATGCTCCCAGGCTTCTGAATTCATCAATTAGAAATATGAGAAAAATAATTTAAAACTAAAAATTAATTTAGTCACATCCTGGTAAGAAGAATGTAGATGTTAATAAAAGAAATTGTAATGAAAGCAAATCCTCTACAGAAATTGAACCCATACCCTTTCATAACACTGTCAGTTACCCTATTCACAAGGCTACATTAAGCTAGTAGCACAACAGAATCAGGTGTTGTATTAGCCAACAGAGGATGCTCGTTGATCCTCATGAATGTAATAAAAAATATATTAACAGGAGCAAAGTAATTAAAATTTTACATGACTATGGAATGTAGATGAAGTACATTCCCTAGGTCATTCCAAGGACATTGTACATGTAATTTAATGACATTCAGAGGAAATACAGTGTATGTCTGGTCCTCAGTGACAAAAAGACTTGTAAAGAAAGAAGACTTGTATTTTTTAGTTTCAGGTCTTTAAATTTTCTTTAGAAGAATGGTATATGATATTATATATTCTATATATTCTAAAAATATTCCAATATTTGGATTATAAAATGCTTCAATGTATTCACAGCGTATTTAAAGTGACATACAGTTCCAACCACTGAGATTATTATTTAACTGAGAATAGAGTATCTAAATGACATAACAAGTCTATTCCATTACTTATCTTACAGAGTTTATTCCCAATGTCAGAGCACTTTTTACATTATCAAAAAAATTACCTTAATGCTCAATTCAAATTACGTCGAATGAATGATTTCTGCAATGAACAGACGTTATTTCAGAGCTTGAACTACAATGTTAGCCCATATAGAGAATGAAGTGACAGGTCCAGAGATAAGTACCTGTACTTATAAACATCCAATAAACATTCAGGTATAAGACTGAGTGACAGCATAAAAATTCAGTATTCACTCAGACAGTTATTTCTATGCTATGAATAAAATGTATCATTTGTATTTTAAGTATCAAACCAAGAAACTTATGACACTTTTCATTCTGAGGTTTGTGTATAATTTCTGAAGAAAACCAGATGCTTCCTAAGGCTGATGTAAAGTTTGCTTTTCTACCGTTCCAGAGAATCTGTAGAAAGATCAGGTTTATACTTCATGTGCTTCAGTTACATGCCTATAGTTAAGTGAGATTAATTCTTCTGTCCCTTCTCTCCTTCCTGAGTGAATAAATAAGCTTTTTAGGATACATTTTTTAGGTTAGATTGAGATCTATATTTCTTATCCATAAAACCAAAGTGAAAAAATTCATATCAGTAATGCCATCAAAGACAATGAGTCTCTCCAGATGAACACCTAGATATTAAATTCAGGCTCACTGTATTTCTGCTTTTACTAAGCAACGACATGTTGAATGAAGAATTCATTGTACAGCATTACAAAATAAGTGTTGAGTCTAGACTATCACAATCATATTTGTGTTGATATTTTTATTTAAAATCTGCTACCGAGATAAGCTGTGTTAGAGTATCACCCATAAAAGAGAATTAAAATAAAAGCCTTCTTATGCATAACTTTTAAAGTTAAACAGAAAAACTGTAATATTATGGATGTAAGTAGTTATTGATGTATATATTGATTTGCTAACCTTTAAAAATAACATTTTTCAAAGAGGTTTACTCTCATCAGCTGAAGGCTTTATGGGTTTTTCTGTTGTTTTTTCATCAACCTGAAAAAACAGAGCATCTTCTTATTTCACACTCTCTTGGGAGCCATAATAAATTTTAATAGCAAATACACATAAATTATTTTTCTTCTTATGTTTTCAGCTTTTTGCTAATTTGATAACTATTGTTCACTACAGCAGTTTAAAAACAAATATCTTCCCTTGAGTCAGAGCTTTAAAAGACATCCTATAGCTGTTCAGAGATTCAGTTTACTAAGCTTACAACTAGCAAGCATATCAATAACGGAGATTGTAAAGGCAGGTAAGAAGAGTACTCCCTACATCTTCATGATAGAAAAGGAGATGTATATTTGGCTAATATCTTTGCTCCAGCAAAATTATAAATTTTATTACAGAGAGACCAACAAGGGTGCTGATAGAATAACTGAAGGTGTCTCTCTCTTGAATGTTGTTGAATGGTTCTCCAAAATCCAGAACATTAGTATTCTCCTTTTATGTAAACCTCTTAAAAGAGTAATGAGTTTTATGGTCTATGGACAAGTATTGTTTGAATTGTACTTCTGGGTCAGACTAATTGTTAGGGTGTTGACTTTAGAGGAGAAAGAAAGGCTTTGTATCAGTAGGGAATTCTTTCAGGTTGAGATCCTCTTTCAAGGATGCTAGCAGACAATGTTATTATTTGTCCTTTCTTCTCCTCAAAATCACTTTGTAGGAGCAACCCAGAAGCCCAGTTTTCAGTTAGTAATGGATAAAGAAAGGAGTTGAAAGGCTATGCTTTTCTGCACGGAATGTACAATAAAATCCTATCTCAAAGCATCCAACACAGGTGAGTGGTTCAACAGGGATAGCATGAGTAAAAGACAGGACTGCAGTATTCAGAATGCTTCAGATCACCACATTAAGGTGGACCTTGTTCTTCACACTAAGTATTTGTATATGCTTTTTTTTCCTTACAAAAGAGCATCATTAGATAAGGGAAATCAGATGAAGAGCCCTGAATTGTTAACACTCAGAAAAGTGTGATGCTGTGGAAATCACAGAATGGTAGGGGGTAGAAGAGACCTCTCAAGATCATCAAGTCCAACCCACCGACAAAGCAGGTTCACCTAGAGCAGGTTACACAAGTATGTGTCAGGCGAGTTTTGAAAGTCTAAAGAGAAGGAGATGCCACAGTCTTTCTGGACAGACTGGTCCAGTGCTCCATAACCTTCAAAGTAAAGAGGTTTTTCCATATGTTGAGGTGGAATTTCACATTATGTTTGTGTCCATTGCCCCTTGTCCTATCACTGGTCACTACTGAAAAGAGTCTGGCCCCATACTCTTGACCCTCACCCTTTAGACATTTACAAGCATTGATAAGATACCCTTTCAGTCTTCTCCAGGCTAAACAGCCCCAGGTCTCTTAGCCTTTCCTCAAAGAGAGATGTTCCAATCCCTTAATCTTTGTGTCTCTCTCTCGGACTTTGTTCAGTAGTTCCCTGTCTCTCTTGAACTGGGGAGCCCAGAACTGGACACAGTTGTCCCTGCAGATGTGGCCTTACTAGGGCAGAGTAGAGGTGGACGAGAACTTCCCTCAACCTACTGGCCACATTCCATGCTGCTGGCTTATGCTTAACTTGTTGTCCACCAGGACTACCAGGTCCTACTCTGCAAAGCTACTTTCCATCAGGTTAACCCCTAACTTCTACTGGTGTGTGGGGTTATTCCTCCCCAGGGGCAGGACTATATTTGTCCTTGATTTTTTATCATTAAGTTCCCCTCTTCCCAGCTCTCCACTCAACTCTCAGTCTTGCAGCACAGTCTTCTGTTATGTCAGCCACTTCTCACAGTTTGTATCATGAGCAAATTTGTTGAGGATATACTCTGTTCCTTCATCCAAGTCATTGATGAAGACGCTGAACAAGACTGGACCCAGTACTGACCCCTGGGGAACACTGCTAGCAACAGACCTTCAACTAGACTCTGCACCACTGATCGCAACTCTCTGAGTTCTGTCACTTAACCAGCTCTCAATCCATCTCACATCCACTCATCTAACCCATACTTCCTAAGCTAAGCTTACCTATGAGGGCATTACAGGACACAGTGTCAAAAGCCTTCCTGAGGTTGAGGTAGACAGCATCCACTTCTTTCCCCCCTCATCTACCCAGCTAGTCACATCATCATAGAAGGCTACCACGTTGGTCAAGCGTGCTTTCCCCTTGGTGAATCCATGCTGTCTACTCCTGATAAACTTCTTTTCCTCGACATGCTTAGAGATGACCTCAAGAATGAGCTGTTCCATCCAGGGATGGAGGTGAGGCTGAATGGTCTGTAATTTCCTGTGTCCTCCTTCATGCCCTTTTGGAAGACTGGAGTGACATTGGTTTTCTTCCAGTCCCCAGGAACCTTTTCTGTTTTCCATGACCTTTCATAGATGATGGAGAGTGGCACAGCAGCAATATCAGCCAGCTCTCTCAGCACTCGGTGAACCCCATCATGGCCCATGGATTAGTGTGTGTCCAGTTTGCCTAAATGATCTCTAACCCAGTCCTCATCTACCAAGGGAAAGTCTTCCTTCCTCCAGACTTTTTCTCTTATCTCCAGGCACTGGGATTTCTGAGGGCTAGTCTTATCATAATGACTGAGACAAAGAAGGCATTTGGTAACTCCACCTTCTTTTTCTCTTCTGTCACCAGAGCACCCACCTCATACATCAGCAGGCCCACATTTTCCCTAGTCTTCCTTTTGCTACTGAATTCTTTGAAGAAGCCCTTCTTCTTGTCTTTTAAATTATTTGATGGATCTAATCACAAGAGGGCCTTAGCCTTCCTCATTGCATCCCTGCATACTCTGGCAATGTTCGTATATTCCTCCCAAGCAACCAATCCTTTTTACCATATGCTGTAAACTTTGTTCTTCCATCTGAGTTTTTCCAGAAGCTCCTTGCTCATCCGTGCAGGTACCTTGTCTCCTCTACCTCATTTTTTTACTCATGGGGCACACTGATCTTTAGCCTGGAGGAAGGGGTGTTTGAATATTAATCAGCTTTCTTGGCCCCCCCACTATCTTCTAGAGTCCTAACCCATGGAATTTCTCCAAGTAGATCTTTGAGGAGGTCAAAGTTAGTGCTACAGAAGTCCAGGGCTGCAGTGCTACTTACTACCCCAATTCTTCCTTGCATGATCCTGAACAGCACCATCTCATGATCACTACAGCCAAGGCTGCCCCCATCCTTTATGTCCCTGACCAGACCACCTTTTTTCATTAGTAAAAGGTCCAGCAGAACACATCTCCTCATTGGCTTCTCTACCATCTGTGTCAGAAAGTTATCATCAATGTCCTGAAAGAACCTCCTGGACTGTGTGTGCTTCATGTGTAGCCTTTCCAGCACATATCAGGGTGGTTAAAGTCCCCCAAGAGCCCCAAGGCAAGTGATTATGAGGGTCCTTTCAGCTGTCAACAGGCCTCATCAGCTTCCTCTTCCTGATCAGTAAACACCCACAACAGTATTACCCATATTAGCCTGCCCCTTAATACTCACTCCTACACTTTCAATGCATTCTTCATCTCCCGCTAGGCATAGCTCAATACATTCCAGTTGCTCTCTCACATAAAGAGCATCTTCACCACCTCATCTATCTGGTCTGTCTTTCCTAAAAAGTATGTAGCCATCTATAGCAGTATTCCAGTCACATGAGCTATCCCAGCAATGAGATCATGGCCCTGTGACCACATTCAGATCTTCTTCCTGTCTATTCCCCAG
The DNA here is from genome assembly GCA_025345505.1 of Todiramphus chloris collaris. Classification (NCBI taxonomy): domain Eukaryota; kingdom Metazoa; phylum Chordata; class Aves; order Coraciiformes; family Alcedinidae; genus Todiramphus; species Todiramphus chloris. The sequence continues at coordinate 17,859,441 of JANVCC010000010.1, forward strand.
TTGGATGGGATGTCATGAGAATTGTAATGTTGCTGTCCAAGTTTCAATGATTAATAATCAACCTGTGTTCATTAGAGGAGTCAGATGAATTTGGGCCAACAATTGGTCTGGCAGAATACAATTTTAGTATCTAAGATGAGAAGAAAAACAGCTACTAGTAGATGCAAACCACAAAAATTGATAAGTTAGGAATTTTTTTTACTTTTATTGTAAAAATTTTCTTAAGTTGTTCTGGAAATAAACAATTGATACTTTCCACTGAAGTACTGGGTTTTAAACTGGTGAAACACATGACTGAAACTTATCCAAACTAAGGAAATTTCTTTAATATTTTATAACATCAATTTTTTTTTAAACTGTTCATAAATTTCCAATTTTAATACAACCAAATGATAATGAAACCCCATCCCTAAAACATGGTGAAATGAAGTGGCTTCATCTGATATTTTTCAAATGATTCAATAACTTTTTTTGACTCTTTGTATGTAATATATTTCTACACACTCCTACAATGTTGATCGCTTCATTGTTCTTGAATTATCAATATTTATTAAAAAAAAGGAAATATAAAAAGCAACAACTTATTAACATGGGCATATTTTTGTTACAACACAGATGCATACAACGCTGTATCCTTCCATTAGGTTACACAGCATGCACATTCCATTGCTGCGCAGGTATTTATGACTACACAGCCCTATATGGCTTCCCTTTCAGACCTGACAGAGAGCAGACCTGCACTTTTAACAGTATTAAGAGTTACATTCACTCCCTGGAGTGAAGACTATTGGATGTTAATTTTACTGCTACTCTGTTGTCTCCAGGCCCATGTTCAATGTATCTGTATCACCAGACAAAAACAATAGCATAGCAGTGTCGTGGTAACTCCATCTCATCCCATCTACAATTGCTGTTTGATTCAAGTAAATATGCAGTGAGTAAAATACAGCAAACAGCACGGGATGCAAAGTCAAAACTTTCTGAAAGAAAACTGAAAAATAATCAGTTTTATTCTACCAGAGATTAATATTTGTATCTCACCACCCACAGGCAAAGAAAATCCTCTCTGGTAGTACTTATTTTTTAGCATGCTTAAGTTTTCCCAGCAGTGTACTTTATGAGAAGTCATTTCTAAATACAATAAAAGCAATGTGCAGCTTATAGGCAACTGATTCTTTATTCAGAAAGTGTTAACATATCTGTCACTGTGCTGATGGCTTTCCTGTTTGTTTTTTTAAAAGAAACATATCTGCTTTACCTGAAAATTGTTTTTTTTTTTTTTTTCCTTATGTCAGGAAATGAGAATTCAGTGATGCTGCATTTTTTTTTTATTTATAGGCAGAGGGACATAAAAGAGGTTTTACGAAGGTTTCATGGAGAAAGAAATAAACAGAGCCATGTACAAAGAATTATAATTAAGAATCAACTTTATTGCACAATAACAATTGTTACACATTTAGCTTGCTGCTGTTGGAATGTATTGTACTGATAGTTATATTGTTTGTTATATCATAATTGTGTTAGCCAAGTACTTGAAAACAATTTCATATTTTTTAAATCATCATTGATTTTAACTAAAGAAATGAATAGAAGTTCTAGCACTGGACAAATGAAAGACCAAATAAAAGTATTTTGCAACTCACATGTTACTCTGTGGTGTGAGATCTGTTATCTGTTATATGGGAAGCAAAGAACGTGTCTCCTGCTTCTCTTGCAGCTCATTCCCTACTGCTTCTGTTTTAGTTCCCCACTTTTGAGAAATCAAACATCCTGTTGCCATTTTGCTTGTTAATATTTGGTGACAGTGTGCTTGCTGTCCCACATAAACCTAATAGCTCAAACCTCAGGGGATTCACCTTTCTTCACTGTGTGTAGGGGTTATCTGTCATTGACACAGAATGGATTTCTTGTACACCTTTGCTACCATATAAATGTAAAGAGCACACTTTAGATCTTGTTATATTTTGTGAGTCTGATTTACAGAAAAACAACTTAATAACTGCAATGATAAATATATCTAATGCAAAAACATATTTGAAATCACAGTATGTGGTTTGCTATAGAGTAAACTGTAACAAAAAGAGCTTTCTAAATGTCAGCTTTTGTTGAAATACAGTGAAGAAATCCTTTAGGAACCACAAATATTGTTGTATTTTTTTTTTAAATATGCTGGAATGTACTTATAAATAATTTTAAAATTATGACCACTGTCAAACTGGCAGCATGCTTGCGTCTCCCTTGAGAATTGTGTTTGGATGATTGATACTTTCTCTCAACTGTATCAAAAATTTAGCTGAAATTTCTTTTTGTTTGGAAGATTCATTGTTACTTCCTGGTTTGAAGTTTTCTTGTTTGTATGGGGGGTTTGCTTGTGGTGTTGATTGCATGTTGCTGTTTATACCAGGAGCAGAGAGATGCAGCAACACACAAATTCAGCAAGAGCAGGCAAAAGAAGCAACTTTATTAATTTATAACCCCATTTTATATACCGTAGCCCAATAGGGTGATTGGTCAGTGATCACCCATCTCCTAGGGTGATTGGCTAAAGTCCTACAACACCTATTTAAAAATATTTTTCCAATGTACCATAAACAGAACTTAGCAAAACACCAGGTGTTAGTCTAGCTTACAAAAAAACATCCTACTGTTTTTCATAACATGCATGAGAAAGGCAGGATTCTCACCAAATATTGTGAGAACCTGAGAAAATCCCTCTGCTAGCAGCTTTTCAGCATCCACAATGGTACTGTGATTGTTTTTCATTTTGTTTTTTTTTTTTTTTTTTTTTATAAACTGTTTAAAGATTTATTTTCTTTTTAAGATTTTAAAAAAAAAAAGTTTGGTTTGGATAAAACTAACTAATTAATCATTATTCACAGATAATCTTTGGTATAGCATGCCAATTTCTTTACACAGTCTGCTTCTCATCCTACACCATCAGAAGTGATAACATAAGCCTCCAGCAGGAGGATGTGTCTGTCCTCCTTTGTCAGAGCTGAAAGCAGATGTTGCAGCAGGGTCAGCTCATGCTCTGTTCAACACACAGCCCCTAGCTGCATGCCAGCATTTATTTCTGAATCTGTTTTTGACCCTGTGACATTTTTCAGCTGAGAGAATTCCTCCTTTCAGCCCTTCAGGAGTTTGTCCGATTTAGTACGCATACAAGTATATAGTGTACATCAAGTAATGAAATGCATGATTAAATAGACTTTCTGGAATGTGAACCCACCTTGTCTAAAGGTTCATAGGAAAAAATTCATTGAGGAACTGAATTCAGTGCAGAGAATGATCCAAGAGGAAGAGCTCAGCAGTCTCATAACACGGGGTGTTGTGAACCTGACTTTTGCCTTTGTTTAATTACTTTCCCTTCATATTTAAGCTTTAATTGTTCATCCCATTACTTCTTGCTACAGAATATTTTATACATTTTATTCCTTCAACTTTATGGAACCAGATAATTAATTTCTATATCTATATATATCTATATATGATGCATAGGTATATAACAATATATGTCTAAAGTATATCAACGTGTAATTATTAAAATTAGTATATATATATTTATGAAGTTCTTTATAAAAATATTTCTGTATATATATAACTCTATTTACAGCTATGAGCACTTCCTGGTCTGAAGTGAATCTGAGGCTGCTCAGAGACCAAATAGGTATGACTTTCAAAAAATGGAAACTTGACAATCACAGAGACATATAAAAACATATGGAGTATGACATTGCCAATAGCAGCAGCTGCTGTGTATGCATTCCTTTTCTGACACACTTAGAATAATAAAATCACAAAATCATAGAATCATTGAATCCTTGAATCATCAAATTGGTCTGAAGAGACCTTTAAGATCATGAAGTCCAGCTATTAACTCAGCACTGCTAAGTTATTACTAAACCACATCCCTCAGCATCACATCTGTACATCTTTTAAATACCTCCAGGAATGGTGAGTCCAACCACTGCCCTGGGCAGCCTGTTTGAGTGCTTGAAAACCTTTTTGGTGAAGAAAGTTTTCCTAATATCCAATCTAATCCTCCTCTTGTGCAACTTGAGGCCATTTCCCCTTGTCCTATGACTCATTCATAGAATCATAGGATCATAGAATCATAGAATGTTAGGGGTTGGAAGGGACCTAGAAAGATCATCTAGTCCAATCCCCAATTACTTGGGTGAACAGACTGACACCCTTTAGAAGTGATAAGGTCTCTTTTTCTCCAGACTAAACAACCCCAGTTCCCTCAGATGCTTCTCATAACACTTGTTCTCTAGACCCTTCACTAGCTTTGTTGCTCTTCTTTGGATGTGCTCCAGCACCTCAATGTCCTTTTTGCAGTGAGAAGCCCAAAAGTGAACACAGTATTCACAGTATGTGACCTCACCAGTGCCAAGTACAGGGGCACAATCCCTTCTCTAGTCCTGCTGGACACACTATTTCTGATACAAGCCAGGGTGTTGTTGACCTTCTTGGCCACCTGTGTACATTGCTGGCTCATATTCAGCCAGTTATTGACCAATACCTCCAGGTCCTTTTCCACTGGACAGCTCTCCGGACACTTTTTCCCAAGCCTGTACTGTTGCATGGAGTTGTGTCTGAAGCGCAGGACCCAGAATTTGGCCTTGTTGAATCTCATATCATTGGCTTCAGCCCACCAGACCAGACTGTCCAGATCCCACTGTAGAGCCTCCCTATCCTCAAGCAGATCAACACACCCACCTAACTTGGTGTCATCTGTAAAGTTACTGGGGGTGCCCGCAATCCCCTCATCTAGATCATTGTTAAAGTTATTAAACAGAACTGTCCCCAGTACTGACCCCTGGGGAACACAACTTGTGACTAGCCACCCACTGGATTTTACTCCATGCACTCTGGGCCTGGCCATCCATACAGTTTCATACCCAGAGAAGAAAGAGTATGCCTATTCAAGCCATGAGCAGCCAGTTTCTCCAGGGAAACAGTGTCTGGGTATACAACATCCATAGCCTTTCTCTCATCCACTGGGTTACATTGTCATAGAAGGTGAGGTTAATGAAGCGGGACCTGCCTTTCATAAACACATGGGTCTGACTGGGTCTGATTGCCTGCTTATCCTGCATATCCCATGTGATGCCACTCAGGATGATCCACTCCATGACCTTCCCCAGCACTAAGGTCAGACTGACAGGTCTGTAGTTCCCCAGATCCTCCTTACAATCCTTCTTGAGATGGAAGTCACATTTGCTAACTTGCAGTCAACTAGAACCTCCTCGCTTAGCCAGGATAGTGATAAATGATGGAAAGTAGCTTTGTAAGCACTTCCACCAGCTCTCTGAGTACCTTCATGTGGATCCTATCCAGGCCCATACACATGTGTGTCTAAGCGGAGTAGTCGATCACTGACCATTTCTCCTTGAACACTCAGAGAACAGCTGGTCTTAGTATTAAAGACTAAGGCAAGGTGGCATTCAGTACCTCATCCTGTTCTTCATTTTTGAGTACTTCTTGGTAAAGTGGAAATTGAGGCTGGTCACAGTCATACTGCGCAAGAACAGAGTAGTATGAAAACATGTGGGGTCATAACATTGTCTAAAGTCATGGCTTTCTGACAAATGCTAAGCAACATTTAAACAAAATGGAAAGGCACAAGAACTGGTGGGATAGACCCATGAGTGTTGAGGGAGCTGGAATTGTAAGGCCACTCTCCACTATTTTTTAAAGGTTATAGGAATTGGAGGAGGTTCTTGACGCTTGAAGGAAAATAATGATCACTTGCATCTTCAAGAAAGGCACAATCTGGTGATCCTCTAGTGAGCTGCTGAACCTGAGCCCAATCCCCCAGGAAACTGGTTCAGCAAAAAATCTTGTAAATATTTTCCAACCATATGAAGGAGAATGTGGCTCCTGGGAGTTGTCAGCATGGATGACTAGATTAATGTAGGGGAAATCATGCCTAATCTATCTGATTATGGCCTTCTATGATAAAATGTCTAGCAGGGTGGATGAAGGGGGAGCCGTATACTTCGATTGAGCAAAGCCTTCCACAATGTCATAACATTGACAAACTGATGAACTATACACTAGTTAATTGGACAGTGAAATGAACTGAAAGCTGTCTGAACTTCCAAGATCAAAGGATTATCATTAGCAGCACAAAGTTCAGCTGGATTGCAGTCACTAAGGTTGTGTCCAGAGGGTCAAGACTGAGACCAGTACTTTTTTACTACTTCAGTGATATGGGTGATGTGATATACTGCAACCAACAACAGGTTTACAGAAGATGCAAAACTGGGAGTGGTAATTAGATCAGGTAGTTGTTCTGACATTCAGAGAACCTCAACAGGCAGAGAGGAACCTCATGAACTTGAACAAAGGAAATGTCAAGTATGACCCCAGGCACCAGTATCTGCTGAGGGCTGACCATATGGAAAGCAGCTTTGCTGAAAAAGACCTGGGGATCCTGGTACACACCAAGTTGACTGTCTGTCCTTGTGGCAAAGGAGGCCAACAGTTTCCTTGGCTACATGAGGAGTGTAGCCAGCAAGGTGAAGGAGATGATCCTTCCTCTGTGTCTAGGACTCTGAAATACATCTGAAGTACTGTGCCCAGTCCTGGTATTGCCACTACAAGGCAGACATGGACATACTGGAGAGAGTCCAACCAAGGCCCACAGATATAATAATTTTGATTATTATTATCAAAAAGTAGTTTGTAGTATGAGGAGAGGATGAGACAGCTGGATCTGTTTAGCCTGGAGATAAGAAGGCTTGTGAGGAAGCTTACTTTTGTATAAGTACCTGATGAGTAAGGAAAAAAAAAGGAGGAGTTGTGCTCTTCTCAGTGATATTCATTGATAAAATAAGAACCAAGAAATTGAAACAAGAAATACCATTCCAATACATGAAAAGCCTATTTTTTTTACTCTAAGAGTGATCAAATATTAAAGCAAGTTTTATAGAGTGGAGTATCTGTCCTTGGAGAGTATTCGAAGAAGAGCAACTGACATAATACACCTGGACTTGTGCCAAGCATTTGATACTGTCCCACATGACATCCTTGTCTCTAAGATGAAAAGACATGGACTTGATGGATGGACCGTCTGATGGCTGAGGAACTGGCTAGAAGGTCACACTCAAAGAGCTGTGATCGATAGTTTGATGTCCAGGTGGATACCAGTGACAAGTGGAGGTCCTCAGGGATCTGTTCTGGGTCCAGTGCTGTTCAACATCTTTGTCAGCAACATGAACAATGAGATCGAGTGCACCCTCAGCAAGTTTGCCAACAACACCACGTTGTGTGGTGTGATGGATTCACTTGTGTTGTGATTAACGTGTCCTATCCTCAGTGCCGAAATGCCGGGATACACCGAGGGTTCATTGTGAGACTCAGACTCTCTTAGAGAGGAAGGCAAAATGGCATTTTATTAAAGGCTACAGGCACTTATATACCAGTAACAGACCCAGCCCTTTGTGGGTGGTATCCTACCTGGTTTCTACGTTTCTGTTACAGCACGTGATCTTCCGCATCGCCACATCCTTATACTACCACACACTTGAGGGAAGGGATGACATCCAGAGGGACCTTGACAGGCTTGAGAGATGGGCCAATGCAAACTTCATGAGATTCAGCAAGTCAAAGTGCAAGATCCTGCATCTGAGCTGGGACAATCCCAGGCACAATTACAGACTGGGTACAGAGTGGGTTGAGAGTAGCCCTAAAGAGAAGGACTTGGGGGTGTTGATTGATGAGAAGCTCAACATGAGCCAGCAGTGTGCTTATAAGGCTCAGAAGGCCAACCATATCCTAGGATGCATCAAGATGAATGTGGCCAGCAGATCAAGAGATGATTCTTCCCCTTTACTCTGCTCTTGTGTGATGCCCCCACCTTGAATACTGCATTCAGTCCTGGTGCCCCCACCATAAGAGGGACATAGGTCTGTTGGAATGAGTCCAGAGGAGGGCCACAAAGATGATCCAGGGGCTGGAGCATCTCTGCTGTGAGGATAGGTTGAGGGAGCTGGGATTGTTCAGCCTGGAGAAGAGAAGGCTCTGGGAGGACCTTATAACCTCCTTCCAATACCTGAAGGGATCCTATAGGAAGGCTGGAGAGGGACTCTTCACAAGAGTGTACAGCCATAGGATGAGGGGAAATGGTTTTAAACTGAGGGAAGATAGGTTTAGATTGGATCTTAGGAAAAAGTTCTTCAGTATGAGGGTGGTGAGACTGTGGAATAGATTGCCGAGAGGGGTTGTGGCTGCCCCCTTCCTGGAAGTATTCAAGGCTAGGTTGGATGAGGCCTCAGGCAACCTAGTCTAGTTGAGACGCTTCCCTGCCCATGGTGGGGAAGTTGGATTAGATGATCTTTAAGGTCCCTTCCAGCGTAAGCCATTCTGTGATTCAAAACACAGCTTCCTGAGAAATCTGGTTTTGCCGACCCTGCTTTGAACAAGTTGTTGGACAAGTTGATTTCCAGAGGTTCCTTCCAAGCTCAGCAATTCTGTGACTCTGCGAGAGAAATATTTAGTTCTTTTCCATGACTGATTTTTGTATAATGCTGTGGGACTTCTGTTGTGTTTGCACTCTATGTAGTCAAGGCAAAAAGTAGTTTAATGTACTTGGTGATTTGAGAGAAGGCAAAGAAAAAGAAGATAGATTACATTTTCCACTGCTTACATAATGGACAATTGCAAAATGGTTTATGACATAGCAGGAATAATCCAGAGAAGGCTCATGAACAAAAGATATATTAATACATTGATGCTTTACTAGATAAATCTGTAGTGCTGTAAATGCCTCTTGAAACACACCCCTTCAGATAGTTCCACAGATTCTTTAAGAACATATTGAAGCATCCCCCCTCCAGAGTGGGACACTTTGTTGGGAAAGGTAGTTTGAAAAAAACAGAACAGAGAAAGCAGAACAGCAATAAGAATAAAACCACACTTGCACTGCCTTTTTTTCTGAGTATCTTCATGTACACAGAAGATACATAGAAGATACTTCTGACAGTGCTGTTCTCTTTCTTGTCACAAATCTCACCAAAGAGACAAAGTAATTTTATATAAATGCAATGCATTTTTTTTTCCTTTTTTAAAAAATTTTTGTCTCTGTATCTTCACAGCCATATTCACCTCAGATTTTTGCCCCTCTGCCCCATTGGTTTTGAGATCAGAAAACTAACAAAGCTGTGGACTCTTGCATTGTTATGGATTATCTTTGTAGATCTTGCATATTTCCCATACCACTGAGTGCAACTAGCTTTATGAAAAGACCTTAAAGGCACAGAATTGATCTCACATAGCCTTCTTTCAGTTGTCCCTATTTGTTGACTACATATTTTTTCTTTCCTCCTCACGTTCATAGCTTTCTACAGATCTCATCTGTTTTTCATTGTATTTTTTCTCTGTGAAGGATAAAAATATATCTAAAGAGAAAACTATGCAAAGCACCATTAAAACTGAGGATCTCATAGTTGATTTCCTTCCTTCTCTCCAATTATCCCCTGTTAATTCTTTCTTTTATTTTGCCTTCTCATATCATTGTAGTTATATGTAATGAAACTCTTTGGGGGCAGGGATTATAGCTAATTTATCTGCTTGTATAATACCTTAGAGTCTTGGTAGATTAAACAACAATATGTAGGGTAGACAAGGTAGCTTAAAATAGGAAAAGAAATTTTGGAAAAATATTGCTACTTTTATAATGTTTGCTCAGGAAGAAAACGTCTGTTATTTTATCACCAAAATGTAATGACATATCTCCTACTAACTTTAATATATGAAGGTCACAGAGTAGAATTTATTTTAGAGTTTAAAGTTCTTGAGGTGTGTTTTCCCTAACCTCTTCTATAAAAAAAACCACTTTTCCATATTGGAGACTTGCAATGGATATTTATTTAAATTTTAACCATGGATTGAATTCTATGTGGTCTATGATTTTATCTACGAATTGATAGAAGGAGGTTTTTTTTTGCAGAAACTTCAAATAAAGATGACTTTTTAATACCTTAGCATAAAGACATGAAATTCACTATGTCCTAAGCTTTATTCGTAATATATTAAAAAATACTAGGAAAAATTAAACTTATTTATAATCTTTATGATAATTCTTAAAAATTATATTTTATATCATTACTATGAACTCAGACAAAAAATTAGGTGAATCATTTTATTATCTTCCAAGAATCAAAGGGAGTCCATCGACATCAGTATGATTGTGACAAATTTTGATATCTGAGACTCCTTAAAATTAACTGTGGCTTAGATAGAATACATCATCAGTAAAGTCACAAATGTATCTTAAAGATAAATTTATTTTAAAAGTAGCTAAGTCAAAAGGTAGACTTGTTGAAAAATATCTTATTTCCAAAGAAAATCAAAATATATCCTTGTGGGTTTTTTTATCATTACAAATTATAAACCAATATTTGTCAATAAAAGCATATGGAAACATCATACAAAGATTTCTTTCTCAGTGGGTCATTAAAACCACACAAGGATAGTTTTGCTTCAGATAGAAGCTGTTTGCACAGTCCTCATCTACAGTGTGGTAACCACATTCACACTATTACTTTAAAGAACAGATAAATCTGAAAGACTGTACTTCATTTATCATCTAGAGGGAGACCTTTGTTTGCAATTTCTGTGCTTACAGGTGAAGATTCTTAGTGAACTTTTGAAGTAAGAGATGAAAAAAACCCATAACAAACCACAGAAAGAAAAAAAGAAAAGAAAAATATTTTAGGCAGGTCATTTTAGGAACTATTAATGTAGGATAGTATGAAAAGTCTTTTCTTAAATATTTCATACATGCAGAATTGCTTTTCAACCATTGCACAGATGATTACCACACTAACTTTGGCCATTTGCAATACTGCTGACCTTGATGCAATCCAACAATCATGTACTCATGTAACTGGCATTGCTCACAAGCATATTTTCAGAATAAGGTCCTGTTTTTATTTTTTTTGTAAATTATTTGAGAATTTAAGACCTTTACTATCAAATGATCTTCAACCGAAAACCCCATTCTCATCTGTCACTGTATTTAATCTAGAGTAGTATTTTATGATGTTTACTGTAGCCCGTGTTGTCTTCATTTTCCTTTCCCATCCTTGTACCTTTACTGCAGTCTCCTCATTGCTTGTTTTGGCAGCTGTAGACAGCACTGATTGTCCTGTGCATAAAGCCCAGGTCCTGCTATGGCTTATTCACCTGGACTGTCCTCTTTCTCCCATGCCTCCTGTTAACACCTGAACAGCTCACTGCTGGCATGTACTGCTAGAAACCCATGACATAGGGTAGAGACTTGTTTTCATTTCCAGTTCCAGGATCACAGGAGCTTGCTTTGCCTGCTTCAAACACCTCTGACATAAGTCAGATATTTGTGATATAAATACCTGATATTTGTGCCTTTTTCCTGAAGGATCTTTTATTTTTGACATCTTGATTCAGGGCTGGCTCTTATCTAACTGATTCATTATGTGGGCAGAAGGTATTTCTCTATTCCTGAAAGACTATGCAGAATCATTTCTTCTAAGCAGTATCCACCTTCTAAATTTCTAACTGATGGACGATTTACACCATCCTTAAGTGATCAGTGCTAATTATGCTTTACCATTTCTGTGTAGAAACATTTTGTCTTAAATTTTTTCTTTCAATAATTTGAATTCAGAACAGAAGTTATAATGGCTTTGTATTAGCTAAATGTATTATGACTATGATTCTTACCTTTTTCACCTAGATGGATATATCTGATTACCAATACTTGACTGGTACCAGGCAAGTAAGTTATACAGAGACACAGAAGAACACAATAAATAGCATATAACGTATACCAAATAATTGCATTTTTTTTTAATATCCTACAGTACAGCTTCCACTACTTCTAGCAGTACAATGTAGTAGATTATTTCTGTATAATTTTGTTTGAAAGCAATGTACTCAAAAGTTAACAAATAAAACAGGTTGAGACTATGTCACATTACTTTTCTCTTTCCTGTAAAATCAGTTCATGTTAGCTTTCATGTTATCATAAAACATGGTCAAATAAGACTTCTCTCTGTGAAAAAGGAAATGAAATAGGGGAAATATGCTGTCGTGTATTCAAATAAGTTACATATTATATAATAAGACTGGTTTGTTTTTTTTTTTCTCCTCAGTGTTTGTGATCCAGTAAATTATACTTAGGGTAATGAAAAGCTGATATTTAAGACTACAGGCATGTTCAGATATACATGTTTATGTGAAAATAAATTGTCTTATCCCCCAAATTCCTGGAATTTTAGTGAAGAATTCCTGATCATTTTTGTCTTCTTTGTATGAGTGCCTATAAGACTTCTACTTTAACCTCACAAACACATGTATGAGATGTTATGAGATGTATGACTTTTTGTTTCTTCCTCTATATGATACAATGCCCAAAGTATCCTATTTCTTTTTTTTTTTTTTTTTTTTTTTTTTTTTTTATTAATTTTTTTTTTATTTAAAAAAAAAAATTTAATCTTTTTTTTTTTTCAATGCCTAAATTATTTTATTTTTTTTTTTTTTTTTTTCTCTTTATTTGGTTACACTAATTTTTAATTACATAAAAAAAAAAAATTAAATCTAGGGACAGCTTCACAAGGGAAACTGGGACTTTGTTCCATATATAGGATGTTATAGTTGGATATAGATACATACTCACAGAAACAGAAAGATACATGTATGTATATGTAGATAAAATTACAGAGCACACTCATTAGTTCAGCCTGGAAAGGTGTATCACCTGAACAAAGCCACCCACAGAATAAATGCAGACAAGAACTATTATTAAAACATTTTTTTTTTTAAATACTGTCCTATAAAGTACTTAAAATTTTGTTTCTCTCTCTGTCTTTTCTTTGCTGGCCTCTATTATTATTTGTCACCTTCTACTAAATGTTTCTGTTTATCTTGAATTTGAGCCTGTCTTCCACATTTTGTATCCCACTTTCAGTTTCCATCTTGTTAGCGACTCAACTTCTGCTATTCAACTCTGTGTCTGTCTGTCTTGTGCCAGCACTGCCTCTGTTCAACAGGTGTACTATATGTATGAAAATATGTATGAAGAAGGTGTATGACAGTATTCTAGCCAAATTTTACAATTATTTCAAGGTTTAATGTTCAATCTTAGTTTAAAACAATCTGGAAAAATGAGTCTTGAAATACTGAATTGTGGTGCTGTATAAAACCTGGACTTTCTATATACACATCTTTGACACAGGTAGGGATTTGTTATTCTTGTCTTTGGGCAATGTATCACATCTAGGAGAAAAAGCTGCTCATTCTTAGGGTAAAGAAAGCTTTAGGAATCTCTTCCAGAATGAGGTATGGTGCATTTTCAGAATTCTAGAAACATAATGTAAAAAGATCAAAAAACGATATGCAATGTATAAGATGCTGAAGAGTAATGGGAAAGACTACTTCATGTTACTACAAAAAAATACTGCATGTCTCTAAGTGTAATTACTCAGCTATGGTACATTTTTGGAATGTACTTTAAAATGTCAAAAATTCATATAAAATATTTTTTTAAAACAATGTTATGTTGTCAGGATTCACATGACACTTCACATTATTAAAAATTAAAAAAAAAAAAAAAAAGTAAACCCAGAGTTTCAAATGCTGCACAAGTGACTAGTGTATGGTATCTAGATAAACTGACAGATTTACAGAATTACCACTATATTAACCTCAGTTTTCTTTTTAAAATGTCTGATAATACCTTTTCTTCTGACATAATCTCTTAAAATAGCATTAATTTTCCTTACAGTGTTTTTTTTTTTCACAGCATCTTAATATCTCCTGTTCCTATTGGTATGTTATTATTCTTATATTTTCTTTTCTGATTATATTGTATTTTGAGAACAGATTTTAGAGGCCATTTCTTTTTTTGTACTAGAACGTCTATCAGTGTTTAAATAGTTTTGTTGTCACTTGAACCACACTGCTTCAAGGAGTTAAGACAGCTAAGTCATAATGTTAATAATACTCACATTGGCCATATCATGTCCTCTGAAAGAGAATAGTGAAAGTGCCATTGATTCCAGTGAGGAAAAATTCAGAATATATGCTTATAGAAAAAAAATTGAAACTTATCAAACTAAGCTAATTCTCTTATAAAGAAGAAAAAAGTACTTGATATTCCTCATGTGAAATATTTTAATGCTAGTGGAAAGTGTCTTCATCAGTGAATTTCAAATTATAAGCTCATACTTAAAATGACTAAGGTGTTGAAACATGTATCTACTATCCAACAAGTATGTTCTCATTTTCTACATCAGTAATTTTTTCTGTTATCCTATCATGTCCTTATTTTTGTAAATCCTTCTGATAAAAGCAAAATTAAATTATTTTTTATTTGCTCGTACAAGCTTTAATTTTGTATAATCCATACTAAAACCACAGTAATTGTGTTCCAGGCATTTTAATAAAACATGTTCCATATGTTTCATAAAGAATCTGTGTTGTAATTTGAAATAATATCTTCTTTCAGCTACAAATTTTCAAGATTTTTCCAGGATTTTGTTTGCCTGAATTTGACCAAACAGTGGCAGCCAGTGGGAAAAGTAGATATGTATTCCCAAGAGGTGTAGCTATTGATATATGTATCAGCTATGATCATTTTAAAAAGGGAAGAATGCGAACACTCTATGAGAAATCAAAAATATTTGATTTGTAATAATGAACAGCATAACAGACTTATTAAGCTGCTTCAACCTTTGCAGCTCCTGTAGGTACATGACTTTAGTCAGTGTTTGATTCCCTTAGTTTTTACTGGACTGTTTTCATTTCACAATAGCACAATTTGCATCATTATCAATTTCTGACAGTTGATTCTGCTACTCCTATCTTCCATGAACAAAAAGTACAGTATTGAATACAACCTACTCATGTGTTGATGACAAATACAGATGATCAATGATCTTGAAATCTAATTTATTGTGGATTGAATGTACATGCATACATTAGGCCTCAGTTAAGTTATATTCAAGACAAATTAACTGTGTAGAAATTATTAACACTTCAAATTAAACTAAAAAAAAAGATCTTCAAGAATTCTACACAGAAATGCAGAATGAAAGCATGAAATGTCTGTGAAACATTAATCTCTTTAAGTTCAGGTCCTTCAAACTCACTTTTATATATGTATACTTCCCTTCCCACACCCTGTTTCGCATCCATTTCCACTTGTGGGAAGCTCTCTGATGGTAAATTTTAATCTAATCAGACTATAGTACTTTACATATGTTAACTGAAAAAACAAAATATTTGTAAAATGAAATTATGTGACTTATCTTTGTTAGATATCCAGAGCTTTGCTAGTTTCAGGTTGAAATTGAATCAGCATCAGTGTCCTGTGCAAATTGCATATCGTATAATAGATATTGCATAAAATAAAATAATTTTATTAGCTTTGGATTACAAAATAAGTAACCAAATGCTGCTTGAGGCTAAGATGGAAAATGCTTGTTCAGTATGGTACACTGACACTCCATTTCCTTAGAAGTTTGCATAGCAGAAAAATAAGAAAAAAACATCACCACCATAGTTATGGATGGTAAATGAAATTTTAGCAGAGAGAAGCCCAATTTACTGCCAAAAGGAGAAAGACACTGATGGCAGCTGTGGATAGGGAAGCATATATTTGTGCATAATCACAATCTTTAGTGATTGATGAAGATGTAAGTGGTATGTAATTTTTATTCCCCAACACAGTTGGAAAGCAGGACAGCAGATTGTTTTTTCTAGATATTTTACTGGAGCTCAGTAGAAGATCCCATCATAGAATTAACAGACTGTCCTGGGTTTGGCTAGGATAGGGTTAATTTTCACCAGAAGCTGGGAGAAGGCCACAGTCAGGATAGACAATCAAACCAGCCAATGGGATATTCAATACCATATTAATTTCATGTCCACTATATAAGGGCAGAGGGTGGGTCATGCTGGGTGACTGATCTCTGCCACAGTGTGTTGGTGTAGTGGTTTGGTGTGTTGCATATCACTTGCTTTATACATTGTGCTATTACTATTATTGTTATTACTGTTGTTTCTTTTCTTTTTGCATTGTTCTATTAAATTCTCCTCATCAATGGGATTTTGCCTTTTTCTCCCTATACTCCTTCCCATCCCACTTGGGGAGAGGGCTGGTGAGTGAGCTGCCACGTGGTGCTCAGCTCCTGTTTGAGTCTAAACCACAACACACACATATTTACTGAAAGAAAAGTCATCTGAGGATTTAGTTCTAAATGGAGAAGATCAATTAATTCAATAAGGGTTTTTCCTGCTAACAACATTCATAAATACGTGAATACATATTTATTTTGTAATACTGAATCTGTACTCAAACGTAAAATATTTTATATAAGTTGCAGGAAAAGTTGTGCACTATTACTTCTTTTCTTAATCACTTTCATTATCTTCTGTGTCCATTACATCATCTTCCCTTCCTTGTATACTATATATAGTATAGTCTGTATATATATATACTATACTATATATAGTCTGTAATCTACTCTGTATAGAATCTTCACTTACATGTAGACAGCTGTATATTTTATACGTAGACTGACAAGAGATACTATATTACACTTTCCTATCTTCAAAAAATTAAAATACATATATATACATATTAAATTCCCACTTATTTAACTTTATAATAAACATCTGTTTATTCCTTGTCGTTCTGTGTGATCTTTTCTCAGGCAATACTCTGGATAGCACATTTTCTAGAAATTCCAGAGGAAGGCTTAATAGAAAGCTAAAGAAGAAACTTAAGAGTCAATGAAAATATGATTACTAATTCTTGTCCCAGTGCTAAGACAAAAAATATTTGATTTATAGACATCAGAGAAATTCTGTTTAAGATGCAGCTTTTTAGGAGCTTGTTAATACTCTGATGCAATAACAAAAAATCCACTGATTCCTTGATTATTTTTTCCCCAGAGAAAAAATAATAATACTATTTAACATAAAGATTTGTAAGGTTCTGATTTCCAGACCACACTCTAGTTAATACATGAGAAGGAGTGCATAGTAACGCAGGTAAGACATCTTAAAACTACAGATGAGGAATTAGGACATTAGAAAAGGAAGAGACCTGCCTAAGGTCACCAATTAAATAATGAGGAAAAAACCTGATGTCTCCTGTCCTTAGTAGCTGTTTTATTCACTATTTGATTAAAGAGTTGAAAAGAATGTAGATAGTACTTGTATCTCTTTTGGATGTGAAGGTTTATGTTTTCCTCTGTATCCATTTTTAATCCCTGTTTTCCAAAGATCAGAAGGGCCTTTAATCACAGAAAAAAAAAAAAACATAAAACCATGCCCAAAACAGAAATCGAACAAACCTGAAAGCAGCTCACAGTCATCCAATCATCCAGTATTGTCTTTGTTAGCAAAAGGCCAAAAGTTTTGCAACGAGCTTGCAAGGCCTCAGTATTGAGGCTTGTAAGGCTTCTTTTGTTTGGAACAGTTTTGACCATCCTGGAGGTTTTGGATTTTTTGGAGGAGAAAATAAAAAGCATTATGAGTTTATATTAGGAAAGAATGGGACATTTGAAATTCAGCCTTCCCATTTCAACACTTTTTTCTTTTTTTGACAGTCAGTAAAATGGTTCCTTTACATTTTACCATTCAGTTGACAAGTAAAGACTGTTTTTGTTAACTAAATAAAGTTCAAAAGAAAGTAATTTTGCATATTAGAAAATTATTAGTATTGAGCTCAGTTCTGGTCCATTTTAATTTAAATACTGAAAATATAAAACTATAAAAATATAAACCAGTTGTGCTTTTAGATTATTTAACTGACCGTCTTGGCTGTGTTTCAGAGGATGAGAAGTAGAAGTCATGTTTCTGTTCAGCCAATGAAGAAAAAAGAAGAAAAAAAGAGAGGGAAAAAAAAAAAAAAT
Source organism: Todiramphus chloris collaris (assembly GCA_025345505.1). Classification (NCBI taxonomy): domain Eukaryota; kingdom Metazoa; phylum Chordata; class Aves; order Coraciiformes; family Alcedinidae; genus Todiramphus; species Todiramphus chloris. Next base: position 17,877,353 of record JANVCC010000010.1, read on the forward strand.
CAAACTGTCTAGCTCTTCCCAGTTTAGACCAGTATAATTATTCAAGATACTTCTGAGGGAAAGACCCAGATAGCTGTGTGGTACTATGCGGGAATTCTGAAATTGTTATTGTCCTACTGTTCATGCATTCTCAGAGACAACAGGAGTGGCAATTCCTGCTCTCCCAGGTGCTACCTTTCTCTTTAGGTCAGAACTGACCACATTTTCACTATTCTTGTTTCTGTCTCCCAAGCTATAGAGGCTTTGAGTTTCCTGAAGTCCTGCTCTCAGAGGAGTATTTCTCTGCACTTCCATTCTCAGAGAAACGTCATGACAGCTATTCTGTAACAAAATTCAAATAAAGATGGGGTTAGAGGAAGGGAAAGAGAGAGGAGGGCTGATGGGACAGGAAGAAAGGGAGGAGAAAAGAAATAAATTATGAGTATTTCAGTGGACATTTTTGTTCTTTCCTTCTACCTCTTAATTTTACTTTTTCAGTAGAAACATTGAAATCTCTATTTCCTCTTCCAAAGTTTGCTGCAATTTTGTAATTTTTTTGGAAGTTTCCTCTAATTAAATGTCAATAATTTATTTCTCATATTCATCATAACTTAATTGATTTCCAGGAAGGGCTAGTTGACAGAACTGTCAATTTCTTCACATCCTTCTGTTATTGTGAATCACTGATTAATCATCTGCCTTCTTCAGATACACTCAGCACCATTTTTATGGGCTGGCCAGCATATTTAGACCTGTCTCATTGCCAGAATATTTTTCATTCTTCAGATTCGCTCTTTCCAACTCTGTAACAGAAGGTTTATAGATGTTTATCTGTCTGTCCACAATGAGCAAAAGCACCTGATAGAGATAAGATGTGAACTTACAATATGTTCTCCCTCAACATACTCAGCGTTTTCTCCTTGAAAGAGCAGCCAGTGGTAAATTGGGCAGCAAGTATTGAGACAATTACAATATCTTCCTATAAGGCAACATGTTCACTTCTTTTAGAAAGGTGTTTCAAAAAGCTTCACAAACACAGAATAGTTTTCATATTCTGTAGGGGAGGAGAAAGAGTGTTAACCTATTAGGAGGAATACAGATATACAGAAAGAAGAAGGGTCCTAGGGATTATAAAATTTTAGGTCTAAGTCAAAAAATTTCAGACTCCTCTTTCTTTTTCTTTCTTTTTCTTTCTTTTTCTTTCTTTTTCTTTCTCTTTCTTTTTCTTTCTTTTTCTTTCTTTTTCTTTTTCTTTTTCTTTTTCTTTTTCTTTTTCTTTTTCTTTTTCTTTCTTTTTCTTTTTCTTTCTTTTCTTTCTTTCTTTCTTTCTTTCTTTCTTTCTTTCTTTCTTTCTTTCTTTCTTTCTTTCTTTCTTTCTTTCTTTCTTTCTTTCTTTTCCTTCCTTCC
>JANVCC010000010.1:17878838-17940776 GCA_025345505.1 Todiramphus chloris collaris
AAAAAAAAAAAATATATGCAAAGGTTGTTTATTCCTTTCTTGGAATATCTAGGCAGAAATAAAGACAAAATGACTGCCGCTAATAAAATTTACTATAAAAATATATGGTGGATACCATTTAATGAGCTGCTTTTTTCTGTAATTATTTGGAAATATAAATATGCAGAACTTATGTAAATGCCATATATATACTTAAGACTGGGGCAAAATAGCATGTAGGCATTCAGACACTCAAGTCTTCAACTGTGCAGTTCCTAACAGTCACTTATGAAAAACAGACCAGTCAGAAGGATCCAGTAAAGAGTTCAAATTCTCTCCTGGATTTAAGCATTAAATCCAGGACTCCAATCGTGTAGTTTTGAGAACTTAGTGCCTAGAATCTCCTCAGGGAGCTATGGAATTATATCATAAAATAAGGCATAGATTTTTATACATGTACATATCTTAAATTTCTTTAAAATAACTCGTATGCAGGCTTTTTCAGTTAATAACATTGGTCAGAGAAAAAGTTTTCCACTAGATTAGCCATGGACAATCACAGTTAATACAACATACCAGTCCCAAACAAGCTTTTGGTATTTTCATAAGCATAACTGGGTGAGAAAAATGTCACATCAAATTTTAAATCTGAGAACCTGCAGATACTCAGCAGAAGTTACCATCTTTTCTTTAGGTTCAGGAAGCATTACAGTTAATTTGAATGATGTCCCTTACTAAAATTTTATTGCAAATTTTTATATGATCTTTCTTCACTTAAGATAAAAAGAAATAAATAAGAACAGAAGCAGAGGAGGGAATGCAGCCATTTACCATGTGATTGATTGATTGATTGATAGTACAGATTTCAGGAATAATAATTCCGAGAATTTTCTAAAATTTAACTCTTCTCATCTAAATCTATATAGCAGATATCTGAATTTATATTCAGAATTAGATCTCCTTTCTGCTTATTATTTTAAGTCAAAAAAACAAAGGAAAATGGAAATACAACACATGCCTACAAGATTCAACATTATATATAAAACATGATAAATGCTGTAGATAAGCATTAAACAGAGTTCTTTTAGAGAGAAGCCTTCTGGCAGCCATTGTTCATTTAGAGAAATAGTCATCTACCCATTGTACAGAAACATTAATAAATTATAAACACTGAAATTGTTGAAACAAATCTCTCATGAGACACACACTAAGTGTTAAAGAAATTAAGTTCCCCTTATTTCACAGTTTCTCTTTTTTATCCTTATATAGTTTTGTTATGATTTCTGACCATGTCTTTGTGAATGAATTGTAATGTTGAGATTTAACAGAACCTAGATACTAAAAATGTGTGCTTCCAGTTGTACTTGGTTATTATTTTTTGGTTCATTGGTTTTGGTTTGGGTTTTTGCTTGTTTGGTTTTTTGTTGGCTTGTTGTTGTTGTTGTTTTTTAAATTATGTTATAATACTATAACAATAAGCAAAAGGCATTCTCTAAATAGAATATTCCTTTCTTACTTAGCTTCACTATCCATTTTTCACTTATAAAAATAATAATGAGCTTTCACAGTTTTTATAGCGATCTGTTTATTTTCAGTGAAACCAGAGACCAAAACCTGCAGTTGTAATTTTTATGCCATTTTAAAAAAATTTATTCTTGTACTTTAAACACACAAAAAAGTTCAAATTAAGATAATAACACTATGCGATTTATTTTATTATAGTACAAAAATATGTCATTCTGAGCATATATGGCATAGCAATAAATCTCTATGTAAATACTGTCAGAACCTGTCAGTTCTAGACCACAACTTAAGCTGAAGGTTTTCAAGTGAGATCCAATTACCTCTTTTTCCATCTCTGTTGCTCTGACAGACTTGCTTCATTAGCAAAAAGTGTATGCCCCTTTGCAAAAAATCTCCATACTAATATGCTTTTTACTACTCCTGAACAACTAGAGAATAGGAAAATGAGATGGTATGTTGTTGGCTATGTTAATATGCATATCTCTTGAGTATTGCTTTGAATTAATTTATTTTTAGTATACAGGGTCATTGTTATGAAAAGAAGTCTTTTTTCATCTGTTTATCTTTAAGTCTTGTATTATAACAGAAATTCTGTGGGTATGATCTGATTGTTGATTTCCTCTGATTCCAGTGGAAATTAGGAACAATCATGATTAACCACTCATTTTACCTTTGTTCTGAGTATTTGTGTTTAGACTCAATTGACTTCTAGGAAAGTAATTATGTTTATAAATATTGAAAATTATAATTGGAGTTAAAATCCAGCATAACAGCTATAGTGCTTTGGTAACATTCAAATACATCTGCTTATATCCACATATGAAATTAATTGTTTAATAAAGGAAAACCCAACATCTTTTATTTTTAGTTTTTCTTCTCATGGTAAAATCAACCTAAATATTATGTAAAAAGATTTTTGCAGCTTAATTTACTTCTGGTTTTAATTATCAAAAATCTATTAACATTTTTTCAATAAACTGTAAATTTTTATTCTATTCTTGTTGGTTTTAACTGTGTTGACCAAAGAACTGGCAGTTCTGAATCTCTTTTACTATTTTTGAATCCCCATCCCAGATCTTATTAATTTGTACCTGGAAGATGAGTTCTCTGGAGCTCTGTATCCCACAACAGGAAAAAAAAAAAAAAAAAAGTTAAAGTTCAAACACTGAAATTAATTCCAAATATCCATATCTATTGTACAATCCTGACTTAGCTGCAGCATACATCTGTTTTGAAAAGGCAGGAGAGGGAGGGAGGGACGAGAGACTTTTCTCTGCTAGTAATCCTTGTCTGAGGGTCAACACTACCTGAAGTTAATGTGCCTGGGAGATAGATTGCCTCCAATTCATGTATAAGTAGGCCTGAACGAAAGCATGTGCCCAAGCACAGGGTGACTTCATTCTTGCCTTGGAGGTGTTAAAAAAAGGCATCAATAGAGTCAAGAAAGCTCAGACAGGGAGATTTGGGTCACCTTATCTTGATGATCTGAAAGATGTCTTCAAACCAAAACAATTTTATGATTCTATGATTTAATTCTGTGATTTTAGGTGCTTTTGTTAGGCTGAATTACATTGCTTCATTCAGAACTGCATCATTCTCTTTGGAATTACAACCAAAAAATGTCATTTCAGGGTGATAGCTAAAGACAGATTAAGCTATGAGATATATTACATGCAATATAAATTCAACAATAGCCTTTCAGTGTGTCAACATTATTTCTCAAATTCCTGAGCATATATGTGCTTATTAATAATCTATTTGTATTTTAAGTGTTTAACTATATTCACCCTATTTTGGCAAAATGGAGTAGTAGTATTTTAGGATATGAATTATAAGCTGGACCTCCTTCTACTCTTATTGAAGTATAATTTAGAAATAATTTATGGTGATGAGAAAGCATTTTGAGAATTCTTTGCTGAAAAGATTCTCAAATATTTGACTGAAGTGATACAAGAACTAAGGCTGGATATATTAAAAAAATAATGCTTGCTGCCCTTGGGCACTGCATAGGAATAGATGCAATTTATTTCACTATTTTATTTAACCATTTGGTATTTGAAGTGGAGAGCAAACTTGATTTTATCATATATTTTCCCAGTATTTTTCCCTTCAGAAAGTGTGATCACTTACACAGGTCATGCATCATAAAACAAATGACATGGTGAAATAAAAAATAATGGACATAAGATCTGGAGGCAAACTCAAAGATCTGACTTAACATAATTCCATAAATTAAAATATCTATATATCAGTGTAGAAAGACCCTTGGGGAAAATATTTCACCATATATTGTGTCTGCTTTGTTTAATATGTTAGGTCATGTGTCACTGAACTTCAAATGACAAAACACTGAATACTGAAATTTAAAGTAGAAAATAGCTATAAACCCACTCATTATGCATTTATTTGCAGCTAGAAGAAAAACAATCAATTCACAAAATGGTGTTCACAGCTGAAATTAAATGGTGAACTGGCAAGGTGCAATTGGGTAAGTGTCACAGTTATTCATGGTCTTGTACCTAAGTGAGAGTTTGCTTGCATTTTAATTAGTAGTGAACACTTAACACCTAATTCTTACAAAATATAGAGCAATTCTGCCTATATATCATTATGGTTTTATAAATATAAAAAGTGGGCATTGTTATTTTGGTATTTCAAGCAGACAGACCAAGTATTTCTTTTCCTTCCAGACACAAGTTTTCAATTACAGTATTGCTGAGGATCATTCTCAGAATCATTCTCAGTAAGTGAATCTCATTGAGAGTTCAAGTTTTGCAATTTTAACTTAATTTGTCAATATAATTAAAGTATTTATCAAATGTCTTCAAGGCAGAGAATTTTTCCCATCATCATTAAATTTCATAAGCTCATTAGTACTTCTTGTGAAATCATACTTGTCTAAAAGTTTTTATATTTGTAAGCTGATTTTTAATTCTGATGTTTTTAATGTATTTTTATATGTTCATTTTATAGGAATTGTTTATAAAAATATTTTTCAAAATTCTAACAAAAATTTAATTTTCTTTCCATTTTATATATTCTGCGCTATTCAGATTCTAAAATTTTTCATAGGTGTCAAATTTCAGTAATGATAATTGATAGCTGATAGTTGCCTTTATACGAGTGGATCCTTTTGAGTGTGCACAGGTCAACCATTGTGCACAACTGGACTTCAACAGGCTTATGTCTGTTTCTAGTTTTCCTCTAGAATTTATTCTGAGTTTCATCTGGTTTAATTTGTCATATATTTGGAGATAATCACCATAGAACTTTTCATAGCATATGAAGAAACTCTGAGACCATTGGTGTTGTTTAGCCTGAAGAAAAGACAGCTCAGGGGAGACATTATTGTGTCCTGTTAACAGTAAAAGAAATAATGTAAGAAAAATCATAGAGTCATAGAACAATTTTCAGGGTTGGAAGGGACCTTAAAGATCATCTAGTTCCAACACCCTAACATGGGCAGGGACACCTCCCACTAGATCAGGTTGCTCAGAGCCCCATCCAGCCCAGTCTTAAAAACTTCCAGGGATGGGGCTTCCACCACCTCTCTGGGCAACCTGTTCCAGTGTCTCGCCATCCTCATGGTGAAGAAGTTCTTCCTAATGTCTAATCTGAATCTACTCATCTCTAGTTTTGATCCATTCCCTCTAGTTCTACCACTACCCAACATCCTAAAAAGTCCCTCCCCAGCTTTCTTGTAGGCCCCCTTCAGATACTGGAAGGCCACAATACGGTCACCCCAGAGTCTTCTCTTCTCCAGACTGAACAACTCCAATTCTCTCAGTCTGTCCTCATAGGAGAGGTGCTTCAGCCCTCTGATCATTCTCGTGGCCCTTCTCCAGACAGGTTCCAGCACATCTATATCTTTCCTGTAATAGGGGCTCCAGAACTGGATGCAGTACTCCAGGTAGAGTCTCATGAGAGTGGAGTAGAGAGGGAGAATCACTTCCCTCAATCTGATGGCCACGCTTCTCTTGATGCAGCCCAGGATATGATTGGCTTTCTGGTCTGCAAGTGTACACTGACAGCTCATGTTGAGCTTCTTGCCCACCAGTACTCCTAAGTCCTTTTTTTCAGGGCTGCTCTCAAGCCAGTCACTGTCCAGCCTATACTGATGCTTAGGATTGCCCCGACCCAGGTGGAGGACCTTGCATTTGGCCTTGTTGAACTTCATGAGGTTTGCATGGGCCCACATCTCCATCCTGTTCAGGTCCCTCTGGATGGCTTCCCTACCCTCCAGCATGTCAGCTGCTCCACACAGCTTGGTGTTATGGGCAGACTTTCTAGGGTAGACTCAATGCCACTCCCCATGTCTCTGGTGAAGGTTTTAAACAAGACTGGTCCCAGTACTGATCCTTGACGGACTCCATTTGTCACTGGCCTCCACTTGGACATGCACCCATTTACAGCCACTCTTTGGGTGCGGCTGTCAAACCAGTTCTTTATCCACCAAATTTCCCAACCATTGAACCCATATTTTACCAGCTTGGAGACCAGGATGTCATGTGGGACAGTATCAAAGGCTTTGCTGAGGTCCAGGAAAATGATATCAGTTGCTCTTCCCTTGTCTATTGATGTTGTAACCTTCTTATAGAAGGCCACCAGGTTTGTCAGGCACAATTTGCCCTTGGTGAAGCTGTGTTGAATGTACCCAGTCACTTCATTATTCTTCTGCCACAGCATTGCCTCCAGGAGGATCTGCTCCATGATCTTGACATGCACAGAGGTGAGTCTGTCTGGCCTATAGTTCCCAGGTTCATTCTTCTTTCCCTTTTTGAAAATGGGGGTTATGTTTCCCCTTTTCCAGTCAATGGGGACTTCACTGGACTGCTATGACTTTTGGAATATAATAGAGAGCAGTTTAGCAACCACATCTGCTACTTCCCCCAATACCCATGGGTGTATCCCTTCAGGTCCCATGGACTTGTACACTTTTAGGTTCATCAGATGGTCACAAACCTGACCTTCACTTACAATGGGCATTTCTTTCTTCCAACCCCTGTCATTATATTGTGTGACTTCAGGAGTGTGTCTGAAGCCCTTAGCAGTGAAGATTGAGGAAAATAAGTCATTGAGAACCTCGGCTTTCTCCATATCACTTGTCACCATTTCTCCCATTTCCTTTCTGAGGGGGGCAACACCTTCCCTAGTCTTCTTTTTAACATTAATATACCTATAGAAATTTTTTCTCTTCCACTTGATCTCCCTTACTAGATTTAATTCTAACTGAGCTTTATCTTTTCTAACCAGATCTCTAGCTGCATTATAGCTTCCTTATATGCCCCCCATTCTAGCTGTCCTTTCTTCCACTCCTTGTAAAGTTTATTTTTGTGTGACAGTGTGTCCAGGAGCTCCTTGCTCATCCAGGCATCTCCTAGCATTCTTTCCTGCCTTTCTCTTTGTCAGTATACTTTGCTTCTGGACACAGAGAAGGTGATCCTTGAATACTGACCAGCCTGTCCTGGGCACCCCTTCCCTCTAGGGCTTTGTCCCACAGTACTTTGGCCAGCAGATCCCTGGAGCGATCAAAGTCTGCATGCCTAAAGTCCAGGGTTTTAAGCTTGTTGCCCTGAGGATCCTAAATTCTATTGCTTCATGGTCACTGCAGCCAAGGTTACCCCTGAGCCTCATGTTGGTCACCAGCCCTTCCCTGTTGGTAAGAACAAGATCCAACATAGCACAAAAATGGAGAAATACTTTTTACTGGGGCCTATAGTGTCAGGACAAGGGGCAACAGTTTTAAACTGAAAGAGGGTAGGCTTAGATTGGATATAAGAAAAATTTTTTTTTACAATGAGGGTAGTGAAACACTTAACAGGCTGCCCAGAGAGGTTGTAGATGTGCCATCATTGGAAGTGTTCAAGGTCAGGTCGAATGGGACTTTGAGCAACCTGATCTAATGAAAGAAGTCTGTGGATATTTTAGCCTATGGGGAGGGTAGGAGAGTAGACTAGATGATTTTCAAAGGTTCCTTCCAACCTAAACCATTCTGTGATTCTATGATTCTGGTACTATGGACAACCCCACATAGGCATATAAGAGAGTTCAGATAAGGCAGTCTCTAAATACTTCTTTTTTTCTGTATGAACCATAATGATATTTAAAGGTAATTATTATGGATTTACGTGCCAAAGAGTATATTTGGTAGGGAAGATCCTTAGACCCTCCCCTAGTTCAGAAAAAAATAAAGGACTATGGTCCTCATCTTTAAAAATATACAAGAACAATTGCACTTTGCATCTACTATCTGCCACAGAATGAAGTTATAACACAATTTCTGCATGGAGCTAGACTTCTAACATTCAGGGGATTTTATATGAATCATGTCATTTAATCATTAGTAAATTCAATTGAGTTATGAATTGTGACAATTTTTTTTTTAAAAATAAATAAACAGAACTGGTATTAAAGCAGTTTTCTCATTTATTTTTCACTCTTTTGACACATAATAGACAAGATGATCAATATTTTTATTGGACAACTTCAAGTTAGTAAAATTATTTTTGCTTTAATAATTTTGTGATATGGAACATACTCTCTGGTCTAGAAGCAACTATTATGAAAGGAGTTTTTTCTTTCCTACATAGACCTAATATTACAGCATGTTTGATCATGATGTAGCCTAAAGGAGTTTTAGTATGATTTCTTTTGGTATTGGGAAGGCATCATGTGAAACCATTCTTTGTCTATGCAGGATAAAAATAATCCATTTTCCAAATAAATTATATAACTTAGTTGGAAGTAATTTCTCCAAAATAATGCTAAATAAGAGGTGAAAAACTGCTTTAAGTCTTATGTGTTTAATTTTCTTTTCTAATGAGAAACTGACCCCTGCACTCTCCTTCACTGTGGAATAATTACTGTCTGCTAATACTAACACTTCCAGAAATAAATGTTCTAGTCAGGATTAAAATTAACAAGCACGGCTGATCAAGCCACTACAAACATGCTGTCCTTAGAGTCAGTTTCAGCTGACGTTGTTCACTTATTCTCCATTAGGCACTATCTTATAGCATTTACTTACTGAATATTTACTTGCTGATCAGCAATTGCTGTAGTGGTTTCATGGGCTGTGGAGAAAACATTCGACTAGAACAGGGAACTGTAACTGTCCCATTCAGCAGAGGTCCTAGTGATATATATAATGGTAACTTAATAAATTGATGTCAATCTCCTGAACTGGAATAATACAATTTAGCAATTTCTTAAAAGGAAAAGTAACATGACTTGTTAATGTTTTGATTTGAAAATGTAATAAATTGCAAATTACTGCAAGTCATTATTTTTATTGCATTCAGTAACAATGTTTATCATAAATATAAACTAGCAGCATATTATCTCAATTTCATAGATGCACTCTTGAAAATTTTTCTTCCAAATGATATATTCTTTTTCGATGGATAAATTAATGAGATTTACTCTTTTGGTGAAAATGACAGCATATAATCCAGTAAAAATTTATCTGGAAAAAAGAAAGATGACAAAATCTTTCTTTATGACTTCACATGGTTTGTATCTTCATACCAGGATATTAATTTATTCATCTCAGTATGAAAATAAAAGCAGAGCATGAAGGTTAAGGACCAGAGCAGTAGAATCACAAAATCATGCCAAACCTGCTGACAAAATTTCCTCAGTAATTTATGTCACTGTTACCACTGTTCACATATACTCTAGTGCTGAAAATAAGTTTTTACAATTTTGAAGAAGTACATGGGAAATTATCTGAGTTCACAACCGTGCTGCATTTTGGTCTGATATTAAGTTATCACAAGGCTTAAAGTACTACTGATAGTTGCTATTAAATTAGAAGTCTTCATCTGTTTCTTTCATTGACTTAGAGGTACTTTCCAGAACAATTTTTCTAACAAGGATGTGTCAGAGACGGTTACAAGGAGGGTGTAGTGTATACCTCAACATTGCTGTATCAGTGTGAACAGACTGCAAACTACAAACTGGACGACGGTTTGTCCGAGGGAATGACAAAGCAATATGGCTCTATCAGTGGGGACAGGTTCCAAACCACGAACTGGACCACAGATTGTCAGGAATGGTGCCTTATCAGTGTGGACAGCTGCAACCGCACCCCTACGCATGAGCCCAGACCCAGGGCCTGGAAGACTGAGGGTTCCGGAGACCCCTGAAACCCACTTGAGGCCCCTCAGAGATGGTGTTGGGCACGCGTGCCACCACCAGGTGGTAGGTGTGAATAAGCAGGACAGTCCCTGATAAAAGAGCAGGAGCCACGAACATCAGACAGAACGTTCTCCCACCAGACCTGAAAGCACATCGGACTGACAGGACACCACAGATCCGTGGTGGTAGCTATTGCAACTGTCTCTTACCTTCCTTCCTTTCCTTTCTCTCTTTCTCTCTCTGCCTTGTGAACTTTTGTCAGGCAAATAAAGCTACCTGGCACTTTGACTCCGTTTTGAGTCTTAATTCTGTTCCCGAGGATATGAACAAAATCTCACTCTGGTCTATGACCAGCACGTGACAGGATGGAGTTATAAAACTTTAGATCATTCAAATACACCTGAAACAAACCAGTATACTCTCATGCAGTCATGCTATATGTGGGTCTTAGTGAAGAGGGACCTTGGTCTGATTTTTCCAAATGTTAGAACATGATTATCATCCTGTATAAATACAAGACAGTTCTTGAATACTAAGGAGGACTTTTTTTTCCTTGAGTCTTAAAAAATAAATAAATAAATTATTAGGAAAAACATACTATAAACTTTTCAGAGAATGGCAAGAAAGATATTCAACTGTGGGAAAATGAACAGTTAGATCAGTGATAAGTAGGTTCCAAATTCTTCAGTCTGAACAAAAAATGATCTAGAGGAGATGAAAAAGAGCTTTTATGACCGGTGAATGTGGACCACTTTTTGCTTGCCTGTTCCTATTGAAGAACTATGGGACATCAGATGAAACTAACAGGTAACAGAAAAGAGACTGTATCTTGAACTTAGCCCTACCTTGAACAGGAGGATGAACTAAATTTTCAACTTTCATCTTTTTCTAAGATTCTATGATATAGTCTCTCAGAAATATAAACTATGGGACACCTTTTCTCAAGATGCTGAGAAGACTGAAAGTTTTCTTGTGTTTAAGGAAAGACTGGACAATTCCAGTGGATATATTTATTAAAATTTTCAAAATGTTTAGAAACCACTTTGATTCAGGAAGCCACAAATTACTGGACAGTACTTGGAAAACAATTTTTAATGTTATTTTCTATCCTAGGTGTTGCTTGTTCATACTGTTAGGAAAAAACTGTTCACATTATCTAGACCATCGAGTCTATCCGCTGGTATAGATACGGTATGTTTGTTCTTGTTTTATTTCATGTTACCTTATTTGGAGTTATTTTTACATTGATTGATGTTATTAAAGGTGATTAATGTACAAGAATATCCACATAGTCTCAGTGGCTACTCTTTATGAGTCTCATTTCTCTTGAGTTTATCCTCTATTTTTTATGGGTTTTCTTTTTTTTGTTTTGGTTTTTTTTTGTTTTTTTTTTGTTTGTTTTGATTTTTTTGTTTTTTGTTTTTTCTCAGCAGATAGTATTCTGAGGTATCACAGAAATCTCTGTCCACTTTTTTATTCTTTTTTCCCTTTAGCACTGAATGAGTTTCTTTAGCATTCATTAAGATTCCTTTCACTGGAGCTGCCTAAAATGCAAGGCATCTTCTCTAAATTAGTTTCATAGCTTCTCTCCACAGACAATAGAGAGATGCAGATACCTTCTCTGTATTAGGTGAAGGGAAAAAAATATTTTCTTTTCTTCTTTTTTCTTTTCTTTGCAAAGCTTTCTGGTTCTTTCTATCTCTCTGTTTGGTTAGACTGTGACAAAACTAATGAAGCTCTTCTCCATTCCCATCTTGGCCTCTTACAGTCCTTTCATCAACATGGCAGCTAACCTTTCATTGACAGTTAGACCTGTCTCTGAGTCTTGTCAGTGGCCTCTTGTTGCCTACAATATAAAGTCTAATAATCTATTTTCCAGAGGTGTTTTTATATTCCAAACCAGTCACTGGAAATTCGATTATGAATAGAGACAATACTGTTTTGCAGCAGCTGCTCTACTCTATTTTACCTAATGGGAATCTTTCCCCTTGCCATAGCTATTGTGGAGGCATGGTGTGCTTCTGGTTCCTGTCCATGCTGGTGTGTGGTGATGATGGTCTCTCCAGTACAGTGCAGTGGTCTCGTCTGTGCAGTGCAAGAGGGAAACAGATGAGGAAGGTTTCACTGAGGTGGCTCTTAGTAAAGCTCTGGTGGGGATGGAGGTCATAGCCCTACATGTACTAGTGCTTTAGTTAAGGATTTAGCCTGTACTCAAGTAGCCACTGAAATCACCAGACTAGTGCATGAAAAAGCATTTAAAAAGTGAACAATCTCTTAGGTATGCATAAGGCTTTGCATATCTTATGGGGAAGAACTCCGATAATGAGACAGAAAATTATTTGAAACTGACACATAACAAAGTGGATTGAGTACATTCTTATCAGTATATCTTATGGCAAATTAATTATGTGATAATATAGCAAAAGAGTACTGCCTGTTACATATTAAGATTTGGCTTAAAATGATTATCACATTATAGGAACTATTTCTATTCCCACTGATGGTTATGACAAAACAGCCATTACCAAGAACAGAAATTTGTCCAGGAGCAGTAAAAGTAGAAGCAGAAGTATATTTTTAAAGTTAAAATGACATAACATATAATAGAAATTAATACACATTTAGAGAAAAAGAACAGAACTAGTAAACTGCTGCATAGTTAGGAGTGTTTCATTTGAAGCTAAATAGAAGGCTCAGGTGATGATAATAAGCCTTTCACATCTGCTTCATTAATTGGAACATGACAAGCAGACAGACTCTACACTGGGCTACAAAAAATGTCATGCTTGCTTCAAGAGGGAATTGAAAGGCATCTGAAACCTCTGTTTTGCCATGGTCTTTCAGAGTCATCCATTGTCAGCCCAAGAAAACAAGAAAAATAAATAGAACAAATGTGACCAAGACAGCAGGTATATGTTTTTTGGTTTTTTTTTTTTTAGGCAATCAGCTTAACCGAAGCACCTTCTTTTGGCAGATTAGACAGATGGAACAGTGATGTTCTGCTTCTATGTCTTGGAAACGGAAGGTGAATGCCCCCAAACATGTGTCATTCTGAATGCTAATATTGGCACCTTGTAGTATGACTGTAGTTCTAAGTAGTAATTGTCAGGTGATGTCAAATTAATGTTTGTTTTGGGGTAATTTTTTCAATTGTTCTTTGTGTCTTGTATGTAACTATGTAAACTGGATGCTAGTTGAGAGCTAGGTCATGATGAAATGCATACATACAAATATGATAAATTTTAAAATATGTTTTATCATGCTTTTATTCAACAATACCTCTCTAGAACTTTAAATTATGTTGTTTTTAAACAATTCTTACTTCTGTAAATTGTAGAATCATTCATGCAGTTTACTCTGCATAGTATACCACGTTTTGGAAAACAGATTGCTCTGGTGACAATGGTTGTGTCCCACAGGAAGTATAAGTTGTGTGCAGTAGCTGCAGTTCTAAAGAATGGGGTTGGTAGGAGAGGACTCAGGTATCAGCGTGTCTATGGCAGGGTCTGAGACTGGAAGATTGCCAAGAATAGCAGGGGTCTTGCTTGCTGAAGAGCCAAAATGTAGGCCTTAGAACTGATGAATAAAGAATAATTGCCTCATGACCTAAGAACCAATGAAGCTGCAAGATTGGAAGTGAACATTGGAGGAAAAGATGTAGTGGGCAAAGGGAAGAGTGATTTCCAAAGCTTTCACTTAGTACATCCACAATTAATATTGAATTTAATAAATAGAAATGTGACTTAGATTCTGATGTAAATGGAGGTTTACAAATGATTTGTTATATCCTCAGTTATCCCACAATAAGGCAATATAATAAAGAAAGCATTAGGCTTGATGTGCCTCTTCATAAATATTTAGATCTGCTTACAAACAGCACTTTTTTAGCTCTTTCTATAGAGACTTAAAACATCATCCAGGGATTAGTCTGTTTTCAAATTTGACTTCTGCAGTTTCATGGTGTGTTCAGTAGAATAGCACAAGACTCAATTTACTTAGCCAGTAATACTAGTTTATGATAAAAATAAGGAGCATCTTATAAGGGCAATGGAAAAGTCCTTTGAAGTTTTACAGATAACTAATTTTTTTAAATTTGTTTATGAGAGTGAAATCTGGCATGGTTTTCTGATATGAATATGTTTATGTTTTTAACTGGGGAGGTTTTTTGAATATTAATAATAATAGTATGATTACGTAATGAAAGAAAAGACATTTAACATAAGTGAAAGGTACATTGATTGTATTTCTGAGATTAAGTAGTGCTGAAGAAGCCAAATCATCTGGTTTTCATATAGAAGGAATACATTAAATAATTTTGTATCTAGGTTATTAATATTCAAACTCAAGCATTCTTTGTATTAAGTATTATTTCAACTTTTTACCAGGCTTTATTTAAATGAGTAGCAAAGTTTAGGAGAAATGTAATGCATGTATTTTATTGAAAATGAAAAGTTCTCTTAGTAGTAGGTATTGAAAATGACTGGGCCTAAAGCATGCAACATGAGTGAAATTATTATCAGATTTTAAAATGAAACTTTTTTATTTTTACTTTGTTTTTCCCTCTGTTCTTTTTCCGGAGAAATGTTTAAACTCCCATATAGATGTTCAGAAAATATTTTTGTAACTGAGTATTTATATACTGCTTTTGTTCCAAGGAATTTAGTTAGAAACAAATTAAATTAATAGTTATAATCATGCTTTCCCTGGACTTCTCATACTGAGATAGTAAAAGTTGAGTGACATTGCAAATATTAAAAATCAGTTTATCAGTTTACTTTTTCTTCATCCTCAGATAAAATTCTAAGGCTTGAATTTCTTTACTCCTGCACATTCTTTGATTTTCCTGATTTGTTTCGATGTCTGCATTTTTGTTACCCTGAAGGTTGCTTCCATACATTAACTAAGTTTTATGGATGAAAATTAATCTGCTAGTATTAGCATACAAAAATCAACCTTACAACAATGTACACCTGTGCATTTTAATATCGATTAAAGGTTATATGCTTTACCTTGCTAATAAGGGTGTTTACTGAAAAAGTTAGCAATTAGAGTAACATGACTTAAAATATCTACAATAGATCTCTTTTAATGCAAAGAGGAAGATTCATTTCTAACAGTTTCCAGAGAATAGAAAGATAGAAATATGAACAACATGTTGTTTGTTGTACTAAATCAGAGCTATAGACTTCCAGATAAATGCTTTTTTAATCAGCTGTACAAGAAATTGCACCTATAATTCTGGTTATTTCTTCACTGAACTTTAAGGCAAATACACAGAAAAACTAACATCATGATGATGCTAAGAACTTGAAAAACTACTGAAGATAGAGAATTTAAAAGCTGAAACCTATCCTTCACTCTTCCTCTTGTGATGACTTTTTCATTAACCAAATCTCATTGCTTTGAGACCTTAACTTTTGCCCTATCCAGAATTAGTAACAGTATGTGTGCTATGTAGAAGAATGATGACTTTGGTAATAACAGAGATTTGGACTGGCATCTGTGATACAGATTGCTCTTAAAAGTAGATAGGACACTAGGAAGGTTGAATATCTCCTATGCAAATTTTATGAAATGAAATATATTCTATTACTACATCTGAAATATCTATCTATTATTCTAGATAATTGCAGGGCCTCCTTTTCTAGGATTTGAATGCTTTCTGCATGTCTATTCCTGAGATGTGTTTGTGATAGACAGTATGCATATGATTAATGACAGATGGATTTTTATGGTCCAATAGACCTGCAGCTGTGACCAGAAACTTACAAAAAATACCTACCACATGTATTAGTATTCTAGGTTACAGCACCAGTCTTATACTATGAATGCTACTTTAGATCACCAACACATCGAGGGGAGACCATATCATTCTCTACAACTACCTGAAAGGACCTTGTAGAGAGGTAGGTATTGGTCTCTTCTCACTAATAAGTAGTGACAGAACAAGAGGGAATGGCCCTAAGCTGTACCAGGGGAGGTTTAAACTGGACATAAGGAAAATTTTTTTCACTGAACTGGTTGTCAGACACTGGAACTGGCTGCCCAGGGAGGTGGTTAAATCATCATCCCTGGATGTGTTTAAAAGCCATATAGATGTAGTGCTTGAGGATATGGCTTAGTGGTGGGCTTGGTAGAGTAGGATTAGAGGTTGTGCTCAATGATCTTAAAGGTCTTTTCCAACCTTGACGATTCTATGATTCCATGAGCACTGAGCAGCTTAATTCTTCATCATAAAATGCTTATTTCAACAAGATGAATATAAGTATCCACTGCTTGCAATCTCACAGCATTGTTGTCTGCTAAGAGACAACAATATAAGTTCCCTCCTTCTTAAGATTTCTGAATTTTAAGAACTTGCTTTTGTTCAGTCAGCATAGGATATAGGAATTCAGTCATGGTGCTATAAACTTGTAACATTTAAAGAAGCTCATTTCTGCCAAACGAATTTTGTAGAGTCATGGAGGAATAAAGAGCAGCTTTGTGCATTGATATCAGTGGATGCATGCTTGATTTTGACAAAACTGTATTAAAATGTGCCAAACCACATATTGCATTTAATTGACTTAATTGAAAAAGGAGAGAATATGGCCTTTTTTCTAGCATCATATGTTTAAGTTTTTTAGATAAATTAGGTTTCATTCCAATGCTGTCTTCTCATTCACTTTGTGTTTCCATGAGATGCTTCCATTGTCCTCAGTGGCAACATATGTGAGCTTTCCATGCCTTTTTATTCTCAAATTATTTCTGTGAAATATAAAAGTACTACTACATTCTTCATTTCACAACAAAAAAGGGAAGGGATTTTTCACCTGAACAATGTGTTGTGCATATTCTACAGCTGTTTCTAAACGAGTTGGACTTACCTGATTCCAGCTAAATATTTTGAGGAGAAAAATTGTGAGAATTCAGCAGATTTCAGCAAAATAATTTAGCTTTTAACTGAAAGTGTGCCTAACTTGTTACCTGTTCTCATCCTTGTTTGGAAGTGTTTTAATTCTTAGCCTTGAGACAGGAATCATCTATTTGTTATTATTAGAAATCAATACAAACAATATTTCACTGAAACAATTTCTTTACTAAATTTATTCCACTGAATTATCAAGATTCGGTGACATTAAGATGTCACTGAACAGATAATATGTATAAAGAAATATAACTTTAAAACTACTATATTTTGAATCTCTTTAAAAAGGATGGAGCCACTACTTGGGAATATCTATAATGCAACCAATGAATATTCCTACACACTGAAATCTAGTAGTTATCAAAATTTACATACTGGTTGTTAAAATAAATCACTGTACTAAGATATGCCTTTACTTTTTTCCCCAGAACAAAATATTTATTTTTATTATTGATATTCTACTTTCATTTAAAATTGGTCATGTATTTGCTGGTTTGCTTATCTCTTTGTTTACCTTATGGTCATATTCAGCAGATTATAAGCATATATTAAGGTGCAAATAGCTACCTCTTTAAACTTATGGTTTCATTTATAGAATTTAAACTCTCATTCAGACTTTTACCTCTCACTTTTTCCTTAACTAGTGATTAAAAGATATTACTATCTGCTGGATATTTGGTGACTGATACAAAATAGCCTTCCAAGATACTAAATACCAACTGTATTTGGCTTTAGTTAATGCTCTTATTTCTGGTCTCTGCAGACAAGTCATGAGCAGAATATATATGAAGATTAAGTCATGTGTTTCATTAAAGCTTTTCACTTTGAGAACCTAAGTTTGGTATGGCATAGTGAATAAACTTCCCGGTCTGTCAAGTGTCCTTCTGTGACACACACTAGTAACTTTGTTTTCCAAAAATGGTAAATCTTCCACAAGGAAAACTTCACTTATTCTGTGCATTTTCAAATGCTGCTGAAGTCTTTTCGACCCTCATGCACCTCAGCTTGCTCGGGGCAGTTTTTAAGCAGTACATGTGTAGCTTTTTAACCACATCAGGAATATTGGTTTTTTGAGCCAGCAGTAAATGTAGGTATACTTTTAAGGAGTCAGCCACTAATTTGTGTCTAAGCTGAATGTCACAATGGGACAATTATAATTCTATATTGTATTATTAACATAATGGAAATATCCATAACTGTATGGTAGAAGATGGCCAAAATACTTAATAGTACAGTAATTCTTAATGTCTTTTGATGCTCAAAGAAACAGAAGAATCACTCTGTCTTTTAAGTTCATTATATAAAATAAGGAAATATCCCAAATATAAAGATTCATGATAGTATGACTAAAAAAAATGTTTTATTTATTATTATTTAGGGCTATATATTATTGGAGGTAAAAGTATTAGATCATAGGAGGCTGAACAGTAACATCATATGTCCGTGTATGGGCAAGAATTTTTCCTGTCAGAGTAAAGGGGATGTTTGTGTCTCTGCAATGGGATACTGGATGAGTTATCACCTGAGGTTTTAATTCAGTCTGCTAAGACATAATGCTGTTATGTATCTGTGAAAGCAAGTTTTGGCCTACATTCAGAAATATTACCTATTGATCTCTCCCAGTCATATGTGTTCATATACTTACTAGGTGAACCGTAAGTAATTCTGCACTTTCCATGTACCATATCTGACTGTGCTGGCAGAGGTGATCATCTGCTCTGAATAGTGTTGGACATACTTTGTTTATTCATGAACATGTGGGCAACACCTGTCTCACTTCAGACTAGATTAGCTCCTTACTTGTTTCCATTAGTGGAGCAACACTGAAGTCCATATAGCCCTATTTATTTATACTTCTTCAAGGACTGATCTCGTATTTCCAAACAGGTACTATAAAAAACCTGCATATTTTTGTTTGTGTTGACTTATGAGTTCCACTAAGAATAAAATTATTCAAAAACAATAAACCAATTCTTTATGTATTCTTTCATGTGCAATTTCTTCCAGTTATTGTTTAAATTTGGAAAAAAAGTTAATGGTAATGCTAGCAGCAACATTGGACAGAACTGACTTTCTCACTGGATTAGTTTGCATTCAGTGATTCTGGAGGAATCAAATTAAATTTGCAAAAGCATCAGCAGCCCTGGATTCCATTTGATCATCCTTTATTTATTAACATTGTGAATATGGCAGGAAGCACACTTTACTGAACAAAGATAACTTAACTGCAGACAATTACATATGTCTCAGCTAAGCTGCAATGTAACAAAAATCTGTGACGTGTCTCAACCTGAGCTGTGCATGTACATTGCAGATCACTGGAACGCTCCCTGTTGATTCAGTGTGTTGCACCGTGTTGCAGCAAATTACTGTCTTGTCTCTGTTGCATCACAGAAACTGTCAAAATAGCAGGAACCTTGCTGCTGCTCTCAGATACAGACTACACAGAAGAACATTAGTCTACAAGCCAAGAGTGTTCTTCAAAATGTTACTGTACAAAACAGGAAAAAAAAAAAAAAGTCATATTAGTGAAAGGGAGTGTTCTTTTCAAAGATTTTGTGGGTTTTTTCCCCTCTGACACTATGGCTTTGAATTTAGTCTTTTGTCAAAACCTCCATTTGTATGAACTTTGATTACAGTGCAACAAGTATAAAAAAGTATAATCCAGAGGCTATCATCTCAGGCTCATATAGTTAAAAAATAAAAAGATACTGAAAAGCATACATGTAAACAGTAGGAAAATACTCAGGGAACATGAAAGGCCAAGATTTTGACAGAAAACACAGAACGTGGAACTGGAAGCATACATCTGAATCTGAAGAGCCAGTAAACGTGTTTTCATTCTAAGACTTCTTTTTTTTTTCTATTAATTGCTATGAATTTGGTACAGAGGAAGAATCTGGCAAAAGGCGATTGTCACGGTTTAGGGTCAGGGCAGCCCCTAGACCTATAACAGATGCTCTCTGTTAATCCCCTTCCCTCCCCAGAGGGGAAGAGAAAGGGAATAAGGGAGAGAGACTTAGTGATTAGAAAAGGAAACTAGAACAGCTTTAATGAAAATGAAATTAATAATTATAAAAATGGAATATATACAAATATATACAAAACCAGTATCGAACCCAACCCCCCAGTGGTAATTACATCACCGTCACCACTGATGTTGTGCAGGCACCGGGGGAGTCCCAGACTGGGCCCCGCAGCAGACGGGAGCTGTGTTCAGGAGCTGGATTCTGGTACCTGGTTCAGGAACACGCAGACTGGATCGAAGGCAGAACGGACAGAGTCCTCCTTGGGTGCTCCAAGGAAGGAACCAGAAGAGGACCCGAGCCAAGCCAAGCAAAAGCTGGCAAAGCAGTACAAAATGGGAGAGAAGAGCCCAGAGACCCTTCAGGTCCCCTCAGCTCTAGACCGAAATATGGCGTATATGGGATGGAATACCTCATTGGTTAGTTTAGAGTTACCCGTCCTGTCCGCTCCTCCCTGAAGGTGCAGCCTTTTACTTTCTGCACCCCACAATGTGGTACACAAAACCCAGCAGTGGCCTTGGTCTGCATACCAATCCTTGGTACTAACTCTAAACATGAGGTGTTATCACTGCTAGAAGCAGACACTGTCTGTGAAAACAGGCTGCTAACTTCAGAAAGTGCAGTTAATTAGAAGAACTGAGCTGAAAAGTAAAATTACTGAACAGAATTAGTTCTGTTCTCACTCAAACCAGGACAGCTATATAAAAACAATGTTACTTTTTTGGACTCTGTTAAGCATCAGGGTGACTGTTTCTTTTTCTTTTAATTTCAACAGGAGCGAGTAGAAATGATGAAAACCATCAGCTTCAGGTGCAGATTATCTTCTAGCCTCAATCAATAAAACATTTCTATGTTTAATGTTTTTCTATGAGATGTAGTTTCCTATTTTGTACTCTTGTGAAAGTGTTAGGTTTTTTTCCTTTCAAAGAATTTGGAACTTAGTTGCATGCAGTTGTAGAAGGCAAACTTCTCTCAGACATGACTCAATTTGAATACATCATTGAAACTGTGAAACTTTCTTTAGTTACAGTAAATGCTTATTTACTCATAATGGTAAATATGGGAAATACTGCAAAAGCAGCAGGATAAATCAAAGTATAAGCACTGTGATAAAACATCTATACTTGTAGAGAGAACATGGTTAATGACAATGTGACCCAGTCACATCATGAAACTGCATGCCTGGAAGCACTGGTGAGGTGCTAAGTGCTGGACAAGGGTAGCAACCATCACCAGATCAGTATCTGGTGGTGTCTGTAGTGCCCCGAGGAGTGTGAAATGGGGCGGAGGCCTCATGGTCCTGGTCTTCCGATGATTTAACCCTAAAACAAAAGAAGGCACTGCCTCTGCCCATGCAGGTGTAAATTAACAGACTTTGCAACATTAACCTGAGTGATAGCATTGTCTATAGTCATCCCCTCTCGTATGTACACCTGTTGATGCAATGTAAAAAACTCGAGTATAAATACCACCTCCAAGTCGGATTCAAATTGGGACAGGGTCGACTCGGAAATCTACCGATGACAGGACAGGTTGACGAATCTGCTCCTTCGCCATCCCCCCAACTTGGGACGCCATGTGGGTAAGATTTACCTCAGCCAACGCTGAGAGACATTCCCTCCGGGTGTATTTATATTTTCCTTTTCTTCTCAGAAGCATTTTATAAGCCTCTCTGAGTGTATCTCGTCACGACTTTACTGTTTTCTTGGTCTGTTGTGTTGTTATGGTCAAAATTGGTGGTTTAGTGTGTATGTGTGCACCTATGTTTAGAGTGCTAGGAATTTCAGCTATACCCGTAGTTTAATTTTAATTCGGCAATCCAAAAGAACCTGTAAATGTTGCAGTAAATAAACAATTACTAATTGCCTCCTGATCTGCGTCTGTCGCATATTCGGTGCCGGCCACACAAGGCTAGATTTACTCCCCTCTATTCGTAACAATACTGAAAAAGATTCCAGGGCTGTTGTCTCTGTAAAACTATTCTCCATTTGAAGCTGGCAAATAACTTAGGCAACACTAGAATATATTTATGTTTTACTCAGGAGAAATGCAGGCAAACAATAGAAGGCTGATTAAGGAAATGTGATGCTCACACTGAAAAAAAAATGTAAAAAGATTCATCATACCAGAGAGAGCTCCTCACTGGGTCACCAATAGCATATTTCCCTATTTTCATGTGTCTTGGTTTGAAAGACAGTGTCTGCCAAGGAAGGCAGGAGCCCCCCTTGGAATGGAAATGCAACCCCCTCCCCTTCGAATGCTTGTAATTTTTAAATTAAGGGGCTTTCAGGCAAAGATCTCAGGAATAGGAATAACAGTTCTTTACTAAATATATATAACAGGTCAAACAAACAACAATAACTACGGCAGTAACAGGAAAACAGCACAGGGAACCCAGTCCCAACCTCTCGGGGCTCCCGGGGAGCAGGGAGGGCGCGATGGTCTCCCCGCCGCTCCGGAGCCAGCTCAGTTCCCACGGGGCAATGGCCGACGGAAAGCCCGCGTCACGAACACCCTGGGCAGCCGATCCCGGTGTCCAGCAGGATCCTCGGGAGACAGCAGGGGTAGAAGGAGAAGCAGGAGATGAAGCAGGGACGACCTCTCCAAGATGATCCTGGTGTTCCGCGGATCCTTGGTAGGCAGCAGGGAGAGCAGGAGACGCAGCAGAGAGAGAGCAGGAGGCGCAGTGGGGATGAGGTCTCTGCACCACGAGGGCAGCTTCTTCTCGAATGGAGGGAGCAAACCAAGGGAGAGCCAACCAAAGAAAGAGATAACCAAGAGAGAGCAAACCAAGTGAGAGATAACAATTTAGAGTCACTTATCAAAAGAGTGAGATCTAATAAACAAGTGGCTGAAACTCCCATTCGTAACTTTTTGAGAGAAATGCAAATATGTCATTTGTCTTTGGGGGCTTGTCCAGGGAGCAAGAATTTCAGTCATAGGTGAAACTGGTGGCAAACTGTGATGTCTGTGCATTTTGGAAAGCAGAAATTTCCACAACTGAGTTTGAATAAACAGGAACAAAAAGGTCAAGCTTCCTGAGGAACTGGTGACAGCCTTGGGGAGTAAAGATTATTAAAGTAAGATTTTAACACCTGGTTTGGGAACAGGCAATGTCTGTTAAAATTTATTTTATTGACCTGAAGTGAACTGTTTTTAGTATAAAATCAGGCAAAAATTACACTTGTGTGTAGAATCATATTGTCTCAGCTCCAGGATCTACTTCCTAAAACACAAGCATTTGCCACTGACTGACCAGTGATCAGACTGATCAACTAATTCATCAAGCTGCTTCAGATAAGGCACAGATAGACAAACATGGAATGACCGACCACGGAGCATATCTGCAGGAAGGGAACTGAGGGTACTGGTAGACATCAAATTGAGTATGACTCTGTAGCATGCCCTTGAGGTGATAAAAGCTTTATGAACAAATGCATAGCAATTATCCCAGAGAGGTTATTATTCCTTTTGACCTGTCCATCTTTGGAATATGTTGTGTTTCAGCTATTGCATCAGAAGGGAGAGATTGCAAACTGGGGAGAAACCAGTGAAGGACCAGCAAGATGATTAGGGAGTTGAAGCATATCACATAAAAGGAGAAACAAAGGGAAGTGGGTATGCTTAACCTGGAGAAGCAGTAGTCTTCTGCTGCCTTAAAGGGAATTACAGAGAAGATGGGGCCAAACCCGTGCCAGAGATGTACAGCAAAAGACCAAGAGGTAATGGACACAGTGTTACAGCAAAAGAAAGTGCAGTTAAAGGATAGGGAAGGATGCTTCACCAGAAGAGGGGTTAAACCTCATAGGGGTTGCTTAAAGAGACCAGGCAATCATTGTCTTCAGAGATTTTCAGAGCTTTTCTGGAGAAGGCCCTGAGTAACCTGCTCTATGCTTGAAGATATCTGAGTGTTTTGAGAAGAACGTTGGACCAAGATTCATTTCTAACATAGATTTGTCTGTGATTCTGTGATCTCACTGGGAGTACACTGATTTTTTTAAAAAATAAAAGCATCGTAGGAGGGATAGAAGCTACAGAAAAAACACCTGGTGTTTTGAGGGAGAGGTTTTAACTTAAAAATTACTCTTCTCTTTCACCTCTAGTATTGACAATAGTTAGTTTCTCTTTCATTTGTGCTGTGTTCAGAGTAGCAGGACTTTGTACGTGACTTTTAAATAAATAGAATTACAACAACAACAACAAAATCTACAAAGAAAACCAGTGGGCTTGAGCACCATTTTCTCCCATAGCTGAATTCAATTTATCTGGCTTGACTTTTGGTCAACTACTTATTACCAAAAGAAATAACAATACTAGTACTGTGACATTGCAACTCTGGAAAACATGAAACAGTAACAAAACAGTAATGGTAACAAAGTGAGCATGTAGTGCTGTTTTATTGGAACACTGAAAATGTATAAATCCATTCTGTTTACTTGAGATGGTCAAGTCATGAAAGCAGTTCTTGAGGATAAATCTGTTTCCAGAATCAGACAATGACCAGGTACTGAAACATAATGAAAATATCTGAAAGAACGTGTGGTCATGAAATGGCAATATTCACCCTGACGTCACATTTGTAACCGTGCTAACCACCGAAAGAAAAAGAAAACCTCTGATGTATATTGTGGATATATAAAAATATCTGCTGAGCTACATGGTGATTCAGATACAACTATAATTCTTTCAAAGTGTTCTGGAGCTACTGTGTATGATCATCAGAGACAGAATTATTCTGAGTTCTGAAAGTATCTTCTCACTCAGAAAAGAACATATGACTATATTCATGTCAAGGAGTGTAATGAGAAAAGAAAATTGTATAAAATTAATTCATCTTGTGACAAAGATTATAATAGAAGTGGAGATTAACTCTGGAATAAAATAGTCTGCTCTTTAATTCTCTACTTACATGTCTTAAAATAGATGTGTGCAATCCAGAGATTCAGTTTTAATGCTTTCATTTCCACTTCCTTGAATTTGTACATGATTCTGTCTTCTAGAAAAGTATGTAACCAAGCAAATGGATACCACAAAATCTCTTCTTGAAGCTTTATCATTTCGTAACTACTTTTGAGGCAGCTGTGATCCAAATATGCTTAAAAAGATGTTTAAAGTATTATTGTCCTTTCAAGTTATGGCCATTATCAGTGCAAAAAAATTCAAAGCTGGATCAAGCATCAAAGACAAATTTGCACTGACAAAAAGGAAAAAAAAAAAAAAAAACGTTGAATTTTTTCAATAGTACTACTAAGGTCTACCATTTTTACACTATTTATAAATAATGTAAAGGTAATAAATTGATACAAATAAGACATGTAAAATTGAATATTCTTTTCATGTTATAAGAACATCATTTTGTACATTAAAAGGCTTTTCTAAATTATAATGTGGTAAGTTGGTATTAGCCAGTTTCAAGACCCATCTGAAATACAAATTACATAAGTTTTGAAGGATATTTCTGTAGGGCACAGCAAAATTTGAAACAAGAAATCCTAAAGTTTGCAAAAAATACAAACAAGTTATAAACTAATAATTTCTCTTTAATGATACCATTTTTATTTCCAAATACCTGTTTCATGGTGTTTACAAGACTCCAGTGGCTGTGACCCTTGAGGCTTAATGGGCTAGCTCTAGTTAACTCTGTGTGTACTACATCTTGTGACATACTTGCTTTTCATAAAAACATCCTCCAATTACTATCCTACTAGTGCCAATTACTACCCTACTAGTGCCATTATAGCAATATAGTAGATCACCAACAGGAGAGTTTATCTCGAGAGAATATCATCCATCTTTTCCTATAAAACATGTTTGGGTTTAGTACTGACAGAAAATCTGTGCTTCAGGGAACACCATATATCTGTCAAAACCCCTGAGGGTGTAGATACAGCACTGATTTTTATAATGATTGGATATTACAGCTATTGAAAAAATGTTTAAGACATCACATGTGGAAAAAAAAAAAAAAATTGCAGTCTTTAAAGGAAAAAAATGCCCAAATAATTCAATACTAATTAGCTTTTTCCCAATATCTGAGAGACTGATCTAATGTTTGTGGTCTCCATGTGTGTATTCTAATGACTTAGATGTTCCAATCCACATGGATGTATGAAAATGTTTATGTATGAAAGTTTAACTTAAAAGGATGTATAAAAGGTTAACTCAAAAGATTATGTTGCTTACTGTGTATCAGATACACGCAATATAAAAAAAGCTACAGAAATTATTAATGTGCTATATAATGAGGTTTTAAACCAAAATAGCTTCACTTAGTATCAGCTTTTGAAATATAGAAACCACCTTTAATCACAAAGTTTTGGGTTTTAATAAAAACAGTCACAGGTGTGAGTTCATGCTGTGAAGCACTATACTATCTACAAACATCTTTCTGGAAACTTCTCTTTTTGCATTGTACTAGTTGCAGTTACAAGCTTATTTATTAATATTTTTTATATTGTTCAAAATTTTATGAGGAGTTTAAACAAGTTCTTTCTGAAAAAAATGAAAGGAGATGAGGAAGACAGAAAAAAAGCAATACACTTTTGATAACAAGAGTGATTCATTCATATTTTCTGACATTTCCTTATTCCACCAATACATTTATTTTATGCAATTTTAATGACTTCCTGATTATTATTTTTGTTTTAAACTCCTCTTCATCATGTCAGTGACTGCATTCTTTTGCATTTGTATTCTGCTTTATAAAAGTCAAAAAGCTCTAGAACAAACATTTGAAGACTCTGCTGCACTGTCACCTATAGGTGGGTTGGCCATAAATCCCACTGAGTTACAAAAGGAAGTCAGACTACAAAGCAACAGCTGCTACTGTAAGCAGAAGAAGATCATCCACCTCGTAGGAGACCTCATTTCCACAGTGTCTGTTTAAAAACATTTATCACAAAGGGACTGACTACAGCAACCCATGTGAAGAGCAATAGACTTCACTTTCCTTAGTCACAGTTAACAGCAAAAAATAATATTTCAAATATCTGTTTTGCAGATCTGACTGGGTGTCAGTTTGTAAGAGCCAGAAAATGAAACAATAACCAAAATTTAATCCACAGAAACAATATTCTTCCATTTGGAACTCTGGATCCTGTGATTGTTTTAAGGAGAAGAGTAAGGAACATTTTAGCTCATCCCATGTACCCAGGGAAGCCATAATATGGCCATTAAAACTGGGGGAAAAAATAGTAGTCACTGAGGAAAGCAGGCTTTGCAGATAATATTTCTCATAGAAAAGAAAGATTTCTTTCAACATCACTCACCTCCTTCCTGCAAAACGTATACCCATGCGTAAAATCTGCTGCTAGACTTAACAACTGAAGCTCCTCTTGCATGTTTTCAAATGTATACAATGCCAAACTATCCACTTGCTTTGCCTTAGCAAGCATATGTACTTCTGGAAGCACAATTTACAGTTCTATAAAATAGTGTATGCAGTAATGTACTCCAGCAGAACTCTATTCAGGGAGACATTTTGAGAAACCAAGTGTTTGCCCAGATAAAAGAACCAGGAAGTACTTTAGAGATTTCTTTATGTCCAGTAGTCTCAGTGAAGAAATCCTTTTCTGCTTAGCATAGCATACTTTTTTTTCTGGAAGTGGTGCTCTACTGGGAACAAGGATGAAAAGAGGCTGCCAAGAGCATATTAGAAAAGCAGCATAAGGTACATTCAGAAAAAAAAAAAACAAAACCACAAAACAAAAAAACCTACATG
Organism: Todiramphus chloris collaris; assembly: GCA_025345505.1. Classification (NCBI taxonomy): domain Eukaryota; kingdom Metazoa; phylum Chordata; class Aves; order Coraciiformes; family Alcedinidae; genus Todiramphus; species Todiramphus chloris. Next base: position 17,906,134 of record JANVCC010000010.1, read on the forward strand.
AAATATCCTATTCTTCAGAAGAGGCATGTAAATATACTATAAAATAATGCTAAACTCAGTGGGAGTAGGAAGGAAATACAAAGGCTGCCCACTACAGTCTGCAAAGCTGAAAGCAGAAATGCTGCTGTAAAACCAAAATGACAAGCTCCAGGCACTTTGCTCACTCTGGCAACAACACCCTGAGGCTCAAGAAGGCAAGCTTGATGTGTAGCAGGTGTCTTGTGAGGCACAGGATATTTCTTCACCTAGACGTCAGTTGTAACGGGGAGAAGGATGGAAGTCTGAAATAATGCACTCAGTAATGCTTTGCCATTTACAGAGCAACAAAGTCACTGCAGAGAAGCCTTGCATTGCTCTGATGGACAGAGCAGGAGAAAAGGAATCCTGCTCGAGTTAATGTCCCCACTTCCCTGCAGCTGAGGCCTCCTGAGAGCTTTGTTCTCAAGGTTGTGAAGCTCTGGTGTAACACATTAGGCATATAACGTAATGACTGCCAATGAGGATGAAAGAAGGAGCTTGCTTTATTTGATATTCTCTTCTCCTCATAAAGTGTAAATAGCTTCTATTCCTATGAATTTTGTCATTAAAAACCTCACTGAGATGGGCCTGAAATTTCTTCTGTCCTTTTTATAACAGTGTTTGAATCCCTTGGAGGTGAATGCTCTTTCTTGGAAGAAAATCAGTCAGGTGGAACATTCTAGGCAGAAACTTTTCTTTGAGAGAGTAAAAGAGTTTCTTTAAGGACAAGACTATTTCTTTATTATAATATATTCCCTTTTTTAGTGCCAGTGACTTTCTTGATTCTTTATCAAAGTCAGAGGACATTACATCCTCATAACTGACTGTTATTTAATCCCCTAAAGGAGAGGCCTTTAATATTTAAATTATATTGATGTACCTTATTATTTTTTTTCTTATCATCTTTACTAGCCAATAGTTTTTCCTAATTCAGGCTGGAGATTTGGGGGATTTGTTTTTATTTTAATAATCTATTATTATCTGCTCAGAAAAAAAACCCTCCACACTGAAACAGTTCCTATTTATAAGCAGCACTGTGAACCTGACGAGAGATGTTTCTCTAATGACACTGTTTTTGTAATGTCTTTTGTACTTTCTATCATTCCAGTAACACATTAAATAAATAAATAAATAAATAATTTAAAAAAAGAGAATGCACAAAATATTGTTCACCTGCTGAGGGTCACTTCCAATAATCAACTAGACAACCCTATAGAAAGCTTGCTAGGTTTTCTGAAAAGGTTCTGGGGGTATACAGTAATATTTGATACTAAAAGTGTATTTGTAACACTTTTTGTAACATATGGTGTGCTAGAAAAATCGCTTGGGTATCCCCAACTACAGCAGAAAATGAATATTTTTACTACAAAATACCAAGATATGGCTACTGAGGCTGTCAGTTTTCTCTATGTTGTTATTTCAAACAAGAAGGTCAAAATGTAGCCTGGGAGATGGCTTGCAGTTACCTTTGTGTATCCTTCTGTTCACATGGTCCAAAGGCAACCCTTTTCTGCAGATAAATAGAAACATTTTCCTATATTACAGTTACATACAATAAAATACCATGAAAATATTTAGATTCTTATGAATGGAATGAAAAAATGTTTAAATCCTATACTGTAATACAAACCCCAAAATTCTGAGGTGTTTTTGTGTGTGATTGTTCAGATGGATAATCCAGCATACCTGGAGAATCTTTAGCACCATCCTTCAGGAAAAGTGTATTTAATCTGATTTCCTAATTACGTAGAGTGATTCCTTACAAAGCTTGCTATAGCCTATTTTTTGGACAATTGAAATGCCTGGGTTTGGTTTGGTTTGGTGTGGTTTGGGTTGTTTGGGGTTTTTTTGTTGGGGTTTTTTTGTTGTTGTTAGTGGTTTTGTTTTTGGTTTGGTTTGGTTGGTTGGTTTGGAGGTTTTTGTTTGTATTTTTATTGTTATAGAGTCTTGAAGTGTGTAAGCTTTTATATTTTTTATCTGTAACTTTATCTGTTATGCTAGATTTGTGGCTGTCTTCTGCAATATGAATATGAAGTCTGCTTTTGCATTTATATTACAGTCTTTTCTTACAATTGTAGTTTCACCTGTGACTGTGTATCAGTTGTTTTCTCTTCATGAATTCTGTTTCTAAATCTTTATTCTCCAGTTCTCTGTCCTGAGAATTACCTCCATCAGTATTCTTGTCCTATAAACTAACCTCCATTTAAATTTCACACCTATCTTGTTCAAGACAAGCCAGCTTTCTCCTTGATTGTACTTGGACATCTATTGACCTGTTCCCTACAAACTCTTTTTTCAGATTCAAATTCTTCTTGTTCCTCCTGTCTAGCTTAGATTGAAAGTGATCAACAACAGCTTCCTCTGCTATTCCCTGATCTGTACTTTGCTTCTCAATAAGGACTTAGTCATGAACTATTTGAATACATTTTTCTCAGTGTCAGTTATGAATCCATCCTTAGCTCAAGTGACACTAGTCAGCAATATCAATTACAGAAGCATCTTTAATTTGTTCTTCTTTATCTGTCCCAAAGTTGCAAGGCTCAGCCAGTTCAGACAAGGGCTAAGAAATGCTTGGTATTATAAATTGAAGTGAATAGACATACTAAATACATCCAGATATTCCCTGGCAAAGAAACCTCCAGCAACTTCTCTCATACATGAAATGTTCTAATGCTCCTTCACTGGGATGATTTCTATAATTATTTTTCTTTGGAAAGTACCACACTAATTTGAACAAATTTGTCAGAATGGTACACATATGCACAAAAGTTTCATCTTGCAAACATAGTATGAATGTATCTACTTATATATGCTTTGGTTAAGATGTAAGGGACATGGTAAGACTTCAGGACATGGTTTAATGGTCATGATAATGTTCGGTAGATGGTTGGACTTGATGATTTCAGAGGTCTTTTTCAACCTTAATGATTATGTGATTCCATAACTGCTTCACAGCTGTCTAATAGGAACCACAACACATCCACAAAACCTTTGTACTCAGATTTGAAACTCATTCATGGAGTACTTTAAATAATGAGATGCTTTTGCTTGTCAGTTTTAGTTGGGCTAATCATTCTGCTTGTGTTCATGTTTCCATGATTTTGTAAAGCATAGATGTTGTCAACAATTAGAGAGGAAGTAATCATCATTGCTTCTTTTATGTCTTAATGATGACTACCTTTTGCTATTAATTTGCAATAATTTTAACTTAAATATAATTTTCTGAATAATTTAGCTGCTACATAAAACAGACAGTGTGCAATGTGAGAATATCTGGGAAGGAATATCTGCATTATAGTTTCATGCCAGTCTCTGCAATGAAACTTTTACATAGAAAGGATTAATAAAAGTATTATATAACTAATTTACCTGTTAATAAATTCTTCAGAAGACAGGGAAAAAAAACCCCAAATATTTGACACATTATTATTATTTGAGGTCACATTTTAAAAGTCTTAAAAATCTATACGTTTCAAATTTTATTCCTTTTTCCTCTCTACCTTCATATTATAGAATTACAAATCAGTTACATCCATTGTTTAAGTGTGAAAGCATAGAAATGGTAATTAAGTATTTTCAATGAACACAAGTAGAGAGAACAGTAAGAAGTACTTCAAACCCAAAGGTCTCAGCTTCAATACCAAGATATTACATAAACCAGCAGTTTTATTAAATGAATGATTATATGTCAATTACAACATTTTGACCTCTTGCATTTGAAAGAACTGACAATTAAAAAGTCAATTTGCACAGTAATGAAGGTATTGATATTTGTTCTAAAAGAACCACAGGACTAGGTAATAAATGGCTGTTCCTCTGCCCTCTGCCATATATATTAAAATATGTTTTGCTACAGCTTTTTTATCCATCCCAAGAAAGATTTCTCTTCCTAAGTAATTTTCAGTTTTGGGATGAATCAACATGCTTTAAAGATGGAAAAACGAAGTTTGAAATTATGACTCAATAATTGGACTCACTAATTTTGATGTCTGAAAATAGAATTGGATCTTATGCTTCATTTATATCACATAATAGGGTTAGTAGAAAATTATGAACTTCACAGTCAGAAGGACAGGAGGTGGGAAAGAAAGAAGCAAGAGTATATATCTATCTATACACACACACAGGTGTAAGTATTTAGACATGAATACATAATGGAATATGACTCAGAAAATATTAAAGTAGATCCAGTAGTGCAAGTCTATGCAGAGTGCTAATTTAGGTTCTGAAAGCCAGCTCCATGTTTTCTTATATTGAAACACCAGTGATACATCAGCTCTGGACACAGCTCATCTGCAAATAGCTCTGTGACACTGTAAAGACCCACCCATGAATTCAAGTTTAAAATATCAGAAAAAAGTACTTGCAAAATCAAATGTTGGGTTCTGCAGTGACTGCCTGGATCTTGGAGGCTGTTGGCTGTTCTGGACTCTGCCAAGCATTTCTATGGGTTTGACTGGAAATACCTGTCAGGTGAAACTTATGGACTGTTTCATAGAAATATTGATATATACAAATAAAAAAAATCCTTTATTTATTTATGTTTCATAGAAATATTTATATATACAAATCAGAATTTTCCTTTGTTTATTTATTTTTGTTACAAACTTTAGAAAACCTGAAAAACTGCTATGATAAACAGAAACAATTCTGTCAATGTCTTAGGTGCATTTGGGACTGAATGTTTCACATCTCTCTCTCTCTGTTTACCTTTGGTGAAGAAGACAAACAGCTGTACCAGGAAATTGGCTAAAGGTTATCAGACTTTCCATCATTAAATCAGCTAAACAGAGAACAGAGTTTGTAATAATTTTATGGCTGATAGTTCATATTGCACATGAGGTGAATTAATAATATGGATATGAAGAAAAACAATTTATTAATGTTAATAACTCTTCCAATAAAATTTCCAGGAGGACCTATAGTGATAAATTGAATAATTATGAGTATAATTATGACTAACTAGAACCATAATTTCATGCTAATGCAATAATAATGACACAAAAGTGTAGATCATGAATTTTAACTGCTCAGTTATTCCAAATTTCCACAAGGAGACACAAAAAAAAAAAAAAAAGGCCCCCAAAAAATCCTCAGCCTTAAAATCCGATCAATTTATGCTTTACTGCTGAAGCAAAACTATTCATTGCTTAAATAGACATCACTTTGATTATTTTTAATGAACTACCAAAAAAAAAATCATTTTATTTTAATTAGCAATCTAGTAGTATCTTGAAAGCCAGGAAATGGATAGTCTGTGGAGCACATCATGAATCATCTTTTAATCCTCTGGTGGCCTCTGAGGAGAAAAAGAATACACAGAAGAATTATGTTTAAGTTTCATTTTAAACAAAGAATTGTTATACTTGAGTTTTACTTTAATTGAAGAGGTGTATACAGAGGATAATTACCCCAGAAAAGCTGTGCAAGTGTTCAGTCATGATATCAATTTTAAGATGCACCCTAGAAGCAAATGTAGCTGAAGGTCAGATTAATTTTTTAACAAATAATTTTGGACTGAGGGACAGTGAAATCACCAAAAATGAGAGGAGTTGGTGAAAGATTTCTCTGAAAACAACTAGTTTCATTCCTGAGAATTTATTATAAAAACTAATAAATCTCTCTGGCTTCGGGATGGCTTAGAACAGTGCAATGTGAACTCCAAGGCAATTGCTGTAGTTTAGGTTTAGAATGGAAGACACCTGATTTAATGTGTCCCATTTACAGTGTAAACTGCTGTTTAGCCACTAAAACTGCTGGAAATTAAATTTAGTGGAGCAAAACTAATATATATATAACAGATCAGGTGTCCTGAATTCTGTATTTTATTTTGGTAGGAGGAAAATATTTTCTATACTTATTCTTCACAATAAGGAGAAAAAGACTTGTCTCAGAACATGATGTAAAACATACAGATTTGTATATTACAGGCAGTGATTGTAGCTACTTGCTTTCTCTGTCTATACATTCAAGCATGTGAAGGCAAACAAATGTATAGGAAAAATACACCTATGATTTAACTGCATTTCTTTGATAACGATCTGATTCACCCAAATGGCCCAAAAGGACAATGGTTCAATTTTTTTCTAACCACTAATCCCTGAGGCTTACTTGCAAAAGCAGAAGTTTTATACAGAAATTTATATCAGGGAACATCTTGACATCAGTCTTTCAGCCCATCTCCTGTTTAGAAGCTTCTCTATTCCCTTCCCTCCCTTTCCCTTCCCATCATGACCGTATCTACCCTCTCTCTGTCCCCTCTTCTATCCTTCCTGTCTGTCTAATATAATATGCATGTTTTTGATTAAAGAACAGTAAGATTTTTAACTTGAATATTATTGTATTCAGATTCATGATAAAAATTAAAAAGGGCAAAGATAAGGGGAAATATAATGGGAAATATGAGGGGAGGAAGAATAGGAAAGAGAATGAGAAGAGGAAATTCAACAGTCAGAAAAAGGGCAGGGACAGTAAGTTGTTTTTTTTTTGTTCTTTATACAACCATTTTTATTCTATTGTTGGCCCTTTGACAAGGATATGGTAGCATCAGGGTTTTCTGAAGAATCAGTAGGGGAATGATCAGTAAAACACAAGGAGAGAAATGGGAAAAGATAGTTATATGAAATTAATGAAATGTACAGTGCTTCAAGAGAGATAAAGTGTAGAAAGTATATAAGAAATAAAGTGAGATCTAAAACAAGCCTCAGGATCACACTGCGATAAATGAAGAAGATGGAAAACAGACTGAGGCACAAATAAGAGATTGCTCCAAATTCTGCCAGAGTTAACTCTCATCTGAATGTCTAAAACAGTACATAGTGACCTCCCTTCCTGGTATATCCCTTTATGGTTCTCCTGAAACTAGGAACCTACCATTGATCCTATGTCTCCCTCATCAGTTTTCCACAGTTGACAGTACTAAGCTTTAATTTGTAAGACACAGTTTCAGTGTGGTTTCAACTACAGTGGAACCAGGTAACATTTCCTCTTAAACAGAGAGATGTAAAAATGAATCAGATCAAAGGTTGATAATTAATATAATTCCCAGGAATTCTAGACTTTTAAAACATATTGAAAATGGACTACTTAAATGAAAAGAATAAATTTCTAGTTGAAAGGCTTTTGTACTAAGATTAATAACTTTAACAGCTAAAACTTAATACAAACTAGATAGTACATCCCTTATGCATTTTTCTTTCTTTTTAATCTAGTTATTGGGACTAAGTCAAAGAGAATGAAATCTTAACAATTAAATCTTTGAGATTTGACTTAATTTGACATCTTGAGAACAGAGAAAAAGTACAAAAATCATCTAATGGGATGTTTGATACATTAATATTGAAGATTTTAGGTTTTAGGGGCTGTCAAGGTTTAGGGTGAGGGTAGCCCCTTAGACCTATAACAGATACTCTCTGTTAACCCCTTTTCCTCCCCAAGGGGAAGCAAAAGGGAATAGGGGAGAGAGAATTAGTGGTTGGAAAAGGAAACTAGAACAGCTTTAATGAAAATGAAAATAATATAAATGGGATATATTCAAGTATATAAAAAGCCAGCATTGAATTCAACTCCACCCCTGATGGCAATTACATCACCGTCACCACTATTGCTGTGGAATTGGTACCAGGAATGTCCCAGTCTGGGCCTAGAGTCAGACAGGACCTGTGTTCAGGAGCTGGATTCTGGTACTGGATGCAGTAATACAGACAGATCAGGATCAAAGGCAGAAGCGACAGAGTCCTTCTGTGATGCCAGACATTGAAGAAGCAAGAAAGAAGCCTGAATAGCAGGGCAGAGAAGCAGCTTGGCCCTTGTGATCCCTCAGCTTTATACAAAATATGGCGTATGTGGGGTGGAATACCTTGTTGGTCAGTTTAGGGTCTCCTGTCCTGTCTGCTCCTCCCTGCAGGTGCAGACCTTACTTTCTGCACGCCCCAAAGTGGTACACAAGATCCAGCAGTGGCCTTGGTCTGCAGTTAGAAGAACTGAGCTGAAAGTAAAATCACTGAACAGAATTAGTGCTGTTCTCAGTCAAACCAGGACATTGACTCACATGTTTCAGCCAAAGTTTTTAATATTATTATCACTATAGTACAGTTTACAGTTTCAAACATAAGTTGTATTTTTTCATTTCCATCTGTCTGTTGAATCTGTGAAGCTGTCTTTCTGCTCCACTGTTGCTCTCCATGGGCTGCAGGGGTTCAGACATCTGCCTCATCAGGGGAATCACTGCACTTCCCCCCTGCTCCTATATCAATGAACTTGGTGTTCTTATAGTTGTCTCTCTGATGTCCCGCTCCTCTTATAAACAAAAGATCTCACTCAACAGCTTATTCCCCTCTAAATATATTATTGCAGATGTTCTTCCATCATTGCTGATCAGTTCAGCCTTGTCCAGAGGTAGGTCCATCTTGGACCTGGGGAAGTTTCTCAAAGATTGTTATGGAAATGACACCAGTAGTCCATTTTCCTGCTAGCAAAACCATGCCTGGCACAAACCCAACTGTGCTGATGTGAGTGAGAACAGAACTAATCCTGTTCAGTGACTTTGCTTTTGGGCTTAGTTCTTCTAATTAACTGCAGTGTCTGAAGTTAGCAGCATATTTTCACAGGCAGTGTCTGCTTCTAGCAGTGATAACATTTCATGTTTAGAGTTAGTATCAAGGATTGGTGTGCAGACCAAGGCCACTGCTGGACCTTCTGTATCACGTAGGGAGTGCAGAAAGTAAAAGACCACACCTGCAGGGAGGAGCAGACAGGACAGGTGACCCTAAACTGACTAATGAGGGATTCCATCCCATATATGTCATATTCCGTATAAAGCTGAGGGATGATGAGTGTCTTATCCATCTATTTGTCCTCTAGTCCGGCTTTGCCAGCTCAGCTTGGCTCAGGTCCTGTTCTGCTTTTTTCCTCAGAGCATCTGTGGAGGACTCTGTCCCTTCTGCCTTCAATCCCGCCCTGTGTGTTCCTGAACCCGGTACCAGAATCCAGCTCCTGAACACAGCTCCCATCTGCTGCGGGGCCCAGTCTGGGACTCCCCCAGTGCCTGCTCCACAGCATCAGTGGTGATGGTGATGTAACTACCATCAGGGGGGTTGGGTTCGATACTGGTTTTGTATATATTTGTATATATTCCATTTATATTATTATCATTATTTTTGTTTTCATTAAAGCTGTTCTAGTTTCCTTTACTAATTGCTAAGTCTCTTCTCCCTTATTCCCTTTCTCTTCCCCTTTGGGGAGGGAGGGGGGTTAACAGAGATTATGTAAGGGTCCACCCTGACCCTAAACCATAACACCAACACAGTTACCTACTCAAAACCCACCTCCTCTCCCTTCTTACTTTTAAACTGTTATATGTCATGAAATATCTATTCAGTTGAGATCACCTCTGCTGTCTGTGTCTCCTCCCAGGTTCTTGTGCATCCCCAGCCTACTTTTTAGTGGAGGCAGAGAGAAAAACAGAGGAAAACTTGATGCTGTAGAAGCATTGCTCAGCAATAGCTAAAACACTGGTGTGATATCTACACTGTTTTGGTCACAAAATATCTGAAAAATGTGGCACTGAGCACCAGTTTTTGGGGAAAAATAAATATATATATATATTCTTCAAGTATTCCTTAATTTGTCTCAGTGCAGGGATAGGAAAAAAAAAAAATCATTGTCTCCACTATATGCTCTTTCACTGAGTTAATTTTCATAAAGCAGAAGCAGTAAGTTTTACAGATTGTAGTCTTGGATTTTGTGCAAGACAAAAAAAGCACACAGCAGACTAATAGCAAAATGTAGACTTCCCTACTTAAAATCTCCTCCATACCAAAGTAAAGGTATAACCTGTACATTAATGATTATGAAAAACATGAGCACAATCATGATGAAGAACTGTTCACCAATAAAAGGTTGTGTAACTTTTGTTTTGGTCTGACATATTCAAATGAGAGAAGTTTAAACTATTTGCCTGAAAGACACCTAATCTTTACTCTCAGGGTTAAATCACCATTTACTTAATGGGTTGTACATAAGGTGCCTAATACAGACATCTGAAACATTCACACAAAATACAGTTCAACAACAAAAGAAATTATGTTTAATAATTGTGAAAAGGTAGTGAGCCAAGTTTTGTTTTGCTCATACTTCCTTTCTCCAAATCTTCCTGTAGTTTATTTACTGCTTGCAGATCAAGGTTGTTGTTGAGCGTCAGAACCGATAGCAAAGTGTGATTTAGTGGACCAGTGGTCATAAATCATTTTGAGTACTTGACCTTCAGGTGAGACTCCAGAGTATTTGTCACCTGTAGTTCTTTTGCTCTGTCTTCAGCCCTTTGATATCTCTCCAGCCCACTGTGGACGTTCTGGATTTCTAGGATGTGTCTAATGGTACTACATGCCCGTGTTGAGATTTATGAGTAATAGCCATCATGTTATTGCTAAAATGAAGGTCCATGCTGAGCCTCAAAAGGCTCTGCCCTGAGGAGCTCCTGCTGTGTGTGAAGTTCATGCATAGAAATCCTGTGACACAGTTTATTCTAATGAAGGAGAATCAGTAACTGTAATCAGTCACGGACAGTGATATATTATGTTAAACTTATGAAAAAAAACCCTATTACACAGTGATACATAACATTTCTTAGAAGGAAGGTGCTGTAAGTTGTTAGGGAAACAGTTCAGGTCTGTATATTAGGGCTCCTCCATGTAAGACAAACACATGTACCCATAGTATGCAAGTCCTGAAATAAGATTTTAAAAAAGAACAATACAAAAGACATTATTTTCAGTGTGCATGGATCCTGAATTCCATGTTGAAAATTTTAATAGAAATGGGTTTTTTTGTAACATTACTTTTCTATTCATAACCATATATTAAAATATCCATATTTAAATAAATATTTATCTTTTAAATGTTTCCATTATCAAACCTATAATGTTTGAATATCAATATTCTAAACAATTTTTAATAAAAAAATACAAACTATAAAATCTGAAAGAAAAATTGGTGTTTTAACACTATCTTTTGTGACCAGTTTCTTTCTGATTGCTAATTAGATTTTCTAAGCATCTAAGCTCTGATTTCAAAAAGTAGTTAAAGAATAATAAATGCTCATTAAAAATCAGGTCTGTCTTCTAGAGATATAATATATTAGGAGTCCATTGTGAGCCAAGTGTATTTAATTCTATGTAGGTCTAGTATAGTTCTCAGAAGAGATACACAAGGGCATGTGTTAAACAGAGACAATCAATCAAAGTTTACAAGTAATATACAAGGGGTTGAACATACTGTTTATAGCAATATATGCAATTACTGCTGGGGTGTGTGGTGCATGTGCTTTGAAGATTTGGTGTCTTAGAGCCATACTTGAATCTATTTTTCTTAAGAGACTGTGCAAATATAATGGCCAGATCTTAATTGCTGTTGGTAAGTACTGATATCAGATTTATTGTTTGTGTATTTTGAGTTGTTCATGAACAAATGGAAAAATGCTCTGGCATTCCAGCTTCAACAAGAAAGATTTTAATAAGAGTATAGCAAATGATTTCATAAGCAAGCTTCTTGGCCTTCCATTACATCTCTGGAATACAGAGGGAACTGATCTACTGAAAAGTGCAAGACACTTCCAAAGCTGGGTAGCTAACAAAATTAATGGCTAAATATGATGAAATATACAGAATGCTTTGTAACCTTATCACTAAACTCAAGCATGTTGAAGCCTCTACTTTCTGAATACAGTTTAAATATGTCCACTGAAATTTGCCTAGAAGTTGACAAAACGCATGCATACAATTAGTTATTGCAGGATGATTTTTAGAGTTTTTCCCTTCTGCTCTTAACTGAGATGTATTTGAAAAGAAAAACACTGCAGATTAACAGATTTCCACATAGGCGAAATAATTTAGAATAGAATTTCTCATATTAAAACTAGGGCTTATAGACTTTGGCTATACTCTGCCCTCCTTTTTGAAATATGTCCTTAGAAAATTTTGCCATCGGGGGTTGGATGTGATAGTGATTTTTTTATATATTTGCATCTATTTCATTTTATTTTTATTATTTTCATTAAAGCTTTGTAATGCCTTTGTATTAATAGTAACCAATAACTAGCTAGTGGGTTTGCAAAGTAGGAATAAAGCAGGAAAACTATAAAGCTACTTCTTGTTCTTCTCCACTACCACTAAATATGCCCTGTTTACCCAACTTCAACATCACTATGTCTGCCCAGTGCTAACAGTCAGCGTAGCAGAGAAACATGTCCCAGTGCTGTGAAAAGCTACAGTAGGAGAGAAACTTTAGGCCTAATGTTGCCATCAGACACCATGTATAATAGGTTGAATTTCATAATAGGGTATTTGATTTATAGATCTTGGTAACATCTTTGGAGAATAAATGTAAAAAAAAAATTTATATGTTTACCCTATCAACAAAAAGTGAAAAATCCATATCTGTTGTGATGCAATACAGTTATGTATGTTAATCTAAGACAATAGGTAACAGGTATAATAGAGATTAATTGTACATGTAGCTAATCAATTATAACATAATCAATTATCACATAGTTGGAAACATAATAATAAATATTTGCACTCTGTTGAAAAAGGAAAGAAAACAGAAAGTTAACCATCATGAAAAGCAGGGGAACTAAATCAGTAAAGGATTATTGTAGTCTCTGTTCTGGTCTTCATTTTATTAAGCACGTTTAAAATAAATCTGTGAAGTGCTCCATGAGAACCTGAACCCAGTGCCTATTTAAGCCAGGAGTAATTTTTTTCATGGTTCACTGAATTGCTCTGAGCATGCATCTTCTTAGATTGCTTCTAAGAGCTGCCGTTGAAACAAAAGGTAGTCAGCATTTTGCGTGTTTATCTGGTTACTAAAATTCAGACTTTGAAGACTTCATTTTTTTAAAACCCTGTCTGTTAGATTTCTTATTCTTAAATATGGATTGTCACAAATGAATTCATTTGTGAAGTGAATTCAACAGTCACAGTCAAAATGTGGTTCTTATAATGTATGCAAAAGATTAAATTGAGATTCAGAGCTCTGATTCTTGGGAAATTGTTATAATTTAAAATCCATCTTTCAAGACATAACTGTAACTTCATTGGTATAAATGAAATTAGTGTAAAACCCTCATTTCCAGAAAATGGCAATGATTCAAGCCCTTCATACTCTTTAAAATAAATTGCTTACAACACATTTAAGTATAAATGACCATCAAATTGTGATCAAGGAGCTAGAAATTGATTTTAATTTTAATTTATTCACTTTCTTTCTCAAACTGTCAAACAAGTAAAGGCCATTTGTGTGATGGAATAATTTACACAATTGTGATTAACCCATTTTTTTTTCTGTCAGAGTCAGATTTTTGCAGCATCCATTAAGTTATTCCACTGATAACATTATGCAAATAAAATTGATACATTTGCCTCCTTCATTGCTTTTGAACAATTTTTATTAAGTTATGGTACAATGATACCCATCTAATCAAAACAGCAAGGTAAAAACAAAATCATGTCAATTAATCACTTGTCCAAATGATAGAGTTAGATGTTTATATTATTCAAGGAGACAGTTACTTTATTTAATTAATTACTTTAAGACAGACACCCCTTTTAAGACTGCATTTCAGGTTTTTTTGAGCACCATTTAAAAGAATTCATTATAATATTTGAGAATGATGGGTAGAGGCAGCCAGACAGCATTAATATGTGAAATGCTGTTTAACAAAGCAATTACTTGTAAGGGCTGTTTTCTCACTGAATGGATGTTTCATAGATACATTTTACAGTCTTAGTTGCATGCGTTTTTTTCAGAAAAAATAAATCTATGTCACATTATCTTTCTGATGGAAATATGAAAGACTAAGTTAAATTATATTGGGCTTTGTACATTGTCAATGCAAACTATTCATTAAAGAACAAATTCTGACCTCATTCTCACTTTTTATACTAAACCTAAACACACACATATTAACTTTTGAATTCCAGGGTGACTTTGTAAGATTATTAACTGGAAGAATTATCTTTCAACTGAAACTGATCAAATGTTGCATTGGCTAGCATCAAGGGTAATATAAACATTGTAACAACACAATATAATTTTCAGAGAATCTGATTTTAGAATGGAAATACACTTTAAGCGTTGTAGTATGATCTGTTTTATGAACAGAGATCTTTTGATATTGGCAAGATTCCCAGAAGAGCTAAAATAAGGGGATAAAAGCAAATTTTCATTCACTTCAGTTGCAAAAGCATTGGTTCCTTTTATAACAAAAATGCTAGGATTATTAATATTTAACATTTAAAGTTCTGTATTTTGTTGTATATGGTACATGTAGCTACTGGTATGTGTGCTGTTTGGCCCTCACAGCATCATTATTTTAATGTTTTTTGTCTTTTCCTACCAAAAAGTAAGGTGATTTTTTTTTTCTCTGCTTGTGTTACTTCAGAACTCATTTCTTAAGTGGACATTCTTGCTTTGTTATATTAATATTATCATGTTATTAATATGAATTTACACTTTGTGTTTTAAACATGGCTATTGATTTTCTCCTAGAATAAGCTGGTGTAAGAAAATGGTTGTCTGTGGAAACTGAAATGGTCTGAAATATATAGGAATATGATGAATTTGTCAATATTTGATACAATAATGTATCTATAACTTGATAATAAGTGATAGAACCCAATCTATTATACTCAAACTTTAATCACTACATTTCTTCTGCTAAATTTTAGTTGCCTAGCCCTGCAGGATAAACTTATTGCCCTAAAATGACTAAATGTTTCATATGTTCAGTGGAGGAAGATATCTCCAATATCTGCAGAGGGAAATTCTTTTTCTTAATTTAGATATTTTTTCTTCCCCATTAAGAGTGCAGCAAACCTCTAGAAAATACCTACCACTGTTTTTTTTCACTTGGAATTCTCAGTGCTGATACTGAGATAGTGAAGATTTTTGTCTGCAGAAAGAGTGCCTAGAATCCATGTTGCCCACATCTTAGATAAGTACCACAACCTCTAGATGATTGTGCAAAAAATTAGTTTCAACAGCACCAGTAAAGCTCTTACTCCTGCACCACGGCATATAGCTTTTCTGGGGAATTAGGAAATTGGAGTTTGGATTGCCACAGGGCTCTACAAGCACTGGGCAGATATGTTTCTGGAAAGACACTTCTTTGCACTCAAAAATAACACAATTATTTCATGTCGAGAAGCTCAATAGTGACTGTAGATGACCATGGTTAAAAAGTTCTAGACAACTGATAGAGGGGATCTTTATTATAGGACATACATGGGTAAGGGTTTAGGTGAGCGAATTCCCACACAAAGATGTTTTTATTAAATTATATTTATTATTTTTTCTCATTCATCAACTTTGTCAAGACAGAATATATATATCACATGCACAAACTGTTTTAAAATACTTTCAATAGCACAGATATTCAAAAGGAGTATGTTTTTGTGCTCAGTTTTAGCAACGGGGAAGGTAATTTAAGAAAATAAAACTTATTTAATAATTTGACAAAAAAATAAATGAAGAGTCAAGCTCTGAAGCTCAGGTTCAAAGATGACCAAACCTGATAGCAAAGGTACAAAAATGTTACAAGAAAACCCAAAATGTTCACAGCTTCACTGACTAAATCAGTTGTACTCAACTGCGCAATGGTATTAAAATAACCTAGGGATTCAAAGTCTGAAAATAAGTATTTGTAAGAACCAGAAATAAATTAATTCACTGTAGTGACCAACATGTACTGAAATAATAATTTTTGTGTGCACTTTCTAGAAAAGCGTGGCAGATACTAACCTGTCGTAGTTTAGACCCAGGAGGGAGCTGAGCACTATATGCACTATATGGCTTCTCACTCCCCCCCCCCCCCCCCCCCTTGCAGTGGGATGGGGAGGAGAATATGAAGAAAAAGGCAAAACTCCATGGGTTGACATAAGGAGAATTGAATAAAACAAGGCAAAAGGAGAAGAAACAATATAACCCAAATAATAGTGATGAAACAATATATAAAATGAGTGATATAAATCTTACCAAACTACCTAGACCTGTACTGATGGCACTGTGCCAGAGACCCAGGAGCCCTGTCTGGTCCCCATCCCTGCTATTATGTAACAGGCATGACCTCAGTATGGTATCAAATATCCCATTGGCTAGTTCAGTTGATTGTCCTCACTGTGTCCTTGTCCCAGCCTCTGATGAAAATTAACCCTATCCTAGCAGAACCCAGGACACTACCATACTTCAAGCAAAGAAACTTTTACTTCTCAAATCAATCCCAAAAGACATAGGTGTTATTAAGTATCAAACTGTAACACTGTACACATGAATGAAACGTAATATTCTCAACCTTGAGGTTAGTTCTTAATGAGTGCCCCTGGACTATAACTGCTCTGGTCCACCTTTAGCTGATAGCCCCATTTCAGCTCAGCCCAGGGCATCACTGAGCCTTGCTGTTGCTGTTGCTGTTTGCTTCCAGCTCATCTTCTTCTGGTCCAGAACTGTCCTTCCACCTTCCTCAACTAACCTCAGACCAGAAGTTCATTGCTGCTGCTCAATGATGGCTGGACTGGGGATGGGTCCTGCTGCTGCCACTCCTGGCTGCACCCATGTACTTTGGGGATATGGGATGGCACGTCAGGGATCCTGGGCGCCAACCCCCGGGTTTGCCAGACTCCACACAGCTTTTCAATAGGTATGGCAAGAATTACATTTACAGGGATATGCATTCTATTCTTATTTGCATATAAGCTATATAATCACCAGGAACACAATATTTTATGCATTTATTATATTAAATATTTGTGGTTTTTCTTTCTTTTAATACTTGGCACAATAAGATATGAACACAAACTATTATGAACAATTTTTTTTCTATACAAAAAACCCCACATATCACAACAAATTCTAAGACACTTGTAAACCTAAATTATTTTTTCTGAAAAGACATTTTATCATTAAAATCTTATTTTGACACTAAACATATTTTGTTTTACATTACCAGCAAGAACTGATATATTTTTGGCTTTGTATCAATCACCTTGTTATAACTTTAAAATTCAGAGTTAGAGTAGGTTATTATATATTTATTTTTAGTTCACATACCATGGCAGAGAAGGAATGCTTAATCATAGAGGTTCATTTAATTCCACTTAAAATGAACAGTTAGAGCACTTCATAGTTATTCATTTTTAATTCCCATGTCATGGTGGCTTAATGTTGATGTAAAAATGTTTTCTGATAACAAAAGTAAGTGAAATCATAGAGAGAAAGCAATACATTTTGTGTGTCTATGTTTTTTATTCATATGAAGGAGATCCACACTGTGAGTTTTAAAATTGTGCTAACAATGCATGTAAACACAAAATTAAGAAGGAATTAAATGTTTCAGTGATTATAACTGTAATCCTGTTGTGAGTAAGAGACTGAATGTTAAATCTAGGGGAGGAAAAAGCACTTGTAAAGTATATTGAAGGAGCTGCTTTATCTTGTTTCTGAAAATCTTTATATAACTAGCTGTCATTTTTATCTTTCCTTAAGCATATTAAAATAAATAACAATGGGCTGAATGAAAGCAAGGCATTTTCATTCTTTTATTGTCATACAGATTATCATTATCCAAACAGATTTGAAGAAGAGATCATTAAAAAGAGTCAATGACTTTTGTCTAAAAACAAAGAGTTGAGTTCTCTCTTGTGATTTACAATAGTTCACTTGCAATATCTGTTAAACAGCATCTTTTTTAGTGATCTCTGTAGGGTTGCATCACATTTCTGTCATTGTGAGTAGATCTTGGAAGTGGAGCTTTTATGCCTAAAATGTGTTTTTTGCAGGCTATCCAACTCAACATGTAGCCTCTTGGAGTGTCATGAAGTTACTCATTTTAGTGACAATGAGGCCAAAGTACTGGTCCACAGACTGGGCTTTTCTGAAACTAGGCACACATACATTATACACCAAAATCCCTAGTTTATCTTAATCCATCAATGTATCTCTTTCTGTTTTTATTTCTGGGCATCACATGAACTTCACATTAGTTTTCTAAAAGAAAGCATTATTACTTCATTAGTGTGGAATAATTTGAATTAATATTAATTACTTTATGCCCCAAGTGTTGTCTGAGGCACGATGAATATTTAGGGCACCTTTTGTGGTTGCTGTCTTCCTGCACAGTATACTGGGAGCTGCCTGCTGTTGTAAGAACACTTCCATCACTGTAAAGAACTGCAGGGATTGGAAATCATTTTCCCACACCACCATTGACTGAAATTCATCTGGAGCATCCACAGATGATTGAACCTGACTATCTGACTTTCTCTGTTGCTGCCAAAATATCATAAACCTATCACAAAAGGAAAGTGAAAAGGTAGTGACATCCTATTAGAGATATTTATTATTAAGATGTCTAATAACACACTACCTCAGTTCAGAAAGGAAAATAATCATTTTTTAAACCCTCAGTTTTCACTCATTTAAATAGAAATATATGCTACTGTTGTTTGTTCAATACGTATTACTGCAGGACTCAGGAGGCAGGGTCCAAGATGGCAATGCTCATGCCTTCCCAACCAGTTGAGTGACAAATGTTCCTTAGCTGCCTTCCAAGATGACAGCCATAAGGCCATCCACCTCAAGGCTGGGTATGGCTGTGTTGGATCATCTTGCACCCTTCCAAGGAAACCTTCTTGGTCAATGAAGTCTCTGAAATGCCTGTATACCAATGATGCATAGGGAATAAACAGGAAGAACTAGATAGTGGTGTTCCCCAGGGATCCGGAATGTTTCCAGTCTTGTTCAACATAGTCATCAATGACCTGGATGAAGGGATGGAGTATGTCCTCAGCAAGTTTGCTGATGACACAAAGCTGGGAGGAGTGGCTGACACACCAGAAGGCTGTGCTGCCATTCATCAAGACCTGTACAGGCTGGAGAGCTGGGCAGAGGGGTACATAATGAAGTTCAACAAGCACAAGTGTAGAGTCCTGAACCTGGGGAGGAATAACCCCATGTACCTGTAGAGGTTAGGGGATGACCTTCGGGCAAGTAGCTTTGCAGAGAAGAAACTGAAAGTCCTGGTGGACAGCAGGTTAACCATGAGCCAGCAGTGCCCTTGTGGACAAGAAGGCAGATGCTGTCCTGGGGTGCATTAATAATAGTGTGACAAGCAGGTCAAGGAAGGTTCTTCTCCACCTCTAGTTTGCCCTAGTGAGACCACATTTGGAGTACTGTGTCCACTTCTGGGCCCTCCAATTCAAGAAAGACAGGGAAATACTAGAGAGAGTCCATCAGAGAGCTACAAAGATGCCTGGAGAAGAGAAGACTAAAAGGGGTTCTTACCGATATTTAAAAATATCTAAAGAGTGAGTGTCATGAGGATGAGGCAAGTCTCTTTTCAGTGCTTCCCAGTGATAGGACAAGGGCTAATGGAAACAAAGTAGAACACAGGAATTTCCATCAGAACACAAGGAAAAACTTGTTTACTTTGAGGGTGACAGAACACTGGAACAGGCTGCCCAGAGAGGTTGTGACATCTCTTTCTCTGGAGACTTTCAAAACCCACACAGATGCATCCTGTGCATCCTGCTCTTGGTGAACCTCCTTTAAGCAGGGGGGTTGTACTAGATGATCCTCAGAGGTCTCTTCCAATCGCTACCATTATGCGATCCTGTGACATGCTGCTGGTTTTTTCTAACCTCTTCTCTAGTCTACTAAGCTTTTTTCTATACTTCTATTCAGTTTCTACTTCACAGTTCTGCTTCTGAATTTAGACACTGTTACTCTGATTCTGTGATTTTCTAGGTTTTTTAAACTTATATTTCCTTGGAGATTTTTTTAATTCCAAAACAAATTCCAGGAAATGGATGGCTGTTATGTAAACCCTAACTCTAAGGTGGTAAAGGAGAATGCCTCCTTCTTGACATTGTTTTTCTGTTGACTAGGAAGATTTTTAAGATTAACAAGTCCTGAAGTCTATTCTCTTTCAAGTGTAGATCATCCATTCTGCCTGGCAATGTTAATTCATATTAGCCTAATTGTTATGTCATTTTAACATTGTGATTCTCCTTAGCTGTTCATGGGGCCTTCTGGAATGTATTACAAGAGGTTCCAATTTCAGTGAATAATTAGAGAAAGGATATCAAAGTGGCATACTGCCCAGGCACTCATGAGGTTCAGTCAGCTCTGGTTTTGAGTACTCATTGATAATGTGTGCTGTCATTGTTGCATACCCCATGGTCTGAGCTGTTTTCTATATCTCTGATGAGGACTGACTTACAGCTTCTTCACATTGACAGATCTAATCTGTACTGCATATCAGCATGCACTTGAATAGGAATTAGTTTTAATTATTTTTGTATTTGGCCTCTCTGGCTTACACCATATTTGTTTCTGGCACAACTTAAGGACGAAACAGGCAAATTCCACGTAGGGAATTCCTCCCTTATTTTTAACTTAGTAGTCATTATTTAGTACCTAATAATGCAGAGATGTTTAATTTGAAGGCCATCCAAATGAGCTCAGTCACTATCAGGTGCGTCATCTTGATCCTGTACAACAGAGAGATGACTCATATGGGACTATACTGTCGCATGGTACTGGAAAGATAAGTGACTCCAGAATTTTAACATGTAAAAGGTCACAGTAGATGCTTTCTTCTTGTAACTGTCTTATAGAACAGGTATACTATATTCTTGTCTGCTGTACGAGCTTTTTTGTCATCATGTGGAATTGAGCAAATCCTGGCTCCTAGGTCTTGGTGGAGTAATTTTGAGGAAGGGATATGGTCATCTTCTGTGATGCCATCTTGTAGACTGTCATCTGCAGCTTCACTGTTTCCAATAGCTGTATTCCCATAAAGGGTATCTAGTCATCAGATTTTTTTTTCCACATGCTAACCCTACTAAGTTCTGTTAAACATACTCTTTTGTCATAAAGATTTTTTGCACCATTGTGATTTATGAACATCATAATCAGCTACACTTGCTAACTTCATAACATTCATTTCTTCTGCAAATCACTTAGCTTCCATTTTAGATCACTAGCGTCCTGTTGCCTGTGTTATCCATGATGATTTCATCAAATGATACTACCAGTGTTTGTCTAGCTTGAATCAAGAAGACTTGTGCAGATACTGCACACTCACCAGGACATTTTTTGAGTTCTATCAGGTTTTGCTGAGATTTCATTATCAACTGACAGAATTTGAGGTAGAATAACACAGGTGGTATTCAGAGTTCAAGTTTTTCAACTAAACAATCTATCCAAGCAATATGGTGATCATTTTCACAGGGAAACGCCCCAGAAAGATTGGGATTTTCAGGTTGTGTCAGCCTGCCTCCACCCTTGTCATCAGCATCCCAGACTGCCAAGGTGGGAGGGAAATGCACAATGCTGTTTGTTTGCATGAAGCTTAGAATTCATTCACAAACACATTCCTGCATCTCCCTGTAACTATATTTCTGGTCCCAATACCTCAAGCACATTCTTCACTTTTGCATGGGAGAATGCTCCCTAGAAGACATTAAGCACTGTTGTGTTTATATGTTATATAAAACATGAGTATCCTCTTTCTTTTTTCAAAACACAAAGAAGAGAAACACACTTTCCTCCTTGCTCTGAGACACTACGCTTTGTTAACTTCAAAACCATGACCACTGTCCCCCACATACCTCTGCTAGAGAGGTAAGGAGTAAGTAGGCTTGCAAAATCCAGATTTGGGTAAACTCAGTGTAAGACTCCAGAGTATATTAGTAATTTATTCTTCACATGTTTTTACCATGGTATTGCAACTCTTCCAAGTCTGTGTTCCGTCAGATTTGCTGAGATGCAGATCATGAGTTCTGAACCCTGCACATGGTGAGATCAGCTGAGGAAAAGGTGTTGAAATCTCTACATAGAAAAGTCAATATATCATTAAAACCTAACACACTATGTAACAATATACTTTCAACAAAGATTATGCTTTTTCTCCTTACCATATTGCTCTCAGAATTTTGTGAAATATACACAGATATATATACACACACACAAATATATATATACTTTCATACTTAGTTTCCTTTGATGACACATAGTGGGAACTGCAACAGAAAATCATCACATATATATGTATATATATCATATTTTTTTACCTATTCAAATTTTTAGGCTCATTGTTACAGATCTAGAGTAGCATTGGGCTCAACTCAACTGAATTCCAATTGTCTGGAAAGGCTATTGCATGAAATCACTGCCTATAGCAGAGGTCAGCTATAAACAAAATGTTCTTTATTGGCAGAATGCAGAGACAGGACTTGACTGCAACATGGATGAAGCTGCAGTTCAGGCAAGGCCCAACAGGAGATCATTAGGTTAGACGCAGCTCCCAAAGGTGAGATAGGCTGAACTTCACTGATGCCTCTAGCTTTCTTCATAAAAACTCTCCATAAATTCACCAGATGTTCTCAGTCCAACTTGGCATTGAACTCGGGCAACCAAACCCTCAATATGGGAGTGGGGAGAGCATGCTTTCAGAGCCCTTACAACAGAAACCGATAGTAATGTGTGAAAATACTAAAATTATTTCTTATTTCTTTCTTTTGTGGAACTATATCTCATTTTGCTCTGCAGTCAGTCCTGTCTCTGGAATCTGTTGCCTTAGATAGAGAGATGGTCATCTCATCCTTCTTCTGCTAGAGAATATCAGATCCCCTTCCTGAGCCTGTCAACTGAATGAGACGTTGCCATCCAGTACTGTCAATATTTTAAATGTAAGATGGACATTTGCTCCTAATGTTTCCAAGTAAATAAGATTTTGCCATTACTAGTAAAAGGACACAGACTCAGGATTTGTTTGGGCTTCTTTTGGCCTTAGCTTCTTTTAGCTATGACAATAATTGCATAGGAGTCAGGTGACTATCATTTAAATTTGTTTTAGCATGAGTTTAGCTTTGTGCAGTGGTATGATGTTACTTCTAATGTTAATAAGTAGTAATAAAAACTCTTTATGCTGTGGAGTAACATAATTTTGACAGTAGAATAAAAAAGTGGTTTAGATAACTACAAATAGAGAATGATACTAGAAACTGTGAAAACATATCATTAATGGTTACTAAACAAGTGAGTCAGGTGGATCTGCTGTTAGGGTTAACAGAAAAAAAAAAGTACAAATGCATTGTGGAGTTGGTAAACAATGAAGAAAGAACAACAGACAAGATTGTGTTAGAAAATATTCAAAACCAATTTAAAGCAGATTCAAATATGAGGAGGAAGAAGCTCTCTACCATGAACATCATACTCTTGCTAGGGGGAGAAGTAAGGATGATTTGTCATGAACTCCTCTGCACTGTTTTTGAAGAACTCTTTTTAAGGAAGACTAGATAGCACCATCTACCTAGGACTAGAGGAAAATTGGGAGGGTGAGCAGAAAACGGAAGAAAAGGTAAAGAGTAGATACATATTATTAGACAAATACAGTTTTAACTGCATTATCAAGAGTTTTCTGTACTGATTAGATAATTTGGACTGTGAGTGTTATCATTTTTGTAACTGGACTAATAAGAACTCTTTGCTGTATTTTGATTACAAATTTAAATCTATAATTGTAATAGCAATAAATTCTTGGCTCTGCATACAGGATGTGTTTCCCTGTGCTCATAACAAGATTTCAAGAGTAACAGTAACCATCTGCGGCATGTTTACCATATGGCAGATATGGCAAGTGACCTCTTTGTAATACTGTTGGGAATCCTCCCAACAACAAAACTTTGAGACAACACAAGGTCCCTACAGGTATCCAATCTCTTGCAGCTTTTGTGTGTGCTGATACCTGAGACAGGAAAAATGAATAATGTGAGGGCTTTTGCAACTCTCCAGATTGTTTTTTTACAACACTGTGCTGTAACTGGGACTTGTATATTGTGAGAAGTAGCATGAAAATGTGAAATTTACTAATGTGAAGTGTATTGAATGGAGAAAAGTAAGTCTGCTATTAGAAGACTATTTCAAGCAGGAGAAACAAATTCTCCAGACTGTCTGTTGGGTGAAGATATGGGTGTGTGCAGCTGGTCTGCTTCCCTGTTTATAAACAAGTAAACAGTTTGATTCCTTCCTCAATAGAGCCCAGGAGTACACTCACATCTTTGCAGGTATGATCAGGAGACTACAGCACTGGAACAAAGCAATGAAATGATTTTGTAGTACAGATACACAGCCTGAGACTGTTCCATTAAATGGTGATAGTTACTTAAGTTCAAGATTATACTATATTAAAGCTCATAGCAAAAGGAACTTGTATTCAAATTTTCTGAAATTCTGAATTTCTGATTTTCTTGTTCAAATTAAGTATTCTAAAGAAAATGTCACTGGGATATTTCTTTTCTTTTCTATTTCTATTAGACTGTAAAAAACCACCATCCAAACAAATAACAGCTTTCCTGATTACCTAAGCTCCTTGCTTCCTTTGCTTTTAATGAATAAGCAAGAACTGAAGATGAGAAATCCAACTTTATTTTCTTGTTAGGAAAATAATCACTGGATTTCACTTAGCTCTTCTTCTGCCTTCTGTAGATTCATTTAAGGAGAACCTATATTTCACCCCTCAATAGCACATAGTCTGCAGGGCCTGACAACAAATAACTTGTAGGATGCTTGAACATCTGTGAGTCCTTACCTCACAGATGTTCTTTTAGCTACATGAAAGAAATCCCTTGTCACCTCTCTCCATGCAATTCCAATTCTCAACTAATTATGAATTTGTGTATAGTGATGATCACTCCCATGTGTCACTGAAGGAATTATGAATAAAAAAATTATGCAAATGAAACTCTGCCTGTGTCTCTTCACCAGGAGATGGAAGCAGAGAGTATACTTTTTCCATTGGAACACACATACTTTCTGAGTTCTCAATGAATATTTTCTATAGAAGTATACACATATGACTGTTTTTTGTGTTTATATAGGAATGGGAGCAGAGACTGTCTTAGTCTAGAATGGTAAATATAAACTTTTCCAGTTTTTCAACTGAACCAGTATTATAGCAGAAGAAGAGATTCTTCCCTGTGAGTTTAAGCATCTTGACAAGAGGCTTAGGTTTTTTTCTGAGTTACTTTCCCAAATTCCTAAGAGTAGGAAGTCTTATTAATAATTCAGGCTACATTTATTTTCATTTCCATGGAAAACCACTTGGAGTAATATTTGTATTACTTGAAGTATTACTCTATTCCACCCCAACTTCATTGTGAATTGGCATTATCCTGATTAAGTACTTAATTGAGAACATTTCAGTTAATTCCCTTAATTTTAATATGAGAAAATAATGAGATAAAATTAACACAGAAAGATTGATCAAATAGTAAGAGGAAAATGTTAAAATTTGGTTTGCTGGGTTTTTTCCCTCACCGAAAACATATCATGTAACTGTAACAATGTATAAAAAAATATGTGACATCTTAATTTATGAAGCTTCTCTCTCCTTTTCTTAAAGAATTAAGTTTTCCAGCTTGGGAATCTAATGCTACATCCTGTAGAGAACTTCACTGATAAAATAGAGTGGCTGGCCAGTGAAGCAAAAAACGTATGCCCAAATGTAATGTCAAGCGAGTGAAAGCAACTTGTATATTCAATTAAAAATGCAAGTAGAAGAGCAAACATTGTATTTAACTTTATTCTTAATATTATTATCTAATATATATATATATCAGGGTGGCATAAAATATATAGTGTAACAAATAATTGGGATAACAATCATTGATTTGGCATGGAAGCATTTTTAAAATTAATTTCTCAAAGGGAAGAAAAAATAGTTGAGTACTGTATGGTCCACAATTAAACTGTAGGAGAATTTTAGTTAAGTGGCATGTTGAGCGCTTTGTTCCATTTCTGTCCAAGGTTTAAACAGGAACAAATTTCTGTTGAATAAAATTAATTCAAATTGCAGGAGGGATGGCAGGAATGTATGAAAGAATGCATTCACTAAAGAGACAGAAATCAATGTTATTTCAAAAAGTATTCAAATTTTAGCTATATTATAATTATCAATATATTATAGCTATATTATAATTATCAATAATCAAAATTTTATCTGAAGGTAAGAAATTAAAAAAATATATATATATATACATAACATTCAATCTATACATACAAAAAGACCATTAGGCTTAAGCATGCTGTCTAAGAGGAGGTAAGTCAAACATTCTATCAGTATTAAAGTGTAAGAAGGATATGTGGAAGATGAGATCATCTGCTGATGTGTCTGGCCAAGGGCCTTTACAGTACAAAAGGAGATAAGAAGAAAAGGGGAAAGATATATACAAGATCACACAGAGACACAAACTTGACCAGGCAGTAATGAGAATCAAAGACAGTCAGAAACACTAGCTTGTAAGAGTAGTTGGAACACAGAAATATTTATTTCACTAAGATTATCTGTTTGAGGGCTTTTTCAAATGAGAGAAATATTTATTTCAGAATATTTATTTCACTAAGATTATCTGATTGAGGGCTTTGTCAAATGAGATACTAAGGAAAAGGGGAAGCCATAGACAAAATGTAGAGACACAAACCTGAGCACTAATATGGACACAAAGACAAGAAACACACATGGTCAGTTGCATTAATTAATGGGCTATCACGAAACAGCAGGCAAGCCAGGACTTTCAAATGGTTGGAGTACAAACCTGAGGGATAAGGATGTTCAAGGCGATCAAGTGGGACTGTGATGAGGGAATATGCAGGGGAAGGAAGTCAGGGAGTGAACAGGGGAACACACAGAAAGGGGTATAAAAGGGTCAGGCTGCAGATAAAGTGGAATTGGTCAGTACACTTGTGTGGCTGAGCCCTCTGACTGATCACCAGTCTATCCTACCTTCTTACATTTTATTCTTAAACATTTTCTTAACTATGTCTCTGTGTAATCTCACTTTTTGTCCTCTGTGTGCGTGTGTGTGTGTGTGTGTGTGTGTGTGCTGCAGGGACTAAGTGACAGCTACTGTGAGACCTCTGTGTATGTGAGTGAAATTTGGTGCCAGCTGTTGGAGTCAGACCACAGATGTGGGCACCCCTGCCTGACCTGCTATGTCAGTTATGGGAGCAAGTGGCATCTCAGCATCAGTGGCTGGAGCAACTGGAGGACTATAACATCCAGCCCTGGGGTGGAAATGGCTCATGTCCCAAAAAACAACTACCAGGCAGACCGGTGTGATTGAGGAGCTCAGCACTGGCAGCTGGAGCAGGACCTCAAGATACAGTCCATGTGCTGGATGCTGGCTGCTAGGGCTCCAAGCATCTTTATCTTATCCAGTCTTGGTGTGTGTGTGTTGTGTGTGTGCATTCACTGGCAAACCTCAAGCTGGACTAGTGAGCGAGTAGAGGGGTCTCAGTTTGAGGCAGAGGTGTCAGGTGGGTGGAGGACCCATGCTGGTATCCAGGGGATTCATGACTGCACGGTGTCTGTGGGATGAGTATGTGAGTAAGTAGCAAGCACCAAGCTGGACCAGAGTGTGAGTAGGGGACCTGTGGGTTAGTATGGGTGCTGGGATATGGGCAGGAGTGCTGAGTAGACAGAGGTGCTGTGCTGGTACTCAGGGGATCCACAAATGTGTGTGTGCTTGTGAACCTGGAGACTGTTGAGTGTGTGTCTGCACTAGTGACCTTCGGTCTCTTGCCAGACCAAGAGAAAAAGGGTACTTGTCTGCCTGTGCTTGTGTTTTATGTGAGTCCTCTGTGAAGGTGATGCTGAAGGTGGTGCCTTCTGTGTGACAGCCTGTGTGACAGCCATGTCAGTATCCTGCCAGTGTGTCTGTATGTGTCTGTTTTTCTCTGGCATATGTGCTGTGCTTCACCACTGTTGAACTTGCAAACAGGAAAACAACAGCAACATCCTTCAGCCTGGGCAGAGGTCTTGGGTCACTGGAGGAATGGGGCTGTGCTCCAGTGGCTGGCAAGAGGCAGTCCTGAGCTGGCACTGCTGGAGGCAGCCTTGCTTCTAACATCCCTTACCATAAAGTATTAGCACTACTATACATTGATCTTCTACTATTCTTTTCTGGTTTTAAGAACATATTCATCTGAATAGGAAAAAGTACCTTAGACATTTGTTAGCAAACACTTTCATCCTGTCTCTTGCTGCTTCTACAGGGATTTAAGCCACCATAATGCTTTGATACTCTGTATGAGACCCTTATATATCATTTCACCAATTTATTTGCATGGATTTTTCAATGACCATAAACTTCAAAAGACGTTTAGGAAAAGATAAAATGGTCCCAGTTCTACTACCCATGCATAAAATGGCACAATGAATCAAGATGAACTGGAGGACTGTTCTCAGGAATGCTATTATTATGTCTTTACATTTTGTATAGCAGATAAGGGTAATTTTTTTAAGATATTATCATTTCTCTAATAAATGTCTATCTTCACAATTTAATAACTATGTAATTTAATTAATAAATGTAACTCTTTCAGATAACCACTTTAGAAATTAGTCCTACATTTAATTTTTCAGTATGTCTGCTAATTCATTACTTCATTCAAAGATTGTCTAAAGTTTTCTTTATTCATTATTTTCTCCTCCTGTTGTCCAATTCATTACTTAAATCACCTGATATTATTTTTATTTACCTAAAATCTGAAAATACCCTGCTCACAAGTGGTTCACAAACACTTTCTTGTGTCATCATATTGTGCAAAAGAAAAAAAATACTTGTGAGAAACTAAGTATCACATTTTTTCAGTCATGTGAAAATATTTCCATTGTAAAACTTCTTCCAAGTACTTGTACTGGTACTCAAAAAGTTCATTTTCCAGAATCTTTCCTATAAATTACAACTGGAGCATGAAAATAGTTTGCAATAAAAAAAAAAATAGAAGCATTATGAATCCTCACAAAACAAAGTGATATGTTTTTTCCTAGAAACAGCTACAGCAGAATTTTTACTGTGACAACATCCCAATGAGTCATACAGTACTGTAGAAGCTCATACATTCAGATAACTTCCACTCATTCATTTAAACACTGTTTGATATGCCCAATAGAAAGAAATCTGTTTCATATAGACTTGTCTTGCATAATGATTTTATGATTAACTGCCATATTTTTCACCCACATTTTGGTATGTTATCATCACAACAGTCAACAGACAGTGTTGGTGCAGGGCTTTTTCTGAAGAAGTTTAGTATAGCAGCTGTTATCTCAATACAAGGAAACAAATTAATACAGGTCACATGTGGAAATTACTGTCATTCATAGATTTTGCTGTTGTCCCATTGTAAGAATAAAATATAGGAATGTTCCCTATAATACTGATTTTCCAGTGGAGGATCAGTAGCGAACAACAAAGTTTGAAACAGAACAGCACTGATGGCCACAAAAAATGTCCTACTAAATTGTGAGGAAAGTGAAGCTAACATTACCTGTGACAACCTCTCTGAACCAGCAAGTCTAATCCTAGGTGGGATTTGGATCAAAGTGATTTTACACTTTGTCCTGTGATTCTTCTTTGAAAACACCTCTTTCTGACGGTAAGGCAGTGAAACTATAAGAATGAACAGGATAGAGGAGGCTTAAGAGAAATCTTTACAATAGGAAACTGGTAGATACATAATCTCCCTCATATTTCAAGATGGTCTTCTCTCACTATCTGTGGACAAGAATAAGGAAAAACTAATTTACAGCTCAGCATAGTCAGTGATGTCAACAATGCTTTTGATCAATACTATCTACTATTAATTCATACTGTGATAATTAACCTTTCTTCTATGATCATAGATAAACTGGATGCTGTTGCAAACACAGTTTTAATTAATCTTTTTTTTCCCTAATATGTACTCAGTTCAAAACTTGCTATAATACAAAGAAAAGGAATATTATTATGCTAGCGCGTAGCTTGATGTTGGAGCTTTCTCTTCCCAGTGATAAAATGAGTGAGCCTGTATTGTCTGACCATAAATTCAATTTTAATATGTCACATACAGATTGAAAGCTACTTCTGTGATTATGTACATATCCAGTCTGTACTGATGGATTTTCTTATCCTGACATTTTTCCTGGATTATTTATTTGATTGAGCTAGAAATGATTCACATTATTATAAGCTTTTCCTAAATGTTTTCAAATTTAAACTTTTATCTTAAATATTAACTTATTGTAAAAATGTAACATTTTTCTATTAGATCATTTAATGTGATTTACATTTGATGTTCTCTCATTTGCTGTGAGCCATTAAGTCTGAAAGAAGTTAAGATTCCACTATTGGAAATGTCATCTTTTCTCGGTTTATTGTAACACCATGGAATTTACATCTGATGGATCATTACATCTTTTGCCTATGTCTTCTAAAGTACAAACAACCAAAAGGCAAGTATAATGGAGAAATAAGGTTTCTAGGTCTTACTGTACTGGAAATCCACTTTACTCCAATTTGGTGACTTCTTAAACTGCTAGTGAAACAGGACAGTTTAAGAAAAGACCTTAGCCGGAAAGGGAAAAAACCTTATTCTCTGGTGATTGTACATTTTTCTGTCTGGTGGATAAGGTATTGCGCCCACTG
The DNA here is from genome assembly GCA_025345505.1 of Todiramphus chloris collaris. Classification (NCBI taxonomy): domain Eukaryota; kingdom Metazoa; phylum Chordata; class Aves; order Coraciiformes; family Alcedinidae; genus Todiramphus; species Todiramphus chloris. The sequence goes on from JANVCC010000010.1 coordinate 17,936,676, forward strand.
CCCCTCTCCATGAGCTCAGCAGTGATGTAGCACTCCCTCTCTATGAAAGGGATTAATCATTTTACTGCTTGCAGCAGATCTATCCTGCACTAGTGCAATTTAAAGTCTGCTTCGTCAATCTCTTCACTGACTTTTATAAGGTAGTTAAGTGGGCTTTTTTTCTGTTTAGGTGAAGTTTCCCAACAGGAAGTACTTATTCTTTCTAGTACTCATAGATAACAAGAGCTATACAGTTAATGACAAATCTTGTGAAAAAATTTATTTAAATATAAATATTAGCATTATGCACTTGCAGTCTGGAAAGATAGTTTTCTCTCTGAGTATGAACTTGGGGTTAGACTGATAGCTTAGAAATAGCATTTCATCTTCAAGCAAGTTAACTTCACATTGACTATGCTTTTCTTCATCCCAGCTGTATTAAAAACTATGATACTGTCTTTTCTTTCTATTGCCCTTCTAGCATAAGCTAAGCATAAAGTGAGAATTTTCATTTATTTTGAAAATTGCTGTAATTTTACTTCACTGACTTGACAGCTGCAGGAAAATTAATATCGTATTTTCTGATAAAACCTTTGCATATTTTGAATTTCCTTGTTGGTCTGGTGTTTCAGCTTCTTTTGTAGATAATATTTGCAATGGATGGAAGATCAAAAGCTTGTTCTTCATTTGTAAGTACATTTATGAATTTATGATTATAAATACATTTATGAATTTTAATGAGCTATTTTGTAATAGTTAACCTAACTACATAAAGTAGTGTATAAGAGACAATATTCATACTTGCTCTCTGTAAAACCCAGATGCAATATATTCACCAATGTATGTGTGAATGTATTCCCAAGGATTATGAATATTTTAAGTGTGTCTTATTTGTTTGCTCACCTGTAAACAGGTTTAAAATTTGATCATCTATAGAAGATACAATTTCATACTGAGTCTGGCTGAGTCTTATTGTTCTGTGTTTTGCCTTTATGTCTAAAACCCTACTGATAACAAAACAGTGCTTCATCTATTGCTGAACAGTACTTGCACAGTGTCAAGTTTTTCTCTTCCTCCTCCTTTCCCTTTCTTCCCCCTGCCCACCCCCTAACAGTGACTAGGCTAAGGGCTGGCAAGACGTTGGATGTATCACAGTCAAGACAGGTGACCCAAACTGACGAGAGGGGTTTCGATACCATATGATGCTGTGCCTAGGAATAAATCCTCAGGGAAAGAAAGAGGAAACGGAAATTATGTTACTAATTATGGCATTTGTCTTCCCAAGCAATCATTATGCATGGCCCTGCTTTCCAGGAAGCAGCTGGACATCTACTTGCTGATGGGAAGTAGTGAATGAATTCCATTTTTTGTTTTCTTTTGTTTTTTTCTTTGTTTACACACTCAGCTTTTGCTTTCCCTATTACACTGTCATGTTGATTCATAAGTCTCCTCATCTTCCTTTATTTTCTCCCTGTCCTGTGGAGAAGGTAGTGAGCAAGAGTCTGAATGAGTGTTGGCTGGGGTTGACACACAACACATCTAAAAATATTTTCTACTCAACAGGCCTTTTTCACTTCTATTACTTTTATTGTTTCTGCCACTAGTACATTGCAGTGTGTATTGTTAAAGTTCTTGCATTTCACCTCTAAACTGAGAGGTTTTCATATAGACAACTTAATCTTACCATTGCTGCCATGAAATTTAAAGTGCATGTCTCCCAATCCAGGCCTGAGAAAAAAATACCGATTGAAGTAAATGTGTTTTGGAGCTTCCAAGATTCATGAATTTCAGTGAAAGGCATAAAAATGAACCAAAAAGGATACAGCAGAAAGAACTTACTGAAGAATTTACTTCACTCAAGGGTTTAAAAATAGTGTTCCATATTTAAAAGCTTCCTGCTATCTATGCTGCCTTTTTTATTCAAGAAAGTATTTTGACTCTGGTATTGGTACATAAAGATTATATTAAACTATCAAGTTGGTAATACAAAAGTTCACCAGTCACAACTTTCTGTTTTTATATTTACCACAACTATTCAGTCTATCTTTTTCTTAGGCCTTAACCTATCTCTGAACTTCTCTGATGATAGATTTTATATATAAAAAACAAAGACTTATAAAGCAAAAATTTCTTCACTAGCACCTGTGATCATTTGGCTTGAACACTGTTTCAAGTCTCTTTACACGTCTGGGGCATTTACACCAACTTTAACCCACTGATACCTGTAGTCTCACTTCTAGAAAAATCCTATGTGGGTTTAAGAGTTTGACTTGACAACTATTCCATGAACAGACCATCATTTAATTTCAAGAAAATATTCATGTGCTGCGTAGTTCTTTAGTAAAAAGAAAATCTCCGTAAAAATACAGCTTAGTTTTAGTACAAGCCACTGTAACTAAGAACACTTTGGTATTCTTAGAAAAGTCAATGTCAAGGTCAAAATCCATCAATAGATGAATCTGAAGGAGGAGAATGAATTTGTCTTGGGAGAAGATTTTGTAACTCCACTTGTAGATGTGCATAATCAATAGATCCCTGTTGCATGCATTTCTAGGCATATCAACCAAGTAGTAACAAGACTATAAAAAAAAAAAAAAAAGGAGGAAATAATGTGATGTAATATTTTAAGGGGGCAAGGAGAATCTATTGGGACCACTGATGTTTTTTAACTGAAGGAAACAGCAACGTTTAATATAAAAAAGTTTCATAAATGATTGATTCATTCTACTGTCTTCTGGCAGAGATTACTGACAAAATGTTCATTAAATACTTTGTGAATGGTTAGAATAGAACAGAACAGAACAGAAAAGAATAGAATTGACAATTTAAGTTGGAAGGGATCTACAATGGTCATCTAGTCTAACTGCCTGGTCAATTCATGGCTGACCAAGTTAAAGCATGTTGTTAAGGGCTTTGTCCAACTGACTCTTAAACACTGACAGGCTTGGGACAATGACCACCTCTCTAGGAAGGCTATTCCAGTGTTTGACCAACCTCTCAGTAAAAAAATGATTCCTAATATCCAGTTTAAGCCTTCTCTGGTGCAGCTTTGAAACATTTCTACCACTTGATGCCAGGGAGAAGAGCTCAGCACCTCTCTTTCCACTTCCTCTCCTCAGGAAGCTGTAGAGAGCAATAAAGTCATCCCTCAGCATCCTTTTCTCCAAACTAGACAAACCCAAACTCCTGAAACATTCCTCACTGTACATTCCTTACAGCCCTGTCATTAGCTTAGTTGCTGTTCTCTGAACACCTTCGAGGACCTTCACATCCCAGAGCTGTAGTCTGATAGACTGTATATTCTCTCATTTTATATGAGAAAAGTTCTTTTTATGTTACAGGATAACAGATCTGGTGTTATATGAATTTGAACCTTTTGATGTACTAAGAAAACACCAGCCACAAACTTTTGTGTTTTTGTTTGTTTTAATTAAACACAGAATGGTTCACAGTGCTTGTTCATAATGCAAAGATGTCACACACTGTCAAATAATGTTGATGATATGAAACAATATGAATATGAAGTACCAGTTGCATTTGTCAGCAAGTGATCTAATATGGTCTCCAAATGTCAAGCAAAAGCCTGAGTAGACAACTAAATATTTTCTGGATTAAGTTAAGAGGTTCCAAGGGACCTATTGAAGTTTATTGCCAAATCCAATTGAATATTTCCAAAAAGATGGTAATTGAATACTACTGTTGTTCACATAAACCAACACAGTATTTAATTAAAAACATAGAACTGCACCACGTGCAAAACTTTCAACAGTAATTTTACAATATTCCATGTGTTCTATAAGCATCCAAAGAAGGTCCCTTATTTCTTTCTCAGAATCCTAAGAATGGGATTGTTAATATTAATCAGGGATTATCCCTATACTACTTCAGAGTTTCAGTACTCTTCATTAGCACATAGGTGTGATATCAAGCTTTGGACATCAACTCTAGGCATCTGCATTCTTAACAACAATTTTAAGGAGGCCTGTGCCTTGGTATATCCTGCTAGTTTGATCACATGGGTGAACCAACTTTATATCTTTCTGCAAGAACTTTATATCACTGCAAGAACTTAAGCACTGGTCTCCCATATGCTTTCTTTTTTTTTTACCTCCCACCCCTTTT